>OX453244.1:18624701-19824701 GCA_949709985.1 Luffia ferchaultella
AAAGCCCTCTCTCTGACTTATGAACTTTTCTTATTTTTGTATTATTTTCTTATTTTTTTCTTATGGGCTTAATTTTCTTTGCGGTCTTTTCTAGATTTTTTAGTTTTTCCTTGATTCATGCACCTAACACTACTTATATTCCAAATTTGAAGCTTCTAGGTCTGCTAGAAGTGCCTTAGAATTTTGATGATCGTTAAGTCAGTGAGTGACAAAATTAAGAAATTTGACCCGTTATAATTTTTAAAAAATACTGGTTCAAATTGAATGAAATTTGAAAATATGCTTATATAATATGCCTGCATGGTTACTGAAAATTTCAGTCTTCTAGGTTTATCCACAACGAAGTTACAGGGGGTCGAAAATGGTCTGAATTGCTTCGAGAAAAGGATGGTACGGCCGTGACGCTTTTTCGCTCGACTTGGTGGGGGCACGGGCGTGCCCTCAGATAAGTTAAATTTAGTTAGTATTTTTTTAGTTGATTTTTTTTTTTAATGGTTTTATACTAGCTAGTTTGAATTGGCATTAAATGACCAGGAGGACAGACATTTAGTGTTAAGATTTATTAGAACTTTATACCTCAAGCCATTCCCGAGTTCCTGGTTTTTTATTTAGTCGGACAACGAAAATTGGTCGGACAACGTCTTTTTAGGGTTCCGTTTCTTCTTTTAAATTGAAATCTTTAACAAAATTAATTTTTAGTAAGCCTATATTATTAGTAACATTTGAAATAGTTTGAATTAGTATTAAATGACCAGGAGGACAGACATATAAATGTCTGTTGAGGTTAATTAGAACTTTATACTTCAAGCCATTCCTGAGTTCCTGGTTTTTGATGTACAGATAGTTAGACAACGAAAATCTTTTAGGCCGTTTTTTTAATATTTTGAATGAAGTACGAAATCGTAATAAAAATAAGTTAAATTTAGTAGTATTTTTTTAGTTGATTTTTTTTTAATGGTTTTATACTAGCTAGTTTGAATTGGCATTAAATGACCAGGAGGACAGACATTTAGTGTTAAGATTTATTAGAACTTTATACCTCAACGTCATTTTAGGGTTCCGTTTTTTCTTTTAATTTGAAATCTTAACAAAATTAATTTTTAGTAAGCCTAGTAAGTACTTTTGAAATAGTTTGAATTAGTATTAAATGACCAGGAGGACAGACAATTAGTGTTTTGATTAATTACAACTTTATACCTCAAGCTATAACTGAGTTTCTGGTTTTTGATGCACAGATAGTTCGACAACGAAATCAACCTTTTAGGGCTTTGTTTTTAATTATTTTATTTTTTTCATTTTGAAGTACAGAATCATAACAAAATAAGTTTAGAAAAAGACTAGTTAAGTTTTTAGTTAGACTTTTTTTGAAAGCCTTGTTTTTTATTACATTGAGCTAGTTTGAACTGGTATTAAATGACCAGGAGGACAGACATTTAGTGTTTTGATTTATTAGAACTTTATACCTCAAGCCATTCCTGAGTTCCTGGTTTTTGATGTAGTCGGACAACGAAATGTCTTTTAGGGTTCCATTTTTTTTTTAAATTTGAAGTCGTAACAAAATGTAATTTTTAGTAAGCCTTTTTTTAAATAGTTTGAATTAGTATTAAATGACCAGGAGGACAGACACTTAGTGTTTTGATTAATTAGAACTTTATGCCTCAAGCCAATCCTGATGTCCTGGTTTTGATTCACAGATAGTCTGACAACGAAATAAACCTTTTAGGGCTTCGTTTTTATTTATTCTATTTTTTTTTCATTTTGAAGTACAGAATCATAACAAAATATTAAAAAAAGCCTAGTAGTTAAACTTTTTTTGAAAGCCTTGTTTTTTATTATTAAGCTAGTTTGAATGGTATTACATGACCAGGAGGACAGACATTTATTGTTTAGATTAATTAGAACTTTATACTTTAAGCCATTCCTGAGTTCCTGGTTTTTGATGTGCAGATAGACAACGAAAATCTTTTAAGGGTTCCGTTTTTTTTTTCATTTTGAACGAACCGTAACAAAATAGGTTATTTAGAAAAGCCTAGTTAAGTTTTTATAAGCTTAAAGCCATTTTTTATGCTAGTTTGAATTGGTATTTCTGAGTTTACATAACTATCACTGACTCCAGGCCTCGGAGAGCACATTAAGCTTTCGGTCTCGATCAACAAATGTCAATCGTTGAAATCCACCAACCCGCACTGGAGCATCATGGTGGAGTAAGCTCCAAATCTCCCTCACTCTGACGGGTGGCCTAAGTCTACAGTGGGGTGTGATGGGCTGTTGGAAAAAACCGTACGGAACTGAAGTAATTCGCACACTCAAAAATAAATAGGCATGTGTCAAGTAATGCAAAATATAAAACTATGCAGATGCAAGGCAGTTAGCATAATTCATTATGTATATTAAGAGCGCTTATTCAAGAATTCCTGTACACGCTTTTGATTCTTCGTGATAATATGGTCAATTTCAACTTTGAGACGTAAATTTATGCTTTATATAAAAGTTTATATAAAAGCCGAATAATTCATGCATTAATGACTAATATTAGACGATCACAGTTTCTCAACAATTTTTTTTTATGCACAGGCACCACTCCGTTACAGGACCTCCGTGTCAATACGACTTCGACATTGAGGTCCTTCCTGGAACGGAAATGTTAACCAATGTTCACATTTATTTTTACTAAAATATTATATTATGTTCGTCAAAAATAAAAGAAAACAACACAAACCTGACAGGACTTTTCAGGAATTGTTTTGAGCAAAGTATCACCTACATGGGTATAGGCGGTGCACGAAAAGACCAAAGAGTTTGAGTTTAGGTATATTACAGGTAAGTTTTGAGTGGCAAGTTATAAGAAAATAAATTTACTAGGGCTCAAGTATGATGTGAAACTGACATGGAAATTAGGTTACAGACTTGCTTGATTTTCATTGTTCAAGACGTTCGATCGACAAAAGTCGAGTAACACTCAAGCGGCATTAGTGACAAAATCGATCGAAGGAACCGAGTGGAACCCATGTGTATGTGCAAATTGGTCGATATTTTTAAACGACATAATCGAGTAATGAAGTTGGGCGATTCTATCGATCGGTTTCAACGATTAATTTTGTCGCTCCACACTAAACGCTATATAGGCATGTGTTACAGCCGTTCAAACGTTGTTCGGCATTTTGAAAAATAGTAGTCGACTCGATGACTAGGTGACATAGATATAAAATATCGATAAAATTGAGAAAGGAAAGAAGTCCATTATTCGAAGTACAATATCGAGCGATAAAATCAAGCAAGAATCTCAAGTAAGCTATAGAGATATGACAGATATTATCGATCGAATTTGACGGAATCGCCGAGCGAAAATTTCGTGCTAGAAAATTGAGCAAATGTCTACGATACTGATAGTTTTGGTCGATTAACTATAACGAAATTGTCGAGCGACGAGAGATGAAAGATTTATCTAAGCTAAATAAAAGACTATTTGTCTTTGATAAACGAAAATAAATAAATTACATCGGATTCTGTTTACCGCTGTCTCTCTGGGAATATTTTCTTTTCCGAAAATATAAAAGAATCATTAATTATTTTAGAGTTCTGTTCGTATAGTAAAGTTTTCATTACTGTACATAATATAATCATCGCAATTCAATGGATTTTAATTATCCAGATAAAATTTATCCTATATCGCAAATGTTCGAGAGGGTGATAAATTCGTATTTCTCTATTCAATCTGCGTAGAAGCCGTATTACCTTAATTATATACGATACGACATGGAAAGCCTTTCTCTTCGGAATGTGAAGCAAAGCGTGTTTTTTAGGAAAAGACCGAATAAATTTTACTCAGATGCTCAGATGGTGGAAAATTAAAACGAATAATACCTACAGTAATTTCCAAAACTCTGCATGTTTCTTCATTTCGAATGAATAAAGTGAGTATTTATAGCGTGTATTTTTATAATGATTATTTTTATATGGAAAGGTAACCACTCAGCACTTATTCATGAATAAATAATAGGTTAGCAGTGTTAGAAATAATGTTCATTCAATTCATCAATGTTTATTAAAATCATATTATATATATGGATATTTATTACATGTACCTAAAACTCTCACAATGAAAAAAAAAAAGTGTTGATGGTGCACATTTTATATGAATAGTTTGATATTTTATATGATATTTTACGCTCAAATATTATATTTTTTTTAACATAGATTATCAGCTACAGCTATATTCTTTCGAAATATATACTCCTTAAATTTTGCCTTAAAAATGGTAATATAGTTATGAAGGCAAAAGTCAAATAATTAACAAATATAGTAAAATTCTTGTGACATTTCTTTACAAGATAAAATAGTTCTGCTGATAAGTTATAGCCTCGGTGTTCTGGGATGTCGAATGAATTTCTTTCACTGTTTATTTAGAGAGAACAGAAAGCAACAATCACCAATTCTTATTACTCTACCATACCATCAGCCCATTAATGCCTCACTGTAGAAGCTTACTGCTTTCTCGGGATGACGGGGCTTGGAGCTTAACCCACAACGCTGCCCCAGGGCGAGTTGGTGGGTTTTAACATTTGCCATCTATTGATAGCAACCGGGACCGACAACGACACGGTTAGTGATAGTTATGTGTGTAAGTTAGAAAAAAATCATTGGTACACGCCAAGGTGGATTCGAACCACGGCCTTCTAAACAATAAGCGGGCTCGCTATCACTCGGCAATCACGACATCACGATTCTTATTATACAACTATAATATATAAATTACACGAACAAATAAAAATAAAACGTCATGGAAGTTCTGACGTACTGTTTCATCAGGACAACGCGTCCGCACACACGTCTAATATCCCACGCGCAGCTATCAAATATGCAAGGTTTTAATTTATGGAATACCCGCCTTTCACACTGGTAAACCCTAAAAAAAAACAATCAGTGCTTAATATTGGTGTACACTTGTACTTTGTAAGCATTTTTGTTCTATTCTTGTTACAATTTTTTTCGCTAATAAATAATAATATTATTATAATAATAAATAATAATAATAATTATAATTATAATAAAATTATAAAAATAAATAAATAATAATAATTGTTATTATTATCGAGATCTTGCTCGCAATGATTTTATGCAGTAATAGAGTTTTCGAGAACCAAGAACAAGATTGTTTTTCTGTTAAAATAAAAAAACTTCAAAAGCGCTATCTATACTAATATTATAAAGCTGAAGAGTTTGTTTGTTTGTTTGTTTGTTTGTTTGTTTGTTTGTTTGTTTGTTTGTTTGTTTGTTTGTTTGAACGCGCAAATCTCAGGAACTGCTGGTTCGAATTGAAAAATTATTTTTTTGTTGGATAGTCCATTTATCGAGGAAGGCTATAGGCTATACTACATCACGCTACGACCAATAGGAGTGGAGCATCAATGAAAAATATTGCAAAAACGGGAAAAAATATTCCTTTTGAGTGCTTTCGTCGCGCCCGCTGCGTAAACGGTTGATGTTAAGCTAAAAACATGTACTACGGAATCATTTCCCTTTAAAAGTTCTAACCAAAAGTCCGCGACAGCATATGTGTATCTTTTAAGGTTAACTTACTATAACCTTTTTTATGACAATCAAATTTGTTCAACATAATGTACTATTTGCGGAGATGTTTTTTAAACGTGATATTAATCCTTATCAAATTAAATACGTTAGTTGTCTTAAGCATTTCATGCATATTATAATTGCCCTTTACATCATACAATTTAAATTAATAACTTTACAGTTTTTATTGAAATTTAAAAACTATAGCGAGAGAAAATAAATTCGCTGTCTGCCTCTGTTCGTTAACTTTTTACTTCCAAACCAATAGACTTTGATACAGTTTTTAGTAATATCTTATTTGCTTATTATCTTATAATCTATTAATCTATATAACAGAAATACTTATTATAAAGCTGAAGAGTTTGTTTGTTTGATTGATTGATTGATTGATTGATTGATTGATAGATAGATTGATTGATTGCGTGATTGATTGGTTGCTTGATTGATTGATTGTTTGTTTGTTGGTAGGTTTGTTGGTTGGTTCGTTCGTTCGTTTGTTTGTTTGTTTGTTTGAATGTGTTAATCTCTGAAACTACCAGTCGGATTTGAAAAATTCTTTTTGCCTTTGATCTAGCGGAGAGTTATAAGCTATACACATGAAAACGAACTGTCTGTCTATTCGAGCAAATCGGCTTCGGCCAAAACGGCTTAACCGATTTTAATGAAACTTTACACATATAACAGGATGTAATCTTTTGACTACACCCTTTCCATATGTGACATACAGAACTTTTTGTACGTCTGTCTGTACGTCCATATGTCTAAACCGATTTAAATGAAACATCAATGAATATGAAAAGAAGGTCGTCAAAACTAACAAATGTTGCTTTTTGTCCGTCTGTCTGTCTGTACGTGTATCTGTCTATTTGAGTTTATCTCCAAAACGGCTAAAAAGATTTTATGGATACTTTGCAGAGGGGAAAGAAGGTTGTCAAGATATTTGACATTAGCTACTTTTTGTCCGTCTGTTTGTCTGTACGTTTATTCAATTCAATTTTATCTATTCAAGCTAATTTCCAATACGGCTGAACAGATTTTAATGAAACTTTGCAGACGTAAAAGAAGGTTGTCAAGAGTGTCATAAGCTACTTTTTGTGTTTGTCTGTCTGTCTATCTGTCTGTCGTTTGTCCTCACTGATCTAGCAACGTACAGCCGAAAGTACTAAGTCTAGGAAGCTTAAATTTGGAACATAAGTTTATTTTATAACATGAGCATTAAGTTAAGAAAGGCTTTTTTAGAAATTTCAAACTTAAGGATGGGAATGGAGGAACTTAAATAATGACGTGTTTCAGGGTTTTTAGATTTCCACATTTTAAGAGTGGGAAACGGGAGATGAAAAATTGTATCGGTTTTTTAAAGGGTGGAAGGGGAATGAAGATTGAAAGTTTGAATGGGTGTGACCAAAATTGGTTCCAGCAAAAAGTACGTATAAACCATCTCGAACGTTAATAGTACCTATAACAGGAATTTGTAGTCTACGCAAGCGAAGCTGCGGGCGGTCGCTAGTAATAAATATACTCACTAGCCTAAAAGGCTCATCATATTTTTTGTGTCTTTTCTACAATTACCGGAAACAATTTAATTGACCTATGTAATATTATCATAGTGGGCAAACATTTTCTGATCAGGCACAGTTCAGTCTGTCTTTGAAATTATGGTTTCGTTTCGTTAAATTATTGAATTTAATAATATACATTTCGTTCTTAACAAATTTACATGATTTTACTGTACAATTTTTATGGTACAAAAAAACAGAAAGTAGCTTCTTAAAAAATCCCATGGTTCAAATTGAGTGCAGGTTTCATGGTGTAATGAGAAATATTAAATTTGAAATCTCAAAATTTTCATAGCTTGGTTGGAATTTTCTGATGTTTCGAATCCTTGATTAAAATAAACTCCATCAAAACGAAACTCCGTAACTTAAGCATCGCTATAACTATGAAGTTAGTAACGTTGTTTTAGCATATTGCCTGTAGTTAATAATACAAGGAGATATATTAATGGTAAATTTTCACCATAGTGTTCGCCAGTGTTTCCAGGATCGGAAAATAGTGAATAGTTTAAGGAAAGTTTAAAAGTCTTAACATACGAGCTACAGCAACATGTGATTTCTAAAAACCTACAAAACAATATATTTTCATCGAAGTTCTACGGGATCTTCGTAAAAACGTTACCTTAAACAATTTTAATATATTTTGCAAAAATTGTAAAACGTTTTAATAACCATAATATCTTCAGGGCTAGGCAATTATAAAAGAACGCTTAAAACTTTCCACTTGTTAAACTAAACCGAATTACAGCTTTGAATATATTTTGAATGTATAAAACTTTTTGTAATATTTTACAATATAAATTGTTTTTATATAAAATGTAAATACGAGTATAGTAACATAGTAATAGAAATTATGTAATAGAAAACAATAATATTTTACCTTTTCAAGATACAGTTATATATCTACATTAAAGGTTGTCTGTCTGACTGAACAAAAATCTTCTTAACACTTATGACCAAATAATTCCTAAAAAACAATCAAGCTTTTGAATCCAGAAGTAAATGCTTCACTCTACACGATCAGTGTAAGTTTTGGCAGGAACCATTGGATAATTTGCGAATTGTAAGAAAACATATCCACTGACAAAACAAGTACAGCTTACTGTCCTCTATAATGGTATTATGACACCCTAGCGATGAATAATCTGTCTTATAAACACCTTTACACGTTGTGCGGCACAGCGTTTAAACGTATTTATGAACCAAATGTAATTCTGAAGTGAAACGATTTATTTGGCATTGTATTTGATTTGTAATTTTTTTTTAAATTTTTTTTTGACGTCTACTATATTAGAAGCAATAAAATGTATACCTTATTTTTGGATGAGAACAGCGAAAATTTAAGCGAAATTTGTTGGGCGGATTTTGCGTAATTAGGTAACAATTACCACTATGAAAGTTGTAATTTTAAGTCAATATCGTTCAATCGGGTGCCGTATTGGTATCATTTAAACAAATAATTAATGGAAAAGAACTGGACTTCCACCTGAACCTTTATTTGATCCATGTTTTAGACATCGTAATCTATTAATCTGTGAAACTTGGTGCATTAACCATATGTTAATCTACGAAACCAAGGCTTTTCTAGGACTTTTTCATGTAATTTCAGAATCGATTTTAATATCCTGTATTCATAACAAAGGGATAAATTTTCTTAATATTGTTCGGAAGTTTTTATCGTACAGTTCCGAAATTAAATTAAATATTATTTTTACACATTTTATAATCTATGGATAGATGAATTTAACGAAAGATATAGCACAGCACATAAAGTAAATTAATTTGACAGCAGCGTTTGGTTTTAATAGAGTCATAAATGTCAGTTCATAGTATCGAGGCGACGTTATGCAATTTTGGGAAGTTAAAACCGGTGCGCGGGGATTTCTCGGGGGTGAAGAGCAGCGCGCGGGCTCTTTTCGTACTGAAACTCGGACTAATCTTACACCAGCTAGCTATAGTATGAGTGATTAGACGATAAACGCAAAAGAGAGCTTCCAGTCAATTCGTACTTTTATGGCATAGCACGAACAATGGGCTTGGCTCAATTTTTCCATTCCATTTTCAATTCTCCATTTCACGGGAGACGCATTTTTAGCCATAACTCCAAGGGTATGAGGTCTAGCCAAGATTTTAAGGTTTTAAAAGATTAAGAATTTAGTTGTGCATTGTATGACATCAAAATTTTGGAAATCGGTTAAGTAGTTTTAAAAAAAAATTGGAAAATGTAAAAAAATCGGGATATTTTCGGAATTTTTTTTTACTGAATCCAAAATATTTCAAGAACGGGGACAGATATCGAAAATAAAAAAAAATTGTATCTCGGCCATTAATGTAGCTACGATTTGAGATCAAGTTTTTGGAAATCGGTTGGTAATTGTAAGAGAAATTATTTCCGAAAGATGAGATGATTTTTTGGTCGATCGCTTGTGTTTGTGGATATAAGTTACTATATTTCAGAGGGTATTCGTCGGATCGCTTCAAAGTGTTATACCAAAGGTTAGAAGGCATCGGTAGCTATAGTTTGAGACCAAAATTTTGGAAATCGGTTGGAAATCGAACAAGAAATTTGACATCACATTTTAGATTTTATGGACGTTCGGGAACTTGTTAACATTACTGTCATCGCCTTTCGGCCTGTATTCGTTCGAATGCTTAGTTATCGAGGTCTGAACGTTTAAGAATATCAGAGGCTGCAGTTTAAAACCTAAATGTTTCAAATATGTTGAACTAGCGACCCGCCCCGGCTTCGCACGGGTAGCAGAGAATTTTTTCGTTGTTTTATTTCCGAGTTTAATGAGTTGAAAAGAATAGTGCTACGTTTTCGTGGCAATAAAATAAAATAATCTGTGAAAATCGGGTTTGGGTAGGTTCATTTTCAATGAAACCGATGGTTGCGGGGACTGCAAGATCTGTGGATTTTTTTTCGATACTTAAATAAAGCTATTTAAAAATATAGGATATAGATGCGTTCTATTTTAAAATTTTGGGTATCTCAAAATTTATATAGTGATCTATGACACACCAATATAGTTACGTCTGAAGTCAGATTATGTCGCTCAAAAGAGCATGTTTCTCAAGGTTTAGGCCCCAAACTAAGTATTAGCTTGTGTTTTGGGTGCCAAGCGAAGACACCACGTAGTGCATATAACATATATATATATATATATATATATATATATATATATATATATATATATATATACACCTACACCTACCCACATAGGTACATATTACTGAAAGATGACACGTCGTCAGAGTCATATGACTGCTGTCAAATTAATTATATTTGTTGATGCATTCTCGAGTCTACCTAATAGCGAAAAAGTTGCTATTAGTTTTTACACCAGTTTCAAAACGACGATTTTAATCTGTTGCCAGAAAACTTAATAGCATTAACAATCAAACGCACAAACGAATTTAATTTCCACACAGTCTTAAGTCTGGTTGAAGTCGTAAAATATTTAATTAGTATAATTAATCTCTCTCTCCCCGCCTTTAAAAGTAAAACTGAGATATAAATTTTCATTCCATTAAGCAGATGAAACGTGACGGATACCTAAGGATGAGTAACTCGTTTGAATTTCTAAACAGAAGTATCGTTAGACGTGTGCAAATTATTAATGCTGTACGTTTTATCGGAAATATGAAAAGGTTTACCTAACCTACGCTTAGGAGCCCTTCATTGCTTTATACCGTATATCTCATTTAGGGTTAATGGAAACAAGAGGAAATAGAAAGAAAATTAATGGATACTTTCTTGTAGATTTACTTTTTCGGATTTTCTGATAAATACCAAGCTGGGACCGATGGCTTAACGTGTTCTCCGAGCGATAATTATGTACTTTAGTCAAAAAGACTCATTGATACTTGCCCTGAGATTCGAACCACGGCCTTCTAAACAAGTAGCGGGCTCGCCACTATCGCAGGCTATATACTAGTTTAAGTAAAACATGACTATTTGTGTACTTTTGGGCGCTGCCGTAGCTCTCGTATACTTTTTGCATTGGATTTTTTAGGATAATTTAATTTATTTCAACGCAAGCTTAGCCCAGAGCGCAACGAACCTGTCTTAAATTTATAAGGCCCCATAGGGCCATGGTTGGAATCCGGGCGTCTACCAATGAGTTTGTCTGACTTAAGTACAAAATATCACTGACACCGTGCTTCGGAGGGCACGTTAAGCAGTCGGTCCCGGACGCTGTCAATAGATGTCGGTCGTTACAGTTTCCAACCCGCAGTGGAGCAGCGTGGTGGACTTAAGCTCCAAGCCCCCTCCTCACCCTGGGGGAGGCCTAAGCCCCTGCAATGGGGTAAAAATGGGCTGATGATGATGATGATGAACGCAAGCTTTCCTCTGACTTGCGTTTTATATAAATTATGAGCATATTCACGAGTCACATGAGACGACATCTTCAATTATTTGATAAATTTCAATTTTATAGAGATTTTCAATTATATTCTAGAATCAACGTATACAGCTAAACGCATTTCTACAGTACACTAATTTAAAACTTTACGCACAGTCAATTCGTAACTGACACGCACGTATGCGCTTACATTGGTACCGTACGATGACGTCTCCGGGAAATTTTCACTTTATATGAGTACTGTTTTTTTTTACTTGGCTTTGGGTTCGCTTTGTACATAAAACTTTATATACCCTCTTTATATACCCTCAAGTCTTAGTTTCAGGCGCCGCTTGAAAGATCTCTTGTTGAAAAACCCATAGTACTCAGGGAATAAACAGGTACCTACATAAATATTACTTTATAACAAATAGGTCGTGTGTGTACGTGAACTGTGTGTTCTGAGATTTTGTTTTTCTGTGTTTTTAGTAAATCTTATTATTCTTTATTGTTAAATTTCATTTTAGTTTTATTTTAATTAATTTATATTTTTTTGACATAGGTATAATATGGTGATAATTATATTTTTCCCTTTTGAACAAATGAATAAATGATTTTTTTTTGTAATTTACACTGTAAGACACGTAAGTTCTGGAACATTTACCAATTTATTTAGCATTTACTTTGTGGAATAAATGAATATGTGTACAATAGTTTAATCTTGAAGACAAAACAACTATATCCTATTCAAATTTCAATTTTGCATTTGACGCCACATTATCAGCGAATTCTTTTTTCAGTTATTTTCTCAGATAGTAGGTACATCACAGTGCATATTTCATATATTTCAGATCGTACTAATTATTAATATAAAATTAAAATTAAAAGAAAATCTTAACTCATACCAATTTTTTTCGTGTAGGTACAAAACACTGTGACATGCATTTCCAATGATATCTAAGTAACATAAGTGCAACTCGTTCATTCGCTCGTCCTTACAACACTACCGAGATGAAATCAATGTACTTTCTTTAGTACTTACCTAAAACGTTATTGGGAAAACCATTTTAGCAGAGATACAGATCGGTAACGCAATAGTTCTCTTATAAGAACTAAGTATGGTCTATGTAACAAATATGTTGGCTCTATTGATCTTATCCCTCGCTCTTAGATGAGAAAGAAATTCGTAACTACAACACAAAAGTAGAGATCGGGATGAGTTATCATGTAATTTGTCAAAGTGTTAGTAATAAGGAAAAGTTTTGTATCGTTATTTCGAAAGTAATGGGAGCTTGCGACGGAACCGTGCTTCATAATTGATCGCTTTTTTTATGTCACAAATGAAAATCATCGCCATAGTAATATTTATACAAAATTATGTTACTTCGTATTACTACTTCCCTAAAGCTTTTTAGATTGTAATATAATTAACTGATCGTTGACCTATATCGATTTGTTTTCGCGCTAACAGGTCAAAAAAATATACAAGAAAGGATAAAAAAAATATACAAGAAAGGATAAGAAGCGTTTTTAAGTTATCTTAATTTTGAGGCAGTTAATGAAGTGTGGTTTTTCTAAGAACCTATAGTCTACGGTACCATAAAATTGAGATCCTGTGTTACTTTGGCCATAGACATTAGTATGGTTTTCTAATGGTATTAGTTCACTGACCTGATCCGTTGAGTAAAGGAGCCGCTGTTTCCTTGGCCGCTATGATGATCCGTCTACTAATGCGTCTGGACCCGTTACGACGTTGTATTGTGTACAAAGTCTTGATTGACTTCCTAATTATAAATGCAGTCCCACTATGTTTGTAAAATGGCATATACCAAGTCCGCTTGTGATTAGTGGCCGCATTTATTGAACTGAAATAATACCGCTTTGTTAAAGAGTTTCTCACCCGCAAAAGCTGGACTAACTTAATGGCGTGACAACCACGTTTTGAAGCATGACTTATTACCTTTTGTATGGAAACAAGAAGTTGTGTCACATCCTGAAAAGTCGTGTAAGCCACGAAGAGAAGTCGATCTCAGATCAGAACTGAAAGTATTACCAAAACATCTGTTTCGGAAGATTTGATCAGAATAGGCGTGATTCCCTAGTCTGCAATATCTTTTGCGAGAAGTACGATGCGGCTATCAGTTTCATCAGCATGCCTTCCTAATGTATTTCCAGAAATTGCGGTGCAATAATCCTATGTCTTGATGCTTTTATCTTAGATTTATTTTAGACGACCGTTTAGCGACCCTGCCTATGAAGCTGGAGGTCCCGGGTTCGAATCCCAGGTCGGGTCAGTATTAATATGATAAATATTGATACTGGTACTGGGTCTTGGTTGTTATATGTGTGTGGCGTCTTAACAAAAATATTTATATATGTATATATTATAAAGAATATTTCAGTATGTATATCAGTTGTCTAGTAATCCATAACACAAGCATAATATTTGGTTACTTTGGGACTAGACGGCGCTGTATGGAAAGTCCCATGTATGATTATTATTATTAATGTTTTACAATCATGTTTTACAATCATGTGTTACAATCGAAAGATAAGTCAAAGCAAATTTTAACTAAACTGGATATGTATATCCACACTTGTCAATTGCATAGTTTTAGGTTATGGAAAGTATTTTTATACAAATTAGAGAAACCGATGTACAATGTATATTTTCAGTTGAAAATTTTATGTAGGCAAGTAATTATATAGTAGGTACTTGTCTTTCATATTCTGAAACATAAATAATTTTCTTAAGAGCAATCAAGTATAAATAATTTTATAATAACATTGTCTAAGATGAAATAATCACGGTAGGATAATAAAATTATTACAAGATGCTCGTGTTAATTATCTGGTAATTTCATCGTCATTCATGTTTCAAGTTGTTTTCATTTCATTCCATATAACACCGAAGTTGCTGCTTCGCTTACGAAATTTTAATTAACTTAGCATTTTATCGTTTCCGAAAAAAATGTCTATTCGAATTCTAATGATATTATATTTAGATAGTAACTACGGAAGCAGACCACAGTTAAATATAACAAGTGAAAAGATCAGTACTTAAAGTTGGTGTCTTAATTAATGAAATCATTAACTAATCATATAGCAGTATTCGAAATTATATTTTGTGACATTTATTAATGATTTTGTTGCGTTATTTCAACTGATTGACAGTTACAAAGTTAATATTTTAATCATTACTGACACTGTCTACATCCTTTAGTAGCAATAGAACGAACAACGGCGGAAGGATGCAAAGTGGGCAACACAAATAATGAAGTTATTCTATTAGCAAGATGCTATTAATTTTAAAATGTTCACATCGTATGCAAATTTTTATTTCATGTATATGAAATCTGACTATATAAAACAATGCTTTGGAACTTGCAGGTAAATAATGTGTAGGTACTAATTTTGCACAAACTCTTTCATAATAAAATTTTATTGAACAGAGGTATATGAAAATAACTCTATAATAGGAAATATTAGGAATATTATATATTAAGAATAATGCAATTGTTAAAAGTTTTCAAAACCGTGTAAGAGAAACGACCAAAGACCGGATTGAGAAGAATTATGCTATACCATGACAATGCGTTTTCACACACTTTCCTCAGAAAAAAAAAACGTTTTATTCAAGAATCTGTTAATGATACCCTCTCTCATCCATCTTTTAGGCTCGATTTTGCTACCTGCGATTTATTTTTATTCTCAGTTGTCCAGGATAAAAAGAAAAGAAAGGTTTTTAAGGGTCGAAGAAGGTGGCCATCGACCTGCGAATCAGCCATTTCTGACTTTTCGAAAGAAGAGCGCCATCACTCATTATTTTATATGTAAATTTTCATCCACCTAAACTAGCTTTGATATTTTCAGAGCAGCTTTAGGCGGATTAAAATCCGAATAGAAAATAATGAATTATACTTTGCAAACATATAATAAAAATATATTTTACCTATGCTTTTCGCGTGATTCAAAACTTATATAGCGACCTACGTGATTTTGGATCTGGATTTCTATAGTGTTTAACATTTGTATGGATACAATAGCGCACGTAAGATAAAGAGTCAGTTCGCAGAATTTCCTTGATATTTCCTTCACGTATATAGCCGACACTTCGTTAGGGTAAACGAGGTAGTCTACAGCAAACCCACGGAGCTCCGGTTCGGTTAAACTAATATTAGCTTTGAGGACATGTCATAAAGATTCCCAGTGGAAATCCTTTAATGCAATTATGAAATTAAAACACAAACTTATGGGCTAAGGATGGTACAATGATTGTATAGCTGCTGTACGTGTACAACTTTAAAAGCTCAAAAAAACCTTTGTCTAAATAATAGGAGTTGTGGAAAGAAGTTAGTAAAAACTAAGTAATTAACAAACTCGAACTCTTTTCTACTTTTTTTAATAGCTATTGTAATATTTAAAAATATATTGGTTCGGGTTTTAGAATTTCCATGATTAAAATGATTTAATAATGAATAACAGAAAATAGTAAATAATGTTACGAACGGACAGAGTAATGACCGCCATCTAGCGTCAACCAGTAAAACCACTTTGTAGAAGGGTTTTACAACAAGGACAACACGAAACTTCTACTCAATACTAGATGGCGTTAGAGGAAAGAATGTTCTAGAATTATCCAAACTGATCGATTACGTTCGTGCGAGTGGAGTGATTTCTAGAATGTTCTCGAGTTCGTTACGACCTATATAAATAGCCGCAGGAAGACGAGCAGTCCAGTTCAGTTTTTGGGCTACTTTCGAGGCGACTTCGAAGTGAAAACTAGTGATCAAGAGTGATACCAGTGAAACCTACGACTTGGCTACGACCTAATACATCGTGAGTGCTTAGTGTTTGGACCTAGTGTTTAGTGTTTGGACCTAGTGCTTGTGTTGGACCTAGTGTCAGTGAATAAAGTCTTTAAAAGAGTCAGCAGGTCTTTCTCTCCAAATTCTTCGAACCTTAACACTTAACAATAATATCGTTAAACTAAGAGGTTTTGAGTGTCAGTGCGTGTAGCTGCGTCTATTTCTAGCGAACAAATCTACATGAAAGTATTGAAAAGTGCGTATCAGACCATGCGCAATGTAGGGTTCCTGACTCAGTATGATTATATGGATATGATGTATTAAAATTTTACAAGGTATTATTTTGATTGTACGTCCAAATTTACCAGCAACTTATTCTTCAAATTATTAGGTTTCGTTTCGAAAATTCCGGACACAACACGCAGTCACACATACTCTCACATACATACGCGAGAAAATCTTGTTTGTAGCTGAATGTTTCAGAAACGAAGAACTAAAATGAAAAATGATTTGAAGAAATTTCGAACGAGCCATCTAATAATACTCTACACGATAAAATTCATCCCTACTTTGTTATAGGGAAATGTATGTTTACTAGAAATAAAATTTTTTGACTACCACTATATCCTCCTCTATCCTCTTCCCCTCGGACCACCGCAAGGTGTGAACGTCTATTCTGAACCTTACACTAGTTTATTTTTAATAATCCAGTTAAATAATTTTGAAATTTATTTCATATAGAAAAATAGGAGTACATAAATTACAGGAAGTGTCAAATCGATTCGAGTAAGAGTGTGTCTACAATACTGCACGGATTTTGCGACCCTGGTACATTCAAGCTATTCATCTACTAATGAGGTATTGTGAAGCCTTTTGTTTTATCTAAATAACTATTTGGCGTGTGCGCAGCCAACGGTCGTGTCCGGTTACGCCTACTCGCAAGTTACTGGCTAATTTCGCCCCGCCTACTGCATTCTAAGTGGATATAATATATTGCGAAAACCCATCCCCAGTACATAATAGGCCAGGTACATAACTAAAAATAAAAAAGAATTAATACAATAGAAATGACTGAAGAAATTATGAATAGGTCGCTCTCTGACTCAGACATTGACCTTATTGGACAAGGTGCTAAATCTGCACCACCTAATATTGTGTCCCAGCGTCAAAAAAGAAAAAGAGAGGACGACATTGAGAATGAATTTAAAAAATTTAAGGAAGAAATGAAATATATGTTACAGTCTATGATGTTACCAATAAGAAAAGAACTCAAAACGATCACGCCAACACTCGAAGAAATCAAGCAAACTAACAGCAACATAGAAAGCTCCATACCTTTCTTGACAGCTCAGAATGAAGAATTTAAGAAAAAAGTTGAACAACTGGAAGGACAGGTTAAAAGGGACAAAGAATATATTACATTACTTGAAGACAAAATTGAAGACATGCAGCGAGGGAATCGTAAAACGAGCATAGAAATAAAAAATGTCCCAAAAATTATAAATGAAACTAAAAATGATTTAATAAACATGGTTTTACATCTGTCCAAAAACATAGACTGCAGAATTGAGAAATCTGATATCAGAGACATATATAGAGTTAAGGGAAAGAAGGAAGGAAATGAAAATACTCCAATTATCGTCGAAACTGTATCTACTCTCCTGAAAACGGACATATTAAAACTGAGCAAGAATTTTAACTTCAAGCATAAAGAAAAGCTTCGAGCTAAACATTTGGGCTTTACAAAAAATGAGGACACCCCTATTTATATCTCGGAGCAACTAACTGCGAAAGCAGCTCGCCTGTATTTCATCGCAAGAGACCTTGCCAAGTCAAGAGCATATAAATTCTGCTGGACTAGGTACGGTAAAGTGTATGTGAGGAAAGATGAAAACGCACCTATTATAATAATAAAAAATGAATCGCAAGTGCATAGCTTAATGCAAGGAATGTGACTATGTATTATCGCTAACTTAAGTACCATATTGTTCTTTATAACTTGTGTAACAAATACTCTGCTTTACATTCAAACTATGATTTTGTATATTGTACTAACCCTACACACATTCAAAAAAGATACACTTATAGTTACTATTTTTAATTTAGTTACAGATGGAAGTATTTTTGCATTTACACAGGAAAAATGCTTTTACAATCTGAACATGAAATTGTTTACTATTACACCTAAACTTACTCAAAACCTTATACTCTGCACAATTAATATTATCTGTACCTACATCTCACGCAAACATATACAAAACCTAATACTCACCCCAAATTATTCAATTTATATTTACATTTCAAATAAATGTTCATACAACTTTACACTCGTAGTAATTTACACCATTTACATTTCACACAAACTTACACAAATACTCACACTCGTTGCAGTCTATATTATTTGTATACAAAAACATGCACAAAACCTTATACCCGGCCCAAATTATTCAATTTACATTTACGTTTTAAATATGCGTTCACACAACTTTATACTCACAGTAATTTACACCATTTATATTTCACACAAACTTACACAAAAACTCATACTTATTGCAATCTACAATACTCTTATTTACGTTTCACACAACCGTATACAAGACACCATACAGGTCTTAATAGTTCGTATAATTTATTTCTATATGAATATGTTTATAAATCTCTCCTTTAAACTTAAATGTAAACAAACTCTGTCCCTATATGGCAACCTGTTTCAATATATAATAATAACTAAACCATGTCTGAAACAAACATTGCTTATTCAACAGACGCATTTCTACAGACTGTGAATGAGATAGACAACTTGCAATTAGCACATTCCGTTGCATGCGGTATCACTGATCTCGTAAAGCACACGATTATTAATAAAGATGATCTAACTTTTATTGTTCAAAATATAAGAAGCATATATTGCAATTGGGACGATTTCACTCTTACACTCTCGAGTCTGCCATTTGATGCCGATATAATTATTTTAACAGAATGTAGACTTAATGATGGTAAACCTATACCCCAGGTAAGCAACTATAACTGTTTTGCAACCACTAATCAACTGAACCAAAATGACGGGGTTGTTGTCTACATTAAAAACATATTAAAATTTAAGGTTCGAGAAATTAAACTTACTCAGGCGTCTTGTCTCCAACTAGATATTTCGGGAACTACAGTTTATTGCATCTATCGCTCTCCTTTAAATATAAATGCTGAAGGCTTTATCGATTCACTCAACTTGCATCTGGAGACTTCCAACTCACACGGAAGTATCATAATAACAAGGGATATAAATATTAACATTAAAGAGAGACCAACAGAGAAAACATACGAATGCAACAACAGAACAAATTACCTCAATATGCTATCCCTACATGGAATACTTCCCGGACATTTCTTACCTACTAGAGGGGGAAATTGTCTTGACCATTTTATGTTAAAAATCAATAAAAAGAAAAATTCTGTATTTATAGCTATTCAAGATACTTCTGTCACCGATCATCGCACCATTTTTCTATCAATATCTAAAACAAAAAATACTCAAAATAAACTTAAAACTACAACTATAATAGACTATAAAAAAGCCCAAGAGTTTCTTACGGATAGTGGATTGTCGAATCTTCTTTTATGTGAAGATCCAAATGTAGTAGCCGAGGGTCTCATGAGCGGTCTGAGTGATTCTATAAAGCTAAACTCATGTAATATAAAAACCCCTAAAAGCAAACGCATTATAAAGCCATGGATTACTCCTGGTGTACTGCGGTGCATAACAAATCGAAATAAACTTCAAAAAAAGTCACGGGAAGATTCACACAATGAAATTTTGAAAATAACATACACGCGTTACCGAAATTATTGCAATAATCTTATTAAAAAACTGAAAAGAAAATATGAAAGAGAACTGATTGCTGGATCAATAAAAAATAATAAGCTACTTTGGAAAAATATAAAATCAATTACATACACTAATAAATCTAATAGACAAAACACAGAATTAATGGACATTAGTGTTTCGCCGGTTGAAGCTGTTAATTTAGTCAATGAGTATTTTGTTAACATAGGTAAAATGCTTGCACAAAAAATTCTATCAACACCAACACCTTACCCAAACAGTAGTTTCCTGGACTTACCATCGCAGTCCCAGTCATTTGTTCTGCTAGATACTGACTGTGAGGAAGTGAATGGGATTTTGATGAACTTAAAATCTGAAAGTGCCCCTGGTTGGGACAATATCTCAGCCAAATATTTAAAACTTGTAACGAGTGAAGTTGTCCCAATCATTACTCATCTTGCTAACCTCTGCTTTAGAAAAGGTATTTTCCCATCTCCATTAAAAATGTCAATGATTACGCCCGTGTACAAGGACGGGGACAGACACGATGTCAGTAACTACAGGCCAATATCAGTTCTACCTGTTATATCAAAAATTCTGGAAAAACTGCTTAATAGAAGGTTGTTGAAATACTTAGAAGCTTTCAATATAATTTCTCCCCTTCAATATGGCTTTAGACGTGGTATTTCGACTGAGGACGCAGTAACAGCTTTAAGCTCGCTTGTTATAAATCAACTTGATACTGGTAAAAAAAGCTTGGCTGTCTTTCTGGATCTGAAAAAAGCTTTCGATACTGTTTCTCTCCCAATCCTTGTACACAAGCTAGAAAAAATAGGAATTAGAGGAAACTCGCTTTCCTTATTTAAGGACTATCTTTCTGAAAGAAAGCAAAAGGTTAAACTAGAACATTATATAAGTGAAGCTGCGATGGTATCGTGTGGTATTCCTCAAGGTAGCGTATTAGGTCCCACCCTATTTTTAATTTACATAAATGATTTTTGTAATTTAAAAGTCGAAAATGCCAAAATATTCTCCTACGCTGACGATACTGCCATTGTTTTCTCTGGGACTACCTGGAATGCTGTCAAGTTTACTGTTGAAAGGGGAATGTGTCAAGTTGCTAAGTGGTTAAATACCAACCTGCTCACGCTAAATGCAACCAAAACAAAATACATCTGTTTCAGCATTTACAACAGTTCACAACCAACTCATGAATTTGACATAAAAATACACGAATGTCAAGCTTTAAGTAACCCAAATTGTAGCTGTCCAAAAATAGAAAAAGTGTCAAAAATTAAATATTTAGGTGTAGTAGTTGATCAGAGGTTATCATGGTTTCCCCACCTAGAACTAGTTGCTAGTAGAGTCCGAAAAATGATCTGGATCTTTAAGTTACTAAGACATGTAGTACCTAAGACAAGGAGTGACAATCCAAATACCACAAAATGTCTCTTGAATGAAATATACATTTCCCTGGTTCAGTCTATTTTGGTATATTGCATCCCTGTGTGGGGAGGAGCAGCGAAATATAGATTCCTAGACTTGGAACGAGCGCAGCGATCCCTATTGAAAGTAATGTACTTTAAGAAACGTAGGTTCCCTACAGAAGGTCTTTATAAAGTCAGCGGTGTGCTTTCAATTAGAAAACTTTACATACTAAATATAATTTTGAAAAAACATAAATGTCTCCCGTATGATCCTGAAACTCAACTAAAAAGAAGAAAATATATTGTTGCCCAGCTTCCAATAACTAAAACAAGGTTTGCTAGCTTACATTATGATAAACTCTCTTGCTTTTTATATAATAAAATAAACAAAAAATTAGACGTACACCCAAAACAGTATTACAATTGCAAGAAAATGGTGACTGACTGGTTAAAAACACAAAATTATGAAGAAATAGAAAGTTTTATAAATGGTTAAGTAAATACACACACTATAATAATCTCCTTTAATAATCCTTTAATAATCCCCCCTCACACTGCATAAACTCAAGATATACATAAACGCATAAACATATGTACGCACACACGCACGCACACGCACACACAAACCTTCACACCACACACACACACTCTAACACACACCTATTTCCGCACACACACCCTCAGATACAGACACCGTTACACACTAGCACCTATGAACACATCCTAATAATGATTAATAAAAATAATAATAATAATAGCAATTAAGTAAATTATGTCTTACTTATGGAAGAGCGGAGTCTTCTGGTACAAGCATATGTTTTGCTTAAAAGGAGACTCCAAACCCTGTTTTGTTTATTGTATGTAATTGAATCAATAAAGATAATTGAATTGAATTGAATTGAATTGAATATGGTCAACTCTGCATGTTAAATAAATATACAAGCATATTTTCATTGATAAATGTAGACATTACGAGAATCTTGACAGACAAAAGAGACGGGCAGCTGGGCTGACAGACGGATACAATAAAATTATATAGTTTCAATTTTTGGCTTTTATTTCTGGAATCCTAGAAAAACGAAACACTGTGTATTTATTAATGAATTTCTATAAAAACAGAAATTACTTATATAAACATGAATAATTTCCTTCTTATCGATTGTTACATTTGTTTGTAAATACGACACGGAACGGAGACGGCATATGCGTTTGGGGTAATAGGTTGTCTGTATGTGTGTACATAAGTCTGTTACCATTTTCCTCAAAAACTGCTAGACCGATTTTGATACGGTTATTTGTATTACGTACGTATCACTTCAGAGCAGGTTCTTAGATATGTTTACAATACAAGAGCGCCACGAAGCGCTGCAGTGAATGTGTATATCTAAAACCGCTGTGAAAGCGTTGTCGCTAAGACGACAACTAAAAATTGTTTACATTTTATTGTTTTAAAACGATTTTCATTTTGATTTTAATTACAAGATAAAATACAGTTATTAAATTACTTTACTTTTTTTAAAGGACAACTATTTTTAATATTTTTTATTCAAAGTTTTAATCGTTGTGGGTTTTTAAAATTATTAATTTTACTTTTTGTATTAACATTTAATTTGTTCCTAAGTATTCCAACTTTTTAAAACAAACATTTCAGAAGTTATAAGGCTGTAATGGGTCGACAGTACACGGACATGTGCGTGCTATGAAATTTCTTGTTGTTGACTAATGTTTTCATTTCATTCAGTTCAACAATTTTCCTTGAATTTTGTTTTTCATGTGATATTTTATGTTTCAATGGTGTCTCTGATATCACCAAAACATTAGTTTAAATTAAGTAAAGTAAAAAATTAGGTAAAAAAATATATTATTTTTTTGTAAATTCCTACTGCTGTACTATATAATTTATTAAATGCATATTTCTATTATTTTAAATTAATAACAGAATTAGAAATATTATTATTTATGCTTTTCTGTTAAAAACAACTTAACTATCAAAGTATTAATTCGTATAATATTATAATTTGTTTTTGGAAGTTTTCACGGCTTTCTTTACAGTTTTTCTGAACTTATTCTCAAAGATAATGTTTTTTAATTACTTAGTATAGATTAATGATTAATTTCGCGTGTGCGACCTATTTATCTATCGTATGGTTGAGTCCAACTATAGCTACGGGCAGGCTTATTCAGCTCATTCTACGGCCGCATTAGCTCTCTAGGGATCTAATCAGGTACAGCTAATCATATAACGCCATTGCTTAATCCTTTACGCGGCTAATGTGATTGTATATGGCCTAGATACGGCTGACTGCTAAACCGTGGAATGTGAGCTTATGTGACCAGTCAATGTTTATACATCGGCCGTCGAGAATTTGCTTTCCTGACACATGAGATTTATAGCTATAGCATCATGTTTGTTGTGACGTTATATAATAATATAATTTTTAATTTAATTTGGTGTCATTCGTACATGTAAACGATAATAATATTTGAAAACGGGAATCTTGCGACGACGGTACAAATTCTCATCAAACATCCGATTAGTAGGTATGCCGCTTACGACCTGTCAGGAACGCAAACTCTCGACGGCCGATGTATAGTTGACAGAGGTGATATCTTTTTTTTTTAACTTTATCGGTACGCACCAAGGAAACGATTGAAAGATTATTCTTTAGAATAGGATGACGTTACATGAAGTCAAATAAAGGTCACCACTATTGATTCAGTTATCTGTAAAATTATAAAGTATAAAAAAATAGATAACTGGTAACACAGGAGACTATTCAGTTATTGGACTTCTCTTGGACTTAGAAACAGTTTTTATTTGTAAAGTTCGTGTATTATTTGCATAGAAATAATTTTACTAGAGGAAGCAAGTTCCATATAGCCTGATGTAGTCCTGTGTATATCGGTTGGGCATGGGAGCAAAAGGATGGAAAATAATTGTAGGTATAGTTCGCCTCAAACTTTATGGCGAATCGGAAAACGACGTTATAAGCGTGCTTGCGCTGATACAGTCATATATATACCCCTCGCTCCATTGCGTCCCGCTATACCTGATACTGGTTACTGCGACGCGACTTGTGCTTATGTTCGGATCCGCCATAAAGTTTGATTGTAACTGTACAATAGTGTAAATCAAGGTGACGGTACTCCTACGAGGTACTACGAGGTAGACCCGCATTTCGGAGCTTGTCTACACTATTCTATCTCTATGATTATTTGTATGTGTAGCACGTATATATATATATATATATATATATATATATATATATATATATATATATTATATGGATGTAGTAGGTAATGGAACGCCAAATGTCAGTCATTTTATTTTTCAATTTCAAATTTGTTAATTGTGCTGACAGAATAAATATCCAAGTTGACTTGTTATGAATTTACTAGAACCCGAAAATAATTTGCTTACAATAATTTTATATTCTATGTAATACTTATGCAATTAAAATAAGAATTTTTTTCAAACCTGAAGTGATGAACCATAACTAGTAGATTAAATTCCGATTAATTCCACAAAGCAAGTTCTTAGAAATTAATAACAAATTGTAAGTACTTACCCACAATTCAGAGTGTAATAACATTTCAAAGGAACGACAGGTCATTGTTTGCCTTCAGCTTTGCCGCAACGCGACACCGACAAAAATATTTACCAGCCTGTTTTCCCAGGTATTAATTTTAATAGATTGTATATAAGAAATAGTATTAATTCCAAAACGAAATTCCTATTTAAGGACAAAGGATTTGAAGTGTTTTCTGTACTCTAAAACCACTTCTAACAATAATAACAAATGAATTACCAACCGAATTCAAAAACGACGAAAATATTTAGCACAGTTGTACTTTTATCTAATGCTAAAGTAATTCTATAGCAAAAATGCTTGATGATTGATTATTCACAAATATGTGACTTTTTTATGACATCTTTTGAACACTCGTTGTATAGTTTGACCGAACATACCTTAGGTAAGTTCGCGGCGCGGAGGGAGGCAGATCTGCTCTGTCAGTCCGTCGTCAACGCTAAGGAGCTGCCTTCCTTCCTCGCCGCGCACATACCTAAAGTGCGGTACAGCGGTTTCGGTCAAACTATACACATGTTATTTCTTTAGTGTAAGTCCAAAATACATTAAAATAGTATTTTTTTTATTCATGCACCTGTGCATGTTAAGAGGATTGTGTAGTGTCAAATTTCCTTACAAACGGCGTAAACAGTTGCACCCTATTAAACCTTAACCGATTGGCACAAAAAAGTTATGTGGTATTCAAAACTTAAATGCGCGTGATGTTTTTCTCGAAATTCTTTTATTTTATTATTTTTTTTTTCAAATTTGCCACTACTCAATCCTCTTAACACACACCAAAATGATTTCGTGAATCTTAAAAACACCAGTTCAGAAACCAAGTAAATATAAACAATCTTTATTATTCGTTCGGAAAACGGGAATTTATATGACATCATTTTGTTTGTTCCTCGCATCGACTTGGTCTGGTACTTAGGTACAATTTATGTTTTTTTGGTAAGATTAACGAGTCGTCGTCGTGGTGTACTTTATTCCTTGTGGGAAACCAAAATTATCATAATTCTTTTGAGAGAATCATTCAGATGAAACCAGCGTAAACAAAAACAAAAAAAACCATTAAAATAGGTTCATCGATTTGAGAGATACGATGCCGCAGACAGCCACACGAATAGAAATCTAAATGAAAACGAATAATCGAGTTAAGGTGTTTGGATCTTAGGCCCACTCCGTTGATCCGATGCACGTGGAAGGCTGTCAAGCACCATTGTCACACAAGTGAAAATGTCGACAGTTTGTGATATTAATTTCATTTAAGTTTTAGAAATTAAAAACTCATTGGTAATTTAAACCTATTATTATCTACCTATGTGTCAAAGAAGAAATAACCACTCGGCTACCACACGGGCTCATTTGAAAGTTAAATAATTTTTCCGAAATCCGAAGGTCAAATATCAGTTTTCGTGCAACGACGAACAAACTTACGTCCCCTATGTTGTCCCCTAAGGGGTACAATTTAGAAAAATTCCTGTTGAATGGTTACACAAAAGAAACTTAATATATACATTTCACGTGAGTTGCTTTTTCAGCGGTTTTTAAAAATGACGGAATTCCTGTAAAAACTTTCATTCCCTATTCTAGCCACGTAAGGATTAAGCATTTAGCTATCATTCTACAGTTACTCCAGATTTCAATCTATATTACTTATTTAATAACGCAAACTTCTCCTTTGAACTCTAAGCACAGATACGTAGTTGGCGTCCAACTCATACACATTCTAAGTTTTATTGGAGGTAAGTATATTGATGTGACGCGGTACAACACTATTGGCAATTCACATCCCAACGATCGAACCGGAGTGACACAAAAAACAGTTCTCTGCAAGAAACGAACTGGAAAAAATATAATTGTCAGCAATTGTGTAGTATGCATTAATAATAATAATAATAATACATGGGACTACCCACACAGCGCCATCTAGTCCCAAAGTAAGGAAGTATTATGCTTGTGTTATGGGCTACTAGACAACTGATATACATACTTAAATATTCTTTATAATATATATATAAATATTTTTGCGAAGACACCACATACATATAACAACCAAGACCCGGTACCAGTATCAATATTCATCATATAAATACTGACCCGACCTGGGATTCGAACCCGGGACCTCCAGCTTCGCAGGCAGGGTCGCTACCCACTAGGCTAAGCGGTCGTCGATGCATTGTATTCTATATTTACATAAACATTCAGTTTAAATAGGTACGTACACTCCTGAAATTCAATGGATTAAGTAAAAATTGCGCGTGTGGTGATATTTTTAGCAGACTAATATATCTTGACGAGCTCTCGTACTTAATACCCCAAGGTAACCCTCGAAATCTTCTGCGTAATCTCGGCTCAAGCCCGCACTAGTCCGCAATTGAGCATAATTTATTTCCATCAGCGCCTCAGCCTCCGTTTCGAGGCTAATTTGCAATTCCGCGGGTGACATCCGCCCACTCAACGTTTTTTTCTTATACCGGCCCATCTTATTTAATATCTCCTTATATCAGCGTGACGCTCACAATGATTCTGAATGGGCGAAGTCGTTTCCCGTTCGTCCAAAAGAAACTTCGTTTAAGAGGAACCTTTATTGAGAGAAATTGGTCAAAATTATAGCTTTGTGTATCCGAGAGGTCATGAGGACGACATTCGTAATTGCGGTAGGTTTACGTGGCGACACCCTTTGGGAAATCAACAATATAACTACATTCTTAACCGTACTCGAAAAATATTATGTTATTTTCTATATGCAGTAAAATATATCAAGAAAACCGTTTTAAGTTAAATTGTCCCAAATATACATAGACACATATTAATCCCACACTAAAAAATTATGGAAACTAATTTGTAGATTTAAAGCAAATTATTAATGTGTATAACTGTGACCCTAATACCAAAAATTTTGGATTTTCGGAAAAAAATGAAAAAGTGACATTTCTCTTTCAAACCCTCTTTCTCTCCCGAGTCATCCCCACCATCCCCACCCTCGGGGCTTTTAGTATTTTTTGAGACACCTCAAGAAATAACTGTATAAATTTCAAAAACAACTTGAATATTTGGGTTGATATAATTAATTTGTTTAGGTCATAAAACGTAGAACCGTTTTTGATGAAATCAGTTAGGATAGCTTATATTGTGAAGATAGGCATAATCTATTTTTTACGACAAAGGAAACTGAATTAACAAGGTATTTTTGTGAATCCTCAGTTTTCTGTACAACCACTAGTAGTTAGCCTATATAGGTCACGTCGATTCTAAAAGAGTTTAGTGGTAGTGAAAATAGATAGTGAAAATGTGTGATGTTACGGAATTTTTACTAAGAAAGTTCCAGTTTTTCCTAGAAAGTTCCAGTTTTTCCTAGAAAGTTTCACAATCTTCTTTTAGTGGTCCCGGTAGATACGTGTAGTTCACGAGAGCGAAGCCTCTGGGCGAAAGCTATTATTTTAGATAACAAATAAATAAAACATAACTTTGCTCGTAGAAAAATAATACTTGAAATTTTAAAAGTAACATAATAAAATAACTTGGAATGTTAATTTTATTTATGGAGCAGAAATATAAACTACTGAAACATGTTAGAGAAAAGATATTTATTAATCCGCCAAACTTCGGGTGATTCTGATTTAGTATTCAATTTACGTATTTCCTGGTTGCTTTGGGATGAAATAATATTGTTCGGCATTAAAGATGGATAATCCTTAAAGGTAGAGTTTCGGAGCAAAGCTAAACGGTCGGTAAACGTTTTCATCGTGCAGGTAAAGTTTGCAAAAAACACCACATTTACATACTTCGGGATCGCCGGAGCAGCGCTTCGGCGGCGGGCTGCCTGCAACAGGCTGTCCAAAGACTATGCGAGAAAAAAGATTTTACTTGTGCTCGTTTTAAATTTTGCAAATTTTTTTTAGACATTTGTGCTAAATTACATTTACTTATACAATATTTAAGTAAATATATAATTTATCAATAGGTTTTTGATTCAGCTATACGGAAAAAAAGTACGTTGTTCAGGCTACGACGCCGTGACAAAGGATTAACGAATATACTTTCGCAAATATATTAAGATAAACATTTACCGATTTATAAACTTTTCAGTATTTTCTTTCTCGATATTTTTAATGAATCTAAGGTTTTTTGTTATGTTTAGCTCCTAAAATGTTTCTTACAAAGAAGTGTCGTCTCTATTCGGTCTATGAATTTGCTGCCATAAACCGGGGAGCGGCAATCCGGCACTCGGCGCGCGGCTGCCTAACCTCTTGTACGCGACATGGTATCGTGAGCTCATGTTCTCTGTGACTCGAACACCAACAATGAAGGGCCGACACCAGTTTAGAAGAAGATTCAGCCTGCAACCTTCTTTCATGAAGGAAGATCATGACGAAGACAGAAGGCCTCACAGGTAAGTGCTTTTTTGAGTCCAATAACTGGACGACGTAATACGAGCTTTAGAAGTTTGCAACAAGTTCCTTGGGGACAATTTAAAATTTAAATACGATTTAGGTATTAAGTATTTTGGGTATCTGAAAAATATTTATTAAATCAAACCTAATAAAATATACACGTGAACAATATATGGTGTATTATGAAATAATACCATGTAGGTAAGTCGAAATTAAGTAATTTTAAACTTTATTTATGCCACTGAATAGTGCCGAAATAGGTACATATCCAATGGGGTTTTGTTTATTCTAATATCGATAAATTTAAAATCGTTCTTAAAGATATAGTATCACCAGTTTCTAAACGGGTTGTCAATAAACATTAAAATCGTTTTACGTCTGTGCTGAAAAGTCGTTAATAATTAAGTGCTCATCATCTTCGTGCAACTCAGTGTATTCTCATGACAGTTTGTGTCAATATATTTATATGCGTATTATACGCGTAGAGCCTATTGAACATATCTTGAGATTTATATTCAAACTTATAGGGAATTTAAAAATAATCAGAAAAGTTGTAGTTAACCTTAAACCTCGCTCATTACAACTGCAAGTTACATTGAACATTATCAGAATGTATAGGTAATATGAATAATCTGGACATTTTGTTTCATAAAAAAATATGGTAGTGTCAAGTAGGTTTAAGATCATGTTTGATAGTGAATATAACCTGTGGAGGGTATATTATCAACTCAGTTTTGAACTCACCTCGATCTTTTTTTTTGAACGTGAATATTAATAATTTTAGGAATTAAAATTCACTCACTTCACTTCATCAGCCCATATTTACCCCACTGCAGGGACTTAGGCCTCCCCTAGGGTGAGGGGGGGCTTGGAGCTTAAATCCACCACGCTGCTCCACTGCGGGTTGGGGATTGTAACGACCGCCATCTATTGACAGCACCCGGGACCGACTGCTTAACGTGCTCTCCGAGGCACGGAGTCAGTGATAGTTATGTACTTAAGTCAGAAAAACTCATTGGTACACGCCCGGATTCGAACCATGGCCCTATGGCCCTATTGAGACAGGTTTGTTTCGCTTTGGGCTATCACTATAATTCACTCAAACTATTGCTATTTCAACTAATGCCAGCTTCTCGCAGTCGCCTAGCTGGTCAGGCGAAGATAGCAATAGCAAACAGTCAATTTCAGGCGACTTTCATGCGTGTGACATTAATTTTTTTGTTTTTCACTGTAACCCAAATACCCATTCTAACAACCTTCCTTTTGTAGTAGGTAATTTTTTTAACACATTCTTACGGCCTAATTTTTATAACTTTACAAAATTTCTGATGTCATTCATAAATCGGATTAAATTGGAACTTCGTAGTTGCAATGTTGTAAAATATTTATTTTCTATTCCTATTTACTTCAAAGCGTGGTTTTGGTTATTTGAACCAATAATGGATAGCAAAAGTGAAAGTTTAAATGTATTATTATGTACTTCATAGCTTATTTTATGCGCAAAAGTCCAAAAAAGTCACATCTAGATCAAGAGTTTTCCTTGAGCTGCTTTGAGATTAATATTGCATATATATATATTATAATGACGTACCTACGTTACTTTGTAACAATTTTATTATTTTCGTTTAGATTCAAAATTAAAACTATTGTTAATTATGCGTTTCATTTGACAAAAACATCTGCATTTATTAAACAAAAAATAACATATTGATCTAACCGCGCTTCTAGTGTTTGGTTGTGTTTTATGATAATTATTAATTTATAGTTTTTATTTGTTTGACATTTGATCAAATTGTCTCGAGAAATATAAGACCTAGATAGTAAAAATTTGGTGTAGCTACGTAGGTTCAGTAACTATATACAACCCTACCTATATTGATAGTAAATAGATATTAGTCCTATATTAAGCAATTATTTATCTTAAAATAAGAACCTATTATACCCAAGAATGATAGAGGATAATCGTTAACCCTTTTCACGAATGACATTTGCGATAATGGATCGCAGTTTTGTTCCCGTCCCTAATTTTTCGAAAATAGATTATTATCTGGCAACATTTGAATGTTTTCGACTGGAGAGTCATTACTGAGACGACGCGACGAGGCAATTCACCGTAATTTAACGATTCCCTGTGCCTCATTTTCTTGGCAAAAATCGACTGGCCGGACGTATTTTTCCCAAAGCAATTTGTCTTCTTTCGGCGCTGTTTTTGCGGAAGCTTTTTTGTGTCGTCGACAGTCTCAAACTCTGGTTTAATTTATGGAAATATTATGTTATGGATGTAGATTGAAATTTGATGGCGGAAGTCATTGAATTTTTGCTAAGTACTCAATAATTTGTAGAGTTTTGCAGCAAAACGATAAAACTGAATTTTTGTTTTCGTTGTTTTGTAGTTAATTGTCTTGTAAAATGTATTGTAATAACATAATTATCGTAAAAATATATTTAAAGAACAATTTTATATTTATATATTATAAACATAATTCAATTAAAAATAAAAGCATATACTACATTATAAATTAAAAACAAAAAATATTATTTAAATCAGTGTCGTGCGGCATTGCCCAAAAGGCTGGCGATATTGTTTAAAGGTTTAGTTTCACCAAAAAATAATGATTCATATTGAGTTCACGTAAAATAGATTAATACACATTACACATAATAAGTGAAGTGGTGGGTATTGTCGTGATAACTGAGTGGTAGCGAGCCCGCTTTTCATTTAGAAGGCCGTGGTTCGAATCCCAGGGCATGTACCACTGAGTTTTTTCTGACTAATGTACATAACTATCACAGACTATGTGCCTCGGAGAGTGCGTTAAGCCGTTGGTCCCGTTAGTCACCGATAGATTGCAGTTGTTAAAATCCACCAATCCACAGTGGAGCTGCGTGGTAGATTAAGTTCCAAGCCTCCTAATCCCGAGAGGTGGCCTAATTCCTTGCAGTGTAAGTGGAAAACTAAATATCCACACAAATATCGCGAATAGGTTTAAATATTTTAGAGTTGGTATATGACGAGTTCACTGCGATTACCTACGTAGCATCTCAAATAAAACCTATTGGGAGAGCGAATTGAATAAAGCGTTTTCCATAACGTGACATAAGTGTTCGATACGTAGTATAGTCAAGGGTAGCTTCTTCTTCTTCACTTTATCACCCCATTTTTACCCCACTGCAGGGGCTTAGGTCTCCCCCGGGATGAGGGGGGCTTGGAGCTTAAATCCACGACGCTGCTCCACTGCGGGTTGGGGATTGTAACGACCGCCATCTATTGGACAGCGTCGCAAGGGTAGCATAACATAATAATTGTAATCAGCCAATAAAACAAGAAAAGGTCACTCTCAGATTTTACTTCCAGGTATTATACAGATACCTCTGAGTTACATCCCTAAATTCTAAGAGCTTACAGAGTAGCAAAAGGGGTTGCTACAAAATATTATTATACCTAGCGATAGCTTTCAAAGTAATGAATAGTCTCAAGAAAAAAAGCAACAGTCTGACTTAATCAGGGTTTAACATGACCATGAAAGATTAATTAATTATATTTGACGAGGATTCGTAACTGACCGAATGATTAAAACGCTTGCTGTTGCAGAACCTTGGAAACGTATTTAGTAGACGTGCCCCATTCAAGTGACACACGGAGCCCGGTTTAGTAAGCCGATTCACATTCTTTCATGTCAGATCGAAACCTAGGCCAGCGTTCGTCACCTCTTTGATTATTGCCCGTTCGTGCGAAATTAACGCGGTTATGAAAAGGCTTTCAGGTGCCGCACGTTACGACCATAAAATCTTTCTCGTTAACCCTCTAAACCTTGAAACATATTGTGATATGAATGCCACTTCGAGTGTTTAATGTTATATACGATTATACTACTATATTAAAATATTTCAACTAGATTTTCCCCGCTGTTCCTTTAATAACAAAATAGTGTCTTTATAACTATATTTTACATTTGCCGTACACACAGTTGGATTTCTTCTAGTAAACTTCTTGAGTTCTTCTCCCACTACTATACTAAGTCTTAACTCGAAGCTTTCCTAGTTATGGATTTCATATCTTGACTATAATAATAATAACGTATACATCACAACAAACTAAGCATTAGCTAGTGTTTTGGGTACCAAACGAAGACACCACATACATATAACAACCAAGACCCAGTACCCGTATCAATATTCATCATATAAATACTGACCCGACCTGGGATTCAAACACGGGGCCTCCAGCTTCGTAGGCAGGGCGAGCTAGACTAAGCGGTAGTCCATTTTTTATACCTCATGGAAATCTTCAACTACATTTAGATTTGGAAGTAGAAGCTTAACAACGAGAAAAGTAAAAAAAAAACACATTTGAAAGTAAATACTTGTAGATACTTCTTGCGTTTACCTTTGATCTTTAGTTGATACTAAATCAAACAAATCATGTGACATTTCTTATCGTAAATCGTGTTTTAGTTTTGTTCCCAACTCCAAGCAAATGCGCTTCCAAATCTAGTTTACAGTACGTCTACAACTTCCCAATTCATTGATGTAAAAATTTAAAGTGATTCATGATATCTACTGGCATTTAGATATTTGATAAAAATTTTACGGCCACGATTAAACGATAAATTTTATTAGTAAAATTCATCTTCCAGGCGTGACATTTTCTTTCCATTTCTGAAAAGATTTTTTTTGTATATGGAAGAAAATCTTTTTGTAAAAATCACATATAACATTGATATCTGGAATATTTTAGACATTGTAAATACTTTTAGTTTTAAAGGAGATCATTTTCGAGTATAATATTTTAGGGGAATTGTCCGCGAATATTGAAATAATGTATAATAAATATAAAAAAAAGGTTTATTAAAAAAAAATACCTATCTTTAAATTGAATTTCCATGTCATTATGGATCTTTTAGACATATAGATAATATTTAGAAATGTTTATGTTGTTGGAATGTATTTTATTAAAATTTCGTGATTATTATTAAAGACATGCGTAAGAGAACTAAAGAACTAAAGTAACTTTCAAGTAAAGAATGATTTTGAGTGACAAATTATTGCGTTCTACGAATAGATTTAAACATAAACAAGAACATGAAAATTATAAAAAAGTTATATTCGAATTTCTGTGTGTATTCGGGTCGGCTCAACCTCCTGTCTTTTCTATATCCCGACTGCACCCTACGTACCTACACTCCGTCCTATCTACTATGGCTCATTGGTGCCTCGGACCCCCGTATCCTTGGAGCATAACTGCTGGCTGGTGAGTCATTGAAACGGAACTGATAAGTAGGGATTGCAATCTCGCAATGTGAGATCCTTCATCATTTAATCTTGGATCAGTCATGCGTAATAAATTTCCATCATTTGTAACAAATGGTGCAAAAATTAAGTCTGCATAAATGCCGTCATAAATATTACAGGTGTTAGCCACAAAGTGGTTTTTTACATCTGGAAAAAAGTGATAACTTTATGAAATTTTTTCAAAAATTTATTATTTAATGTTACTAAAAATTACTTAGAGGGGACAATCTAAATAATTGCGTTTAAACTTTGTTAAAAATTAGTCAACGTTCTACCAAATATTTGAAAACGAAGCATTGTATCCACATGATTTCTGAAAAGATTTATTCACAAAGCTCTATTACAGATTTATTGCTCAAAGCATCTAAATAAAAAAATACATTTGATTGTTTAAGTGGAAGAAACACTCAAAAGGATAGAAAAAATTCGATAGACAACATAATTTCCATAATATGTGGAAAAACCTTATTATAAAAAAAGATTCAAGAGACATTGAACTATGAATTATAAAATGATAGAAAATAAAATTTAAAAAGTTTAAATAGCTATGAAAATATGAAATACTTTAAAGGCTTCAGGCAAGAAATGTCGTATGCAATAAATACTAGTGTGAAACTTTCTATTTGAAATAAAACCTCAAGCTTTTAAATTATATTATACACCACATTTAAATAACTACGTATATACGTATCTTAGACTTTTTAGTATGAGAATACTTAAACGTATCCGTATGTATGTGTTTATGTGCCCAGAAGTTGGTACGTCAGTAGCATACTATGTTTGATACCCTTGACTATCCAGCTTCTCTGCACGTATCCCACTTTGAGCTTGGATAATTAAGTTAATTACTCGTGACGTGGTTTCCTCATGCCATGCCTCTACCTTACTTAGTCCGGCCGAAAGCACTACGATGGGCTTATATACCATAATTTTCGATTGTCATCTAAATTATACATATATGTAAAATCTGAACTCGATTCGATTTACCGTCTAGAAGTTTCCTGGCTGGTCCTGGCTGCATCACCAGGACCTGGTCATAAGATTATTGTAGGTATTGTCGTTATTTATAAGTTAAATAAAGGCTTATAAAAAATTTCAGTTTCAATTCATACGGTCACAGAGTTCATAATGGGCTGCGTCTTAAAGTTGGTGGGCAATATCAGATTTCATTTCGAATTGAACATCAGCCGAATTGGCGGGTAGCTGGTGGCTGGCCACCTTTACGAACGCCCAGGCGTTGGTCGTGTTTGGAGCTGGTTGGAACAATAAAATAAAAATGTACTATTTTTCTTAAAACCGGTAAATGTTATATACTTAACGGATTTTTCGCAACTCAAATCTAAAAAAACCGAACTCGTTTTTTTTGTCGATTATCCCGAATATTGTAATTAATTGCTTTCATTTAGAAATGCCAAAGAGCAAGAGGAAAAGCCACTGTTGAGCTAAATATTTCGTAAACGGGGAACTATATTAAATAATAGTTTATACTACACTTGCTCGGAAAACGCTGTGATATTTTTTGAAGACAAAGACGGAAAATCCTTCTTTATTCCCATGGGAGAGAAAAATGTATGGACACCCATGACTCCCGCTAGTGGTGGGAGGAACGTTGTATGAAAATCGATTACTCCTACTGTCTTTTCTAATATTAGAATATAAATATTTTATATGAAGACACAAAACAGTACTGGCAACTTACTTTTTATACTGAATAAAAATTAAAAAAAAAAAAAACAAACTAACGCTAGGGCCGTCAAACTGCATTAAACTATCTTAAAAAAAAAAACGAGTGGATTTCTGTTAGTGATAAATAAATTGCTTAATTTACATAATAATTTTACTAAAAATGTCCTCTAGAAACGATAGTAACGATTTTGTTGACTCCAATAGAATCAGAAGAAACTGCTCAAACTGTTATTGACAACTTGTTGGAACTGGGAAAAAACATTGCTTTGAATTTTAATAACTGTAATATTTTTAATATTAACTTTAATTCATTAAATTTTTATTTTTTTCATTTTGCTCGTATGTGTAGTATAAAGTAGTATGTATCATGTGCACACTCAGAGGTAGGTAATAGACAAATTTCTTCCCTCGGTGAACAATCTACTATTACATAACTTATATTTAATGTCGAAAGGCTTTCCGCATGATACACAACATGTCAGTACGTGCTAGAACTTTCGCCTAAAAAATTAAAATTTATGTTTTTATTAATAATAAAATATCAACTTTATCGGTATAATATACCTGCAAAATTTAGTTCATCCAATGTCTATAAATGTAGAAAGTTGGTATAAGGGTGTAAAAAACAGAATAGACGGATAAACATGAGAAAACTATAAAAATTCTGCTTTATCCTTTAGTTCCTGAATCCTAGAAATATGGGATTGAAATTCATAATAATAAAGGTATAACAACAAATTTTCTGATCAATTTACAATTCTAGGAAATCAAATTAATATTTAAGCTAGACCGTAAATGGTTTTTAGAGAGTAATTTGAATTCCTACGTACCATCTTCACTTCCTAAAACTACTTTTGCAAACTTCTTTAACCTACAATCTTCGTTTGTAATTTATATTTAAGAAATATAATAATTAATATGTAATATAAATATTTAAGATTTTATCTGATTATTGTCGTGAAATTATTCAGAGAAATGTTTTATCTTTTCTTTAGGTGAATATAATAATTGCAGTATATAATTTTAGCACGTTTGATGGTTTAAGGTAGCATGTGAAAAAAAATTTACATGAAAACCGATGTGAACAGAAAAATGAGGCGATTTTTTTCATATTAACTAGACACCGACCGCTTTTTGCCTGCGTGGACTTAATTATATTATTTTGGCTTTAACACGAAATATGTTATCAACGCATATTACATCTATAGAGGTTCATTTTATTATATTCGTAATTAAACTTAATTACTATTTAATAGTAGAAGTGAGTGGTTACTTTCTTCTTACCATTATAACTTTCTTCTTATCTGTGTTCAACTGTGTTGTGTTCTGGGTCTGTGCCCAACAATGGGATTTTTATGGGCTAAAGTCGTTTTGTAAAATCATATCTACCGCAGCGTCTTCTAACGGTTTATTACCTTAACCTATCTAAAAAACTGTTACGCTTTAAAACCTACTTAATACAAAAATCGTACCTAATACGTCTTAACCTTTTTATAGAAACACATCTACTGCAGCGCTCTCTGATGGCTTATAACAGTAAAACATAGTTTATATTGCTCAAGAATAGTGTAGTTTTCTATAAGTGTAAGAATTTTTCGAATTGATTGTAGAGATTACCCCCTACATACGAACAAACATGCATACTTCATAATTATCTCGAATAAGTTCAGTAGTTGCGAAAACTTTAAAATAAAATGAATGCTACAAAGTACTACTGAGCTAGCATCAAAAATATGATTTATTTATATATGTAGAAAATCTATTTATTTTGTCCAATAGAGCATCAACAGTTTATTATCTATGTATACTATTTCAATAATTTTATTATCATATAAACGAAAATGTTGGGCTCAAACTTTATTCTATGTCGGTCACAGCCAATTATCATTAAACAATACCAAAACATCGAGAGTAAAATATATGCATGAAAACCTTTCTTTTAAAACAAACTTTTATTTAAAAACTAAAAAGTAATGATTAGTGATCAAAGCTAAAAATTATTAAAATATGAAATATACATTTTAAAAGCTTAAAGCATCAAATATTATAATATAGAAAACTATTTAAAATTTCATAATTGAAATAAAACCTCGAGCTTTTATAATTAATATTTCATATTTTCATAGCTATATTTTTGAGATGTATTGTTGCTTGTGCTTATTTTCTAATTTTCAGTTCTTTTTTTTAGGGTTCCGTATCTCAAAAGAAAAAAGAAACCCTATATCATTTGGTTGCCCGTCTGTCTGTATGTCTGTCTGTCTGTCTGTCTGTCTGTCTGTCTGTCAAGGCCCTCTTTTCGGGAACGCGTAAACGCATCAAGTCAAAATTAATATCAAATACTCAAGTCTATGGTTCTTTGAAGCTATAAAGAATTGAAGCTTCTAAATAAAAAATAAATAAATATGGTCAGTAATGTCGTTTATAATATTTGGACACTCGCAATTAGGTAAATCAAAATATATGGGGTACTTCCCGTTGACCTAAATTTGTTAATTTTTGAAGAAGTAGTCTCAGAAAGTAAAGAGAAAAAGCCATAAACCGTCAGTTCGTAGTTATAGCAACTTTTTTTTACACAAGTATCTACTCAATTTTCTCAGAAACGCGTGGAGTTATCAAGTTGAAATTAATGTCAAATAGTCAGGTCGATGGGTCCTTGGGGTGACTTAAAAGTGAAATTGAGTAAGAAACAAGGTGCCACAGCACAAATAAATCAAAAAATCTGAAAATCGGTAAGTTTTAATTACATCACATAAGAAAACACTTTGTTAGGACAACAAAATTATTATTTTTTGGTAATTAGGTGAGACTGTTATATTGCGTGGTGGTACGCAACGCAACCCTCGATGCGCGGTGAGACTCGCACTTGGCCGGTTTTTTTATTGACAAAGAGTTTCTGTAAAAAAATCTGGAATATATTGACTTATTTTAGCTGCAGATATTGTATGCATAATACTCAAAACGAATAACAGGCAAATATTGGAGATGGAAGTCGAGATGCTTTTCGATTTACGAGTAAAGTTATTACAAAAATTGCGTAGTCGTGAAGTCAGCTAAAGAAACTTACTTCTTTTTATATGAATTTTATGTCAGTGACATCAGAGTTTCTTGAACACTTTTATTTATTTGAAGTAATGTTAATAACTTTTATGGTAGAAACGCCTAAAGAAGTACGTTATTTACATATTTTCACAAAATAAACCATGAAGTATTAGCAATTACTTTAAAGAAAACTTTTGAAATGAGCGCTAATTCTTAGGTATATGTTCAGAAAGCTTACACTTTGTAATTTGTTTATATTGGATATAAAAGCTCTATGCCGTTATACAGAGGCAAAGACGAACAAAACGAAATCATAACGTTTGATAATTTATCTAAATAGTACACAACGTTCTCTTTTAAAAAAAATGTTAAGTATTTTAATAAATTAACTGAAATGCTTGAGTTTTCTTTGGAAGAGAAAAACAAGTTTTGAAAAGGGTCCCGATTACAAATTGATTAAGACCTTTGTCTTGTTTCTAGAGGCTGCCAATACAATTTTCAATTTAATGACTATTCCAAAGTTATTTTATCGCAAATGCTTTATTCACCTTACTTTGAAAGACGGCTTCGATGTTCAAAGAAAGTGACTTTGTTTTTAACCATTTGAATTCCTTTTGACTTTCTAGCTGAATAAGTACAGTAATTTAGGTTTTGTGTTTGTTTTCTTCATTTTGTCGCCGGAGTTTAACGAACTGCGATGAATATATTCGAGCGTAATACAAATCCATTGTTATGATAAAACGACTGTAATGTCGCAATAGAGTACCATATTAGTATATTATGATGCAAGTACGGTAAGCTGCATAAAATAGTCGAGGTGTTTATAGGCACGAGGCGAAACCGAGTGCTTATAATAAACCGATGACTATAATAGCCAATTTACTGAGTACGAGCATCATACGACGTTTTTCAATACATTTGCGATTCAAATTAGGTAGATAATTCAAATGTAACAATGGCGGGAGTTAAGGGCGCGAGCGGGCTGCTTTTCGCGGTTTACGCATGCGTTACAAACAGAATGCTCAAGAATGAAAAGGGCCTAGTACTGTAAAATACAACATTACGTTACAAGTTTCGATGTCGTAAAGACCGTATTAATAGCAAATGTATTGAAAAGTATATTATAATATTTATATGTTTATTGATGTTTACCAAACATTGTACTGATTCCCGTGCGTTTTATATTGAAATACTAAGGACAGATAGGGTGTCATTACAACCAACGATCGACTTTAATCGATATGTGCTAATACACCAAACGATTCGTGATATCGATGCTACGTCGATCGCGGGGGTTTAATAACACCATAATCAAAGCCGGTGGATCAATTAAATTGCTTTCGTCGATCGCCTATAAGTCGACCTTCGCTCAACGTGTTTAGATCCTACGAGTATACTGCTGCAATGAATTTCGAATAGTTTACTTACTGCGATGACGGCGTAAATGATTAATTTGTATGGTGAACTTGTACAGCGCCTCTACCGGTACCGAGAAGAACTGACAATTCACATATAATTATATGGCGCTGCGTCGTCGTTGCTAGCGTATATCGACACTTGAAACCACTTGAAAATAATGGTTCTGAGTTATGAAACCCCAGGTCGATGCCAACGATGCGACGTTTATCGTGTGTGTGTAACAGCAATAACATAATCTTTGTATTATTACCCGGAAGAAAAAAATGTAGACCCCTTATTATGCATACTATATAAACGCGCACGGAGGAGTGTGATATTCGCATCGTTACAGTTTATGTGGAGCAAGAGTGCAGAAAACTAAAATCAATCAAAAACAGCGTGAGTGTTCGAAATGTCCCATTTGTCCCATTTGTGAAATGAGAAATAGTGAAAAGTGCGCAAAGGAGTCATTAGCTCAATTTTTGAGTAAACAAAAACTGCTTATTCACATTTTTGAATAATCTGTTACTTTAACGGAGGGAATCAAACCATTTGGTTTGTGAACTATATTTTAATATGTGAAAAGAAAACTTTGTAGATACCCCTTTTAAAGCGTATTGCGGGTACAAAGGAGTGTGAGATTGTGTATAGTTAAAGTTTATATGGAAAAGGAATGCCAAAAGCTGAAATTGATAATATATATGTGTTACAAATACTGTCAACCATACGAGTCGACTGTCGTGATAACCCGAGCGTAGCGAACCTATTTCTTGTTTAGAAAGCTGTGCAGCCGTGGTTCGAATCCGGGCGTGTACCAATGAGTTTTATCTGACTTAAGTACATAACTAACCTTGACTCCGTGCCTCGGAGAGCACGTTAAGCTGTCGGTCCCGATTGTCATCGACAGATGGCAGTCATTAAAATCCACCAACCCGCACTGGAGCAGTGTGGTGGATTAAGCTCTAATCTTTACCCTAAGCCTAAACCCCTGCGGTGGAAAATAATAGTCTGGGGTAATGGAAGAAGATACAAGTATAATAATAGTCAGTCGTTTGATGCATTTTATTGGTTGTTTCAAAAAAAGTGAGTACGAGCGAATTTCGATCACTGGGCGACCACTAGTAATATATAATTCACAGTAACACAAAATACAGTTTGAATGTTTTTACCGGAATAATGTATGCGAAATTGAAAACAAAAAGTAAATTGAAGACAAAGACCATTCGATCAAACCACCCAGTGGCATTTATATTGAAGTGTTCATATAATAGGTCAATAAAATGATTACGACGGCCCGCTAGTAAATAAAGCGGTTTTCTCCTAAAGGGTATTTTCGGGGTTTGGCGGATCATGGGGTAGAAAGAGGGGTCGGCACCCTTCATTTATATATGGTCATTATCACAGCGCATATATATTTGAAGGCTTTTGCGCTGCTCGTTACCAAGTCTCTTATTGAGATCTGAAGGTTTCAGCTGAAAGAGGAATATAATTAGCTTCTGTATTATAATTTTAACGTTTACCTTTATTATGATATAGGTTAATTAATTTGTAAAGTTTTAAGAGATCCAATGCGTAGTGGCAGCGTGGTGGACTTAAGCTCCAAGCCCCCCTCCTCACCCTGGGGGAGGCCTAAGCCTCTGCAGTGGGGTAAAAATGGGCTGATGATGATGATGATGATGAAGAGATCCAATGCGAGATTGCGCGTAACCGTTTCATTTTTAGGATTTTTTTTTTGTGATTATGGAACGAGCAGTTCTTTTTGGTTCCATGATTTTAATTACATCACTAGCTAATGGGACCCCACGGCGGGAAAAAATTCCCTGCGGACCTGTTACTGGGTCCACTCCATCCAGGTAAATGGGACCACGGGTAACTGCTCTATGGAACGACTGAACATCCTCGCCATATTACTGTAAAATAGAAATAGTTTCAGTACTACGGATAGAATAATTTTAAACAAGAAATTTCTGCTACAAATTCCTGCAGCTAGCGATGTTATGCAGCGATGTAATACACTGTCCAGGATAAAAGAAAGGAGAAGAAGAAGGACGTCGGTGGTCCAGAATAATAAACCTTTAATTAAGCCGTTCATCCCGTCCCCTTGCCTTTGCATTGCTTCTCGTTGGATTTACTTCTTTATCTTTGAATATGTTTCTAAAGTTAGGGCAATGTTTTAAATAATTAAAATGACGTGGCGTGACCTAGGATAGTAATTAATTTAGCCTAAGTTATGGCCAACTTACAAGAAATTTCGTAATATGTATAGGTACCACACTCTGGTATTTTTTTTTAAATATAATCTTAAATAAATCAAGTAAGTGAATATTGTTACTGATAGAAATTTGTAACCAGTATAATTTGTGATGTCAAACATACTTTATTATTACGGCACAAACATGTCCATAGCTGACCCACTCGTGAAAAAATCAGTATAAATTCTTTGGAAAATGATTGAAAAAAGAAATGCGTATAATAATAATGATGATAATAATAATATCTGGGATATTACACAAAGCGTCACCTACCTATATAGTCCCAGAGTAAGCAAGTATTATGCTTATATTATGGGATACTAGACAACTGGTAAACATACTTAAATATTTTATTTTTTGTTATATGTACATATATAGATACTTTTTACAGCCAAACATGGAACAAATACGTATGTTCATGAACACACACAGCGAATCAAGTGGGTTAGAGATGCCATGTGACGATGTTTGTTCAGAGACACGTGCCCCAAAAATACACAACAAATATAACAAAAAATATTAGGCATACATTTTATTTCACATTTATATCATTTTAGAAAGCGTTTAAGTCGTTCATCCCTTTCACTTACACATTGGGTATAGATTATGTCGCATTTTAGAGTTTAGGTTATGCGATCTGTCTTTAATATGCATATAACATATCTACTGCATACTTTAAGGGGACAACGTACCCTCCTACATGTCAACTCTAATCTACTATATGCTCTGTGTGTACTCAAACATTTGCCCCAGGTGGGAATCGAACCCGCGACCCTTGGCTCCGCAGTTCAGGTCTCTAAACATTCAGCCAATCGGTGAACCTATTGTTTTGTCGATTCTCGAGACGTGTGGTGACTAAAAACATTCATACCATGAATGTTATTCCATAGTGAAGTACATTCAGAATGTAAGTATTGATCGGTGGATATTATTCGTCGAGTTGTTACCGATAACATTTCTGATTTAGCGTGACTGACGCGCGATTACTGATAGAGGGCAGGCAACAGGTGCCGACGGCCTTAATACTGTGGACGATTTCACGTAACACTCGAAAATCCGCTACGGAAACACTTATTACGTGATAGCTGAAAATGGAGGTTGTATTAAAAAAATATTTATGAGTTTTTCTTGCGTTAAAATGTATAATAATAATAATAATAATATTCCTTTATTTCTCTCTCACATAATATGATACATTTGTGTCAAACATAGAAACAAATGTGAAATTAGAAGATGCAAGAGAACTGGTGTCAGTACTAGGTTAAGAACCTGTATTACTGAGTCACCAGGCTCCCGCCTCCAGAAAACTAAACAATAAATGTCTCACATGTTATATAGGTGTGAGGAACTTACAGAAATATTTACAATTTACAACATCCGAGCTTTTGATAAACTCTTGTGTATGTGTTTTAGAATTGTGTGGATGTGGGTGTATGTCAAGGTGTGTTTGTGTATTGTATGTATGAGGGTGTGTTTGTGTATTGTGTGTATGAGGGTGCGTTTGGGTGTGCGTAGTGTTTATATAGGTTGTGTATTTGAGAGTGCGAGTGAACGTGTGATATAGTATGTAATTTGTGATCGGAACATAACTTTTTAATAGTTTATGATAGGTATATTATGTCAATTATATTTTATTTATATAATGTTTTTTTTTAATTTTATTTTTTAAATTAATACAGCAAGAATATCCTCCGTCTTATCGTATGCAATATGCAATATGCAATATGAATGGCGGAATCGAGCAAATAAATAAGGAATATCTCTATATCCCTTATTTAGGTTTACTCAAGTTTTCTGGTTTTTTTCTGTAGAGGTGAAGAGTATTGTTTTCGTATCGAGTTGTTTATGTTTTAAATATTTTCTGCGATACTTATAGTCTAAGAACTAGCGGCGAAATTTATCAAAATGTATTTATCACGTGGACCGAAGTCTGAAAAATAATGGTACACTCTAGAAATTTTTAGATTGTTCAGTTGTAAATAAACGAATTACGCAATATTAAGATTATATCTGAAATTGCAGAAGGTTTATGTTTTATTCTTATACAACAATTTATTTCGTGTCTTTACTTATATAAGGGATGCTTATTTTCTGTATTAAATATTAGTGTATTAACTATTGCCTGTTAATGCTGATGGTTTCGTTTAGTACATTTGGTTAGTTATTATTTTTTATAGATTGAACACCTTTTGATTATTATTATGTTGACTATTGAACAGTTATGTCAACAATGATAAAGAACTTCTTTAATATGAATAGTTGCCGTCTCTTAGACTATAATTTGGTGTTAACATTTTTATTGCAATCAAACGTCCATGAAACAACGTAAGGTCATGACAGAACGATTAAATCTTAATTAATGGATAAAATTTATTTGTTATGTAATTAAGAATTATATTCCACACCAAAATTAAATAGAAACGGGCTTAGTTTTTGCGCACTTACGTGTACATCTGACATTTTTGTTATAAAGGATCTAGGTCAAAAAAATTAAGTAGAAACCATGTAGAAACATTGTTTACAATATACTCAACCTATTTTTTTGTGACTTAAGTTGAAATAGCCGGGGTAAGCAAACAAACCGTTGATGGAATTATTAAGTATGCATTAGAAAACATTCAGTCTAACAAATAGAAAGGAATAATGTATCGCTGTGGAATGTTGTGTAACAGAGAGAGGACAAAATGAAAATATACATTACACAAAAAAATTACGCTCGTATCCTCAAAGGTTTTCTTCATCAAGTTTAACGTTTTTCTGCTGGAAAAAGTGTTTTTTCCACTAGTAAACGTCTCCAGTCCACTCACCTCCCACACATTGTTACCTAACCGTCTTTTCATCGTTTAAGCGTTGTTTATATAAAAACATCCTAAACTCTTACCATAATAATGTCTATTATTGATCTCTGTATATTTATACTTAATATACTTAAATATTATACTTTTATATATTATACTTATTTTATTATTGACTAACTACATCTAAGCTAATCGCATCGAATTAAAAATTTTCACAGAGATCAAAATTTATTCAATATGTTTAGGTACATAAATTTTAAGTACTTATCCCGCTGTAATCCGACCCTTATATAGTCTTTTGTTTCATTTACAGGTTCATTTCATCAACCGTTACTTCAAAGTTCCACTTTGTCGCTGCCAAATTATATTCGGCTCTGAAATCCATTTATTTATTATATCCAAAAAATATTTCATAACTATCTCCCGCCTTTAAGCTCTGGAACCCAAGATAAGTCACAAAATAAAAATTACTATAATGTACCCTATAGAAAAAAACGTGTGGCAAAACCGCTATCACTTGAAACTGAACAAGAAAATTCGGCTCTCATAATTCTTTGTCTACAACGTGTGTGCAACCACTAAAAATTTATATTTGTAATAATGTTTTGAGAACTATGTAGTGTGGAGGCAGCGGTGCATAAATCAAGCCAGTGGGTTGTCGATTTCTCTCCGCTACAAAAATTTAGGTCGACAGTTGACCAAAGATGTGGAATATATTTTAACCTACTGATCCCGCATTTATGTAGGTGTAGTATTCAAGATCGTCCAAGTGCGCCTACACACTTAACCGTTTTTTGTATAACCAGAAAATAGTCAACAGACTTCAATTTAGGTTGGGTATTTCATAGCTTTATTGAAATCGGGTCACGGCAAAGTTTCTAACCTTACGGAAGGTAAGTGATAGCTTTAAAAATGGCTTTTACGGGTATCCAATTTTTCCCGAACTATCTTGTAATGAAACAATCTGTTTTCGCTGACTTTATACAAAGAAGCTTCAAACACTCGCTTCAAAGGGCTCTAATGAGTTGATGAAAGTTTTAACGATGGATGATATTCTTTTCTTTGACGCCCCTTTCCCCAAACAAACTATTTATTTATATTAAAACTAAATAATTTGTATAGAAACTATATTAGTTGAGTTGTTGTTGGAAATCATTTATATATTTCAATGGCATACAATTAAGGTGTACACTAGAAAACTATTTCTAATCTTTTAAAGATTAGAATACTTTGTCAATTCGAAATTATCTTTTTGAGAGTTACGGTACTGTCAACTATAGGTACAGTACTTTTTCGTTTTATTAGATACTTAGAATAGAAACCTCATCTTCATAGGTTGATGACCCAAATTTTTACAAAATCGTAATTTTCTGTTCAAGCAATCTAACGTTTCACAAGCGAAATTCATATATGACCTTCGTTGGCGAAATATTTGACATTTGGCATTCAAAATAGTGCCCCATAGTTGAACTATTTATATAATGATAGCGTAATCATCTGTCTATTTCAATTGGTATTGTTATATGTAGATTTTTCTCCAAAGTTAGTTGAATTTCTCTGTGAATCTTGGCGGCGATTCGCTAAAGATCCAGAGCTATCTATAATTGACTCGGTTATTATTTAATATGCGTATGTAAGATTGTTATCCTTTAATTTTCATATTATTTATTAATATTACAAATGCGCATCGACTATGGACCAAATAGACTTTTTATATTCTTATTTTTTTTTAATATTTGTATGTTGTTGTATTTCTATATATTTTTTAAGTGTTTTCTGTGTTTATAATTTTTCATTTTTTACATTTTAATATTTGTATTTTTACGTCATTAAAGTTTTACATTTTTAATTTTTTATATTTTTATAATGTTAAATGTGTATATTTTTATTATGTTAAATGTATATATTTAAAAAATGTCATTAGCTTACCCTAACAAAGAGCATTGGTGCACAAAATTTTTATTCTGTATCATTAAAATCTTTTGTACCAATGGTTTTTGTTGTCGGTTTAATTTTTCATTTATTTGAAAAAAGCGTCTTGGTTGATGTCGCTTTAAATTGTAGTATGAATAAGTAAAAACATGTAAAACCATAATTGGCTATCAGATGTATTCATAAGTTATGTGAATTTAGTTTTTTAAAAGCTGTGGTTTTTGTTATTAAATAAATAAACTAAAAAAAAATATGCAAGAAACGCGAAGAAGTTACAAATATTACTCTTGGTTACAAACCAATTTCGTAATTTTTATGTTATAATATCTATCTCGAGGTTATAACATATCAGTAATTGATATTATTTTGTCTAGAGCAATTTAATGACAATTTTATTCGCAGTAAAAATATTATTAAGAAAATTGTACCCTAAATCAACTCGATTCGGGCGGAACTGTTACCGGTATTTTTCAGGTCATCCGTCAGGTAATTACACGGCCTTTACTTCCGTCGAGATAAGAGAACGAGTGGCGCGAAACGACCTTGCTATTATCTACCGAATATATTACGGTAAATACTGTAACCCCGAAAATGGAGCGTCGAGCGTCTATTTACCTTTACCCATCGTTTACCTTTGTCTATGGACTCTTATCGTATCCATTTAGGTGAATCACTCTTGAACATATATAATTCTAGTTTAGTTTTAACATTACTTAACAATTCTAAGAAACTGGTATTAATTCGATTTGAAGGTGCTCATGAGCTAACCGAAGGATTTCAGCGGAAGATTTCTATCACTAATAGAAACAAAAATATCAAAAAATATTTTCTCTCTGTCGTTTCCTTTTAAAGATATAAAAAAAACCAAATATAAGAAGTGAATTTTTGCTATTGTCGCTACATCTCTAGTACGCTTAGTAATGTCTAGCATTAACACAGCACAGAATCCAAAATAAACTTTATTTTTCTTTTTATTTTTGTTAAACCTAAAAGGAATTGAATTCCAGACACGTGAAAAACAAAAAACAAAAATCGAAAAATCTTTAAAAAGGCATAATTGAATAAAAATTATAAAATTTTTTTCTTATATTAACATTTGATGTACCAATTTTAATAAAAATTCGTAGTCGGTAAACAAAAGCGAAATATAAACGTCCGCAACGTGCGTATTATAGTTTGTTACGTTATATATACTTTCTTTTTCATAAAGCATGGAAATTGAGCTCTACTATATTTACTCAGAGGAATTCTAACATAAGACCTTTTAGAATAGATTTCTTCGGACTGGCCGGCCAGCTGCTGGCCGAATCGGCCGATGTGTATGGTCAATGGTCATACGAATGCTTATTACGGGTCAGACGTGTAACACTGGAATGTAACGAGAATGAAATTGTCATAATGTTCAAATTAAATCGAAAAATAATCGAATAACCGTCCGCAGGCATAAACTAATGTTAAATTAAATGTTCATTTACGGCAAATACGATATTCATCTTTTTTCTGCGTCTTTGAGTTTTTACAAATTTTCACAACACAAGTCGACATCGCGCACGTTTATTCGGTGCTAAGTCATTACACTGACTAAAAGTGTGGTGGACTTATAATTAGGTTTTGGTGGGTTTTCTGCGCGGACACTTTAGGACGCGGAGAGCCCATCCAGTATATTAATCTTGGATTACTCGTAGCTTGGGTAAAGTATTTCGGATATCACGCGGGCACTTAGTATTCATCGGTATTCATCGTCTGTTATTTAAATAAGAAATAGCTTATATCAAAAGTTATATATACGGTAATCTGATGAATCGCGATTATTTTACCTATTAATATTTTGACCCTATGACCTTTAATGAACTAACACATTTTTGTCATTTATTTCCCTCGTTTATTATTCAAATAACTAAAGGTGACTAAAGTGCTAGTCGAAAACACTTAATATAAGAAAAGAGTGAAATATTGATGGAAATGATTTACTTTATTACACTTTACTTGAATAATGACTGTTACGAATAGTGTATTATTAAAATTTTCCCAAGGTTCATGAAATTACGGGTAAAATAAGAATGGGACCGGCAAACGTATGACCTCACGCTGCTGCGTTATAGTGGGCACGTACCATTAACATATTTTTTCCGATTAATCACAACAGACAGAAATTAAATTTAAAAATATTAAAATTAAGAATTTTTTTTAAAATTTTTTTGACACTTCTGACGTTTACTTTTTTTATTATTAATAACATAGTTTTACAGTTGGCCTAAACAATAAATCTAAATTTTAAAAATTATCCTTTTTCGATAACGTTGATAATCTTCATTCTCACAAGATAACATACATTCTATTCTTATATACTTACGTCATTCTATCAGCGAACACGGCCAGCTGATGGTTCGCGTCTAGGTGTTCTTGAAGCAATCGAAGTCCACCTTGCAAGGGAGACTGGCGGTGCAGTACCTACCAGGGCTTAGGCGCTAGCTTATACCCAGGAACGTAACCGTGATAATATTTAGTGGGACATCGAATGTAACACAAATCAAAAACTCATAGTTTTTATATTGTAATAAAATATCTATTAAATGTTTTGCAACTATATGACTACTGAATTATTGGACATATTCAATGACCTATTAGCCATATATTTTATAATTATAATATTAATATCTTTATTTCAGACTTTATAACCATACTAGCGAGAACAGTTAAACAAATATTACATATGTTCTCACAATAAAATAACTCAAAATAAGAAAAGGTAAAAATGTCAATAAAAATAATTTAAAATAATGAAATAATTGAAAATACCGAAAAGTAAAATGTCAAAAAAAAATATAGATACACCATTCATTACTTTATAATTTTTTAAATTTTTTTTTGATCCTCAATGATCAAAATATGACATTCTATATGTTTCTTGAGTGCAAATATGTAAATTACATTATGTAAAATGTGTATATTATTTTTGAAATTTTTCTTAATTCCTGTAATTTTTAAAGTTTTTTATGAAAGAAAAAAGCACCTTTAAGGATTACTTCGTTGTACGTTTGTCCTTCTGTTTGCTTGTCTGTCTGTTAAGCCCTTTTTTCAGGAACGCAAAGAAGTAACAAGATAAAACTAATATCAAATACTTTGACACTCGCGAGTAAATCATAACCTATAAGATACTTAAAAAAAGGCAGCATAAGTAAAGGGAAAAATCCAAAAATTGTTAATTAATAGTTATATCATATAATTTTTTTTTAAATAAATAGGCACCCTTTTTCTCGGAAATATTTTTTAAATAACTTTACAGGGCGCGAGCGCACGTGGCCATTTTTTTTCATTTAGTACCTAAACGAAGAGAGTTGACGGTTATGATTCATTCTTTGTGACTTGTTTTACTTATGCTCTCGTATTTGAACCCTGCCCAAAACGATCGACTGGCGAAAAGAGAAGTGCATCACAGGTCTACCATCCTGCACGCTATAATAAATTACAGCAGACAGAGTCCCCCCACGTTGCCGTATTTGTCTTTTTTCACCATTTTAGGTGCTATTTGAAAGTGATCTAAATACAAATTATTCAGATTTGAGCGCAGACATCTGTACGGTGAGACTACATATTCAACGCGTAAGCTATTTTGGAACTGGTCACTTGAAATAACGCCACATTTCAATTACAAAACAGAAAAAAATATATGAATAAGGTATTCATTCTATCGATGTAACAATATTATGATGACCTCGCTAGGTGCTTAATAAATCACAGCTGTGTTTCATTCAACCACAGACTAAACACACGAACACCGCGAGATAAAGTCATTATTTTGAACAGTCAGCCTGATATCCAATTAGAACTTTTTTACTTCTTTACTTAAGCTTGTCAGTAATAGATCGCTAATTTTTGTCACTGTACCTCCTTTCTAAAACGTGCTGCCTAATATAGTATATAAAGTTAGGTTTACTGCGAAGACTTTCTACTGGTATCCCCAAAATTACCATCAATTCAAATAAGCAGTCATTTGTTTACCATGAAACTTTTTGAGATGAAATCAGTGACAGGAAAATGAATGACCATGCGAATAATAATAGCTAGATGCCAAATATAAATAGATACACTAGGGTATAATAACCAATAACCATGTTTAGATTAAAATGTTGTATGTACTGCTTATTTGGTATCAGAAAACAGAGACAGTGGATTCTTTTTGTTTTAAGTAACTAAGCCAATTCAGGATTTACTCAAATCGATTGTTTATTCATAGCTCAGTAAAGTAGAAAAGGTTGACCGCATCTAAATGAAACGCATAGGGTTGTAGTATTCCTGCGTGAAAAGTAAAAACACTGCGTAAAAGAGAATTATACGGCAAGGAAGTCTCTGAGGGCTCCTGTTGTTAAATTCAGATGAAACAATATTACACTGAATAAGAATCTAGCTCGCAATTTCGCCAATTTTACGGTACTATGGGGAATGTAAAAGTAACCTACATTAAACTGGAATAACACCTTCCATAGACTTGTACAGTGGTCAACTACTCTCGTATTTTCTAATAAAACTGTATTTGAACTTGTGCAGAGCGAGTAATTGAACAGGGATCTCTATGGTAGCTACCCTAACTGTTGGAGGTGGGAAGTTCTGGTTTTAGAAATCCATCTTAAGTTTTTGAACTGTTTCAAAATGGCATTCAAAGATTTTTTGAAAATCTCTTTTTTCAAAGATATTCACTGTTTTCTAAAAAAAAATCGCGTAAACGAATCCGATTTAATGCAGTTCAAAATCTTAAGTTGGATTTCTAAGATCAGAACTTTCCATCATCATCGGTTAGGGATACTGCCATAAAGATTCCTGTACGATTACTCAACCTGTATAACAGTTTATGTATAATTTCGCTGTTCTTACCGTCGTCGTATTATAATACCTAGGAATTTTATGGTCGTTGAGGGAGCACTGCTATGGATATGTTTCTCCAAAATGGCTGGGCCGATCTTAACGCGGTTTTTTGTGTGACGTAAGGTATCACCTAATAAAATTTAACAAAATTAAAAAACTAATCGAAAAATGATTGAATATTTATTTTGAAAAATCCCCGAATAAAAGTATGTCCCGTTAGATAAGAAGGAAATATAGATCTCAGGGTTTGTGACATAGAAGAAACAAAAAGCGACTTTCATTTGTTTAGCCAAACACTTCACTTGATTTTGTTTTTATAACCAGAACAGAATGTAAATATTAATTACTCTTCAATGTAATTTTTGCAAGCGACTGGCTCGGAGGACAGGATCTCTTATTAAGAGATGATTTGTCTACATTTGGATGTTCATTTTCATCTTGCTCAGCAAAATCAATTATGGTTTTTGTATCGAGCGTCGAAGTTTCTTATATTTTTGGTACTTTAGATTTTTTAGCACTGAAGCGATGTAGTTTTCAAAGACGTAATAACGTCTTCAAGTGGCGTTTCTAGCATCGGAGTAAAGTTGGTAAGTCAGGGTCTTTCCTTTTCTGTATGTATGTCGTATGTCGTCAGTGAGGTATAAGTGTTTCTTAAACTGACATTCTCATTCAATTTCGAGATTGTTTACATATTGAAATGTTAGCTAAATATGTAGGTATTACAATGGCTTGTTAACGAAAACTACGACAAGAACCACATTTGAATTCAGAATAGTATAAACAGGCAGCATCAAGTACTATGCTTTGTTGTTAATCTACTTATGTTATCAATCCTTAACCATTCCCAATAACATTACACGACGTCGGATCTCCTCGCAACGCAATTTCCCTTCCTTGCAGCTGCATCTGGTTCATACATGGTGAGACAAATAAGATCACATAACTTCGTATCTCTCTGTCTCCTACACCCTCTTATAAATAAATATCCTTTGACCTCCGGCCCGAACCAATTTTCGTCTCGTCTTCATTGAGTTAAAATCAAATTGTCAGTAATTAACATAAATACTTTGTGTTAAGTAAAATTAAATTTATTTTCAGAAAGTCGTTTGGTTGATTCGCAAACCTTATTTACAACATGGTATACTTATTTATTTTATAATTTATCGTAAAGTAGAACAATAAATCTCTGAGATTTCATACAATAACTGACAACAAAAAAACACCTAATCGATTGCTGTTAGCGACCCAGTAAAAACTATAGGCACATATATTGTGGTGTAGTCAGCCTAATTTGCTACTGAGCTGATACCAGCCACACCTACTTTAATGGCGAGTTGTTGTGTATCTACAGGTGAATGTACATTTAAGGATAAGACAAGAAAGCATTGGTTTTCAGGCTGCTTCACAGGCTATTAAGAAGTAAAGTTAAAATAAGCACTGCATTGTGTGAACGCATAAAAACATTTATAACTATTATTTAGTGTCAACCGTGTTCAAGAAAATTTAATTGAATTACTACCTGTTAGTATTTTGTTACAACGAAAACAGTTAAAAAATTACCACGATGTATTAAAAGAAAGTACTTCGTTTACGCAACGCAGTAGCTAGGTACATATTTCGTACAAGTCTGATGAAAGTGGCGATAGAAAGCAATTAGGAGAAGAGAATTAGCCTTTTACATAACTTGGGGCGCGGAAGCACATCTTGCACTTGGCAAAGAAATGGACCGACCAGAATTAATGATATACCTACCTACTGTAAATGGAAAGGAATGAATGGTAGATCATCATTCTTCGAGCGCAGAAACTACAACGGCCTGCCAGCTTTCTTTCTCCATAATTCTACCTTCGAAGTTTTCTTTGGCATTTCCACTTTCTATTTTCCGATGTTGAAAATATAAACTAAATCAATGTTGCACTAATGGCATCAAATCTATAAAAATACACTCAATAAATTTTTGCAAAAAAAAGCCTGACATCAAAAGTTTGTCTAAATTTAATGTTGTCAAGTCGTTCATTTCATTTTGTGTTCTAAAAATAATAATTTCTTATAATTGTAAATATTATCATTGTTTTATTTGTTAAGTACCTATTTAAAGTTTCTGAGTTGAATATTTTCTTCAAATTTAAGTGAGTCGAAACCTGAGGTCGAAACCCAAGACATATGCTATTTTTAAAAAAATCACTTAAATCAGTACAAAATTGGCGAAGATATACAGGGACGACCTCGATGTGTTATAGGAAGTACTCGAATGATCACGCGGCTTCACAAACATACCAACCGAATACATAAATAAACAGTAATTCGAGATAAAAGTAAATGACAAATGACATTTCTATTTTAGAGGCGGTGCGAGTCAAAGTGATTAGCTCACAAATTATCTTTTTGGAGACGGAATTATGTTAACTCAAAGATGGCGCCGGCGCTGAAAAACATTCCCACGGTACTTTGTAATTAAAATATTAATAATCAAATATTCGACGACAAGATTTACGAAATGCTGCGGGGTTGGGATTTCAGTGCCCGGCGTGGCGTAGTCAGTCAGTTTTCTTAGAAACTTAAATACGAACTGCGAGTGCGATAAAAGTGAATTGTGACAGTTTGTGATTTTGTTTAGTAATGAAGTTTAAGTACAACTTAAATCGGAGTTTTCGCGCATTGTCGCGGCGATTGACCATAGACTGACTGGCTGTTTTTAAACATGCCAAAAAAGAACTTATAATTTTTATACTAATCAGATAGACGATTTTTTTAAAGACACGATTTTAATAAATGTTTTTAAAATTACGTTTCTTCTTGTTCATTGACGACGGAATAATAATAATAATAATAATAAAGCCTTTATTAAAAATTTCCTTTTTTACAGCGTTTTGCTTTTACAATGTTCAAGTATATACTTATGTTTATTTACAACATGCAAAGTTATTATATAATATATAAGTTATTACTATTATTCCTAACGTTATATTTAAGAAATAGATCCCGCTTGGGTAAAGGCCTCCTCCAGTATCTTCCATTCGGTTCTATTTTTTCCTTTTTCTTGCCAGTCTATACCGCCTATTGCTATTATGTCATCGGTCCACCTCTTAAATGGTCTTCCCACGCTCCTTTTCCCTTTCGGTCCTTTCCATGTTGTAGTTTGTATAGTCCATCTGTTGTCAATACAGCGCGACACGTGTCCTGCCCATTGCCATTTCAGCTTTAATGCCTGAGCCAACACGTCTGCCAGCTTAGTTTTCCTTCTTATAATTTCACTATGAATTTTTTGTACTTTCTTTATTTTCAGCATGCTCCTTTCCATTCCTCTCTGGCAAGATCTGATATTACATCGTATTTTGTTTGTATACGTCCAAGTTTGGCAAGCGTATAACAAGCTAGGGTGAATACATGTTTCCATTACTGTTTTTTTCATTTCGGTGTTATAATTCCCTTTTAGTATTTCTTTTTGTGACCAAAATTTCTTCCATGCTATATTTACTCTTCTATTTACTTCTTCTTCATTGTTATTTTTCTTAAAAGATACTAGCTTTCCAAGATACATGTATTCATTTACGAAATCTAATTTTTGTGTTCCTGCATATATATGTGTTTTTAAGCCGTTTGTCATTATTTTTGTTTTACTAAAACCCATCTCTAGCCCAACCTTCATGCTCTCTTTATTCAGTTGGTTAATCATGATTTCTAGGTCATGTGAGTTTTCATTAAACAAAACAATGTCGTCGGCAAACCTTAGGTGGCTTAAAAATTTATTGTTGACATTAATGCCTTTGTTCTCCCAATTTAAACTTTTGAATACCTCCTGCAGAACCGCTATAAATAATTTAGGAGATAAAGGGTCCCCTTGCCTAACCCCTCTTTCTATTTTTATGTCTTCTCCTCTTCTTTCTAATTTAACATTGCTGGAACTGTTTTTGTATATAGTTTTTATTATGTTTATGTATTTTTGGTTAATTTCTATTTTGTTTAATGCTTTCCAAATTGCAGTGTGGCTTATACTATCGAATGCTTTACTATAATCAATAAAAGCTAAGTATAAAATTCTATTGAATTCTTTATATTTTCCAATTATTTGTTCTAGTGAGTGTATGTGATCGATGGTAGAAAACCCTGAACGAAAGCCAGCTTGTTCTATCGGTTGTGCACTGTCTATTGTTTTAGTGATTCGTTTCAGTATGATCGTTGAAAACAGTTTGTAGGTGCTCGCCATCAGAGTGATTGGTCTGTAGTTCCTTATATCTTGAGGATCCCCTTTCTTGTAGAGTAGTATGATGTCTGAGGTAGTCCATTGGGTAGGTATTGTTTCTTTTTCTAGTATCATGTTAAACAGTCGTGTCAAGTATGTTATTAAGATAGGGGCCCCTAATTTGATAGCCTCATTTGTGATTCCATCTGGACCCGGGCTCTTATCTGTCTTGAGTTGTTTAATCTGTGTTAGAACTTCTTGTTCTTCGATTTTTTTGATGTGTGATATATTTGTTTCTGTGTTTGTTTCATTTTCGTATTCGTTATTTCCTCTAGTTATTTTGTCTTCGGCGTCTGTATCCCTTATTTTGTAAAGTTTTCGATAAAATGTTGTTGCGTGTTCTATTATGCCAGTTCTTGATTTCGTTTCCTCCGAATTTTTACATAATTTTTGTATCCATACTTTATGGGTATTTAGTTCTCTGTTTGCTCGTTTGGTGCTTCTGTATTTAACTAAGTTTTTCTCTATGATTTCTTTTCTATGTTTCTCGTAATCCTTTTTTATTGCTCTGTTGGTTAATTTAAAAATCTCGCTAAGTTTTTTTCTAGATTCTTTGTTTTTGGGTTTACTCTTTATAAGGTCCGATCGTTTTTTTATAAGATTTTTAGTGACAGTACTAAAAATTTTATTTCCTTTTGTCGTTTTTGTTGTTGATTTTAGTGAATCTATGATCACTTTTTCTATTTTATCGTAATAAGTTTGTATGGAATATTTATTTTTATTGCTTTCTTCTAATTCTGGTATGTATCTTTTTAAGTTTTTAATGAATAGTTCAACTTCTTCTGGTGAAGTTGGACAACTTGGAGCGGTTGTAAAGTTCTTTCTGTTTCTTCTAACATGGTTAAGACTGACTGTTGCACGTACCGGTCTGTGGTCAGATGGGAAATTAGTCATAGATAATACTTCAATATTCGTGATCATAGCTGGTTTGTTGCACAGTATAAAGTCTAATTCATTTTTAGTTCTTTGGTCTGGGGAAATCCAGGTCCACCGTCTGCTATGCTTTTTCTTAAAGAAAGTATTCATAATAGAAAGTCTAAATTCGCAAGCATATTCCATCAATTTTTCTCCTCTTTCGTTTCTCTTACCATAGCCATATTTACCCATGATTAGATTTTCATGTTTCTTAGGGTATCCTATTTTTGCATTGAAGTCTCCTATTACGAGCACAAGCCCATCCGCTAAGTCGTGTGCATTTCTTAAATGATTGTAAAAAATTTCTATTTCTTTCTCAGTAGATTTTTCTGTCGGAGCATAAATTTGAATTACAGTAAGTAGCTGGTTTCCGATTTCCAATTGTAGCAAAGCCACTCTTTCAGAGATTCCTACAAAATTTATTATATTGTTTTTATATTTTTTGTTTATAAGAAAGCCAACTCCGTATAAACCTTTAGTTTCGCCAATGTAGCAAAAAATGTGGTTTTTGTGTTCTTCGATATTGCAGTTTAATTTTCTTATTTCTGATAGTCCCAGTATATCGATTTTAATATTTTCGAAAGCATGTGTTAGCTCATGGTATTTTTCTTGTGTTGAAAGAGATCTTACATTGTATGTGCCAATCATTAGGTGGTTTAACTTTTTAAATTTATGTTTGCATTCATTTACTGAAGGGTATTGGTCTAATTCCCCACGAGGACCAGTCGGGTTGGGGAATTCTTTTGTTTTGTTAAAGTTACATAAATGTTTGATTGTGTTGGTGGGGTGGCCGATGACTGTATCCTAGTTGTTGAGTTTTGATGAACTCGAAGAGTACAATGAGAAAGAATTTGACCTACCTCGCATAAGGTCAAATGCGTTAATACGGTTTGATTTCATGCTGTCGGCGTTACTTGAACAAGCAGGTTGTTTTCTGGTTTGAGACATATTCTCTGGTGATTCCAATACTTTTCTTTTTCGATTTTCTATGTTGATGTTACCCTCTCTTATAATCAATTTATCATATTTTATAATAGCAAAATTTCCTTTTTTTCGTTCTTCTCTTAGTTTTTCTTGTAGTTGTTTTCTCACGTTAAGCACTTCTTTTGGAAAATCTTCAGCGACGTATGCGTCTTTCAATTTCTTTTGATTTCTTAAAATTTCGTTTCGTAGCCAGTTATTTATTAGTGTGATCAGTATGGGCCTAGGTTTACTGTTCTCCACCTTTTTTCCGATACGAAAAAAGTTGTCGATGTCCCTATCAATTATCGTAAGTTTTAAATCACTATTTATTTTTCTCAGTATCAGTTCCAGCAGTTGAGTTGGTGATTGTTCTGTCTCACTTAAGCCGAAAAGTATCAAATTTTTCTTTCTTTCTCTTCTTTCGCTGTTTGCGCACTTAGTTTTTAAGATAAAGTTTTCTTTTTTTAATTCATCGATTTCTTGAATCAGAGGTTTAAGTTTTTCGTCTATTTGAGACAGTATTTGTTTAGTCTGAATACTCATCTCTGCTTTTAATTGATCAATGACCGCTTGGAATTGGGTATCCATGTTATTTAGGTATTTGTGTTATTTTTAAAATGGAATTATTCGTATTGGCGCGTCGTCGTAGTTTCCACAGGCAACAATGTAGCGTAGTCGTTATGTTGTTAAAAGAAATTGCGTAGCCGCGGTGCGTAGCGTTTCGTAGGCACGGCCGCTACATGCGACTACGTTAGTTGTAGGTGGTTCCAACCGGTTTAGCAACTCGCCGACGACCGGTCTCTGTTGCCAAGTGATACGCGTTCTTCGTCGTAGGTATTCGGTTTTTATTTAATTCACTTCACAATTTATAATTGTTTTCCGTATAACTTGTTGATTGGTAGTTTATTTAAAGTATTATGTTTCAGTTTAATGGATCACTGTATTTGTATTGAATTTCAACTAACTGCACTTTGTGAGTTTTTTAAAAATAATTTAAAATCGAGGAGCGTAACTAAAACACTGTTCACAGCTCGGCGCACCGCACTGTAACTCTCACGACGGAATATGCATTATTTATTATACTTAATTATTAATACCATTAAAAAAATACAGGCGAATTGAGAACCTTCTCCTTTTTGAAGTCGATTTAAAAATCATAAAGGCTTTATAGAAATCTTGTTCACAACTGAACTATTGTTCTCGAAAACTGAACTCAACCGCGCGATGAAATAAGTCAAAGAAATTCATAACAAAACAGATCACTATTAAGTCTTTTCATGTTGGAAAAAATTCACTTTCAATTTTATATATTGAATTTCTCGAATCGGTCATTCTACCTATATTACATAGGATGTATTTAGCCGATAGTCAGTCCCTATAGAGAACATGGATGACAAAAGCCACACACTTTCCTCAGTACCGGCGGCGCGGTGTCCCAAAAATTCAATCGGTTTTCAAGAAAAAAAAGTTTTCGCGTTAAGTTTTCTTTCCCCGACCAATATTACAATTCTTTGTGGAATAAAATCAAGAGGGGTAGCGTCTGTATCTTTCTTTGTAGATAAAAGCTTTTTATATGGAAATCTTGTTTTCATTTGCATATGTTAAGTGAAAGGAAGAGCTATTGTTATTTTTATTGTTGTAAATGTAATTTTTCATCGTTATTGCGCTTCACTAATATAATGTAAAAACTGACTTCATATAAAAATCGTCGACTTACTGAATTGTAATTATTTGAGCATTACTCTTTTACATTTTAGGTAAATACTAGGAGGCACGAAAACGACGTTAACTAAGGCACAAAATATTTATTATTTAGGAAAATAATAATAATAATAATAATAATAATAACACCCACAATCACATCAACGTCTAGGTCCCAAACTAAGCATTAGCTTGTATTTTGGCTACCAAGCGAAGACACCACACATACATATAACAACCAAGACCCGGTGCCTGTATTAATCTTCATCATATAAATACTGACACGACCTGGAATTCGAATCCGGGACCTCCAGCTTCGCAGGCAGGGTCGCTGCCCACTAGGCTAAGCGGTCGTCGTTCACACAATCATTCACACATAATACATTTGTGTGTGAAGATCGATGAAATAATATTTATTTTACGAACTAGAAATGTCTGTCTAACGGACTGGCAGGCTGACATTTTACGAAACTAGAAGGTTCTAGTTTGAACCATTTGGGTAGCGAACCTTCAAGATAAAACGATTTTGAATGCCTGATAACTATGAAATTTTAGAAAGCGGCTAGATGAATCGTGACCTAGTGTCTGTTTGCTGTCTGAAATTGGTTGGTAGATAGACAGTGGATCTATTTAACAAAAGTACTTAAAAATTTCAAGGTAGAAATATAATCTTTTGCATTTGTGTATATAAATAATAAAAAAAAACAGTATTGTAAAATTGCACCACATATAGCAAGGTATATAACACCTGTTACTTGCTGACGGAATGTGTTTGGATCAGTCTCATAAGTGAACTCATGGCTGCGTCGGGTATGTCATCCAGGGAGCATGGGATCCTTTAACAGTATCCTGACCTTATCATTTTCTGATGGGGTTGTGACGATGGACAGGTTTACCATCTGTTTATCATCTGTACTGACTTAAATGTACTTTTACTGTTTTTATGTTTACTTAGTAAGCATGACTAAGTAAGCATAAAAACAGTAAAAGTTCATTTAAGTTCAAAAAGTTTTAAGAAAAAAGAAATTTACTTAAAAGAATTTCAAAGAATTGATAGTTTTATCACACATTGAAGATTATACGGAGACGACAAACTTTTGTTATTTACGAATTATTAATATTAATATTTGTATTAAATATTACAAATACTTAAAGCAAAGTTTTTAACCATATTGAATTTGCGACGGCGGCCATGGAAATAAAATAAGGGATCGATCTTCTCGCGGCCCCCTATTCTTGTTTATTCTATTTATAATAGGTAGACCTAAGGCTTAATAAATTCATTGAGGAAAACGAGCACGCACTTCACATTATTCAATAAAGGTATTTCCTTAAAAATACAGCCCCACCTTCCTATAAAGCTTTTTATGGTTGCTTCTATTATAACCAAAGCGTAGGCATGTATTAAATCAATAGTATATATTGTTTACGTTTGGGAATTTCCACTTCAATGGATTTATGCCTCAACAAGGTGTTGCGACATGTAAATACTTATATTACACAATTTCGGAAACAAAAAGTTATTAACTTTAATACGAATGGGGTAGACGACTTTTTTTTTAAATTATTTTATATGAAAAAGTTTTCTAAATACCTATGACATAACAGTGAAATATTTTCTAAACTAAATCATTAATAACAAAGTTATGAATGTTTAAAATGTCCTGTTAGACAGAGAGATACTGCACGGCGTACTTTAAATTTCGTTTTGCAAGAAAGAGATAGAGATACAATTTTAATAGCTTATAAGTTCCATATTCTTCAACCAAATATAATCTTGTTTATGAATTTTGTTATAGTATAAAGTCCATTTTTTTATTTTCTCGATAAATACGTATAAAATTCGCATACCTTATTGTTACTAAAAGATAAAGTGTTCGATTAAATACTGGACAAAGTCACGCAGTCATGTTTGATAATATTATTTAATAACGTTATTACGAAATAACTATATGTGTGGTTAAGTTATATTCTTATGTTCAGACTAGATATTATTTTTAGTTGCCAATTAACCTTACAAATAAAGCATGTCGAACATTGCTACAATAAGCTTTTGATCAAAATTACAATAGAATATAGAAACACTCCAAAGCCTGATTAATATTTCTGTGTCTTTAATAATATTTTGGAGTTGGAGAAACTACTCGTGAAAGAGTTGATAGTCTAGGGTAAAACCGGGATAGATGCCCCACTTCTTGAAGTAGCCACCTAATTTTTAAAATATTAATTTTATACGAATAATTCCTATTAATGTCGCTAGCCAATCCTTGATGTTGAATTATTAATTATTATTATTTTGTAACATATCAAATACAGATTTCGCAGAAATTAGCTTTTCGTGGAACATTTTTTTTTTTAGAATAGATGCCTACCTAAATAGCTAGTTGCCCCACCTTGAAAATACTGATCCGACCATATGCCATCAAATAATTTTGGTTTCATGATGAAGAAAATTAACAGTCCAAATTGCAATACATGTAACTCTAAGGAATATGTCTATCATCTACTATGTGAGTGTGCCGTAAACGCACAGCAGAAGGTGACATTAATACAAAACCTTGGGATCAACTCAATGGATTTGGGTTATATGATTTGGGCCGCTTTTTTCTGTCTATATATTTGTAAAAGAAAGTGTCTCATTGAGAGCACCTGTTCAATAAATGTATCATAAATAGCTGTAAGAACTTATGTAATTATGTGTTAGAAATAAATGATAAGAATAAGATGGAGCTGACATGCTCACTCATGTGAACAAAGCTCTTAAATAAATAAAGATAAAAAAAAAGAAAATACTTAGAAAGATAGATGCCTGTAGTCTATGATAGATGCCCTTTACGGTATAAAGAAAAACCCAAACCAAATTTTAGGTAGTTCTACTTCTGAAACAGAAATTTTCTCCAAAAAACATGGGTCATAATAATGAAAAACATGTTGAGTTTTTTTAAATCTTTTAATTGTTATCATTAGAAGACAATTCTAATATCACAATAATGACCATAATTAAATTTCTAAAGCACTAGTTTAATAAATAAAAAATATATTATATTATATTAAAAATTTTGCAAGCATTCATTCAACAAAAGTATAAATTTTAAATTGTTGTAATAAAATATTCATATTAAGTATCAACATGCACATTACACAATCATCATTTTTAATATTAAAAGGACACAATAAAGAAATCTTCATTATTTAATCCAATTTAATTGAAGTTTAGCCGGATAGTGCCTTTAATTCTCCACATCTTGAGCAATAATTTTTGAAATGTGTACGGGTTCATGTAGCCAGTTCTCACACTTTACATATTGAATCCAGTCGGACTGCGTCTTCGTATTTTTATAGTTTTCAAAACATTCAATGCAATTATCTGTTCTTGTATCTTTAGGGTTACCCTGTTTATCTCTCTTTGTTTTCTTTACGAGCAAACCTTTAGTTTTCTTTCCTTTAATTTTATAGTTAAATGGATTGTCTTCATCTTTGCTGCTTGAATAATTTGTCTTATTAGTGATGCTCAATCTTGTTATATTTTAAATAATTATTATTATTTTCTTTGTAACACAAATCAGCTAGATTGTCGTTGTCATTTTCACTAAAATAATTTGTCTTCTTTTGTTTTATTTTTTATTTTTGTAGTCTTGTTATTTATTGGTGGTTCTCTCAGTGGTTCCTTTCTTTGTTTTCTTAAATCCTTTGGTAGTTTCATTCTTGTTTTTTTTTTGTCAACTTAGTTTTTATTTGTTTTCCTTTTCTTTCACCCATATTCTTTTTGTGTTTTAAATTTTCTTTCGAATCCAAAATATCTACTGATTGTTTCGCCCTCTTAGCCATGGCCAAAGGAATTTTTGAAATAGGTGATGCTTCTATTTGAATTTTTGAAGGTGTTTCTTGTTCTATATCGCTTCCTAAAATCTCTGTAATTGTAGAATCACTAAGCTGACTGTAGGTTTTCTGTAGGCTAAGAACATACGGGAGCTCGCACTTCTTCCTTTTTTTTATATTTTCGTGGCATAATTTTGCTAAAATCAGTAAAATGTCCAAATATAAAATATACGTAAATACATAAAAAATATACTAGACACTAAAATATTTTAAAAATATACACTTACTTCATATATGGTTTATGGAGAGATAGATGCCCCTAAGGGTACCTATACCTCGAAAAATCATGGCAACTATCCTTTGTGATAGGGATAGATGCCCAAGTATTTTTTAAATGAATTATTAACAAAATGGCATCTACTTACACCTACATGCAGACTCAATAAACTAGTATATTGACGTTATTAAAAATATATCGGAATATATAACTAATTATAAATTTATACAACGCAAAATACTAGCCTTTAAATCTTTGACGTGTTGGTGAATTTCGCCGTGAAGATAATTACAGGTACGAGCGAAACGCGTCCTCACCGCACAATTGTCCGTGAGTAAGTGAGGTGCGGGGTGACTGCGGCTCCTTCTTATACAATTAATTCTTAATGGCGAGTTTGAGAACTTAGGTTTTTAGACTTTGAGGTATCTATCCGGTGTTTACCCTATATAATAATATCTCGGACATCCCACACAGCCCCATCTAGTCTCAAACTAAACAAAGCTTGATTATGAGAAGCAGATAACTGATATACTTAAATATTCTTTATAATATATTCATACATAGATATTTTACACCCAGACACGGAAAAAATAGACATTTTCATGAACACAAATATTTGTTCCGGGCGGGAATCGAACCCGCGACCCTTGGCTCCGCAGTTAGGGTCTCCAACCACTTGGCCAATCAATCAGTAATTTTTTTTTCATTCCATCAGCCCTTTTTTTATACCCCACTGCAGGGGCTTAGGTCTCCCCTCAAGACGAAGGGGCTGATTGTAACGACCGCCATATCTTGACAACAACCAAGACCGATTGCTCAACGTGCTCTCCGCGGCACGGAGTCAGTGATAGTTAATGTACTTAAGTTAGAAAAAACTCATTCGAACCACTGCCATATGGCCTTATAGATTTGAAACAGGTTCGCTGCGTTGGGGCTATCAAGCCAAACACATCAGTCAGTCATATGTGTTATTAAATCGCTTGAGTGAGCTTTCCTTGAACCACCCATGAACAATTCAACGCAACCCTATTTTACGAGAAGAATGGTACGCACTTGACTGGTGTCATGTTTTAAAAAGGAGTCCAAATTTATTCCTGTAACATAATATGATTTTATATATAGCAATTTGTTTATGTCAGGATAATTTCCTTGACGACGATGACGCCAAAATCTCGCTTCTGAAGTCGTGTATTTTGTCGTGTCAACATAGAAGCTTTTTATATGGAAATTCTATCATTTGCATGTGTTAGGTGAAAAAGTTATTGTTGTGTGCAGTTTTTCGGATAAAATAAAAGTTGAGCATATTATACTTGTCTTCACATAAAGATGTATAGCGTTACAAAAGAAATTTTCTTATCAGACACGTGTTATTGTGTTGTAGGAATATACAGGTAAAAGAATTCACACTTTTTTTCCTGTGACATGTTTTACCCTCGTCTATTTATGGTTAAGAAAAGCAATATGTAGTGCGTATTCCGTGTAAAGTCGTGTTTATAAATGTAAAGTTGTTTTTTGCTATGGTCCGTACAGTTTTACATGATCGTTACATACTAGACTATATGTTTAAATGTAAATTCAGGATAGTAAATATTTAAAGAAACAATAACATTCTTCAAAAAGTTAAAAGTAATACACGTTTTGTCTTAGAGATAAAATAATGTTGGTAATCTGTTTTCATGTCAGTATTTATATATTGTTATATACGTATTTATATATTTAAAAATTTTTTTACGCATATCAACCACAAATACAAAGTTTCGGAAAATGCTCAACGTTCTGGAGATGAGATTCAAAAGATGCCTAATTAAAGCATGGATTATTTGACTAATTTATCAGCATATCCAAAAAGAAAAATGAAATGCTCGAATACATATAACAATGATAATAGAGATAATTTGAAACGCTGGAATTCTCGATTTTGACGCCTACTGTCAAACTGTGTATACATATTATTATATTCATGTCTCTAAACCACATCTGTGATCAAGACGCTTACATTAATCTTCGCCAAATTATAATTATTAAGGTATAGTAGAACTGACATGAAGAAACTGTTTTATTATATTATTCTCTCGTACAGAACAAATAGCACAAATCCGTCGAAACGATTCGCTTTATTGGACATTCAACTATTAGTATAATTGCTTATGGATATCAGGTATTTGATTACAAACATACATTTTTATTTTAGGTGTCAACTAGGGGCCGCCCGTGGTTTCGCTACGGTGGGCTTGCGTGTTAACTGTATTTTCTTAGTGATTTTCATTCATACTTTTTCCGGAGGAAAAAGTTATTTTTCCGCGGTAAGAGTTAACAATGTTTGCGTTTATCTTTTCGGCTGTCCTTTACGTAAGCTAAAGATTCCTTTAATTGACCCTCTTTAAGTATGGAATAGTGATTGTAACCGCGTCCTAGTTTACTTTTCTGTGAAAAATAATTATTTTTCCGCTGAAAAATTACTTATATAATTTTCAGTTCTTTTAACCCCGAGAGTAGAAAAAAGAAAAAGTGAAAAACCGCAGAGTAGCAAGCAATTTTCGTGTGGAGCCCCGGAGGGTAGCGGCTGCCACCCGCGTGTGCACCTCAACCTATTTTCTGCACTTTAATGTATGAAACGTTATTGAGTGTTATATATTGCTGAAAACTAAATTAAATTTGCTAAGAAGTTATGTATATTTCAAATCGTTTAGCCCAGAAACAAATACACCGCTGTTTGTTAAAAAAAATAAAAAAAAAGCGAAAATCGCAAAAAAAAAAAAATGTAAGCAATTTTACTGTAGAATTGTGTTATATTTGTAGTTTTAGCTATGTTTTACATTTGAAAACGTAAAATAGAAAGATTTCATACAATTTTTTTACAAGAAAAAAAAACCAACAGATCTGCTTTCCTAACTTTCCTGCTGAACCTAACGGAATAAAGTAAACACACATATTTTGGATAATACTCGTACTATTCCAAATAATTTTTTTTCGCAAAAAAAAATAACACAACTGTATCTGAATAAGCTTAAAACTTCGAAATATAACATTCTATACGACATTTCGATCGAACAAACCGAATTAGTACGAAATGTAATACCGCCGCATACCCGACTTCCAACTAAGGGCACCCTTAACCACTATTTCCGGTTTTCCGATTCTAACAGTTTTAGTCTCAATCGATCCCCCGTCTAATTACCCCGAGCCGTTTTTTTATTTTTTTCTTATTCGGACCTAGTTCTCGAGATATTGGGCTCCCAAAATGAAAATCAAGAAAAAAAAATTGGGTTTTTTTCGTATTTTGCCGATCATTTTTTTGTTATTGAACTTTTTCCAAATTGTTTTTTGCCTTCTTGTAGAACTCGCCGAGCTGCGTCTTTTGACACCACGTTCATCCCGATATCTCGAAAACTCTTCGTGCAATCTGCCTGTCTCACAAAACTCCTAAATGACCCCCTATACTGCAACGAAATGAAAGTCATTTCCAATGACAAAAAATATCGCAATAATACGCACAAAAAATGTCGATGGTCCTCCTGAAATAATTATTCAATTTTTAAAATTTCTTTTTTCTTTAATATGACAAGTATTTTATCATACCTTCTATTGAAACCACTTTGTAACATCTACAATAACATTGGAATTTCAAAATGCTTGAAGCGCAAGCACCCTTAAAATGTATTAAAAATCGTCCCAAAATGGGATCCTTGAAAATATAATATTAAGTGATTTGTTTTGTTGAGATGTTAGTAATGATGATTATGTCTGCAGTTCAAAGGTTTGAAATTTTCCAATTAGAATATTCCAGTGCAAATAAAAAAAATCTCATTGCTCAACGTGCAAAAATCCTGCCATGTAGTTGCTTTTGCAGAAAAAACAAACAAACACACTTTCTCTTTTATGCCATTAGGATTCGTGCAAGATCTCAAGGTGATATGTGCATGTATACATAAGCTCTATATTTATATTTTGGTTACAAATTTTAAAACCCCTTTTCACCCCTAAGGCGTTGAATTTCAGAAAATCAGTAAAGTAGATACGCTACTATTGCACGGTTTCGAATTTTTACACTCGTTATTTATAACTTGTTTTTCCAAACACATTTTACCACTCTCTTTTACCCTCTTAGGGTTTGAATCCTGAAATATTCTTCTTTATGTGTGCCTATATTTATATAAGAAACTTTTATGTAAAATCGTAAGTTACTGGACCCACTGGTATAAGCTGCGCCTCTGTCTGTCATTCAGTCAGTCACTTCCTAAATTTAATATTACACCTATATAATATATATACTATTTGAGATTTGTAAATAATTTATTTGAGTACAGCACCACCGATCAGGTCCTGGCATACATATGAAGCATCGTCTTGAAAAAAAAAACATATATATTGGAGGAATATGACCTCGATCAGTCAAGTCGTTCTGAAGTTACACGATCCTTAAAAGACGCCAGCGGTTATATATAATGGAGGGTCAAAACTCATGTCCGTTTAGGCGGTCACCATTCGTTTCATCAGACATGATGCGTGGTCGAAAATGAAAGTCGTTCCGGACGCCTTGACATATTCTAAAACGAACGAAATAATTTCAAAATCACAATCACTAAGGATGAGCCAGATTCCTGCTCATTGAATTTATCCATAATCTTTAATAGCCCATTATGCCCTACTGTAGGAGCTTAGGCCTCCTCTCGGTATGAGGGTGCTTGGAGCTTAATTCAACACACTGCGCCAGTGCGGGTTGCTGAATTTTAACGACTGCCATCTGGTGACGGTGACCAATATTTATATATACAAATATAAAGTTATTAAGTTTGTTGCAATATAATATAAATATAGTAGAATTTTCAACAAAATAAATAAGTGCCCCAGGTAGGTATTTATCATCATTGCTATAGTAAATTTTTGGCAATCCTGTTTAATTCAACATTTTAGGGTCAGTGATTTTGGAAAAAGAGTGGGAATATGAATTTGACCCACAAGTTTGAATAAATGAGACTACGTCCTTTGCTACGTTTTAATTATGGAGGGCACTGACCTACAAATAAACATTCATAGGGTTTGTACTTTTACTTTTATAGCGTACTCTCGCTTAGACGAGCAACCTTATGACATTTTGACTTATCCATGAATTCCATAGAGGAACAAAATTTACAGCAGAGTTAATTACAGCTCAGGTCAGTTAGTAAAATTATTTACTGGTATATTTCGGGTGTGACAAAACAAGACAACTGCCATAAAATATGATTGATCTTTTTCTTTCGTTCGACTTCACCGAATTAATTTCGATGCTTGCCTCATACGTACCTCCATTACACTTTAACATTAATATAATGATTTCGTTTCAGGACCGAAAGGGTAGAAGACACAGTATCCAGCAGTGGCAATCTAGCCGGTACTGCGGTAAGGCATAAAGTCGTTGTGCTCGGTGCGGCGAAAGTGGGAAAATCGTCGATCATATCCCAATTCTTATACGGAACATTTTCTACGAAATACAAGAGAACGGTCGAAGAGATGCACCACGGCGAATTTAACGTGGCCGGTGTTAGACTGACTTTAGATATCTTAGATACTTCCGGAGCTTATGAATTCCCGGCGATGAGGGCGTTGTCGATGTCGTCCGCCGACGCTTTCGTGCTTGTCTACGACATATCCGATGCCAACAGTTTCACGGAAGTGAGGGCTTTGAGAGACCAGATCCACGAAATCAAGGAGAGTACGGCGGTGCCGATAGTCGTGGTCGGGAACAAAGTCGATTTAGCTGAAACAGGGGCGAGACAAGTAAGTTTTTTTCTTTAATTAAAAATTTTTCAAATCGTAGTTATTAACATAAAAAAATCAAAAACAAAGTCGTCTAAGAGATTATTTACAAAGGGAAATCTTCGGAATGTAAGTGAATAGGATGGTCTTTTCTCGCGTTTTTAGAGAGAATTTTTCGGCGCTGCCTAACTTAATAAACTATCGTTGTTCTTACAAAAGAGAATAAATCGAATTAACCTCTCTTCTATAACGGAAAATGGAGTACAGATTCATAGACGCAGAATAATACGGTTGCGTAAACGAAGATTTCGTTTCACAAAACATTTTGCCCGGAAGTTTATTTTGATATTTTCTCAATAGGTCACAAAAGCAATCTGTACAATGTCGATATCTTGTTTGTAGCAAATAAAAAGTAAAGTTAGCGCCTGTTCTGTTTAAAATCGAGCTCATAAATAATTTCTTAAAGAAAAACAGACCGCATGGATCACGTGTTTGGGTTGTAGGAAATGGACGGGGCTAATTATATTTTTTCACTCTTTGCGTAGTGCTGGAGTACAAAATATCGAAATCGATTTTTGCGTAAATTATTAAAGAACGGCTCACCGTAATTTAGGTATCGGAAACCTGAAATATAACTGTTTAATAGCGGTGGCAACAGGCGAGCGAAACGTCAAAGTATATTTATACTACATCTGTTCGGAAAGCGCTCTAATAATAGAAAAAGGCGGAAAGTCCTTCTTTACTCCCGTGGGAGCAAACATTTTATGAAAATCCATTATTCCCGCTGTCTGTTCTAATATTAAAATACGAATCTTTTATATGAAGACGCAAAACGGTACTGGCCGCTTACTTTTTTTTAAATAGTTTTTTTTACTAACTAACTAACGCCAGAGCCGTGAAACTGATTCAATCTATAATTTACATAATAACTTTACTAAAAATGTCCTTTAGACGCGATAGTGGCGATTTGTTGACTCAAATATAATTAAAAGAAGCTACTCAAGCTGTTTTTGACAACTTGTTGGTACCAAGGAAAAGTATGTTGTAAGTTTTAATAATTGCAGTAATTTTGATATTCACTTTAATTCATAAACATTTAATTTGTTTCATTTTCCTCATAGTTGTATAAAACAGTATCACTCTGGAGAAAGTGCGATTCGCCCTTCGTGTGCTTAAGGCCCTCCGCCTGTGGCGCCGGGCCTCAAATGCACACTCAGTGGTAATCGGGCACTTGCTCCCCAAAGTGAACCTACTGTTCTTTTGACACCGAATATTACATTCATGCGGCTGCTAGTAATGTGTGTAGACAAGCTCAGCGCTAAAGGCAAATTGTCCGCCACTTGTGAATAATAGGTATGTATTATTTAAAAAACTTTTGGCTGAAAGAATATCGGGAAAATTCTTTAAACTAATTAATTTGCTTTATTCGAAAATTTACTACATACAAACGTAACTCATTTGTCCAAAGCACTCTAGGTCACACACATTTGGTGAGTTAAACCTTTTACAGTTGATATGATATTCAACCATCCATCTAGCAATTGATGCAGTCAATTTGATGCAGATCATTTTTAGTCAACTACAGAGCAGATTAATATAATACAATGGTTATGGTACAAGCCATCGTATTGCCTTTGTCATATACGCGTACTTTTTTGAAGTTTATGTCTAAAAATGTCGTAATAAAAATATAAATTATAATTTCAAAACTTCTAAAAACTTAATTATAAAGTAAAAAAATAACAATATAAACACGAATTTATGCTAACGCATTCCTTTAGAAATACTTTTCGTTTCTTTTACAAGACTAAGTTAGTGTCGGAGACTCTCCCAGGGTGCGAAACACGGAAGCGTTTCACCATTGATCCCTCTATTTGAAAAAATACTTACCATTTGAAAGTTTCAATTTTTCCATCATCTATTAAATTTCCTCTGGGCTTTAGGCATTACTATCCAAAGGTTCTATTCTTGAAAAAAAAACGCATATTTACAAAATATAATATAATTTCTGAAACAAATGTCGATATAGCGCGGTTTGAAGTCAAATGTAAATACTACACATGAAAAAGAGACGATCGTGGCTGTAACGGAGAGGCCGGGTATTCCCGTCACAATTGTCAGTCGTCCACGCATTACCATGGAAAGAAGACAATTTTGTGGCGCCATGTCTCATTTTTTTAGTACTGAGTTAATTATTTTCACCAAGTTGTATTAAAATTGGCAAGGTGATGAAAAAATTTATAGGTAATCGCCGCGTCGATGATGATATCGAAAACCGAAACTCGCAAATGAAAAATCCTTTAGCAAACATCTATTTTTCAGGAAATGAATCTGTACCAAGTAATACGCCGATCAAGGTTCACACGGTGAAGATAAATTATTTCCATCCGTCTCATACATATAAATTCCACAACGTATCCTTTAGCTTATTTACTGTCCTATAGTTTCAGAATAATGTGGGTTTATATTATGGAACTGTTTCCGCCTTTTTGCGTGATTTCATTGTTAGATTTTACATAGGATTAATTTCGGGTCTTACGCAGCATTTATTGAGACATAAATATTAACCAAGTGTAAATTGAGTCTTGAAGTCTCGTGATAGCCCGAGCGCAGCGAACCTGTTTCAAATTAACAGGGCCGTATGACCGTGGTTCGAATCCGGGCGTTTACCAATGAGCTTTTCTGTTTTAAGTATATAACTATCACTGACCGTGGAGAAAAAAATTGCAGCGTGTATTCACAGTTTTTTATAGGACTTAATTTGCCATGCCATGTCATGCCATCAGCCCATTATACTCCACTGCAGGGGCTTAGGCCTTCCCCCAGGGTGACGAAGCTTGGAGCTTAAATCCACCACGCTGCTCCAATGCGGGATGACGGATTGTAACGACCGCGATCTATTGACAGCAACCGGGACAGACTGCTTAACGTGCTCTCCGAGATACGGACTACTCACAGCATAATACCTACTACTAATGTTATTTTAATAAGCGCAAGAAATACCTACTAAAAATTAATAGTCACATTGGACACATTTGTGCAGTTTCCTAAAGTTATTATTTTAGTTTTATCGGGTACGGAAATTGAAGGCTTGTCAACTTGCATATTTTATAAGCTTTGGGAATTTGTCCCGGTTTTGACATAGTTTCTTTTGAAGTAGAAGAATGCGATGACAGGCGAGTGTATCCAAGGAGCATCAAACGGTTTATGTTTTCTATTCTCAATAATACATCCTACTATTTGTCTTTGCCTAATTTTCTAAAGAATTGTCTAAACGTCCTTTCCAATACGGTAGTTGATTAATATTGAAGATATTTTATGTTTCAAAAAAATATAAAAATATACTATTATGCAATAACAATATTTATAAACAAAATCATATTCGGTTGAAGAGTATATAAATTATGTGCTATCAAAATTTTATCTCTGTATCTTTTTTTAAAACGATATTTAACATTATTTTAAATGAGACGTCACATACACAGATACGTCTTGCGGATTGCCCTCTCTGTCTAACAATACATTTTAAAAGTTCATAACTTTGTTAATTAATAATGGATTATTTCTTTAAATTCATTCATTGTTATAATTTATTTAGAAAACTATTTCATATAACATTAAAAGAAAATTAGTTAACTACTGTATTGTATTAGATTACCATCCTCTATTCCAATTTATAACAGTTGAATCCGCTCCAGAGTCTGCTACTCGTAATAGAGTAGCAGATGTTCTCCGGAAACAATGTCTTGTGGTTCTCGGAACTCAGTAGCTGTAAGTAATTTGGTATTTCTTTCAGCAAAGTACTGATTTTTTTTTACCGAATGAATTGTCTGGTACACTTTCTGTTCTGATAATGAAAGGAAAACTTATTCGTTTTCACGTCAGGGGGGTCCAGGGCCTGGTGTGTCTCCACTATCTTGACGAATCCATCGCGTATAATCTATTTTCTATTTATTTTTGTTTTTGTATCCGACAAACATACTAACAACAATTGAGTCGAAAGCTTTTTCATATCATGAGCTAATGTACCGTAATATGCATGTGTTGTGATAGCCTAGTGGTAGCGAGCACGCTTCTTGCTTAGAAGGCCGTGGTTCGAATCCCAGGACGTGTTTTTCTAACTTATGTACATGACTACCACTGACTGTATCTCGGAAAGCACGGTAAGAAGTGTCGGTCCCGGTTAAAATCCACCTATCCGCACTGGAGCAGCGTAGTGAATTAAGCTTCAAGCCCTTTCACCCCGAGGGAATGTCTGAGCCCCTGCAGTGCGTCATTAATGAGCTGATGGTATGGTATGGATATGTACGCAGATATATAAGTTCATAACCACGACAAACGCCATTTACACCAAAAATTAAGAATACCTACCTGTAAGAAAGAAACATAGATATTTGGTCATTATAATTATTAAGCTTGTAAATATAAATAAAATATATTTGTGCAAATATACGTACTTTTATAGCAAGATAGATATGTCGCGTGCCTCGTAGAAATATTTCAACATTTCGAGCCGCCAACACTTTGGATTTCTTTGATGAGTGCCCATTAGATTGTATTTTAAAAAAAAGATTCTAAATTTGGGCATCTAAATTTCTTTGAGCTCTTTCCATACTGAACGAATGTTGTAAAATGTTCATGATTGCTTTTTGAAATGTAAACCTATAGGGGCCCCCCTATTTTAAAAAGCAGTAAGTGTGATTTTTAAGTGGTCACAAATTATTTCAGAATTGGTGGGGTGGAAAAATTAAAATACCATTTGGCAAGGCTCAAGTTAAAGATACTAAAAATTTTAATAAATTATTATGGGTTTTTCTCGCTTTATTCTTTCAATGTCAAGGAAAAGGCAAGGAAAGAAATAATTAAAATAAGAGAGAGAAAAAGAAAATGAAAAAAAAAATAAACTTTAAAGAAAGGGTGAAAAAATAGAAGCAATAACTGTGAACATATAAGTTTGTGTGAAAGCCAAAATAATACAAACCATGGCGAAACTGAGGGTTATCAACATACGGTTAAAACTCGTGAAAGCTCCTGTTAAATATAACAAATATCCTAATTTAATAAATATTCTAAGAACCCTCTTTTCACACATATCTTAGTTCAAATACAAGCAAATACGCAAACACGGCAATGTATGTAGTGTGAGTACTCCGTAGTGACTGTCCCGATGGAAAAATATTGTATTCAATTTCTTATATGAAATTATTGCTAAAAAACAGAATATGACGACTTGAGAACTATGTACACGTCGACTCTCTATTTGTTTTTTAAATTCACTATTTATTAAACAAAATTTGTTCAAATTAGAATGTGTAAAACATACACAATTAGGTTACGTTTTTAAGTTTTACGTTTACTTACGTTTATAATCTATATATATAAAAGAAAGTCGTGTTTGTTACAACACTTATAACTCGAGAACGGCTGGACCGATTGCCATGGTTTTTGATTTGTTGTATTTGTTTCCGTTTCGAATAGCAGAATACATCTTAAAAACAATGAAAACTCGATATGTGTAATGAATACTTAATCATTTCAATAGATGCTGATTTGTTTATTACATGTCAAACATTTGTTGTCCAATCCTGTCAAATAGTGTAACAACTATTTTTTTTTGGAGCTTATGGCCTGGTTGCTGAGACCTTTAAGCCACAACTTTATTTTTTTCTGAAGACATCATGTGTGCGTTCAGAAATTTACGCGCATTGGAAGCACTAGACCGAACATTAAAAGATCTGCGCAATGACTCGAGATGTTTTGGTGGTGCAATGATTTTATTATCTGGCGATTTCCGACAAACACTAACAGTCATTCCAAGATCTACTGCTGCCGACGAAATAAACGCTTGCCTCAAAGCATCAAATCTGTGGCGATATGTAAAGAAACTTCAACTGTCTGTAAATATGAGAGTTGCATTGTTGAACGATCTATCTGCTGATGATTTCTGGAAGCAATTGCTGACTATCGGTAATGGCCGTGTTCCTGTTGACAAATCGAGCGGTTTGATTTCATTTCCTCCAAATTTTTGCAATTTCGTATCATCAAAAGACGAGCTTATCAGCAAAGTATTTCCGGATATCATTGCTAACCACAAAAATACTAAATGGTTAAGTGAGCGAGCAATTTTGGCCGCTAAAAATAAAGATGTAGATGACCTCAATTTTATAATTCAAAATCAAATCGTAGGTACTCTGTATTCATTCAAATCTATCGACTGTGTAACAAACGAAGAAGAAGCCACTAATTATCCAACTGAATTTTTAAACTCCTTGGATGTGCCTGGTTTACCACCGCACAATTTAAAACTTAAAGTTGGCTCGGTAGTCATCATGCTTAGAAATTTAAACCAACCAAAACTGTGTAATGGAACGCGTTTGGTGATAAGAAAACTGATGAGCAATGTGATTCACGCGTCGATACTTAAAGGAAAATTTAAAGATGAGGAAGTTCTTATTCCAAGGATTCCGATGATCCCAACGGATATGCCCTTTGAGTTTAAACGAATTCAATTCCCGATTCGTCTTGCCTTCGCCATGACGATCAACAAATCACAGGGCCAATCCTTGACTATTTGTGGCCTCAATCTAGAAAATGCATGTTTTTCTCATGGTCAATTGTACGTGGCATGCTCACGTGTCGGCAAACCATCCGCTTTATTTGTTCTTGCGCCTGACCAAAAAACAAAGAATGTCGTTTACCACAAAGTGCTTGAATGAAAATTGTATTAATGAATTAATCCGAGTTTTTTTTTCCCAATCTGCACAACATACTTTTCAATCATTTTTTTCTGACATGAGTTTGAAGTACTTAATTATTATTTTTTATTATTTTTTATTTTTATTCTCATTCTGTATGTATGTTTTCATCATCATTCATCATAATAAAATACTTTTTTGTTTCTATCTATATAAATATATTATTTTGTATCATTGTTTTACGTTCATCAAAGCCTAAATTAGTTCAGCTAAAAAGTAACACGACATTCATTGACTGTTAGGCGGTACGAAGTTCGCCGGGTCAGCTAGTATTATATATTTACGTTTCAAAAATTCAATTAATTTTTTTGTCGTGATATGTATTTATGCATCCAGTATCCTTCTTTTCATCTTCAAATCTCGTCGAAAAATAAAGCCGAACTGTTATGAACAAAGAAAATCTAAATCTATGGACTACGTACGTTGTTCAAATAAAAATAGATTAAGCCGTTTCGAGCCGTGGCCGCCGGCGTGTGTCAAGTTATTTCCGTTTTCCGTTCCACATTTCACGTGTTGCATTTGAAACGGAAAATTCATGTTCTGTTCATATAAGTTGCATTTGCATCTGTTACCACGTCTGTGAAGTTCTGCTTTTGGATATTAGCATGACTTCGCTCATTAGGAGTTTTACTTTGGTAAACTTAACGACTGTAGACGGTAATGTTACTGGTTTTATACACGTTTCCAAGAAAATTTTAGTTGGATCTGGCTATGGAAGTTACCGCTCGCTTGGATATTATTACCTTAATGTTGGATTTAAATCAGCATTTATATATTCTGATTTAAATTTTAGTTAATTCTCTGTGAAGATTACGTAGTGCTCACGTTACGTGCGAATAAAACAAAAGACAAAAATTATCAAATTCCCTGCAAAGCAAAAGCTCTTCCTAAGCTACTAAACGCGATGAGTTAACCGCTGCGAGCGTGTACGTTGGTCACTACGTAAGTTTTGAGACGCGCGTAAAGTCAATAATATATTTTTATATCATCATCATCATCATCATCAGCCCATTTTTACCCCACTGCAGGGGCTTAGGCCTCCCCCAGGGTAAGGAGGGGGGCTTGGAGCTTAACTCCACCACGCTGCTCCACTACGGGTTGGGAACTGTAACGACTGCCATCTATTGATAACGTCCTGGACCAACTGCTTAACGTGCCCTCCGAAGCACGGAAGAATATATCTATGTCATATTTTTTAAGTATTATATTATTCTGTATTATATTACTCTCAATGCAAGTTTGAAGTTTGAAGGAATGTCGTGATAGCCCAAAGCGCAACGAACCTGTCTCAAAGTTATAAGGCCATAAGGCCATGGTTCGAATCCGGGCGTGTACCGATGAGTTTTTCTGACTTAAATACATAACTATCACTGACTCCGTGCCTCGGAGAGCACGTTAAGCAGTCGGTCCCGGACGCTTTCACTAGATCGTTACAATTCCCAACCCGCAGTAGAGCAGCGTGGTGGATTTAAGCTCCAAGCTCCCTCTCACCCTGGGGAAGGCCTAAGCCACTGCAGTGGGGTAAAAATGGGCTGATGAAGTGAAGTGAAGAATGCAAGTTTCCTTTCCCCTAAACCAGCCCTGAGAACATTTGAAAACAACAAAACACCCATTACATACCGACGAACGCTTCTTGGTTTCTGTATTGTACTGATATATTCATGTTTTCTCGTCAGTAATTATTTTAAAAACACGTCTCGATGTCCAATTTTCGTACGTATTCGCATTTCTCGGCACCTATCCACACGGGTTCCTTTTTCCGTTTCGGAGAGCATACCCAACGACAACACGCACGCAAATGCACGCAGCATGTAAATGTTCTCGCTTGAGATGTATCGTATAGCAGACGAAAAGGCGGGAAGTGATGACCAAATAAATATTGTTATTATTTGTTTGATTAAATTATTGTTTAAATTTGCTATATAGAAATAAATGGCTGTAGATGGGTTCCATTTTAAATTTTGAGAATCAAAAAACTTATATAATGTACAGATACATCAATACATACAAATTTTTGTTTATCCTAATCGCCTCAAGTCTCGCTACCCGACCTTTAATTAACCTCATTTTGTTGTAATTGTACACTCGTGCTCTATCCACCCTTTTTTCATTCTCAATGTTTTCCCCACACATGAGGTGGTGTGCTGGTAATTATTTGAATTATCTAAAAATTAAATATTACTAAGTATTAATAAAGTATTACAATATTTGTTTTACTGTATGATATTCATGCCACGCACACATTGCAAATTCTCCAGAAAAATATTGTAAGCGGTGTGATACCTAACTACAATTGCAGCAGTTTGGAAAAACCCTCCTGTAGAGGGCAGGCGTGTCTTTCTCGTTTGCATTATCGAGAGTACTTGTATGAGTGTACTCTGTCTGTGATATTTTGGCTTCTAGTAAATTGGTTTAGATGAAAAAAAGTACAGTTTCATTTACGATATATATTTAATTTTAAAATTGACGATTCGTTTTATTTTCCGTTTCAAAGTCAAAAGATAAGCTACATTTGAAATTGTGAATATCGTTTTGGGATCGTATACATTCTACTCGTACGAAGCCTTAACAATATGGTAAAAATTCATATATATGAATTTGACTACACTGACAAAAGTTACGTTTTCATTACTTTCAGATAGATAACATGATGTCAAAAGGCTTAGAGAGGCATTAATATTGATAGAATTGATTATAAAGTTGCATTGTTGAAGTTAAAGTTTGTTTTAAAGAATAAATGAATAGGTGCGGCCCTCAATTCTGATTTGATACGCTTGTTGCACAGCTTAGTCCTAACTTCCGTAGAGATGATGCTATCATGTCGTCTCGGTTAGGTTTATTTGAGGAAAATTATTTATTTCACAACAAACAACAATTTATTAAGTAAGATTGACATGCAATACCGATACGGACATTCATTTTCATGCAAATGTGCCATTAAAACATTTATTCTAAAATAAAAAACCAACAATTGAAGGATATGATTGAACTATCAATAGTTTTTTTTTTTTTTAATACTGATACATCAAATGGTTTGCACTCAAAATAATTGATCTGTCACCAAAATAAAGTTACTAAACAATTATCAAAGCAAAGAATATTAAAAAATTATCAAATCGTGAGGTTAGGTCTTTATAATCATTAATGGGTTTGTTCTAAAAATGGTATGACCAAAGAATTTATAAACTTTTCTCTATAAATAAATATGTCACCAGAAAAATAAAAATTTCATTATGCGATGAAAAGAAAACTACAACATGACTAACATGTTTAGTTGAGTGGTTAGAAATGTAAACTGTAGAAACATAGGTCCGTGGTTCGATGCATAAACATTTATTTGCGTCCATGATATTTGTGTGTTTGATGTATGTCTGAGTGTGAAATACTTATATTTGTTTCTATTATAAATATTTAAATACGTATATAAAGTGTCTAGAATTTATACCCATAGTATACAGGTTCCGCCAAGTTTGGGATTAGCTGTGTGAAAGGGTACAGATATGTTTACTATTTTGATTCATGAACGTTTCTTCAATAAACGACACAATAGCGATGTTATAAGTGCTGAAAAGTATAAAAGTGGCTATACTAGACGATATCAGACGGCGGCGTATGTATACAGTAAATAACTTGACAGCAGCGTTTGGTTTTAATAGAGTCAAAAATGTCGGTTCACAGTATCGAAAATTTCAAACGCAATTTCGCGGTGGTGAAGACCGGTGCGCGGGGATTTTGCGGGAGTAAAACTCGCCATCTTGCATCAACTAGCTAGAGTATGATTGGTTGGACAGGAAAAATATTTAATAAAAAAAATTCTAATATTTTGAAAACTGTATGTATATAACTTTGAAGTTTTATTTAAAGAATGCAGGTACCGATGTAACAACTCGAGTAAAGGGAAAAATATTCAAGCCCGAAATAGGTATACGAGTTGCTACGCGAAAGCAGCGTTGGCATTGTACTGCGAACACATAAAATGACTGACGCAAGTCCAATATTTACCGAGGCAAAGTGGACTGATACGCCCTCGCCTCGGGACCTCTCGGAACTCTCATCGGTGTTTATCCCTCACTGTACGCGGGTATCCGATCTCTTTGCCACGTACCTTGCTGCCGCAGAAAAATCTGCCAATTTCCTGAGAATTCTTAGTCATTTTATAATTGTCTATCTGTTTTGCTTTTTGAGATGAGTAAACTTATAAATATAATTTTAATTAGAAATTGGTGAGTTTGTCTTGAAGACTTAGAAACTTGAAGTATTATTTTCAACTATATATTTCTGCAGAAGGACAGACAGGTAGACAGACAGACGGACAGCAAAGTTATCTTATATGAAACCATTTTTAACATTATATAGGTACGGAACCGTAAAATTAGCTTATTATTAAAATTAATAATTTATATTACTAAAATAATTTTCAAAGTATTACAGATCGGACCATGTCGAATTAAAAGCTATTGTTTATGTCCGTGAACCAAAATGAGCGTTTTGTAATAATCCTAACAGATTTTCTCGAAAATATCTACTTTACGTATTCGACGTTGTAAAACTAAAGTGACACGGCTTTGACGGCATAATCTTAAAAATTACAAAAATACATATTATGTATATAGAGTCTGTAAAAACTTGAAAGTCTTTTAAAACTTTATAAAGAAACTCTATTACTCATTTTTAAATTTTTTTTTAAGTTATACTCAATTCTAGTTTTAATCCATATCGTTTGTGCATTTTATGAACCAGCCTGGCCTGCCTGGCGCACTGAATTAATAGACATTAAAAAGATTCTGACAAACACTACAACATGCCAAATAAAAGGCGAAATATTAGTTTTTACCGAGGCAAAGTGGACTGATACGCCATCGCCTCAGGACCTCTCGGAACTCTCATCTGTGTTTAAGATAGATAACTTGAATGTTAGTGACAATAAAGATCAAGAGAAAGAATAAGTGTCACTGTTAGACTGACGTGTGAGGTTACTTCGTTGCGTATTTCCGTTAGCGAAATAATCACGTAAATGACTTGCCGTAAGTTTTCAATGAGCACACACGAAATCTGCTAGATCGTAACAATATCATAATGTGAGTAAACATTTTATTGCTATTTTTAGTTTATTTTTCTCATATATCTTTGACAGCAGTGGTGTAAAAATCTGCTATATTTTAAAAACATGCTTCAGACTATAATCTATATTATTTTAGCATGTTTATTAATATGCTATGCTTTAGCATAACACGCGGGAATGCTTAGCGCGAAATTCGTTCGTTGCGAATCAGCTGCGCTAATGCCATGCTAATGCTAAATTGCTAAATTTGCTAATCAGTCAGCGCGCAATCTCGTTCATTGTATGACGTGTTTAGTTGTGCTGATCGCATCGCTCTATCTGTAAGGCGGGACTGCGGGATCGCGTCGTGGTGTTTAGTAGCACCAAGAGTCAACTAATATAATAGGCTAAATCCGTTGGGCTTAAATAACACGTTTTAAATAATGCTTTATGCTATTTTATCCACAACTGTTTGACAGCACTAAATCCTTTGTATTCAAATAGGTGGTGAACTACGAGGGATGACCTGTGGAACTTTAAAAACAAAATTTTCGTGTTCAATGAATATTTTCATTTATCCTTTTTTTCAAAGTGCAACAAAAATGTCTCTGAAATATAAAGATTTTTGTAGGCCTACATTATAAAGAATGTAAATGTAGTTACTGGAAAAAAGAGAAAGGAAGTACTTTCGCATACGTTTTGACTCATAAATAAATTTGAATAAATCCGTACGCGCCTGTGGTTAGAAAATGTAACCAGAAAGACTGTCTGTATTTTATTTATATCCCAAAACATCTGTCTTTTTATGAGATGTCAAAAGGTATCTTATATAGCAATTATTCCTGTCCGTTAGACTATTATAGACCACTAAATTCGGTAGTTTTATTGTGGCTTGTGTTTCGCACGCAATTCGAAGTCCATAGTCAAACAAGAAGAGTTGTCAATAGCTCATTCAATATTATTTCAGATATGTTGCATTAATAAGTGACCATAGTTTTACCGAAACCGCTGTACCGCGCATTAGGTATGTGCGCAGCGGAGAGGGAGGCAGGGAGGCGTAAGAATTTAATTAATTAATTATAGACGAAAAAATAAAAATATATAGGTCACTTTACAAATAAAAATTAGCAAATGTATGTGGTGTCTTCGCTTGATACTCAAAACACAAGCTAATGCTTAGTTTAGGGCCTAGACGTTGTTGTCATGTATCATGTAAATAACATTTTATTAAACATGACAGATTCGAGAAAAGCCGACTTAAATGAAGTGCTGCAGAATAAATAGTCTTTGATGGGCTTTTTAAGCAAAATCATAAGATTCCGGTTTATCTGATTAAGTAATTTAACTTCGAGCCAACAAAATGTTTTATATATTCTATTCAATACCGAAGTTTACGTTCATCTTGGGATCGTTCACTTTATTGACGTGTTGGTAGGTAGGTAAACTTCAAACGCTCGCTTTGTGGTGAAACGAGCAATATCGAGTTCGTTTTAATTGATATGAAATAAGTAAACAAAAGGATTTCGAGCATGTAGTTGGTTTCTGTTTGTATTTATGCCTACACTACAATTTTGTTAATTTGTTTATATCATAGATGTACACGAAGATACCGCGTTGTGAAGAGTAGCAAAACAATATACGCCGTAGACCAAATGTACGCTGATGCTGCTGCTATAAACACAAAAATGCATATTCAGTGTTTAACCCCAAAAAGTTATTGAACTTTGATACAGCCTTATTCATGCCATTTGCATACAAACCGTTAACTAATTACAAGTCTAAATTAATTAAAAACAATAGCATATACTAAATTTGAAACTAAAAATACCTACAAGTAAAAATATCATCTAAATTAGTGCCGTGGGGCAGACTGCCCAAAAGACTTTCGGCATTACTTCGCTGTATGGCATTGCTTATTTATGCATTGCCCGAGGTAAGCGCCAGCCTTGCGGTCACCCTAGATACTCCTTTTCACTCTTTAAGAGGTTGAATTTTAAGTTTCTTTTTTTATATGCAAAATATCCAAAAGACTATGGAAAGTATGGGTGTCAGATGAGAAATATTCAGAACATAACAAAAACCTAAAAACATGTGAAGCGATTGCTTACGCTTCAAAATGTATGAATCAATTTATAAAATTGGTGATTTTGAATTTTAATAATAATTCCAGACATTTTACTTACATTGTATACATTGTACTTTTAAATATGTATATATGAGTAATAGGTTTAAAAAAAAATTAAAAAAATTACAGAAGTGCCTTTTCTAAATATATCATGAGACGAGTCACTAAATAAATTAAATAAAAATACGTTTAAATAAATAAGTTAAATAAACAAAAAGACATTAGTTAATAATACGAGTAATTATGAAATCGAGCCATTACAAAAACGGTATTACTTAACTACCCATATATGCTCTTTTAGATATGAATAACAAACCATGACATGTTGATTGTTTAGTACTTAGGGGCGCATACTCACTACTCCAATTGTAAAAAATATGAGAAGGAAAACATCTCTTCATTTTATTTTACTGATGATGCAGAACATGAGTTTAGAAAACAGGTGAAGTTTTATACTCACGATTTATAATTTACTACATTGTGTCGTGATAGCCCAAAGCGAAACGAACCTGTCTCAAATTTATAAGGCCATAGGGCCATGGTTGGAATCCGGGCGTGTACCAATGAGTTTTTCTGACTTAAGTACATTGACTATCACTGACTCCGTGCCTTGGAGAGCAGGTTAAGCAGTCGGTCCCGGACGCTGTCAATAGACGGCGTTTGTTACAATCCCCAACCCGCAATGGAGCAGCGTGATGGATTTAATCTTCAAGTCCCTCTCACCCTGGGGTAGGCCTAAGCCCCTGTAGTGGTGTAAAAATGGGCTGATGAAGAAATAATTTACTACAGCATGATAAGTAAATAAGTTATCGTTTTCAGTCCTCGAAATAAATTTGAATTAATTCGTATTGATTAACACGTAGAGGAACTTTCGAATGATTTGTAATTAAAACTTGAAATTTACTCGCAGTCAGTTCTCGTAAGCTGCTTACGAGGAATAAGGGCACGAAGTAAATAACTGAATTCAGTATCCTCATTTGGTACGTCGGCCTAGTTAACAAACTCGGAGCCACTCAACGGGTTATGGACAGAGTTGTACTAGTATTTTCTCTGTGGGAATGAATTTATAACGAAGAAATTTGCATAAGAACTGAAGTGATCAAATTGCTTGCAGGACTAGCGAGTTGAAGTTGCATTAGGTAAGCCACATCGCTCACTGAACTGCTAATCGCTGGGGAAAAAAGGTTCGCGAGTGGCGACCATAAAGCCGACGTTATGGAGGACTTGGTGAATGTGGTGGACCATAATTGGTTACAGGCGACCCAAGTCCATGTGTTGTGGAGATCTAGGCATAAGGTCTATATTGCTCAACAGTAAACGTATGACGCCTGAAATAATGATGATAACTCGGAATAATGTAAGTGAACACGGAAACTATTACAGTATACAGGGCAAGGCAAGTCAAACGTATAAGGCCTTGGTGAAAAGTGCTATTTATTAAAAGTAATTGTTAGGAATATTAAAGATAGCAAATTTTATTCAAGGGATACTTTATTTTATTTTTAAAGATAAAAACTCTGCTCTCATGGAATTTTATAAAGTCTTTTGACTGAGCGGAGTATCGAACCGACACAAATTTAAACAAAAACGTCTTGTGTTTTTATTAAAAAAAAATCGATTGTTTTTATTTTAAAAAATTCCTTGGTTATTTATTTACTTTGCTAGTTTTATAGAACTATCTCTTTGGCATTGTACTTATGAGCTTAAACGTGATATTAAGTGTAATTTTTTATTTATTATAAACGAAAATGTGAATAAAATCGATTGTCGGTATACTGAAGTGCTAAAATAAAACCATTACTCTCATTTCGAATACAAAACGAAAGCACGAAACCTATCCAACTGACTGTCCCAACAAAAATCATGTCAAATATCCAGGGTTCACCCACTCCAGTGGTTGTTGGAGCTCCGTATAACCTAAGTTATTGAGGAACACGTTTGCCTAGAAAGTTTTTAAATTCGATAAGTGTAACTTTGACGAAGTCAAATGAAGCATTCGGATTGGCAGGACAGCGTGGGAAAGCTACGCAGCGTCTTTGAGTGTAATAAAACCTCAAAGCCTATAGACTAGTGTGTCTTTTTTTTGCGTGTTCCTAGTGACTTCATACAGAAGTTAAAAGTGGTTCGTTAATGTTAGCCCCATTCACAAGTTTAGAGTTACTCAAAGTGCTTTCAAAAGAGCAATGCTTGGGGTCACTCTAAGGGGCAGAATATGAAATGAGTTCGAATTCCATACTATGTCTTGGAGTAGCCATTGAGGAGTTTCCATATTTACCTTTCGGCTCTATTAGGGGAACCTCATGATCATATGTATTAAAATGCATTCATCGAAATAAATAAAACGAGCCCAAGCTCTACATGTTTAGAAGCCACTGAGGAGCCCTTGGTGAGTGGTAGACTCATATAAGGCTAAATGTTACCAGGAAAGACATAAAGACTCTCGTTACCATGTATAATGAATAAGAGTTATCAAAACAAATGAAACTAACTTGAATGAGTTACTCACTCGGTTTTTGCTCAAAGGTTCAGTCCCTTTTTACACCCATATGTATACAATAATGTTGTCAAGGCCTGCACTATAAGTATGGATTAGCAATATACAGCACAAAACGATTGATAACTAATTGGCTACTAACCCTGTCTTATAGTGAAACTGAAAGAATACTGCAAGTAATTAAATAATTCTCTGTTCTCTTGAGTGACGTGATACTGTTTTTTATCGGTAAGTAGCTCATTAAATCTTACCAATCAGAATATCGTTAAGCGGATACTTAATTTCTGATTATGCGATTGTTTTAGTGCCTACTTTTGTTCTTTTGGTAATTTATTTTGATAAAATGTAAATAAATACGTTGTGGATATCGCTAGTGTTGATGTGTTTCTGTAAGAATTTCATGATCATTTAGTTGTGTACAGATTACGTAAACTTTCACAATGTTAACTGGTTCGGCCTCCACGACACAGGCATAAAGCCTAGTGTAGAAGGCAGAATGTAAAAATTACGAATGTTAATTTTGAAGTAAATAAACGATTATGATTATGATATATAAAAGTTGTCTTTGATGAATTTTCAAACCTGCCTACTGGATCCATCGAGAGACTCTCGTCATTATGTGTCAAAAGTACGCATGAAAAACAAATGAAGAAAATCAAACTCTATACGTCAGGTATAGTAGCAATTTACGAGTCCCAGTATTTACCTTTCAATTCCACCATGAGACCTTCGACATCATAAATAAAAAAGTAATCAAAACCAATGAAATAAGCTCAAAATTGTTATGTCTATCAGTAGCCGTCAAGAAGTTTTAATACCCATTTTCCGGCTTCATCATGATATCACAATATGTAATGAAAACAACCCATTAATACAGGGTAATCTTAGACTCAAAAATAAATATACCGACTATAACTGCAATGGTATTCGAGTTTTCTAATGGTCAGCTCGATACAAGATACAGCTCATATTAGGTACAAAATAACCTTCTCACGTGCGTGAAACGTGTATTTCAAATTTATATTGAGGTACGTAACCGGCCCTACGACATAAATCCTAAATATATGGGTCGTGTATAAAAAATCGTGCAGTGACAGCCGAGTGGTGGCGAACCCGCTTCTTGTTTAAAAGCTCGTGGTTCGAATCCCAGAAACCGGCATGTACCAATGAGTTTTTCTGACTTAAGTACATAACTATTGACACCGTGCCTCGTACATAAATATATAACTACTGACACCGTGCCTCGGAGAGCACATTATGCCGTCGGTCCCGGTTATCGTTCCAGATCGCAGTCGTTAAAATCCACCAAATCGTACTGGAGCAGCGTGATGGATTAAGCTTCCTCGTGTCGACGGTAGGCCTAAATCCCTGCAGTGGGCCATAATGGGCTGATATGATACAAAAATTATCCACTAAAACAATGCTTTATTTTTCACGGTCGGTGCTCGGCATTAATTACAAATTTATTTATATAGGTATCTATTGTAATTACTTCTATTATTTTATTATTATATTTCTATAAAACTTCATAGGCCCCAAACTAAGCATTAGCTTGTGTTTTGGGTACCAAGTGAAGACACCACATAGATGTAACAACCAAGACCCGGTAACAGTATCAATATTCATCATATAAATACTGCCCCAACCTGGGATTCCAACCCGGGACCTCCAGCTTCGTAGACAGGTCGCTACCCACTAGGCTAACCGGTCGTTAGAGATACTTGAAAAAGTATCTGTTTTTTAAACTTATTTGAATTTAAACCTTGGACGTTCATCCCGACTATGGAATACTTCACTGTGCGTGGTTCGACAAGTATTTGGTTTTTATACAACATATATATTCGATTCGAATCGGAAACTTTATTGTAATATAACGTATGGAACACTCACAGTACAAGTCATACTCCTACTATAAAGTTTTTTGTTATTGTATATCTTGTATAATGATGTTATCATAGGGTAAATAAATTTGATAGTAGCGTTTTAATAGAGAATCAAATGTCATTTCACATTATCGAAAATGTCAAACGCAATTTTGTGGGGATGAAAACCAGCGCGCAGGGATTTCGCGAGGTGAAGACCGGCGCGCGGGGACTTAGCGGACTGAAGCTTGCCATCTTGCACCAGCTGGCTAGAGTATGAATGGTTAGACGGTAAACGCAGAAGAGGGCTTCTAGTCAGTTTTTACTTTTATGATTAACATACATTAGATTAGCACCGTAGTTGCACTGTGTCCGCGAACATGCAGTGATTGAGCTCTCTTCGGTAAGACTGAATGTCATAGTGTTATTTCTTTCGGTGTTGTTGTTTCGTATATCGTCTTCCTGAAGCTTGGTCCGTCTCCAAACACCAGCTATGTTGACAACGTACCTGGACGCCATTAATTACGAGTATATAGGAATCTAAGTTGTATTCTTATTCAAAGTAGAACAAACTTCTGATACCTGCAACTTCTTAATGTTAGACGAATACACTGGTCGTCTTTATAATTATTTACTGTGACGAAGGTTTTTGGGAGAGCGAAGTTCCCCACAGATTTATCACCCGAAGTTGTTTTGTCAAGACGTGGGTGTGCGTCGCGGCCTGATAAGACTGATTACTGATTACGAGCTTCGAAAACACGCTGAAATATTACTCTTGCCGCCTGAAATATGGCCCGTTTGGCACACATATGCTTATACCGTATAATTCGATTTGCTTAGGTATATCAACGTGACGACTTTGTCGCGTAAACACATCGTTTTTCAAATATTTTGTTTGTTTACGTTTTATTTTCGTTCTTCTTTGCCCACTTGTTTGATCAAGTTGTTTGTGGGATAATGATGAATATTTTCACAGGCAGGGGATGGATCGTTTTAATATTACTTACGTCTACGTCTGTTTGATAACGTACCTAAATATTTTCAGGGTTCCAATGGAAACAAGAAAATTTTTTACAATTGCGTGTCAAGTAGGATTAAATTTCAGGTCCGTAGTGGTTTTTTTAAATACAAATTAAAACAAAATTAAAATTGATTTCATAATATATAGAGTGAGATTTTAGTCACCAGCCAAAAATTTTCTAGATGTTAGGTATCACCAATAGACCTCATTACGTAAAAAAAATATAGGTCAAATATTCATAATCAATAATAATATAAATATTTAAATTTAAATTAAAATAATAATAATAATAATAAGGATATAAATCCTAAATATTTGTCACAAAATTTGGCTACCTTCTACTTACACACGAAAGCGCGGGGCATGGGGCATGTGGGCGGAGTGCGTGCACGTGCACTGGCGCCTTCGTCAACGGTGACTAGTAATATTGGTAGTTTTGGGAAAGGTTTATGTAGTCTCAACGAATATTTTCTTATTGGACGACACTAAAAAGGAACAAGACGGCGAACTGATTTTTATCAAAGGTCATTATATTATAATTTCGCTGGTCCATAAAACCTCTGCCTGTATAGATCGTTAGCTCAACCATTAGTCTAATAATCTGTGCCTCCTTTTTAATTTATATTAATTTTTAAAACTAATTTATCTTTTCAACGTAAGCATAAAAGTATTTGTTAAAAAGTTTTTCTAATGATGCAAGTTAAGGTAATGACAGTAAAAAATATTGCCGTAAAAGTGTCTATAACAAGTAAAGTATTCCAGGTAGGTACTAGACGAATTCCATAATATTCTGAAATAAATGGATGAGATTTATGAGAGATTTGAAACAGAACAGTATTCCTACACAAATAAAGCAACGCAAATTAGCTATTATCTTTTATGGTAATCACTGTCAGCTATTAGTTATAAGGTGCTTAGTTCTGCTAAGGGCCTACAAACATTATAAAAAAATAATTACCTTATTAGCACGAGCGCTGAGAGTTTCCAAAATGTGTGTATCGGGTTTAATAACACAAATATATTTTGATGCATTATTGTATACAAACAGCTTTAAAATGAGAGTAAATTTTATCGATCGGCACTTCAGGTGATGTCGCTAGACTTCGGTCAAATTCGGCAACAGGCGTCAAAATATTCAATTAATTAACAATAGTTTGATGGGACTTAGGGTTCGAACCCAGAGCTTTCTGGTTTGATAACCAGTAAGCTCTAGAATCGAACCCTACGTCTTACGGCTGACTTCGGACCGCTTTTTTTTGTAAATATTATTGAAGGCGCCCACGAGTTCTTCTTTGAACTTCGTCTGGGCTCACTCCTGAAGCGTGAGCGTTTTAGTGGACTGTATTTATAGGTATAGCGAGGGGCGATAGCGAAAGGAGAGGAAAGACTAAAGGGACTGACCTTGACGCAGCAACACACATATAAATCTTCGCTGTCAGCCAGGAGCTCCTCCAGTCAGGCGGCGGCGCGGCACCAACACGTAATCGGGCACACTCCACAGTTTATATATTATAGCGTTTGTTACACAATATTATTAGGTTTTTTATATGAGTTTTAGGCGATAAGCGATTATGCGTTTTAGCGTTTTTTATTTTCCGTGCGTCACATAGGAAAGACAACAGCGGACTGAATGTAAAGGAAAAAGCGGGTAGTGAGGAAACGAGAATTAGGGATGCGGCGTAGCCATTGCCCCCGGCCATTGAAAGACTCGCTTTCAATTGCACAAGGAAAAATAAAAGACAAATATTAAAATAAACTTAGAATTTAACAAAGAAAGCGGAGAATAAATTAAATTATTGCTATTGCGTGGGTACAGGACAGAGACGCACGACTGGTCTCTTGTAAATTCCAGTTGCAGTCTTAACTGACGCAACATGGACTACTCCGTCGACTCCTGGGAATGTATAAACTACTACGCCCAAGGGCCAATGAAGGATGGGGGTATCATCAGTCATTACAATTACAATCGTACCCTTTTCGATTGGTTTAGAAGGTGTATTCCATTTCTCACGCGTTTGTAAAAGATGTAAGTACTCTAACTTCCATCTTTTTGAAAAAGATTGTACCATATTGTCCAAAAGCTTATATCGTTTTACTAAATTACTAGAGAACTCTGTCTCATCTACAAAAGGTAAATGTTTTACTGGACTTGACATTAAAAAATGCGCGGGCGTTAGAGCAGAAGGCTCCGATGGATCAGAACTCAATAGCGTAAGCGGACGCGAATTCAGTACGCACTCTATTTGCACCAATACTGTCAACAATTCTTCATATGTTAAAATCTGCGAACCTATTACGCGAAACAAATGAGTTTTAAACGCTTTGACTTAAGTCTCGACATGTCCATTAAAATGAGGACTGCGTGGAGGTATGAGTTTCCAGGTGATTCTGTTTTCTGATAACTCCTTTGCAAATGAAAAATTGTAACTTTCAGAACTTAAAAATTTATAGAGTTCCTTAAGCGTATTTTTTGCTCCTATAAACGTCGTACCGTTATCAGAGTACATACACGAAACCTCACCCCGTCTGGCAAGAAAGCGTTTAAAAGCTGAAATGAATACGTGCGTTGTCAGATCTGAGGCTATCTCTATATGTACAGCGCGCGTTACGAGGCACACAAATATGCACAAATAGCATTTTATAGGACGAACACCGCGTTTTCTATAAGGCCTAATGCTGATTGGACCTGCATAATCTACAGCTGTATGCGTGAAAGCTTTAGTTTGCTGTACACGACAAGCTGGTAAATCAGACATCATAGGAAATGTATTTTTTGGATTTACCTTAAAAGAAAAGTAACATTGATGAACAATTTTGCGAACGGTGTTTCGACAAGATGAAATCCAATAGCGTTGTCTAAGTATAGACATAAGTAGTTGCGGCCCAGTATGACAATGTTTCTCGTGATAATATTTTATTATGAGATCGACAATATAGTCTTTTCGAGGTAATAAAATAGGATGCTGCTGATCATAGGATAAGTCTGCATTACGCAGGCGTCCACCAACGCGCAACAATCCGTATTTATCTAGAAATGGGTTTAATTTTCTGATTTGAGGCGAACAGTTTTTATTTGAAATTAAACATTTTATATCGTCAGCGAAATATTTAGATTGCATAACCTTAATTATTTGAGTTTCAGCGAAATCAAATTGTGAACTGGTAATTACTTCAGCGCGAGGTAGTTTCTTTAAAAAGCGATAAATGTAAATAACAGAGCGAAGTAGAGCGTTCCACGAAGAAAAGCGTTGTGATAGCGTATACAAAGTATGAGGTTCTTCTTCGGCCGACGTAGCTAAAGCGATTATCTTTGATTCGGGTACTTCTAAATTATCAGGAGGTTTGTTTTAATAGGCCAACTTTCAGGTTCTTGCTGTAACCATGAGGGACCATTAAACCATAATGGATGGTCAATTAAGCGTAAAGGTGTGATACCACGAGACAAACAATCACTCGGATTATCGACTCCATTTACGTGATAAAAATGTCGCGGAGGAAGCGTATCAATAATTTTTGTAATTCGCGTAGCAACAAATGTTTTAAATTTATGCGGAAACGAGTGGATCCAGCATAGAGTCACCATAGAATCGGTGAAACAATAAATATCGTCAATATTATGACGAGGAGCGTATGTGTCGATGACTAGACGCGTTAATTTAGCCATAAGTAGCGCAGCGCACAACTCCAAGCGAGCGATAGAAACAACTTTAAGAGGCGCTACTTTAGATTTCGCGCAAACCAAACGTATAATAGGCGGGTTGTTAGCGTTAGATACGCGTAAATAAATAACTGCGCCATAAGCTTTTTCACTAGCGTCTGAAAAAGCGATTATAGAAATTTTTGAATTTTCAGTTACACCTAAATGACGCGGGAATTTTAATTTAGCTAATTCAGGAAGTTCGGAAATATATTTATGCCAAATTTCAGCAATGTGCGGCGGCGTTGGTTCGTCCCAGTCCAATTTCAAAAGCCAAAGCTGCTGGATGAGAACCTTAACAAATAATATGACCGGTGCGATAAACCCAATTATGTCATATTGACGAGCGATGACGGACAAAATATTTCGTTTCGTACATAGTCGCTCCTCTATGGACACGACAAAACTAAATTCATCAGTAGACGGTGACCACTGAAGTCCCAAAATCTTTAAATGTTGATCCTGTTCAAACTGAACAGCCGAACGCTAGCGATAAGACTCGGGCAACGAATCTAACAATTCAGCAGAATTACTAGACCATTTTACCAAGTCAAAGCCCCTGGCCTTGAAGAGACCCAGCAACTCATTCTTAAGTTTGAGTGCGTCAGGTAGCGCGGGAACAGAATAACACACGTCGTCCATATAGGTGGTGCGCGGTATAAGATCCGCGACGAGCGGGTATGTGTCTTGTTCTTCGGCGGCCAATTCGCGTACGACACGCATAGCGAGATAGGGACTGCTACGTAATCCAATACAGACGCGATTGAACTCATACGTGACGAGAGGTTCCGTAGAGTTGTAACGATAAAGTATTTTTTGAAATTTGCGATGTTCTTCCTAAACCAAAATTTGCAAATACATCTGCTTGATGTCTGCTGAGAAAGCTATACTATAAAAGCGAAACATGAGTAATATTAAAAATAAGTCATTTTGTAGATTTTGCCCTGCATATAATATGTCGTTGAGTGATAGACCAGAAGTGGTTTTGGCGCTCGCGTCTAACACTATACGCAACTTCGTCGTGGTTTTGTCTTGACGTACGATGGCGTGGTGAGGGATGTAATAACCACCTTCAATATTATCACCATAAACTGGAGAGATATAATTTTTATCTAAATATTCTTTGATAACCGCGTTGTATTCTAAGCGCAAAGTAGGCGAAGCATTAAGTTTTCGTTCCAAAGATAAATATCTATTTTTAGCGATTGTATACGAGTCACCCAAAGAAGCAGAGTCGCGCGATAAGGGAAGCGCGACGCTGTAGCGTCCAGACTTGTCTCGCGACAAATTATCTTTAAATATAATTTCGCATTCACGATCCTCAGCATTAAGGACAGGCGCGGTATTAACTTCTTCAAGTTGCCAAAATTTTTGTAAAATCGTATTTATACAGGGTTGAGTAACAGCGCAACAAGCAAGAGATATGTTACTGGGATTATTTTCAATATCTACATTGCCTATAATCATATAACCGAAGACAGTCTCGAAAGCTGTCGGCATACCCGGAGGCCCCGTTACACGGCCCGACAGTAAAATTTGTGAAAACATCGAACCCCCCAACAACAGATCGATATCACCCGGAATCGAGTAATATCTATCAGCGAGCGTAACATTATTTAAATAGGTAAATGAAGTAGTATTTATATGAGCGGTAGGTATTTTATCCGTAATTCGATCAATTACAAAAGCGTTAATAGAATATTTAATATTTTTATTTATTAATGATGACACTTTAAGTGTTAACATGCCCTTAATTGAACTAGCGGAGCCACCTATGCCCTTAACGACAGATCTAGTAATTTTATTATAGCGTAAATTTAATAATTTGCAGCAATCTGCGGTTATGAAATTATTTTGTGAAGCTGTGTCCACTAGACCTCTAATAGTATGTAAGTTACCCAAGTTATCTTCAGTGTTTAATTGAACAGTTCCTAATAAACAAGTGTTCAAGCGTTCAGAACTAGATTTAATATTACAAAGAGATATTTTAATATCGTGTGACGCATCCACTGTGGGCGCAGGCGTCTGAAACCGGTTAGCGGGGCCGCCGGCGGCAGCCGAGTGCTTCAGCGTTTCAGAGGATTCCGCACGAACGTTTACGGTTTGCGGTTCCGTATGCGACTTCATTTTTCTACATAAAAGTGAATGATGTTTGCATCCACAGTAGCGACATAAAACCGTAGATTTACAAGCGAAACTTACATGATATAAACTCAAACAATTAGAACATCCATTTCGTTTTTTAATAAAATTAATACGATCATTAATTGAAAGGCGTTTAAAAGAATCACATTTATATAATTGTGTATGTGTGGTTTGTTTACAGCATACACAAGCATTATCCACTACGACAAATGAATGCGTAGGCTTCGAGTAATTTTGTTCTGCGTTATTTTTACAATACTTCTTTGGCGGGGTAGAAGTAGTAGATATAGAAGAAGGCGTGCGATCCAATATTTTGGATTGTTCATGAAGAAAACCGATTAAACTATTATACGTAGGTATGGATTCGTCACGTTTTAACATTTCAAAGGCGCGCGATGTTTCCGAATCCAGTTTCTTAAGTGCTACGTGGAGTAATATGAAATCCGTCAAATCAGACAATTTCAAAGATTTCAAACTAGCGACCGCGGCGGCGAATTTATCTAAAAATAATTCTATATTTTTTGAAGAAGCGTAACTAGCAGCTTTAAAATTAAATAATTGATCCAAATAAGCGGAAGCGAGACAACGTTTATCCTCATATTTTTTAACCAAAGTTGACCAAATCTTTTCGTAATTTTCCCCGGTGGGAGTGATTCCGGAGCACACTGATAAAGCACGACCAGAAAGTTTTCCTATTAAGTATTGCACCCTTTCGTGATCTGTTAAGTTTTCGTTTACATGAATAGTATTTTTGAAATTTTCATAAAACATTGGCCACTCAATAGGATCACCAGAAAACGACAATAACTCCAACTTAGGTAATTTTATAGTACTCTTCTTGCTTTCAGAATTGTTACAAGTATCGTTGCATGTAGACTCAGGAACTTTAAGAGCGTTAATTTTACTTTCGACCCGCTTAATACGGCAATATAAATCATCAAACGCATTCCAAGATTGAAAATTAGGTACCGCGTCAGGATTCACAGTCAGCTCAAGCAAATTGATTTGTTTTACTAAATCAGAAAATTCATCGCGAATCGATTCCAATGTAATAATACTGGACAAAAACAATTCTTCTGATACTGTATCTTCGAAGGCGTTTTTTGCGTAATTATAGATGTATTGCAACCGACCAAACATTGATTCACGTTGCGCAGTTAACATCGTTATTTGTATTTTAATATCTGCCTCTTGCAGTGTTACTTTACCTTTTGTAGGCATATTTGAAGTTAAATATATTTATAGAATCAATAGAATTAAAACTGAAAACGTAAGAAACTAGACGATTCAATAAATGTCGCAATTACTGCCTGTAACATGCACACGCGGCACGCACACACAAGGTACGCGCGTAGATGCGACGCGATGTTTACCTACCTACAAAGCGAAATAATTATAAATTCTTAGATAAAACTTTTGATATAAAATAATTTTATATTTAAATAAAGCGTTTCGTGCGAGAAATGGAATCTACCTTGTTCAGTAAAGACTGACAGAGTAAGAATAGCGTAGTTTAAAAGAATTGTATGAAGGGAAGCGTGCAGCGAGTTATTTTAAAACTTTTGGTAAAGACCAGAATTTTATGAAGCGGGCGTGTTCAGAAGAACAAATTATTTTTTAAACCTTCGGTTCGAAGGAACATATTATTTTTTAAACCTTCGGATCGAAGGACCATATTATTATGAAGGCGCCCACGAGTTCTTCTTTGAACTTCGTCTGGGCTCACTCCTGAAGCGTGAGCGTTTTAGTGGACTGTATTTATAGGTATAGCGAGGGGCGATAGCGAAAGGAGAGGAAAGACTAAAGGGACTGACCTTGACGCAGCAACACACATATAAATCTTCGCTGTCAGCCAGGAGCTCCTCCAGTCAGGCGGCGGCGCGGCACCAACACGTAATCGGGCACACTCCACAGTTTATATATTATAGCGTTTGTTACACAATATTATTAGGTTTTTTATATGAGTTTTAGGCGATAAGCGATTATGCGTTTTAGCGTTTTTTATTTTCCGTGCGTCACATAGGAAAGACAACGGCGGACTGAATGTAAAGGAAAAAGCGGGTAGTGAGGAAACGAGAATTAGGGATGCGGCGTAGCCAATTATATAATACTAGCGGCCCGTCCCGGCTTCGCACGGGTAGTATTCGTTCATCATGAAAATCACTTTTTTTATCTCAGTCTTCTCATTCCCGTTCATCCTTTCCCGTATTTCCCATGTTCCCATCGCAAAAATACCAACTTTATTGTTTCCGTTCTTGGCCCTGGTGTCGTTTCGTTTTCGTTTCCATTCTCATCAAGAATAACTTTTTATCCCAATCTTTACTCATTCCCATTCATCCCTTCCCCGTTTTCGTTCCCGCGACACAAATGCTGGCAAATGAGTGTTGATCCAGAAAAAGCGCGGAAAATTTAAAAAATCAAGCACTGGTAACACTAATTACAGCAGGAATAAACTGTCTTGATACTAATGTTACTATGTAATAAGTTTCAATTAAATGTTAGGCTGTTGAGCCTAACATTTAATTGAGAGTAAGTTATCCCCCCCTATTAAAAAATAAGGGTTGATCGTAGAAGGGTGAAAATTGAGGATTGTATGTATTTTTGTATGTTGTATCATAAAAAAATATAAATTAAAAATTTTGTATAAAAAAAAAAAAAATTTAGGGGTGGACTACATCTAACATTTAGGGGGATGAAAAATAGATGTTGGCCGATTCTCATAGATACCGGATAAGCACAAAAAATTTCATCGAAATCGGTCAAGCCGTTTCGGAGGAGTATGGCAACGAAAACTGTGACACGAGAATTTTATATATTAGATTTCACATAAATTATTTGACACAATAGTTCTATTTTCAATGGAAAAAGAAAGTTCAGCTACATTTTAACCAAAGTTAAAATAAAACCTTACAGTGGACCAGAATATAATGAAAACCGAATTATATCTACAAATAAAAATATTAGCTAAATCAGTGTCCGTCGACGAGGCGCGTCGATAAATCTTGGAAGAACCGACGCGACTTAGGTCCCTATGACCCCAATGTATCGATCAAGAAGCGATCACCTATTTAAATTCAAATTGCAACTGAAATAGCTTTTACTTTTGTAATGGAATGAAAAGAGTTTTATTCTAAAAAGCATTATTTATTATGAATACGTGGAGTCCGTGGGTGTTTATATTTACGATACAGATAATTTACGATGAGCGGGTAGCCCGTCGTTGATTATAATATTTTAGGATTGAATTCAAGAACCATTTTGTGATTATATTAACTATATAGTCGAGTCGAGTTGAGTTGGTAGAGTCGAGGGTCCCGCGTTACCAAAATTTAATAATACGCAATGCCATCCGTGCCATCAGCCCATTATACCCCACTGCGAGGGGGCTTGGAGCTTAAATCCACCACGCTGCTCCAATGCGGGTTGATGGATTGTAACGACCGCCATCTGTTGACATAACTTGCTCTCCGAGCCACAGAGTCAGTGACAGTTAATGTTCTTAAGTCAGAAAAAACTCTTTGGTACTAATAATTGGTAAAATTTCAAGATAACGTCAGGGTTTTCAGGACCCAACAGATGGCTCTGGTTATTAAAACTTTAGCGTGTACAGAATATTTTCACGAATCATCTAGGCATATGATATTGTTATGAGAAGCATTATATAGATAATGAAGTTTCATTTGCGAAATTCTCATAAGGTTTTACCAAGTCACGTAGACGACACCCTAGGTAATTTGTAGCAAAGTTCGTCCTATTTCATTCCTACGGGATTAGAAGTAGAATATGTATTGGTTTTAGTTTTTATGGTTCCTTCACACCAAAAATAAAAACTTTTAGCAATTTCGGCTGTCTCTTTGCAGCAACCTTATATTATATATTAGTTTAAACATTGAAATAAATATATTTTATGAAGCATGCATTTACAATAAATCATATACTTGCCATTGTAAAAAAAAACAATCTTCTGAGTACCTTCAAAACGTTTCGTTTTAAATAAGTTTCTGAGGCGTTAGTTTTATTAAAAAAGTTCGTTTTTTCCGAGTCTTATTAGTAAATGAAATCGTTGTATATGCACTGGACAATATTTAATAATTTCGAGAGATGCAAAATCGTATTGAGGATTACATAAAAAGGTTGGTTTTAATGATATTACTCATTAGTTATTTAATAGTTTAAAGATTATTTATTTGTCCATATATTTGTCAAGATACCGCCGTTTACATTGCTAACACCATTTATTTAAAAAAAAACACACACACATAGAGAACTTTTGTTTTATTTAAAATTCGACATAAAATGAAAGTCCCTTCCGAAAGCAGTAGGAGCTGTTAATTGCACAACGTTTCTCTTTCATGTTAAAAAAGGTTATATTTAAGGTGCTAAGTTAAATGTTTTTGACCGTCGTGCACCGTACTCTCACCGTGCGTCCGTACATACTAAAACAGTGTTTCTGGCAGAAAAACGGCAGCTCTTCTTTCTGTGTAACAGTGGGTCACCATAAGTTTTAAGACACCCAAAAAGTAAACAATATATTTTTATATTTTATATAATATTTTTATAAAGTAATATTCATTAATGACAATGCAAATTTTCATGCGCTCAAACAAGCTCTGAAAACATTTATACCAGTCATATTCCGACTGGTCAAAAGCAGTTATGGCTTCTTCGGCATTTGACAAACTTTCCTTTTATTTATTATTGACAATTGGGAATTAAAGAAAAGTCATAAGGAACTAAGTAAGGCTGTAAGGTGGATGATGCAATCTTTCAATATCAGATTCTTGAATAAACGCCTATATTCTGAGTGAGGGAAAAGTGTTAAGACACGTTGTCGTAGAGCACGTGGTGTAATGATTTCGGAAACACGGTTTGATGGCCTATTTTTGAAACATAGTCACATTTGTTGGCATCAATACACATAAGCTTCTTTTTTCATTTTGGAGAGCACACGTGGTATCCAAAGATAACAAAGTTTCCTTACGCCAAGATGTTCATGTAAGATGGTATGAACACTAACCGAAAGACTAAGATCTCTATGTCCTTATATGTGATAACCAAATTACAATTCTATATCTATACTAATATTATAAAACTGAAGAGTTTGTTTGTTTGTTTAAACGCGCAAATCTCAGGAATCACTGGTTCGAATTGTAAATTTTTTTTTGTGTTGTATGGTCCATTTATCGAGAAAGGCTATAGGCTATTATTACATCACGCTACGACCAATAGGAGGGGAGCATCAATGAAAAATGTTGCAAAAACGGGAAAAATTATTCCTTTTGAGAGCTTCCGTCGCGCGCGCTGCGTAAACGGTTGATGTTAAGCAAAAATCATGTATACAGAATTGTTCCCCTTTAAAAGTTCGAACCAAAAGTCCGCGACAGCATATGTGTATCTTTTAAGGTTAATTTACTATAACTTTTTTTATGACAATCAAATTTGTTCTTACATAATGCACTATTTGCGAAGACTTTTTTTAACCATCATATTAATCCTTGTCAAATTAAATACGTTAGTTGTCTTAAGCATTTCATGCGTATTATAATCGCCTTTTACACCATAGAATTTAAATTAATATCTTGGCAGTTTTGATCGAAATATAGCGAGAGAAAGTAAATTCGCTGTCTGCCTCTGTTCGTTATCTTCTTACTCCCAAATCACGCAATGGACTTTGAAACGTTTTTCAGTAATATCTTATTACCTTATAATCTATTAATTTATATAATAGAAATCTTATCATACTTATTATAAAGCTGAAGAGTTTGTTTGTTTGTTTGAACGCGCTAATCTCTGAAACTATAAGTCAGATTTTAAAAATTCTTTTTGACTTTGATAACCTAAATCTAGCGGAGGGTTATAGGAAATATATATATAATCAAACTGTCTGTCTATTCGAGCAAATCTCCAAACGGCTTAACCGATCTTGATGAAACTTTACACATATGGAAAGGATGTAGTCAAAAGTTACATACGCAACTTTTTGTATCTCTGTCTGTACGTCCATCTGTCTAAACCGATTTTAATGAAACATCACAAGTATGAAAAGAAGGTGGTCAAAACTAACATACGGTTGATGTTATGCAAAAATCATGTATGACGGAATTGTTACCCTTTAAATCTTCTAACATTCGATGGTTCTAACCAAAAGTTCGCGACAGCGTGTGTGTATCTTTTAGGGTTGACTTACTATAACTTTTTTTATGGTAATGAAATTTGTTTTAACATAATGCACTATTTGCGATGATGCTTTTTAAACAAGATATTAATCCTTATCAAATTAAATACGTTATTATGTTATCTTATATCTTATATACTTAATTATATTATATATTACTTATAAAGCTGAAGAGTTTGTTTATTTGTTTGATTGAATGCGCTAATCTCAGGAACTACTGGTTCAAATTGAAAAATTCTATTTGACTTTGATAGCCTTAATCTAACGGAAGGTTATAAGCTATATGTACATATAAAATCGAACTGTCTCTCTATTCGAGCTGATCTCCAAAACAGCTGAACCGACTGTAATGAAACTTCACAGGTATGAAAAAAAGATGGTCAAAACTAACATCGCTACTTTTTGTCCGTCTGTCTATCTGTACTTGTATCTGTCTATTCGAGCTAATCTCCAAAACAGCTAAACAGATTTTAAGGAAACTTTGTAGACGAGAAAGAAGGTTCTCAAGAGTGACATAAGCTAGTTTTTGTCCGTCTGTCTGTCTGTACGTCTATGTGTCTATTCGAGCTATTCCAATTTCCAAAACGGCTGAACGGATTTCAATGAACCTTTGCAGACGTGAAAAAAGGTTGTCAAGAGTATCATAAGCTACTTTTTGTGTTTGTCTGGCTGTCTATCTGTCAGTCGTTTGTCCTCACTGAATTATCAACGTACAGCCGAAACTAACCGCAAAGTCTAGGAAGCTTAAATTTGGAACATAGGTTTATTTTATAACGTGAGTAGAAAGGCTTTTTTAGAAATTTCAAACTTAAGGGTGAATGGAGGGACTTACTTTCAAAGAATGGAGGGACTTAAATAATGACGTGTTTCAGGGTTTTTAGATTTCTACGTTTTAAGAGTGGGAAACGGGAGGTGAAAAATTGTATCGGTTTTTTTAAAGGGTGGGAGGGGAATGAAGATTGAAAATTTAAATGGGTGTAACCAAAATTGGTTCCAGCAAAAAATACGCATGAACCATCTCGAACATTAATAGTACCTATAACAGGAATTTGTAGTCTACGCAAGCGAAGCTGCGGGCGGTCGCTAGTAATATTATATTACAGCCCGCAAATGTTCTCGCTTGAGTTCCATCGTAGCAAACTAAAAGGCAAGAAGTGTTGACAGAAAATATACAAAAAAAAAATTTAAGTTCTCAATGCCCTTTTTTTTAACTTCCCGCTATCCAAGAGAAGTTATTGATTTGGGTCCGATTTTCGAAAATTGAGTTTTCATCAGATCTCCACGTTTTGAGGTCCAGGGAAGCCATTCTGATTTTGAAGCCATGTAATTTTTTTTATCCTACGATATATTGAGAAAGAATTGACCGATTATAACTCGCGATACGGCGTTTGAAAGGGTTCATCGAAATTTAGATCTGATTAAATTTTGAAGTCAATTCAAAAAATAAACCTCAAATAATTTTTTTTTAAGGTTTTTTTGAAATCACTTTGAAATTTTCCAACAGATCTACTTGAAACCGTTCTGAATACGTTTTTTGTACATAAAAAACTGTGTCGAGTGCCGCCAGAAATATCAAACTCGAACGACGCGTTCTAAAGATATTGCAGTTCACAAATTTCTGAAAAAGTGTTTTTTTAACATAACTTTGAGATTTTACGACCAATAGATTTTTGACTTTACACAAAAGTTATGTGCTTACAAAATTGCATAGAATGCCATAAACTGCATTTAAATCAAAAGCGTTTAAAAGATATCGCAATTGAAAATTCCAAAATAACGTTTTCTTTGCTTGAGCTCGAAGAAGTCTAAATTCTATTTTTTAACTTGCATAACATAACTTTGAAATTTTATGACCAATCGATTAAATGTTTTGTGCTTACGAAATTACATATAATGCCGTAAATTGCATTAAAATCAAACGAAGCGTTCCAAAAATATCGCAGTTCACAAATTTACGAAAAAGTTGTTTTTTTTTAACATAACGTTGAGATTTTACGATTAATAGATTTTTGAATTTGCATAAAAATTGCTAACAAAGCTGCATAGAATGCCGTAGCTGGACTGAAATCAAACGATTCGTTCAAAAGATATTGCAGTTCAAATATTTCCAAAATAACATTTTCTTTGATATGTCCCAGGTTTCTGAGCTTGAAGAACTCTAAATGTACAGAAATTCTGTTTTTGGACTTGGAGAGCTCGGAAATTGAATATTATGAGCTCCAAAAGCTCAAAAACCACGAAAATCGATATTTTGAATTCGAAATAGCGGGAAGTTTCAGGGATGGCCTGCAGGGTCCACTGATTTTTTCTTTTGAAATGAATTTGCTATTAAATTAAATTAAACATAATTTATAGTTCTATTTTTCAATTTTGGGTTTCATAAAACTAATATAGTTACCCATATAGTAATACCTATGTAAAGCAAGTAGGCTAATCTAGTATTTACCCACTGACATTTATGATGGAAAAATCGGATGTTACAATAATATAAGAAAATAAAAGCATATATAGACCCTAGGAAACTGCAAACCCGTAAGTCGGTGTGTTTTTTAACAGATTTCAAAAAAGGAGAAGGTTCTATATTCGACGCGTATTTGTTTTTGTATAATTAAAACTGTATTTTATTAAAATATGATATACCGAAATGGTCCCATATGTTTTCCTATGGAGTTAACTGTACATATGCGTATTATTGAATTTACACTGCCAAAAATCTCTGAATCCTTTAAGAAATGAAATTATATTTGTCGACCTTGGACGTTCTTACGACGGCGTTTCTGGGGCCATCTGAGGTTTGAATATCATTTCTATCCTATTTCCTGTCGCGTCGGGGTTCCCTTTCACTGATATTAATGCCGCTCCTACAAAAATGACGTACAATTTTTCCATCGCCCGTTTCGATTATGCTTTGTTGCGGTTTAAATTCGTCGATAAATATAGTTGACTGTCTAAAAATAAATTTGAATTATAAACTTTTATGTTGCTCTGTTAATGGAGTGGTCATAAAAAAAAATCATCAAAAAATCAACGGATCTCCTGCTTTCGCACGAACTTCTTACGACATTGGAAATAAACCTAACGGAATAAAGTAAACACACATACTTTGGATAATATTTTTAGAAATAAATATTTTCGCAACAAAAATAACACAACTGTATCTGAATATAAGCTTAAAACTTCGAAATATAGTATTCTGTACGACATTTCGATTAAACAAACCGAATTAGTACGAAATGTAACACCGACGGATATCCGACTTCCAACTAAGGGCATCCTTAACCACTACTTCCGGTTGTCCATTCTAACAATTTTAGTCTCAATCGACCCCCGTCTAATTACCCCGAGCCGTTTTTTTATTTTTTTCTTATTCGGACCTAGTTCTCGAGATATCGGGCTCCCAAAATGAAAATTGGGGAAAAAAATTGCAATTTTATTCGTTTTCTGCCAATAATTTTTTTTTTTGAACTTTTTCCAAATTGTCTTTTGCCATTTTGTAGAGCTCGTTGAGCTGCGTCTTTTGACACCACGTTCGATATCGTGGTATCCAACATCTCGAAAACTCTTCGTGCAATCTGCCTGTCTTACAAAACTCCCAAATGACCCCCTATACTCCAACGATTTGAAAGTCATTTCCAATGACAACATTTCCAACGACAAAACTTTCATCTAAGTCTTCAGTTAGGCCATCTAGAGTTGGCTATATAATAGCCAGTTAGTTTAAAAAAAATGGAGTACATATTATTATTATTATTATTATCCTGCTATCAACTTTATTTGCTCTATAATTATAGTCATTTATTTTATCTCTTCAAATCTAAAGCAGACATTCGCAATACGTAACTCATACAGCCTTAGCGAATTATTGACCATTGAGATGACGACTGGCCTGGCCACTAGACGTAGATTATGTAGTAAGTGCCGCTAGGTACTTTATAATATTGGTATGGTGGTTTGTCAATCCGTCTGTCCATTTGTCCTTATGCGCACTTATAACTTGGCACTGAGTTTCCATTAGACCTCAGTTTTGTATGTACTATTTTGGAACTGATTGGAGCAAACGGGGCAATCGAGGGTTTGGTTATTTTGACTTCTAGCTTAGCGCGTAGCGTTTTGAAGCTGTTTAGGGCAAATTGAGCATATAGTTTGTGATGAGCATATACCTTCATTTGTGAGGGTCTTGTTATTTTTCGGGGATTCTCGGGGGAGAAGAGCGGCGCGCGGGGATCTTCCGCACTAAAACTCGGATTAAAACTCGCCATCTTACTCCAGCTAGCTATAGTATGAGTGGTTAGACATTAAACGCAGAAAAGGGCTTCCAGTCAATTCGTACTTTTAAGTTTTAGAAGGATTTTAGACTAGAAGGTTAAACGACGAAATTCTTACGATTGACTTGTTATTTTTTTTTCTTTTATCGTATTGAAGTCTTTGGCTAATATATATTCATTTATATACAGCATAAAAACATGGAAGTAATAAGTTTCATACATAAAAGTACCAAACGCTGCTGTCAAATTAATTTACACTATGATATACTTGCTAATACAAACTTCATGCTGAAATTTTTTTTTAACAGGTAGATTTTCATACGACTGAATCCGTGGTCACCGTGGATTGGGAAAACGGATTCGTTGAAGCGTCGGCTAAGGACAACATAAACGTCTCGCAGATATTCAAGGAGCTACTCGTACAAGCGAAGGTATTATAAATTTTAGCACTTATATCTACGTAAGAAGCTTACGTAAATTCAATTTCTGGAAAATGAACAGCTACAACAAATCCCTTTAAAAAAATTGGAAAAATGTGTACTGAAACGACAAATAAGTATTATGATTATCTAAACCTATATGATATTGGAAGAATATGGGATATAAAGTATTGGGAATAAAAAAAACCATTTCTGATTACAGCTGAAATTTTTTTAATAAGGAACCTAATTTACTTGGCGGCGTAATTATTCAGTGTCTACTGTAGTTTTCTTTTACAGTTTCGGTTTGTTCCTCGATTTATAGAAAGCGATGCCTTCATACACCTATGCCTTCCCTGAAAGCCAAAAAGTTATAATTTTTTTTCAAAAATAAAGGAAAAACTCAGTACTGCCAGTGAGAGTATTTGAATATACGCGCTCGTGTATTCGAATTTCCACGCCATTTCTGCTCTGTCTTCTTGTCGGATATGAAAATTTACTAGTTGGTTTTAGCACGAATTTAATCCACCGCACGCCAATTCGATTTCGATGATTTACATGTCGAACCAAGAAAACTTGAAAATTTGTAGAGGTCATATTGCAGCTTTCAAAGCTATGATTGAAAAAAACCAAACACGAAGTGTTTATGATGATTAAATTATGAAATGAATCAAATGAAAATAGAATGTCCATGGTTTCCCATTTATGCGATTAGCTTAATCCGCGGTCATAAAATAGAATGGGGAACTGTTGAATGAGTCATTAGGTCGGTAAGTCATATATATATATCCTTTTACGCCAACACTATTTAAAAAAAAACGTCAAACCTCAATTTAGTCCAGCTAATTAAAAAGTGATTAAAAATTCCAGTTTAGTGGCGTAGAAAATGGAACTTCATGTTGGAGTTATCTAGAAATAAGAATGCCCAGACTGACAAGTTTGTTAATTACCTGTCAATCACCTGGTCCGGGTATGAAAGTCCAATAGAATAATATATAATTAGTTTTTTTAAATATCGGCAATGCAAATGAATTAGTTCTTTTTGGTGCTAATTTTTAAAATTATTTACATCTATGTTCTGTGTGTAGCACTAACGTATTCTCGTCACACTATAGCTAAAATTTTTAAAAAGATAGTTTACGTTGCCCCCATAAATTATGTATTGCCCGCAGGTAAAATACAACTTGTCGCCAGCGTTACGTCGCAAGCGCCGCCAATCGTTGCCTACGGGACCCCACGGAGCGCCAGGCACGCCCCCTGCGCCGCACGCACCGACGCCTGCGCAGCTCGCGCACCTACAACAAATACGAGAGAGGCACGCAGCATCCAAAAGAAATTCCTGCGTTATATCTTAGATTATTTCCTTATTTCATTGGAGGGCATTTTCCAGTGTGTTTAAAAAAAACCATCAGGTAGCTAACCTGGGGCTTTTTAAGTATAGAAATGATCATATGAATGTATGTGTATGTAGGTATCAGATCATTTTAACGTGTCGATGAATAAAGACCTTAAAATGCAGTACGAAATGTAAACACGCGTCGACGGTTCAATTACTGGAAATAAAGAAATTACCGGCCTCATTCACTACGCTCTGTGTACCGTGTTCGGCTGAACGTAATCCGAATTTAAAGTACGGTTACAGCTTAACAAAGCAAACAAAAAGTTTCAAGTAAGCATGTGGCGCAAACTAACGGTTGCCGAGAAAACAAATTGACAACACGGAAAACCCAAATGCTTGGTTATCCTACTCTTAAGATATCTATACTAGTTCGAGACAGCTCGTCTACCAAAAATCGCCAAAATAATAATAGCAACTGTTTCACGATTAGAGTTTCTCTAATTTTGCGATTCGCGAGACAGTTTTTTGGTTTTTTTTTTGAGTTAGCAAGTAAACCTGATCAAAAAAAATTATTTCTTTCATATTGTAATTATGTATTAGTGTTTTTATTGGTTGCTACAAACGATAAACAAGAATGAGACTTTAAACATGTTTTTCTCTGTAACCGTTAGTTTGCACCATGTGCTCACATTAAACTGTTTGTTTAGTTTGGTAAGCTCTACACGCTCTATAAATTTAGACTACTTTCAGTCGACCACGGTGTACGAAAATATACAGATGAGTCGGAAGCTCCCTAACCTTAGTTTTATACGCGTCGTGGGTAACATGTAAGGTTCATTAACAGATTTAATTTAGCTCGTGTAGCACGGTCAATCTCACGTTTTTTTGGCACATTTCTGTAGGTATTTGTCACGTTTATTAAGTAATGAACTAGGCCTGGCTTCTTCTGTGTGTGGTACGGTTTTAGAAATCATTCGCGTTAAGGATAACAGAAACAAAAAGGAAATACTTCAGATCACTTTAAACACACCACTAGTAGAGATCGTGTGACACTTTATAGCGAATTTGAATGAATACAACCTTAAAAATGTGACGCGACTTGTGCCTATTTTCGGATCCGCCAAAAAGTTTGATTGCAATTATTGTAGCGTCAATTGAAAGTTATGTTAAATTAGATTTCTCTTATTAGCTACGGGGAAAATGTTTTTTTGATTGTGACTCGTTTGTTAGTGGAAAGTGCCCTATGAAAACATAATATGTACTTTCTTTTTGCATACATATAATATTTTGTTTTCATTTGTGATGACATTTAAAAAATATCATTACAATAATAATTTCTATTAAAATGAATATTCGTAAAATATTTTTCGTGTATCATACAAGTATATTTAATTTTTACCAATAATAATAATAAACCTTAACCTACTTGATACACAAATAAAATTCAACCTTTATTTAATTCATTAAAATAATGAAATTATCAAATAGGAAAGAAACGTTATGGGAAAGGAAGAATAATTTGCTATTGAAAGTAATCAACATTCCGGGAAAGTTCATCCTACGTATTTAATTATCCAAAAAGCTCTGCTCAGTTTGTTTCACTTAACAGTTAATAAGGAACATTTCCAGTCATATTTCTTACTTAACAAACGAAAATCATATTCGTATATTAGAGAAATAAGTTAATATTCCTCGCCAACTTTAAAAATAAGTGAAAATTACTTATATCTATAGTTATCATAGAGTTTTAGTATATGACCCTATAGGGTTAATCTGAATACTATGGTATTTTAACAAAGTCGCGTTATTCGTAAGATATAGTTTTTCTATCTATGGTATCTAATACTGTGCATGTAAAATATGACACCAATATTATGTGTATAACTCGTAGGTCGTATCGTATACTAGGAGTCTATGACTAGGAGAAAATAAGTGTGATCGGTATTTAGTATTGAGATATCGGGTGAAAGTACCATGGAGTTAGAACCGTTGTCGTGCCGCACCCTATGGAGGTGACGTGAAATTATTTGTATAAAAACACGATTGCCAATTTCCGGTGGATGATGTATGCGTTCACTGTGACAAAACGAGGAAGCCTCGTTTGAGAAAACGAGACAGCTATCATAAAATGTCACGAGTGAAAGTCAAATTTGACGTTCGACGTCACCTAATGTACGTATTCTGCTTACTCCACAAAGGGTGGCGCACGAAAACGACGTCGATACCTCCATGGGAAATACTTTTCGACCTATCAATATATAAAATACTTAAATGGTATTTTTACTTAATACTTACTTGAAAGTTAAAAAATTAACATTTTGTGACCAAGATCACAGTCTAGAAAAAAACAGCTCAATCTTTCTATTCAACTTGGAGGCATTCTAATTTTTTTAAGTACAATAACATGTTAGTTCACTAATGCGCTGTTTTCTCTTAGACTGTGGAACATTGTAGTTATATGCCTATACACTACGTAAAATTAGTCAATTTTCATAATGAAAATTCTTGCGACTTTTTTAAATGTTAGCGTAATAATATATATATTTAAATGAAAGATAGTAGTGAAACTAACTTACAGTGGACTTCAATATAATTTGAATTGAATGGATGCCATTTGAGGAAGTGTTAATTTTATATACGTGTTGTGCAAGTTTTAGAATTCACAGCCAGTTATTCTAACTGGTACAGAACTATTCGATGAATTTCTTCAAAAGGGATAATTAAGTGGTATTGATCTGATAGTGTTTATATACTGTAATTACTATGGTTAAAGTACGTTAAGTTCAGTATCAAAATTTATCCCGATGATTTATAAACTTGAGCTTTCTTTTCTCTCTTTAAAAAGCTATACATTTATTAAAAAATGTTAGTAGCGATTACTACTTGAAATATAAACGTATTTGATGTTTTAATTCAACTTGGTGCAACTGTAAGACTGGTACACTTTAATAATTTATTACATGTGTCTTTGGCGGCATTTAAAAAAAAATTTTTGCTAACTTTTCATCTAAAAACGGACAGGGGTTCATAATTTACCTGCAGACAAAATTTTAATTTGTTTTATCTACTTGAACGAAGCGTGATTGTGTAAGAGACATCCAGCGTAGTTTAATTTTTGTACAATTTTAACTTAAAAAAATATTACCTATCCGTAAATACACAAGTAAAGCTCATGAAAATAGGTCATCGGGCAATTAACTACTCAGACATTTTATAATTATTTTTTTTCAATCAATCAAGTTGATTTAAAATTTTATTTTTCTCGGAGGTACTTAATATTAAACACAGACTAAATACAAGTTCGAGAGGCACAGAGTTTTAAATAGCTTAAAAAAATGTTTGATGAAATGTCGACATTTTCATGAACAGCGATTCGATTATTATAAACTTATTAATTTCCGTTTGAATCATAGATATATTTTTATCGATAAATGTTTAAAATACTGACTTCTAAAAACGTTGAACGTGAACAACAATATTGTGTGTATAACTTTTGTAAATGACACGCCACTTGAAACACCTAAAATCTGCTTTACCTGGAAATTCCCCAAAACTGATTTTCATACATTAAACTTTGAGTTATACGCCAACTTTCCTGTAGCAATTACATAAACATAAAACGTTCTCGTGACCCAAATAAATTACTAATGAATGTAAACGACTAAGGAATTAGTATTTATTACCACAATTTGTACAGAAATTGTGTTTTTTTTTTCTTCATACCCGACTTATATATGGTTAGATTTAGGTCATGATATTCGACTGAATACTTCCAGCTTGTATCTGTTCCTTATTTTCTTTTCTCTATTTTAATGCTGTGATAATAATAATAATAATACGTGGGATATCCCACACAGCGCCATCTAGTCACAAAGTAAGCAAGTATTATGCTTATCTGATGGGTTACTAAACAACTGATATAGACACGGAACGAAATATCTTCATGCACACAAATATTTGTCCCGGACGGGAATCGAACCCGCGACCTTTGGCTTCGCAGTCAGGTCCTCTAACCACTCGGACATTCGGTCAGTCGACAATGGAGTGATGTTTCAATGCTTACAAAACCGATTTTGAAATGTATCATAAATCTGTTAATTGTTTTCTCAGAAACATAATTATTTTAGATGAAATTTTGAACTCAAACTTCAGCTGCTTATGACATAATAAACAACATTATTTTAACAAAACATCGAACAGTTAACAGGCAATATCAAAACATTTTATTAAAACTCCTTCCAAGACGCGCGACCTCGACGATCCTTAGATCTTCTACTCAGCGTCCTTCTATGTAGAGAGGTCATGATAGTTACGAAAGTGTAAATCATATAATAGTTTTATCACTTCGTTAATTTTGACAATTCACATAACTCCAAACCCATCTAAAATTAGTTTGTTTTTGTTGGAAAAAGTTTTGTTTTTGTTGAAAAAGGTTTTTTTACTTTAGAGACTCACAGAGTGCAAATTAAATCTACATGGTAATCCGTAACGTCCATAAAAAGTTACGGAGCCGAAATTCCGAACGAAAAACACAAATTATGCCCGCAATCATGCAATTTTATACCTGCAAATTTCTGGATATATGGCATATTACTAAAGTATCTCAATTAAAACAAACGCGCGAACGCCAAGATAATATTCGTGTTAATAGCTTTTAACCTATTCGCTACTTATTAACCGTATTTGGTCAGATTGAAAGTCACGACCCATTTATTTAACAGATACGATTGATTGACAATGATTGATGACTAGCTAAAAGGTTTAGTAATAGTGATAATATATTCATAATATTATATGTAATATGAAGAAATGCGAGTAATTAAAGACTTCTTTCGAAGACTGTACTGGAAATGAAAACGAGGTATTGAAATTATTATGTGTTTAGTAAAATACGTTATGTTAAACGTTATGTTAAGACAAAATATAATGGCTACGACTTCTTTATCTCTTTATATCTTGAATTTGAATATAATTTATTTAAGGAGAGGGGGTGTGACCCTCGCTCGAGGTCGTTTCTGATGCAGAGGCTCGTCATAGCGATCTAGCGCGGTAATGCCGCGAGCGTTATGGGTACGTTTGCATCAGGTTCGGCAGGAACTGGTTATTTTTAGCTTTTAACATTGTATATATAGAAATTATGTTAATTGTATTATCAAGTGGATTCCAATTTACTAATTAATTATTATTATTATTTTTATATATACATATATAAATATTTATTGTTTATTTAATTTAAATATAACTTTAAAATTAAACCGCAATCAAATTCGTCCCATAGAGTTCCAGTAAATACTTGGCGCCTATTAAAGATTTTTATTATAAATTATTGTACAATAATATAAAATTTTGATTGTTTTCTTCTAGAAATTTCTTTTTATAAATAAATATGTGACCTTAGTACTCTAAAATATAATAAATCTATATGAGGGTATCGTCAAGATTGTTTCAAGTATTTTTCTATTAAATTGTAATGGAACGCAATATGTTCTGTATGTAAAATATTTATCTACTGCTTCTACTTACAAGTTAAAGTCTACGTAATCGTCTTCAAAAGAGATATCAGAATAAAATTCTGAATATTGCATTGTATAAATTTTATGCGGTTCATCGATTATAAAAAGGATGTATGAATGATTATTAAAATATTTCAGAAAATTATTTTATTTATTTATTAGAACGTTCAGAACACAAATATTGTGTCAAATTCGATAAATTACTATTGAGCAGTGTCATCGATTAATATGATAAAGACAAAAACGATTTAAATTATTTACACAAAAATAAGGAATTTTAAGTTATCTTTCAGGCGATATCTTTTTTAAAAGTCTTTAATCTTTGACCGTTTAGTTTAGTTAAATTCGTAGCGCGTATAAACGTTCAATCAAGTAGGATTGAATGTTAAATTGTGTTGTTTTTCTCTAAATTACGTGTTTAAAATGTTCCCAAGATAAATTCTGTAACCTTAGCGTGGAAACCACATCAACTGCTACACCGCGTAAAAGCTTGAGCGTTCACATTATTTAAATTGTCGAAAATAAATTATTTAATTAAAACGAAACAATATTATACAATGTGAGATTTTAGTAACCGGCCAAAATTTTTCTAGATGTTAGGTATCACCAATAGACCTCATTGCGTAAATAAAAAATATGGGTTACATTTTCATAATAAATTATTTTATTTAGAGTGCTATTTTATAACGTTCTGTTGCCTTCTTAACGCTAATCGCACGCGCCCGAGGCCTTGAAACGAAATGGGGCGGCGGGCATGAATTGTGACTAGAGTTATTGGTTTTTTCGGAAAAGGTTTATGTAGTCATATCTCAATATTTTTCTATAAAACGATACTAAACGGAAACAAGACGGCTATCGGTTTTCTACCAAAGATCATTATATTAAAATTTGGCTGGTCATTAAATCCTCACCTTGTATTTTAACTTATATTTATTTACATTTAACTCTTACAAGATTTTGCTTATTATCTAAAAAGTTCCATAGAGTAAATTAATTTGACAGCAGCGTTTGGTTTTAATAAAGTCACATAAATGTCACTCCACAGTATCGAAGTGACATTACGCAATTTTACGGGGTTTGAAATCCGGCACGCGGGGATTTCACAGGGGTGAAGACCCGGAGCGCGGAGACTTCCCACACTAAAACTCGAACTGACATTCGCCATCTTGCACCAGCTAGCTAGAGTATAAGTGGATAAACGGTAAACGCAGAAGAGGGCTTCTAGTCAATTCGTACATTTATGGCAAGTTCAGTGCGTTTCCTACTAACTTTTCATTCATCGAAGTGATTTTTTTAAATAGAGTTTCGTATGTACTCACAGACCAGTCAACCCATACACCACGCTTTAATAAACGTCAGTACGAAAACGAAATCGCCAAAAAGTGGCGGGGTGCGGGGAGAGGTCGGCTAGTTTTCATTGGCTCGTTCAAAATTGACAATTTAATGGCTTCCGACGTGCTTCCAACTGACGGCTCACTAGTGACGTTGTTATGTAGTGTCACTACATAGCCTTGGCGAATGCTACTCCCTGTCAAAGCGTGGTCTATAAGGTTGACTTGTCTGTGTATGTACTATTAAAACGTAATGAATCGTCTGAAATTACATTGCGCAAGTAATAACTTGGGTTTACGAGCCGTCGTGACAGTATGAAATATATTCGTTTCGCCACCAACGTACAGTGTGAGAAAGCAACCATGCAACTTGATCAACTTTTATTGTAACATTAATAATACTTGGGACATTCCACACAGCGCCATCTAGTCCCAAACTAAGCAAAGCTTGTATTTTGGGTACCAGACGATTGATAGCCATACTTTAATATTCTTTATAATATATACATATATAGATATTTTTATGCACACAAATGTCCTAGACGGGAATCGAACCCGCGATCCTCTGCAGTTAGGGTCTCTAACCACGCACTCGGCCAATCGTTCAGTCGTATTATTATATTAAAGATAGATAATTAAAAATATACGTATAGCAGAGAGTATATTTATTTTTGAATTTAATTCCAAATATAGATTTCCTAAGTGAATGCACATCAATAAACAACCAAACTAATTTGATACTTGAACCGAATGCGTTTCACCTCTTTTCCGCTAATCAGTAGGATTATGGCATGAAATTGGATTTGTCTGATAAGATTATTGGTTCCAAATTTTCCATTTAATATTATGAAAAATTTACGATGAAAAACGACTTATTGAAACGCTGCTGTAAAAATCAAACTCAAGGCTGTCATTTATGTATTTTCTAGTACGCATATATCAATGCATCTCTTGTTGAAAACTTCGCTGAAATTATATACAATAAATGTAATTGAATCCTGATTGTTAAAATAATTACAATTAAACTCTTTTTTGACTACACGTGGTGGAATTGTTTTATGACCACGCATATCGAAATTGTGCGATGAAAATGCTTCAATAATTGCACAGTATTAAAAATACGTACTGTCTGATATACCTGTCGATACTGTGTGAAGAGTTGTATAACATTTAAATGTCTCAAATAAACATCCATTGTACGAACAAGTGTTTCATTTCTAAAATTACTTATATAATTTACACCTAACACAGCGTGATTATTATTTAATTATTTGCTACTATTTTGAAACTATTCGCTGGGGTTTCTAAGTAAATATTCTATTGCATTCTAACATATTTACCATACCAATCGGCCAATTCGATCCTTCAACTCGATTCCGTACTTCAAAAGACAAAAAGGAACGCTTTTAGGATCACTTCGTTATCCTGTCATCTGTCTGTCATTTTCTCAGGTATGCGTGGAGCACAGACAAGTCAACCTTATAGACCACGCTTTGACAGGGAGTAGCATTCGCCAAGGCAATGTAGTGACACTACATAACTACGTCTCTTGTGAGCGGTCAGTTGGAAGCACGTCGGAAGCCATTAAATTGTCAATTTTGAACGAGCCAATGAAAACTAGCCGACCTCTCCCCGCACCCCGCCACTTTTTGGCGATTTCGTTTTCGTACTGACGTTTATTAAAGCGTGGTCTAAAGGTTGACTGGTCTGTGGCGTGGAGGTATCGAGTTAAAATTTATATCAAATACTTAAGTCTATGGTCCCTAAATATTATAAAAAAATCAAGTTTCTAAATCAAAGTAATCAAAAAATATGGCCATTTGTGCCCACTGATTTGTGCCGCATGGTTGCGAAATGTTTTTAAACAAATTAAAGTTATTTGAAATTATTACGACGTCTATCTATAACAGCACGTCGACATGTCACCGAACTTACTCAAAAAGTTCCCACGGCCATTCAATAAGACAAAAAAATCCAGATAAAGAAATAAATTCTAGGAATTTATTACACATTTTTACTAGCGCTGTGGCGCCTAGATTTTTCTCACGTTAAAATAGCGATGTAATTATTAAATTAAATGTTTGAGAATTAGAATATTTGCGACGTCTGACTCGTGGAAGGGAGTGAAGGTATAAAAAGCGGCAATTGACCGTTGGAGCAGACAGTTTTAATAAATAAGTCAAGTGCGATTAACCACAAAGTGTGGAGTGAGATAACGGTACAATTTGTGTTCGGTATTATTTTTTATTCTTAAGTAAGTTTGTGATTTCGTCTTGTAATAAAATTAAGTTAAATAAAATTAGTGTTTTACTGCATCCCCGACATCCGGATTAGTAGCCCGTAATAATATGATTAACTATAATTTTATTACAAACTTAGATAAATAAGATAAAAAAATAAATAAATCGATTATCAACTTGGTTTGAAATCTGCGTCAATAATACCTATAAAGGGAGCGATTATCCCTCAACGTTTGTGTGGGGCAGTGACCACAGACCAGCTGGCGCAGCCATAATAGTGAATCATTTATAAGTGCTTCTGGCTGCCTACGCTTTCATAGGCATGTGGCATTGTGAGGGTTCAAAATTATTAAGAAGTTATTCTAGTGGCTAACCATTGTTCAGATATTTTATAACTTGTATATGATTATATTTTGACAATAAAATTTCATTATGGCAAAATAATTTAAAAAAAAACGAGCTTTTCAAGTTTACAAACACAAATATAAAACTTTACAAGAATTAATTTATTAATAAGTCTACAGCGGTATATCAAACCAGCGAAATGCGATATAGTGTTAAAAAGAAAACAATTTCTATAAAAAATTTTTCCTAATAAATAAACCTAATGAATAGCTGAAATAAAGTTCAATGCATGACCAAACAATGCTGATTGTTATTTTCTTAAAATTTACAAAAATTTTGTGTTACAAAATTATGTCATGTTATGCAATTAATTGATATAAATTAATTAATTGCATAACTTTGTAACATATACATAATTAATATTCATTAATTAATTGCTTAACATCACATATTTTTTTTCTTTCAAAATTTAACCAACTTCCCGTGTTCAGATTCGATCTAATAGAATGATTTGTTTTCGATAAAAAAAGAGGCGTTAAGTAAACAAAAAATTTATGAATATTTTTACGACTTATCCCATGAAGATCGCACTTGCTCCAAAACGTTCAGTATCTTTTACAGTATAATATTATATGTATATGTCCGTGCCGTCCCACTTTAAATAACTCTCTAATTAAACAAACATAAACTAAAAAGTTAAAAACGATATTTTGACTTTCAAGAAAAGAGCCCTAATACATAAATAGTTTATGACGTCGGTGCCAACTCAGGCACTTTAAATGCAACCTTATAACTGGTAATAACAATTAAAACAATGATAATATTTACAATATTAATAAACTATTATAACAAATGCAGAAAATATATATAAAGATAATGACTTGACACAGTTTGTATTGACTTCATTATTTATATGCTCTAAAAATATTGTTTTTAAGTTTTAAGTTCGTTTTTTTTTACAATCATTGTGTTCATTTTCTGCATAATTTAATTTAAACTTGCATAGATATTAAAGTTTATTATAATATTATCTTTTCTCATCTACATGAAAGCCAGTGTCCGTGACGTCGTGAAGCATGCTACATTACGAGCGTCCTATCTACATAAATCAAAATTAAGTATACATATTTATAATCGGTGTGCATTTATTTTATGTTTGTGTAGATTTTTAATAAAAATCTGATTTAACTCCTGACGTGAATTAAAATATTTTGAAAACCATGAATGATTCAAATATATTTAACAAGACGTGTATAGGTACGCGCTACGGGAATGTATTTGGAAACGACATTGTTTAATAATATAACATCCTGGGCACGATAAAATAAAGGCAATCAAAATTATATCGTATAAGTAAGAAATTTAGGATTAAACTCATTAAGTTTTCGAGGGAATCCTAAATTTCGTCGCTACTTAAGAGGAGTGTATTGTGGCCAATTTCCATACAAACTGCGTTGACGGTTGCACTTCATTAAACCTTAACCGACTGGTGCAAAAAATTATGCAGTATTCAGATCAGCAAAAACTAGGTGTATACATTTTTTAATATTTTAAATATTTTGATGCGCCATAAGAAAAAAAAAACCTAAACGGTTTATTTATTTCAGGTTTGATTGGATGCAAGCGTCAACGCCGTTTGTATGGAAATTTGCAACTACACACTTCTCTTAACTACCAGTCAATGCTCTCATACTCGCCACTGTGTATTGAATATCAATGATCAAAAGCAGCCGTTCAATTTTTCAAGTACATACCCACTCAATCGAAAGTACAAATAATGGAGGAGTTTAAAAAGTTATCTCATAAAAAAGTTGCACGGACGATTCTTGATCCTTGAAGTTTAGATATTTGACGGTAAAGTTTTTCTGTTTTCCAAAGAACATTGTAATTTTGTACTTTTGTTCAAGTAAGAAAATAAGAAGTGTTTTTATTGTTAACAACATCCATTTATAGAAAGTTTTTTGTTCAGTAGAGCTGTATCCGGAATGTTTATACAAAGCGAGCATAATGTATTGTACTCTCGGGTCCGTGGCAATCAGTTATTGAGAATGAGTATTAAATTAATGTAATATAATGATAGTAGTCATTCTGACGTTTTCAGGTCCAGCTGAGATCCGCACACAGAACTATGATTTAGAACAATTTAGTATATTATTAATTTGTTTAAACCGCTTTAGGGACCGATTAGGTAATCTGATTACAGAAATTTAGATGCCTATATGTCTGTAAGAAACATAAGTAAAGACATAACCAGTAATCCTAAACAAAACACATATACCTCACAAAACAACACACATATAATTTTCATAAATATAAGCATAATTTTCTTTACAGATTACAAGATGGTTAAAATGGAATCTGTAAAGAAAATAACTACGGTCTTGGGTTGTGAGAGGAAGAAGTCAATTTCTACGCTGCAGCAAAATATTGATTTAATTGATCCCATCGCTATCAGCCCATTATGTCCCACTGCGGGTCTTAGGCCTCCCCTCGAGATGAGGGTGCTTGGAGCTTAATCGACCACACTGCTTTAGTGCGAGTTAGTGGATTTTAACGACTGTCATCTGATGAAGGCAACTCAGTACAGGCAAATCAGTCTCATATAGACTGTAAATATTTTTCTCTTGCAAACTTTGTCACGTAAAATGAAGTTACGGCCGAGTAGGACACAGCCTGGATTTTTTTTTTCATACAATAAAATCGAACACACACTTTCAAACACACAACGTTCAAGCAAATCACACCTTGAGTTTTTTTTTTTATGGCGTAAGAAATCAATCACTAAGAAAGCTTTTTCCGAAATTCTACACTCAGAGAAAAAAACCGCCCTCGGCGGTGAATAATTACCGTCGAGTTCAAAAAGAAAATGCACTCCGTAGATATCTGCGCTTGGAGCGCTGAATAGGATTCGGCGGCTGGGACTGCCGAAGGAAATTCATCTATCTATTTAATCTAATCTAATCCACACAGATTTCGATCGAAAATCTACCGGTTTGGTTATGCAATCCCCTGCAATAGTCACACCAAAGACAATCTAATCTAAAACTTGTCAAAACTTGCGTCAGCAAGGATTGCAACGGATAGCATATAGCCATAGAATCGTCATCAGCCTGCACATTTACCGCCGGAGTCGTCGGTTACTTTCTGTAGTGGTATTGCTGCCGAATAATCTGCGGTAAACGTATAGAACACGACGGTTATAGTCCGCCGAATTATATAGTTAATTTACATTGAACCTGCCCATAAAGCTATTCGGAGGTTGGTCCGTAGAATTCTGTCTAATATGCGTAGAATTATTCAATTTGACCGCCTAAAAACCGTTCCATGGTAGTTTTTTTTTTGTTAGGCGATATTTTTTTTCTCAGTGTACTCTAAAGGGATAAGGAATGAAAGTTTGTTTGGAACTTTCGTAATTCAATTTCGTTATCAAAGTTAAAACCATAAAATTTATCAATTGACAAAATTTGAATTTATAAAAGTTAACCGTTAAGGGGGTATAATGGGGGATAAAAGTTTACCGATATACCGCACACTCATAAACGCCGAGCCAAAACTATTTTTTATTTCCAACAAGCTGAATACCAATTGTCATAAATCTATTGAAAAATTTCGGATTTGCATACAAACTTAAAAATTTGAATCCCCTATTTTACTCCCGTGGGGATAGGATTTCGTAAAATATTTTCTTATTGGTTGTTTACAACACAAGAGGAACCTACTTAGTTATAGGCTTCAGTGGTTAAGGTTTGGCGTTCGTCGGCCAGTCAAGCAAGACATATTTTTAATGTATATTGATCACAAAAATTGTTTATTATATTATATGAATTATATGGGCAGAAAACACAGGATTTTCGGGAAAGCGCTAAAACGTCCAAATCTTCGAATGTGAAAGCAGCGTACTTGATATCGTGTCATGTATAAGTATATAAGACAAAGAAACGACAGTCGACTGCTAACAATAAATGTCAAAGTCCACGTAAGGGAAAATCAAATTAGTTTACAGCCAGCTGTGGAAGTGTGTAAATTGCGGTGGATTTATTTTGCTGCGTGACGAGGCAAAGAACTATTGTTTAGCGAAATAAAAATGTAAGGAACTTGCCGTTCGTTTTGCCTCATGCGACCCGGGGTCATAACAATTTAATACATAATAACTCTTCTAAACATACTCATTACATAAACACACATTACATAGCGAGTATCAGTCCGGTTTCAGTCCGCGAGATCCCCGCGCGCCAGCCTTTAGCCCCGCGTGAAATTTCGTTTGACAGTTTTGATACTGTAAAATGACATTTCTGACTCTATTAAGACCAAACGCTGCTGTAAAATCTATTTATTCTATGAAATAAGTACAAGCGGCAAAGCTTTGAATTAAAATCACTAAGCGGCGAGCTTAAACCACCGTAAACTGTTATTCAGTGACCCGTCAATCAGTCGCATCGGGGAATGCGAAGCACTTACAACGGTGGCGTATTTCGTTTTAACGTTATTACATTCTGGCTGAAAGTAATTTAGTCGCATTGCAAAACAATAAACATTTTGGCTGCGACACATAAAAATAATACACTGTATTACATAATGCTTAGTCATATTACAAAAGCGCTGTTTTTTAATGCGATTAATTGACGTTCGACCGGAATGTAATGCGGCTAGAACCAAATACGCTGCATTGTAATAGTTTTTCGCGTTCGTCGATAAGGTTGATGACACGTCTTTGAATTACTTAGTTAGTCTAGTCACTTTGTTATTTTTAGTTTCTTTGGCAGTAGTACCTATATTCGAAACCCTTAGATTCATCATCATCATCAGCCCATTTTTACCCCACTGCAGGGGCTTAGGCCTCCCTCAGAGTAAGGAGGGGGGCTTGGAGCTTTAGAGCTTGGTGCCCTCCGAAGCACGGTGTCAGTGATATTGTGTACTTAAGTCAGAAAAACTCATTGGTACACGCCCGGATTCGAACCATGGTCCTATTGGGGCCTTATAAATTTGAGACGGGTTCGTTGCGCTCTGGGCTATCACGACATCACTCTTAGAGTATCGAAACTAAATGACAACAATCGGCCAAACTCGCTCACAAAGGGTTCCGTACCACCATACAATCTAAAGAGATACGTTCTTGTTAAAGGGGCTCCCCTTTTAATTTTTATCTTTATTTTTATTATTTGTTGTTATAGCGACCATAAATAATACACACTGCGAAAATTTTAAATGTCTACCAATCACATACGGTTCAAACGCTACAGCTCTATGACTGACGGACGGACGGACAACAGAGCCTTAGTAATAGGGTTTCCGTTGGTACTTTTTGGGTACGGAATCGTAAATACGATCTTTGGTACCTACCCGTTCGTTACGGTTTATTGGTCCCACTGCTTGGTTCCACCAGTGGGTCTAGCAGGATTTTCAAGTCTCCGTGGTCCCACTTAGGTGGTAAAAACGAGTAAATTTTTGGATTTGTGGCGACAAGTTTTAATAAAAACCTCTTTTATTATACTTAATTTACAAAGAAAAAAATACAGAAAATTATTACAATGTATAATAATACAATGTGGAACCAAGCGGTGGGACGAACAGTCCATAACGTACCCATTCATCACAACAAAGAACAAAGAATACTTATTTTACAAGTGAAAGATTACTTGCAAGTGATATTAAATAACTTTTACGACACACATTCGGGAGAGGTAAAAAGTTACGATCGTGTGTTAGAGGTTGTGTCGAACAACAAAACGTATAAAGTGTTTTGTTGTTGTTGTAAAAAATATTTAATAATGTCTTTTTCACCGAACGTCACTTGTGTTTTGTAATGTGACTAGTCATTTTGTGCATACATTTTGCTGCGACATATAACAGATATATAAATAGTTTACAAAATAAAGACTTGAAGCACACTTATGGAATTATTACATGTAGCCATGATAGTATACTGTCGTGATAGTCCAGAGCGCAACGAACCTGTCTCAAATTTATAAGGCCATAGGGCCATGGTTCGAATCCGGGCGTGTACCAATGAGTTTTTCTGACTTAAGTACATTAACTTTCACTGACTCCGTGCCTCGGAGAGCACGTTAAGCAGTCGGTTCCGGACGCTGTCAATAGATGGCGGTCGTTACAATCCCCAACCCGCAGTGGAGCAGCGTGGTGGATTTAAGCTCCAAACCCCCTCCTTGCCCTGGGGGAGGCCTAAGCCTCTGCAGTGGGATAACATGGGCTGACGATGATGATAGTATTAATTGACTAGAAGTCCTCTTCTGCGCTTACCGTCTAACCACTCGTACTCTAGCTAGCTGGTGTTTACCCGTTGTGAGATAGCGATTTTCAGTCCGAGTTTACTCGGCGAGGTCCCCGGCCTTCAACCCCACGAAATTTCGTTTGACATTTTTATACTGTTAAGTGACGTACCTGACTCTACTAACACATTATTGAAACCAAACGCTGCTGTCAAATTTATTTACTCAATACATGTACCTATGTTCACCTGATAGCCTTTGAATGGGTCATACGAATATGATATGAAATTAAATACGGATGTACAGACGTGAAAATTATTTTTGTTGTTACCAAACATGCTTCTGCAGTAAAAAAAAAACTGGTTTCAATTAAGATATACCTAAAATATTTTTGAATACATATCTAACTATAGGTAACGCTAACTGCCATCTATCTGAAACCATATTATGTTACCTTTACGAACATGTGCTTGATTCTGACATATGTTAATATCTTGTCCGTCGTATTTACTTTGTTAACGTTATATGTCATATTAGTCAGCACATGTGAATCATTCGGGTGGTATATTGATTAAATCAAATGTTAATACAACTTACAATAAATAAACGCAAGTATTTATAATTAAAAAGCATTGTTTACTATGAGTATGAAATACTTTTAAATGCAATAAAATAAAAACTAATTAAAAACTAAAAGTATTTACAAATTAAAAAATACTACGTAAATTATGATAAATGACAAAATTTTAAAGAGACGATGGGTTCAGGGTACCAAGGATGCTTGCCGCGTTGCCGCGCTGTATTGCGACACTGATCCTCTGAACAAAGTATTCCTTGCACATAGGATCCCCTGTCAACAGACACAGCGCGACACCCAAATCGTGGACAAGTGATTTGGTATCCTTGGACCAACGACCCATCGTCTCGACAGCAAAAGGGATGAAATGGTAGCGATTTAAAAGTTCCATGTGCTTAGCTGTTTTCCTACGAGCTGCGGTCTCAGCAGCTGCTCCAGTTTTTTTTGATGTATTTTTTATATAACTTTGATATAAAGCATTTATTTTGAAAATAAGTAAATTATTGTACTTAGTTATTTCATTCTAAAAATAGTTATTGTTTACTGTGTTTTATTACGTAACAATTTTAGAAGAATAAAATTTAATATGAAGACTATAAAGCTTGTCTACCATGCAGTCTGAAGGTCACACACGACGATAGTCAACCAAAATCTTAAATTTTAATATTCTCACTGCTGTAAAATTTATTTACTCTACGATTATTCCAACGTTATGTGGTAAAACACAGTAAGTATTTTTTTTTATTCATTTCAGGAAACTATCTTGTTATTTTTCTTAAAATTAAATTTTGATTAGTCGTTGGTTTTAAAATTTTTATTTTTTTTTACTTATAAGTTACTTACTTATAACTTATAAGATCACCTCGTTGTCCACTTGTCTGTTTAGCTGGCAATAAATCTGTTTATCTGTCAAGACCTTTTGCTCGAAAACGCATGATATCAAATACTTAGGTCTATGGTCCCTTGGAACATAAAAAAAAATCAAGTCTCTAAGAAAACAGATTCAAAAACCACAGCCATTTTTGATACTCGTGAGTAACTCAAAACTTATAAGGAGCAACATCTCTTCAAGTAAAGGAAAAATCCGAAAATTGTTGTTTTATCGCATAAAAACAATTTTCTATAAATTTTCAATTGATATATGCGTTTACATGCCATTCGGCGGTAAGTAGCGATAAATATTACAGTACGGATCGCTCGGGGTGTGGGACGGAGTTGCACTTGGCAGATTTTTTGAATATCAGTAGGCCGCCACTCTCATCGTGTATTTATGTTTGACTTTAAAAGCACGCTATATCCCTATTTCCTTTCAGAAAAAATATTTTAATGTGAAAATTTGATTTATATAGCTATTTTTTTGGGTTCTTTAGGAGAATATCTATGCCTAGAAAAATTGGAAAAGTAATGAACAAATCTCTTTATATATTTAATTTATATTAAGAATAAATCCCCTTTTTTTAATAAAACCCGAGCTGTCACTCTTATATATGAATTCGACCGGAGAAATTCATTTAGGCAAAAACGCAATGAATGGCCGCAGATGTGAGGGCGAGGCAAAACGGTATCGATCAGGCTCACTGCGCAACAAGTGTTCCGCCACTGACAAATAACTGGCCACCGCCTGCCTCGTGAGCGTAATTAAACACTGTCAGCCTCGACCTTACATCCTATGAATACACAAGCCGATTGCAATAGCGTCGATAAAGCTTCTAGCTACTCCGAGAACGGATGTCACTCATTTCGTTGATTGCGATCGTAAAATAGTACCTACCTATCCATTATCGACGTTATATAGCAAGTTAGAAAGTAAATTAGGCACTTAGTAACTTTTGTTGTGTACTGAATATTCGAAAGCTTAAACAGTAATGGACGTTAAAAATAATATAAAAACTTTAAACAGTCATCTGAACCTAGGAATAACCGGACGTAGTATCGCGGATTAACTACCAATGCATTACATCTCTAGTAAGTCAGCTGGCGCTATGGAGCCTATCGACCGCCAGTATTCTGCGAAGTTCCACTCACCCATACTGATGCGGCCGCCATTGCAGTGCTTCATTCGCTGTTCAGTGACAGGGGGTCTATATTTTTTGTTACTTCTTTCACTGTGACATGTAAAATAAGAATGGCAGGCTTGCCATTATTTTCTATACTATTTATTTACATTTTTTTGAGCGATATTAATTATCTATAAACAATACACACTCTTACTACACACTCGTCAATATAACAGACTATGTAGTAAGTAATTTAGATTCGACATGGAAATATCCAAAAAAAAATACAATTTGAGTTGTGAATTAAGTGCATTACTTACAAACATATATGACGCTAATTAGACAGAGTGAAAAGCACTTCCCAAGTCATAAAATTTTAAAACAATGGGTTAATGAAAACTCTTATTAGGCTCCCTGTCACAGAACAACAAATGAAATACTCCATTCGCGTGAGTACGTGTGAGTGGAACTCCGCAGTGTGGTGGATAGACTTCACTTCACTTCACTTCATCAGTCCAGTTTTACCCCACTATAGGGGCTTAGGCCTCTCCCAGGGTGAGGAGGGGGGCTTGGAGCTTAAATCCACCACGCTGCTCTACTGCGGGTTGGGGACTGTAACGACCACCATCTATTGACAGCGTCCGGGACCGACTGCTTAACGTGCCCTCCGAAGCACGGAGTCAGTGATAGTTGTGTACTTAAGTCAGAAAAACTCATTGGTACACGCCCGGATTCGAACCATGGCCCTATGGGGCCTTATAAATTTGAGACAGGTTCGTTGCGCTTTGGGCTATCGCGACACGATAGACTTACTTTGGTATGATTGTGTTCAAGTTGACGCCTGCGTATATATAGCTAACTAACCTAGGGGTGCATTGATAGTGAGTACGCAATGCGACGTGCGGGAATTCGATTTCCTTATGCACGTTTAACTGAAACCACGTAAGTAAACGCCATTTATAAATTAAAATTGTTATTTTGTTTGATACATGTGAAAGATAAATGGACGAAATGAAAGAGAATGGACGACCGCTTAGCCTAGTGGGCAGCGACCCTGCCTGCGAAGCTGGAGGTCCCGGGTTCGAATCCCAGGTCGTATCAGATCGTTGCGTCGAACATGTGAATTAGATTTAATTGGAGTATTCTCAATTTATTTACGACGAACGCTTAGCCTAGTGGGTACGACGACCCTGCCTACGAAGCTGGAGGTTTCAGGTTTGAATGGGATTCAGTATTTATATGATGAATATTGATACTGGCACCGGGTCTTGGTTGTTATATGTATATGGTGTCTTCGCTTGGTACCCAAAATACAAGCAAATGCTTAATTTGGGACCTAGACGTTGTTGTGATTGTATGTGTTATTATTCTTATTATATAAAAGAAACACGTATGTACACTTCAAAAAGCATAGGCACTATTGTAATTCATTTTATTTTTTCACCTTTTTCTGTTATTCAGAAACGCGCAATTAAGGACGATTTTCCTTTTACTAGGGTTTGTTTTAAGGAAAACCGTAAAATATTTCCGCCATTGTTCACTTTCCGTCAAGCCCCCAGTTGTCCGACACTGATAAAATAAAGCCGAGTCTTACGGTTTTTTTTTTGGTATAAAAATACTTTGTTGCGGTTTTAGCGAACGAAATCTTTCCCAGCCTTGCTTAGTTTAATGTTCCCGTAAATTGTAAGAGACGAAGCAAAAAAGAACCTGGTTGAAAAACCACATAAATTTTCAGGTATGACTTGTCATTCATGGTTACCTGAATGAAAAGAATGTCCTCTTTTTTTACATTTATTGTGCAATATAAAATATTTTAAGTTTAAAACATAAAACCATGAACGGAATGATCATATTTGGAATTATATTATAAATACATAAGTGTACATAAAGATACCACGTCATGACCGCAAAAGTGTGAGCTAAAATATACGCCACAGATTAAATATACGCCACTTGGTGTTTCAGTATAGTGAAGCAGAATTCAGAGTGAATCACATGTACATATAAAAATCGTACTAGACCGGGAGACCAAATTAAGATTCTGAAATTAAATTTTATGTGCTATTAAACATAATGTTTCAAACATACAATGATAATGACGTATGACTTAATTTAAACTTTGAAATAATTGAAAACTTTATTATTTTATGTCTAAGTAATAATAATTATACAATAATTATACATAGTACCTAGCATAGTTCATAATTTAAAGCATAAAACAGTAAAATGTAAGAAGAGTACGCACAAACGACCTACACTGATTGTCAGCTTGTATTGGTGTTACCATATCTCGGATAAAAAGCCAACTATACTGCCATAAAACTAATTTTTTGCGCTAAACCACAGTATAAATTAACTTCGTATAAAAAATAAGTATGGGATTTGTATCAGCTTTATCACAGTTGCTGGTACGATAGGTATATGGGAAAAATTGCTCAGCACATATTCTGTGATGTTTGGGTGGTAAAAGGTTTCACGATTCCATTCCATTCCATAAGCCCATTATGTCCCACTGTAGGGGCTTAGGGGTCCCCCAGGGTTACGGGCTTGGAAATTATTCACCGCGCTGCTCCAGGGTGAGTTGTTGGATTTTAGAGACTTCCATCTGTTGATGGCAACCGGGATCGACGGCTTAACGTGCTCTCCAAGGCACGGAGTCAGTGATAGTTATGTACTTAAGGGGATAGTCTTGCAATCCGCTCCGTGGCTTCGAATTGGCATCGCTAACTCCCTTTCAATCCTTCTTTCCCGTCCTATTCTTGAGTGACCTATAAAAATACCTATAAAATACCCGTCGAAACAGCTTACGGGCCGTGACTGTTTCCACCCCTAAAATGTGTATGAATTGTAACAAAAATTTGTAGCATCATTAAGAAAGGATGTCCCTAGGGCGGTACGTTTTGGTTTTTTCAAATCCGCATTAATATCGAATTTACCTACGGCTCATTATTTTCAAAAACGAAGAACCAACGGAAAAAACAAAAACGTACCGCACTGTCATAGTATTTCTCCTATTACAGATATTTTGTCCGTAAATATTGGTACAAAAATACAGCGAGGATTAAACACGGGATGAATCCTTTTTTTTTTTGTAAGCCTACCCTCCTCATTGGTACACGTCCGTATTCGAACCAAGGCCGCACGGCCTTCTAAATTTGAAACAGGTTCGCTGCGTTCGTACTATCACGACTTTTTGGGTTCACGACGTAAGGTTCCACTTTTAATAGGGAATAACGTTCCTTACGTTACGAAAATACAAAATGATGCATAAATTACTATTATTGCCATAATAAATCTGATCCGTATTTTTCCTTTTCATATTCCTCGTATTTATGATAGTATAATGAATCATGAACATTCTTCGAAGTCTGTTCAAAGAATCAAAAATAAAGGATTAACGGGGAATTTTATTATTTAATATTTAGTTAAACTATAGGTGACTATAGTTTAAATATTTCCCATTATTCTATTACAGTTCGATAGAAATAATTTTATTCGTTTTAAACTAGAAAATAAAAATGTAGGTATTTATTAGGAATATATAATACATTTTTAAATATAATAATTCTGATTGAGTTAATAACTTAAATATTTCAGGAACCAAAAATATGATCCGACTGACCGATTAGTCTAATGGACGGAGACGCCGACTGCACACCCAAAGGTCGCGGGTTCAATTCCCGCCCGGGACAAATATCTGTATGCATGAACAAGTCTATTTGTTCTGTATCTGAATGTAAAATATCTACATACTAGCGAGCCGCCCCGGCTTCACACGGGCAGCAAAGCATATAATGCCTATTTTTTTTTGTGTCGTAGTGACGTATCCACCTTGTTGCAACGAGCGTTTGGATTAGATTTAATTACATTTGAATGTAACATATGTTCCTACTTATACATGGAATATTTTATATACCTATATTTTATTTCAAATTCCGCAAATATTTCATAGAGAAAGAATATATACCTACATAAAAATAAACTAAATTATTCCTCTGTATACAACATTTGTAACTTCTTTATGATATTTTTTTAAGTCGGGTGATAGTTTTAATTTTTCGATAACTCCTAAGATATTACTTTAAATTGTATGGGTTAATGTGCATGAAATACACATAATCATTTGTGACCATGTTTTAAAAGCTTCTGAATATTTATACTGGTAGGTACCGGCTCTTGGTTGTTATAGTATGTATGTAGAGTCTTCGCTTGGAACCAAAACACAAGCTAATGCTTAGTTTGGAACCTACACTTAGTTGGGATGTATATGTTATTATTATTATTAAAATTATTAGCATACCTTGAAAGTTTATAAGCTATTACGGACTTTTCCTTAGACCAATAAAAGAGGAACAATTCCTCTATACATTTTTTTGTTATACCTCAAAGGAATTAGGTAGGTAGCGTTTTCGATGAAAGCTCCCAGTCGGCTTGATTTTTTCCTACATTTTCAATAATCATCGTCATATCACAACTAATTTACAAAAAACATTACCTAATGAATCATATCTACACATAAACATTCCTCTTGAATCACTCCGTTCATTTTTAAAAACCGTTGAATAACCGCCAGGCAGTTTTTGAATTTACCGCGTTTAGACAGACAGACACGCAGCGGGTGTCATTGTTTTATAATATGTACAAATAGTGATGTACGTATGTAACATTACAAAAATGTAAATATGTAAATCAGTCTTCGAGTACCCATAGTACCTACCTACAGCTTCTACGTAATTTGGAACTAGATGATTGACATATTTCAGTCGTATTTCACATATTTCACATATTGATTCACAGTGACATATTTCAGATATTATTATAATATTATATTTATAATTATTATAAACATATTAATTACAGAAATAGGTACTTAATTTTGGGTGGATTCCGGCAATCGTTAGTATTCGAACGAGGACATGGGTCTGTGCTAGGCCAAGCATGCTGCTATTTTGAGGGCTATCAATACGTGCTAAAATAATACTTTAATTATTTCAAGCGACTTCAATTCTATATACCTACGCTATATACCTATCTACCATACTATAGCTACAATATAATATACCTACGCTAGAAGAAATCATCGCATTATAATGTATTATTTCATGTTAGATCTTAAATTTATAAATTCTGTTTTTCGGAAATAAATTTCAATATGGTCATTATTAATAAAATAAATAAAAAATTCAAGAAATATAAATATCTTTATTATTCCTTATATTTTATTTTCACGTCGTCCAATTTATCCAGGAACGCAGACTTTAATATACGATATATTTGCCTAGAAACGCACGGGTAAGCTCGTTCAAGCTTTTATTTCTAACCAAAAAACCCTATTAACCTCGTTTCAATGTCTGCCCTTTTGCCACCGCCTGAAACTTAAAATCCTTAGAGACATGTTACTTTTGTTGATCTTGTACCTAAAGGGAACGGAAATGTAAGTTGTGTTTTTTTCAGAAAAGAGTGTTCAAGTGAAAGTTGAACTTCCATACAGAGGGTCCGAAAATGTACCAGAAACCTGATATAAAGAATTAGGTACTATTGGAATTTAGTTCTGCATAAAATCTAGAAAATCATAATAAACGAAATACAAATTTGTCGTAATACAGAGCCTGGTGCCGGAATAATAGCATTTTATTATCAGGGTTTCACTTCTCTGCTTAGAAGCAAAGAAGTGATAGGGTTAACTAGCGTGTTAAGAACACGATAGTTAACCCTGAGTCAGCCTAACTCCATACAATCCTAACTCCAAGATTATACTCAGTAACTTTTCGTTGTAGTGATAAATTTTAAATGAGCACCATTTATCTTGTTCATAATGCATGTTGCGGACCGAAATTTTTACATAAATCCATTTTATCTAAAAGTTATAAGTCTCGGAAGCTTGTCGAATTTATGCGTATTTCAAGCAACTTCAGTATCTCATTGAAAGCTTAATATAATTTTATAATTTCTTCCAAATACCCGGATAATTTAACGTGGATTTAAAATAAATTTACTTTAAGTTGTTATACAAAATACTCTTTTCACAATCGTGGAAGTCGTGAAAGCAGTTTAGTTTGATTTGGCTATAGAAATTTTCAGTCCCGTTATGTCTATCGCAAATCACCTATTTACTGAACGATGACGTTAGATGAAACAGAATGTGTTCACGTTGGCCGCGCATTTGAGTTCGGTGCTTCACAGTGAGGTCCCTTAACACCGAGTTAAGGGCTTTAAACTATAAAACCACCACGCTGGTCCGGTTTTAGTAGGACGATGCCCTCCATCGTCACAGAAGTAAAGATGTCAGTGAAAGTTGTGATATTTATTGACTTGTTTTTATAACTAAAAACTCCTTTGTCGATACGCCAAGGGTGAGAATCGTATCAACGACCTTCGTATTACAGGCGGGGTGCTGTAGGCACTCGGCCGATACAGTTCGAACAATAGTATGACTTGACCGTAGTGTATATTTTCATATAAGAAACGAATCGTTCCTGCTTACCTATCCAAATTATACATTAGAAACGAATCTACGTTATATAAGTGGAAAACTTCAATTTGTACTTCATCGCTTTTCCTTCAAGTATCACTTATACGTCCTTAACAATTCGGTAACATGTAACAGTAAATTTGTATAGCATAACTTATGCACAGCTTATTCTATATACACTTAAGCTATGTTTTAACGACGAACATTCGAAAACGCACCTACTAAATATTTGTGTCGTGATAGGCTTAGCGCAGCTAACCTATTTCGAATCTCGAAGACTGTGCAGCCGTGGTTCGAATCCGGGCGTGTACCAATGAGACTTTCTGACGTAAGTATATAACTATCACTGACTCCGTGCCTCGGAGAGCACGTTAAGCTGTGGGTCCCGGGTGGCATCAACAGATGGCAGTCGCTAAAATCCACTAACCCGCGCTGGAGCAGCGTGGTGGATTAAGCTCCAATTCCCCTCATATTGGGGGGACGCCTAAGCCATTGCAGTGGGGCATAAATGGGCTGGTTGAATGGAAAAAATAAATAAAATACTATTTACGCTTGCTTAGAATAATTAATAGATACATCTCATTGCTTGATGTTAAAAAATCACAGCAAATTTTTGAAATAAAACTGTGAAACCTACGAAAACTATCAACAATAACACAAGTATCAAGACACCACGTCTCATATTTCGAAACAATCGAAATCGGAGCATAGTCACAAACCTTTTTCTCTTTCTTTTCGAGCATCCATATAACAGCGAAAGCAAAAAATGATAATGACGTACTAAATAGGCTGAGGAAAAGGGAAAACATGAAAGTACGCTTGGGCTTACCTTTTTGCTTACATTTTAACGTGAAACCGTTTTTAAAAAGGAATCCATACCTACTAAAGTCCTGTCAGAATTTATGATTAAACGATATTTCGTGACTCAAGTTTGGTACCGCCAAGTGGCCTACATGTTTTGAAAATAGTATCTTATATCTATTAGTGTAGTTACGCCATCGTAAATTTAGGGAAAAAGAGTCAAAGGAGGACTTGAAATACATTCTGTGTGACTAAATAATAATAATAATAATAATAATAATAATAATAATAATAATAATAATAATAATAATAATAATAATAATAATAATAATAATAATAATAATAATAATAATAATAATAATAATAATAATAATAATAATAATAATTACGTATACATCACAACAACGTCTCGGCCCCAAACTAAGCATTAGCTTGTGTTTTGGGTACCAAGCGAAGACACCACTTATATATTACAACCAAGACCGGGTACCTGTATCAATATTTATTATATAAATACTGACTCGACCTGAGATTCGAACCCGGGACCACCAGTTTCGTAGGCTGGATGTCCCGTAGTCGTAACTCCTCAACAGAAAGAGTTAGACATGATATTTATTTATTTGTTGTTCGTTCGTTCGTCCGTCCGTCCGTCTGTCCGTCCGTCCGTTCGGTCGTTCGCTCGCTCGCTCGCTCGTTCGTTCGTTCGATTATTCGTTTGTTTGTTTGTTTGTTTGTTTATTTATGTATTTATTTATTGCAACATTAACATTATGTTTATAACACATTGTACAGTTTTTTTTTAATTTACATAATTTCTTATATGATTCTGATCTGATATTTGAACATCGTCGTGCAGTATTGCTGTGCTTTAAATAGTTGAGGAGAAAAAAAGCTGCCGACATATGGTATCAACTGTTAGTACCTCAAGAGATGGTGGATGGATGGTACGATCAAAAAACTCGTATCTAATTAGGTATATTTTGCAAAAACATAATTATATAAACGCTGGAATCATAGAGTAAATAATTTTACAGCAGCGTTTGGTTTTAATCTTAGGTTTTAATAGAGTCAGAAAGGCCACTTTACAGATAGAAATTGTCAAACGCAATTTTGCAAGGGTGAAAGCTGGCGCGCGGGACCCTCACAGACTGAAATTCGGACTGAATGAATATACTAGCTAGCTAGAGAAGGAGTGATTAGAGGTAATCACAGAAGAGGGCTTCTAGTCAATTCGTAATTTTATAACTGGAACGTTGGTCATCGTCCGATTTTTACCTTAATACGATTCCTAAATTATTTAGGTAGTTTAAGAAATAATGTTTATAGCAATACGAGGAGTGAAGCAGGGCGGATCGACAAGCCCCTCAGCTTGTTTTTATGTCAATTTATATGAGAAATATTTCTTTGATAAAAGATTTGTTATTGGAGATGATTTAATCATACTTCCCACTACACAAAGAAGCGTTATGCATAATAGCCGGGCAATGTCACATTTTCACAAATATTTATTATTTCACCCTATCAAATTGGACGTTTTTCTTATTGGCAAACTGAATGTCGGATTATTACTTGGTCTATAACGTAAACAAATGTTAAACAAGTTTATAAAAGTAGCTCTCTGTGGTTTGGTCGTCTGGAATACAGTTCTCATTTCTGTCACACCGCAGAACAAAAACGGAACAAAGGCGAAACTAAACGGTCTTTCGTTAGCGTTGATTGTGTTTTCGCGTTCTGTGCAAAATTTGCTTTCACGGTTCGTTTGCGTTGTATTTTTTTTTTTATTAATTATTATCGTTCCTACTACGTAGTTTCTTTTACCACTTTATAAATTAAAATTCTACAAACCTTTGGTTGAAATTCTACCTACCTTTAGTTTTTTGAAACTAAATTATAAAAGAAATTATATTCTTTTAGGCAGATGGTTGTTTAACTAATTGCTTTTAAGAAAATTATGAATATAAATCATAAAGATTTTTGCTTTTCTAATATCCTAAGAGGATTTTGTAGTGGCAAATTTACATACAAACAGCGTTAACGGTTTCACACCATTAAAAATTAACCGGTTGGCGCAAAAAAATAATTGATATTTAGTTCAGCAAAAGCTAGGTTTATACGCTTTTAATTTTTTAAATGTTTTGATACAACAAAAAAAAACTCAAATGTACGGCATTTTTTTTTCGAATTCGTAGTATTTTTGACAACATGTTTAATATCTCATCGAAATTCATTATCTTTTTTTATTTTTACAAAGTGGTGTGAAAATGCAATTAATTTTATGTAGAATATGTGAAAAATAAAACAATTTGGGAAAAATCCCGCATTTGAGTTCTTTTTCATTTAAATTAAAAACGTGTAAACCTAGTTTTTGTTGATTTAATACCATATTTTTTTGTGTCAATCGGTTTAGGTTTAATAGGGTGCAACCGTTAACTCCGTTTGTATGGAAATTTGCCACTACACAATTCTCTTAAGAACAGAGTAAATGGGAAAAAAATATATCATCTGCATTAAAATTACAATTTACATTCAAAATTTTGTTTTAACAGAGTGTTTTGATAAATCTACCAGAGCAAGATTTGTAAAATTGGTTTGATATAACCAGTTTATGTTAAAACTCTGTTAACTAATAAGTATTCAGACTACATTATAAAAATAAAAAAAAATTGTTTTTCTTTTATTTCTGTTCTGCGTCATGGTGAAAGAAGCAGATATTTACATATCAGTAAAATTAAATAAAAATGCATAGGCGCAATGTAGGTACTACGTTGCTCTATTAACGTACAACCAAAATTATTTCAAAACCAGATTTTTTCAATAGAGAACATAAGTTCCCTGATATAGAAATATAAATTCTGTAATACATTTCATAATTAAGGTAGGCGACGTTATCCAATGCAATTTATTTTTGGGTCGGGACGGTAAAGTTGGTGGGCGGGGGGGGGGGGGGGGGCGTTCGTCTTGTTTACCTTATTCGTAATGAAACAACCCTTGTCATTGAACGCACGTACTGTTTCAACGTTTAATTGGTTTTTAGTATTCCATATTATAAACTATTTGGAAAAGTATTCTACTCTGGGTTCAAGTCGTATAATATGTGGCATAATTTTATTGAAATAGCTGCCAGCACTCTATTTCGTGTTGTGTTCAACAAGGCAATTGGTCTCCCAAAAAAAAAAAGAATATATCACACTTTTATAGGGATTCACCCACATTACCGTTTATACTTAAGTCCGATCCAAATTGGTTACTTTGATTTGACGATAATTTCCAGTCATTTCACAATGTCGACGATTTATGGAAAGAAAATTAATTCTCGGTACCTCAGCAAGTCAATCATCGGACGGCCTAAATACGAATGGACTTTGAATCACACTAATTGTTTTCTGATTGGCCAAAACAATGAAGTGTTAAGCTAATCAGGTAGCGAAATGCCACATCAAACACTTATGTTCATAAAAACCCTGTATTTATACCAAACACTACCGGTACAACCACGGCTCTCATGTACGCAAGTCCTAGTCTATATTAGATTTGTATTTTTAAGTAAATGGTTTTTCTGTAAAGTTTTATTAAATTCATTTTATCTGCAATTAAACTTTTGTTTTACTACAATGTTCTACTGGCGGCGAAGTGCGGCTGAGAACACGCTAACCTTCCCTTCTTTCTATAAAAAGCAGCCAGACAGACGTCAATTTTCACAGGAAGTTCAGCCTTACATATTAACACCACTTGAGTCCCTCATACACCGTATAACATAATAATTTTCCTAGCTCTCCAACCAACGTCAACTGAATTTAAAAAAATACGTAAATACCACCTGGCGAATTAATATCAATATACGAACCAGTCCACCGCCATAAATAACTTTGAAGGTACCGTTGATAATGTACTACCACCCACGGAGGTACGGACGGTGCTTTCGCACGCCGCCTCCTACAAGCCAGCTTATAAATTTCGGTGAGATCGAACGTGACTAATTTCACTCTCTTTCATGACCGTCTCTCGTTTCGTTACACTCAAAAGCGAAGATTGGAAAAATAGTCTATTTTTCCACTCCTCGCGTTGAAAGCAAGTGAAAGTGGATTATGCGAAAAGTTCGAGTTTTGGAATAGGACCTGGAATAATTAAGCGCTGTTATGTCGAAGGGTTTAGTGTAAACTTTGCTCGGCAGTCAAAATTTATTTGATGAATGAAAATCCAAAGTGAACCAAGCGATTTTAAATTGAAATCGTAAAGGTTTTGAGTGAATTCAAATACAGACAGTTCAACTACTAGAAATTTTATTTTGGAGATACAGAACAGTGCAAAAGATTTTTTTAAATAATCTTCAGGACTTAAAATCGCTAGCATTGAAATTGTAAAGATAGTAATATATATGTAATTCTCAATTTTTTGTATAAATAAAAAAATTACCATTTTGATGTACATTCTTCATTCACGTTCGAGAGAACAAACGGTATGGATACATTTAAATATATTTATAGGTTAACTAGAACTTCACCATTGCTCGTTAAGTTTCGTTAAGTACTTTCAAAAATCTTTAACACAAGTTCGCTTTGTGTGAAGCAGTTTTCAGAAATTAAACTTCAGCGGCTTGGCTGGCAGCTGCGGCATTTGGCGTTTCAAGTTTATAGCTCCGAGCTTCGTTCGCCACAAGTCGAGTCTTACGTCGAAGTCGTAAACATAGTTGACAATGTCAAGTCTTCTGACAGCCCACAACCAACCTATATAGTGGATACCTACTTTGTAAATACATATGTTGCATTGTACCCGTACAACTTAATTAAACCCAGTGAACTTTGACATCATAAATAATAATACTTTAGGACATTTAATAAAATATTGATCTTCAATACATTAATTTCTTAAATCACTGTTTTGATAAACAATCAAATAAGTGTAAAGTTCTTATTGAAACAAACAACACATACAATGGAAATGACTTCGATTCTATAAGAAAACTATAAATCTCCCTTTCAACGCCTTAGATATAACATCTTTTATTAGTTAGTGAGTGTCTACGTCATATTTGAAAAATATCACAAAAAACTTCTTTTCTAGAAAAAATCTAGCAGTTAAAGTTGGACACATGAATGAATCTTTTTATACCTCATCATAATAACATCAGCTCATTAATGCCCCACGGCAGAGGCTTAGACTTCCCCTCGGGATGAGGGGGCTTGGAGCTTAATCCACCACGCTGTTCCAGTGCCAATTGGTGAATTTTAAGGACTACCTTCTGATGGTGGCAAGCGGGACTGACGACTTAACATGCTCTCCGAGGCACAAGTCAGTGATAGATAAATACATAAGTTTGAAAAAACTCATTAGTATATATATGCCTTGGTATTCGAATCATGGCCTTGTAAACAAGAAATGGGCTCGCTACCACTCGGCCATCACTATACATATCTATCTCTTTCTTCTTCTTCTATCGAATCTTTTAATACTATTTAAAAAGATGCTATGGCTTCGCTTCAAAAATATGACAAAATTCAATTTAATTTGGTACTTCTCACGTCACGAAAAGCTCGGTTCATGGAAAAGTTGATCAAAAATTAATTTTCTATAAACCTTACTTACAAGTCTATATATCCCTTAATTTATATTTGAGTATTTAATTAATTTAAATTTTAATTAAAAGGGTTTTGATGTAAAACATCTTATACTTATCCTGTATGAGAAAATAAGACGCCTTCTTCTGTACATAATTAAAATCACGCTCGTGGCTGAATTTAATCTAATTTATTACAGATATACAAATATAGAAATTAAATGAAAATTACATGTAAGAGAAACAACAAATATAATATATGTTTTGTACTAATTAATAATTATATTAATTTTATATAAATGAAAAGCATTTTTCTTTTCATTTTAAAAGTCAAATGACTGTAATACGTCCACTTAAATTAGCACAGTACAAACACACACAAAAAACGAATGTTCTCCAACCACTGATTCTTTATTTTAATTTTGGTGCTTTAATTAAATATTCCTAATTAAACTGATTTAGGTACGTTAATTAAATATACCTTTGAGCATTGAAACAATTTAATAAAGGATGTAAGTTGAAATAAAAATTCATTGAAATACACGCTAACGTTGTTCTAATAAAATATTTATTTTGTACTACCACGTTCTATAGAAACCAAGTAAATGGTAAGGGTTACAAATAATACCCTTTTAAGTTCCCGTGATAAAGAAAATCTCTGGTTGTGTGCCCGTATATATCACTGAAGATTCATTTTAATTTGTCTACGTTTACTTGCAAAATACTAACGATTTTAATATACTGTTTTTGAAAAGCTTTTTGTGAAAGATACGAACATGTTGCTTTTTATAAATTTAGAATACATAATTTAAAAGATATTTAACAAAATACACGTAAATTGATCACTCTCTCCTTCCCGCCCACTTACTCCTCACCCCAAATTGATTAAAAAAAAAAAAACAAAATTTGTTATTGCTATACACCGTGTTCGGTCGAACGTAGCGCTTACCAAACTAAACAAAAATATGCAAGTGAGCAGATGGCGCAAACTAACCATTACCGAGAAAACATGTTTAACGATTAATTTTCTTTTATCACCTATCAAATTTTTTTTTCTTTTTGTTTAGTTCGGTGAGCTCTATATACACGCTCCATAAATTTGGACTAAATTCAGCCGAACAGGCCATATAAAGCTTTATTTATATTTTATAGAAAACGCTAAGCGATAAACCAATTGTCTCAAGTGAAATATGTAATAATAATATTAATAATATCTGGGACATCCCACACAGCGCCATCTAGTCCCAAAGTAAGCAAGTATTATGCTTGTATTATGGGGTACTAGACAACTGATATATATACTTAAATATTCTTTTTTTTTTCATGTATATAATGTATACATATATAGATATGTGACTGTCAAATAAAAGTGCTCATTATGAGAAACAAAAATATTTTTTTATATAATTTTAAAGTTATAGTTTAAAATAAGTAATATATAAAAAAAAAATAAAAAAGCAGGAAAATTGAACATGGTTCCCACTCCATTTTTGCGAAACAACTGATCCTAAAATAAAATAAGAAATATGGGATCTAACTCATTGTTTGTAGGAGAACCTAGACAAACACGTTAAATCTTTAAACTGCGTATTGACTGATTTCACTGAGAATGAGTTCAATTGGGCTAGTGGTTACTAATACCCTATATAATACTTATACGAAGGAGTCGGATCCTATTTCTAATTTAAATTTTATTTAGATTTGAAAATAAATAGTAGATAATATAGCACGGAATGATCTCCACCCTAATCTGACTTGTACCTCTTTCTATATGTAAATACGCGAAGGAAAAACTTTCAAAAGCTTTTTAAGCATACCTACTACGCCCACGGAAGAGTGTGATATTTGGCATAGTTACAATTTATGTGGAGTAGGAGTGCAGAAAGCTAAAATCTATATACAGGTGAGTTTGAAATGGGACTGTATGGCCAAATCCTAAACTATGAGAAATAGTGAAAAGTGTTCAAAGGCGCCATGAGCTTCCTTTTCGAAAAAAACAAAAACTGCATATTCACATTTTTGAAAAATCTGCTACTTTAACAGGTAATCAAACTACTTCATTTAATAATCTATATATTAATACATAAAGAAAAAACTTTACAGCACCTTTTCAAGCATACTACGCGCACGGAGGAGTGTCGCTCACTTGATTTGTTACTTTAATAGAGAATAGAAAACTTTGTACCCCTTTTAAAGATACGTGTACGGAGGAGTGTGAGATTTGACACAGTTAAAGTTCATATGAAAAAAGATTGATAAAAGCTAAAATTTATATATACCTAATTTGTTTTACATATACTGTCAATCATACGAGTTTAATAGTCTGTCGTTTGATACAGTTTGAATTGACTTTCACTTGCCTATTCATTATTGGTGGTTTCAAAAAAGTGAGTACGGCGGAATTTGACCGATAGGCGACCACTTCTACCTACTCATAAAATTACGAAGTACTAGAAGCCTTCTTCTGCGCTTACTGTCTAACCACTCATGCTTTAACTAGCTGGTGTATCCATTTGGCGCGATGGCGAGTTTTAGTCCGGCTTCAGTTTGCGAGATCCCCGTGCGCCAGCCTTCACGCCCTCTAAAATTTCGTTTCACAGTTTCGATACTGTAAAGTAACATTTCAGACTCTATTAAAACCAAGCACTACTGTCAAATTTATTTACTTTATGCTTATACTAGACAAGCAACATTTATAAATACAAAGTTTTTAAAATCAGATAAAGCAGGAAAATTAAATAGCTTTTAAATTAGTGAGAAAGTCTAATTACCTTAGTAATTTATTAAGATTCAACTCTTATTATGCGTACCTATACTGTTCGGTATAGGTATTTAAATCGTGAACGAAATCCGGTATTCATCGAATTAATTAATTCCATTTCCACGAGACGCAGCCTTCGTTAATATGGAGCTTGTAAGTCCCAAAATCCGACCGGGCGAACTAGCATGAACACAGCCCGTACATTACACTAATTATGGATACACATCGTTGTCATCATTCTGAATGTTAACACGATATTAATGTTACTACGCCGTTTTCTAGATTTCGTTTATACGTATATTGTAGGTACGTTATTTTCGTAAGGAAACTAACTAATTAACTAGTCAAATATCTGATGGTTCCAAACGAAAGCGAAATATCAGACTTCCAGTAACCAAACGTTTCCCAACTTTTGACTTTCAGGAAAAAATATAACTGTTGCATAATATCTATAATAACTATATCGTGTTTTTTTTTTTTAATTATACGTGAGTATGTAGGTCAAAGTTCGGTGATAAAACTGTATTTTTTTAACTTTAAAAAAAAATATTTCTTAAAATAAAATCAAGGATTATAAACATGTTAAATAATTTTAAAATTGTTATATTACCTTCAAGAAGATTAAATATGCGATTCCTTAAAAAAAATCTATGTTCATATTTTGGGATACACTGGAATTTTCACTAAGCCGCGTAGCCATTCTGCGTATATTTTAGATAATTTGGCCCTAGTTTCAATAAATTCGGTTCAGTATATCCCGAAATACATTGGTCTATGATCCCATATGAGTTCTTTGAATTTTTTTTTTATTACTGCGCACTAAACGGATAACGACTTGTTTATTCACCGATCCCAGCAATACTGACTGAAGACGAGTCAAGAGTAAATATGGTGGATATCCTGACAAATTACAAGAAAAAAATAAAAAATTAAGGGGCTCCCATATGAAAGACATGATGTCATAAAAACATATATACAAGCTTTAACCTTGGTGTGATTGCAGGGCACTAACCCTAAAGAAAACAAGGATTAATAAAAACCTGTCTAGTACGAAGTCAGGATCGCTCAAAACATCCCGAACTGGATAAAAGGAAACACAATTTTATTTTATTTTTTTGTACTTTTACAATTTGAGGGAAGGATAATAATAAATAGTGCAGGTGGATAATTATTATTTAATTTTAATATTGTAATTTGAAGACTGCTTGTTCAGCTTTTTGCTAAAAATTCACAGATCTCGTGCCTTACACGACCTTCGGCGTACATTGGAAATGAATTTAGCCAAACCAATATTTTCAGAATATATTTATTTAAAAAAAAATTATACGAGAAACATCTTGATATTACAATGGATACGAATATAGATCATATAACTCAAAATGACATAGTTAATTTGTTAAAAAATAATATTCTCATATTATTACGAACGCTAATCAGCAATTACACAGAGAAAAAAATAAAGAAGAGAACATACATTTAAAAAAAAATGACATGTATAATAATTATAGCTCTACTGGCGTTAGCGTACAAAGCAACACTGGTGCACAAAAGCTTCAACCACGCCGATTTTGGTGTGGTCTAACTGACTTCAGTTTTATCATTTAGATATGGCATCTACGACTAGCGCGCCGCGCGCCGTCTAATGATTCTGTGTGTCCTGTGTTTTATAAAATTAAAAAAAAATGTAAAAGTAAAAATTTTATAAAGTTGAAGAAATTGTAAAAGTTTGCTCGTCAATTTTTTTACAAAAGCGTGAAAGTAGGTTGATTGATCATTCAGTTTTAGTGATAACTGAAGAAAATATGCAGGAAAACAGGTCTATTATACCATAATACACCAATATCATTAACACTAAAGATGCATCGTCAGTGGAAAGTGATACTATTTAACTTACTTTGACTATAAAAAAGACTCAGACGCAAGAATTGAGAATGGTTTAAAGAAAATGTTTTGTACTTTGTATTCTGAAAAACCTGACCTGGTCAGAATTAACAAATACCAAGTTTTTCGAAGTTATATTTTTTCCACGAAACATAGTAATTAGTACATATTAATATAACTCATTTTATTTTTAGGCTTTGTGCTATTTATTTCGTGTATAGTGATTTTCATGATTTGAAATAAACGGTTTGCTGTTATGTAAACGAATAAAACATTAATTTTTTTACAATTCGTTGAAATAAAAATTTGATTCTAAAAATAAAATATTGTAATTTGAATAAAAACTTTTTATTTTATTAAAATCAATGAGATCACAAGTAATCAATCAACATAAAATAAAATTATTAACTTCTATTGTTGACAAAAAAAAACCAACGAAAACGCACTTCCTCAACTCTCTCAAAACTTTCCTTTCCTTCATTTTTAAAACCATTATTTTATGTATTTCACTTCTTCACTCTTTTTTGGAAATCCCATTTTTCCTTTTACAACCATCTCTAATAACAATTTTAGCGTCTCAAAAACAATAACTTGGCAAACTGTAATTTTGTAGGTTAGGTTCCGCGTACAAGTTGGTTGAAGAATCTTCATTACTTCCAGAACTTTCAGGTACAAACTCTCTAAAAGTGTTTCTCTTTCGTGGCATTCGTTCGCACGATTATATTCATCTGAGTCAGGAATGTAAATGTCGCTGCCAAACGAACCAAAATCTCCATCGTTCGCATGAGAAGACTGTGCGTACTCACTATAATGTTGTTCAGATATAGGGCACTTTCAACGATATTTTGTGTAAATAATTCAGGAGTTTGACCTGTAGTTTGACCCTGTCAAGAGACTGCAAGTGCTGTTCATTATAACATTGTTCAGGTATAGGGTAACTTTGAACGATAATATGTGTAGATAAATCTCGAGTTTAAATAGCCTAACAACTAACCTTTGTTATCTTTTTAAAATTATCTTTATTTTCCGACATAGTTCCCGTTGAGCTGTATGCACTTAGTCCAACGATATTTAAAGTTTCAATACCTTTTCTAAATGACTTTCATCGAGTCCCGAAAATAGTGCTCCCCCAAAATTTTTTTTAGGTAGGGGAACAAATAAAAGTCGGACGGTGCCAAATCAAGTGAATAAAGTGGGTGAGAAAGCAAATCATAGTGCAGTTCGTGGATATTAGCCATGGCGACAACACCTTTGTCTACGCGTGCATTGTCTTTAAAAAAAAAAAAATTTTTTTGTACAATCCTGACCTTTTCAGACGAATGCAATCTGGTAATTTATCGAGTAGGTTAGCGCAATATGCACTGTTTATTGTTTGGCCTTTTGGAAGGCAATCTATCATAAAATTCCTTTCGCATCCCAAAACACTGATGCCATGAGTTTGCCTGTAGATTTCTCCACTTTTACTTTTTTTTGAGGCTGAAGTTCTTGGTTCAGCACACTGCTTTGATTGTATTTTTGATTCCGGTGTATAGTAGTGGACACATGTATGCCGTGACAATGCTTTTCTAAATGAAGTTTAATAAAAAATATTGGCTTATCTGGCTTGTAATTTTATATGTGGAAAGTTACAAAACCAATTCACAGTATAACATTTTTTTTTTTATTTATCATACTTCGAAGTAGGTTAGGCTAAGTACTTAGAAACCCACCCAGATATCATCTATTTTGATGGACTTTTTGCATACTTAATTAATTTTGTTCACTCAGAAATTTGCTAAAACAAAGATAAATTAGAAAGAAATATATTAAAAAATAAAAATATAAAATATACTTCATTTTATACTGTGCTAATTGATACAAGTAAAGCGGAGATTGTCACCTACTACTTACGATTATCTATGTGTTTTATAATATAAGTGAAGTTGTACTAAAAATATACAGACATTGTCTAGTGTAAATAAATATTATAATAGATGTATCAAATGTTACAAAAAAAAGTGCAGGAATTTCTAATGTAAATTTTAATACTACTTTATATATATTTTTTAAACCTTATTTTCTCGTCACTTTTTTATTTTTATCGCGATTTAAGTAAAATCATATTACTTTACACAATAAAAATTCGTAGAAAGTGAATTTTTGGCCTTACTTGTACCAAGCTATCTCTGGAACTACGAATCGTATCAATACACCGAATTAACAAAAACGTAGCAAAAAAAAAATTGTAATAAGATGTATCAATAAAACGAATTTTGATATAACTAGAATTGTACCTCTTTTCACAGGACACACAGAATTAATCTATGAATACAACTCATAGGAGTGCCCATCATGACCCATCGGTCTGCGCCCTAAACAAGATCGCCACCGAAAGGGCGCTACTAAAACTTAAACTATAAAAGATAATTTAATTCTATTTTATGCAAATTGTACCTTAATTAATCCCCCGGAACGTATTTTGAATTAAGACTCTAGCTCTATGAGTTTCCGAGAAATCGACAAAACAAGACCGCAAGTCGACCGAAAATTGCAACATTTTTATAATTTTTGCGACTTCTTTAAAACTTTTTTTTACTCCATATTGTAGATCTCGTCAATACGCATCTTTTGATGCCCTATGAATTGACGACACTAGAGTAGAAAATGCCCCCCTACTACACGATCGAAAAAACATTTCCAATGTTAAAAATCCTGGAGGTTTCCAATCACCGTTGATATGTTGTTGAAGGCTGACGATGATTTATGTATTCAATGCATCTGTGAACAGACCTAATGGCGCATCAGCGATGAGGTAGACTAACGAAGTAATACATGATATACTGGATTTGCAATACATAAAAGCTTGTTTGAAAGCAAGAGTTTAATACCAAATAATTTCATTGAAGAGCGTGTGACCTATCGTAATCACAAAGAACATTATTTTACAAACAGGGCTTCAATTCAAATTACAAAACAAGTTAAAAAAATAATTTTTATTTCAATATCTATTTCAATAGGCATCAGATAGGTATATATTAATTAACTGAAATATTTATCTTAAGCGTCTATACTTATGCAAATTTCATCTGTGAAAACATGACGAAATCATGTTATTATATTGTTTGTATTTCAACTTTGGTTACAGAAAACTTAATAGGTAGCTCTTTTTCACTCTGATTTCCAATTTCACTTAACAATGTCAAATACTTGTGTTAAATGGTAATTTCGATGGCAACATAACATGGAGATTATTAGCCATTGTTGTATTGAATATATTTTCACAGAGCACCTGGTAATAGTATTTATTACAATTTGTATAGAAGTTGTAAAACTAACTAAAAATGATACAGAAGACCCATAATTGATCTCAGCAGGTTTACGATCCAGGGGAAAGGTTCCTTTCTATAAACCATCATATATTACCTATTATGTTTTTTTTTTAATTCATGCCAGTAATTTAAATTAAACAATACATTTCATGCGCAATTTCTTTTTAAGAATATATTGCGTTTCTCGTATGAATTTAAATACTAAGGATTTTCTTTTAAATTTTTTGGTATACTTTGAGGCTCTGTAGGTCCTGAGAAAAGCCTTATATTTCAGAATTTTCAAGATTTGAGGCTCAGCAGTTTCAGCTCAGTATATTATCTTTAACATCTATTAAACTATGCATTTTAAAACTAGTTTGCGTTTGTCACAACAAGTCCTTTCATTTGCACAATATGCACTTGAGAACAGTTTTTTTTTGTTTATTAATTTGCCCCATGATTTAGTTCCCTAAATAAGAATTACTTTATTTACACTATGCGTGCGTAATACAGTCATCAAATTCTGTAATAGATTCGGAGAAAAAAAAATTGGGACATACGCATAGACACCAGAGTGGTCCATTAAAGTTATGTTTTCTATCTCGGACATACTGAACCCTAAAAATAATTAGATTTCAAAACATCAGATCCATATTTGTGCACATAAAAATTTGTAGTGTAGAATAGTGTCAAAATGTGGAAAAAAAATTGAGATTTCATTTTTTAAACTACCTAAATGATTGACCGTTTAAATACATTTATGTCAACGTTCATTCTGCACCCTGAGGGGAGGCCTAAACCACTGCAGTAGAGCATTAATGGGCTGATGATATGCTTGCATTAAGTGTTGAAGCTGGAATTTCCATTAGTTAGATAATAAATTATTTTCCAACCTTTTCTACTAACAGAACACCCGTGTGTAAAAGAACAGATAGTTTTTTATTTCACATCCATTCTACCAATAAAACAGACAGTAGCACAACAGTGAATACCCCTTTTTGGAAATCTAATATGTATAGGAAAAAAATGATGCAATTCAAAGTTTACATATTCGTTATTCCTCCATTATTTTCAAACCAGCCATATCGAGACATATAGTTTTATTGCTTGACTCGTCATTACATTAAGTTGAGTTTCACAGCTCCAAACTAAGCTAACAGCCAATCCCGCAAATTAACGATCCGGGTACATGATTAAAAGCAATTTGTCCCTGAATTCAAGGTCTGAAGTACGTATACGCATCTATATTAATTTAAATGTTAAAGTTTGCGGATAAGCTTTTGATCTTTATTGAGGACTAGAAATTCACCCTAAGGACTGCAATCCGCATCAAATTCAATCCACTAACCTATTAAGCACATAATTTATTTTTGTTCTAACGCAATCAATACCCAATAACCAATCAATACAGTCTGTTTTTTTATTATATAAGTATTTTGTTCGGTTAAATTTACGCATTTACTTAATAAATAGTAACGCGAAAACAATTTTTTCATATAATACAAACTAATAACGAAATTGTGAATGTTTCAAACGCTCTATTAGACAGAGATGGCAATAACACACGGTCACGTCACGAAAGCAAGAAAAAAAAACCTTTGACTATAATTCTTTATTTTTTAACCGATGTTGATTTTTTTTTAGATTTTGTTAACGGATGTTATATCGATAAACTAGGTAACTCGATTGCCGTATTTCTGAAAACTATTATTATATGCGAAGCCGCGAAGTTTCTCGAAATCTAAAATACACGATAACAGGACAGATTATGGTACGTACCGAAAAACGAAGCATTTCATCGAAACGAGTATGTACGTACCTAACATCTGTTGAATGTACACAACATTATACTGCAGAAGTTGTAATATACATAATCATATGATAATAATGGGACAACCCACTCAGCGCCATCTAGTCCCAAAGTAAGCAAGTATTATTTTTGTATTATGGGTTACTAGACAACTAATAATAATGATAACGTATACATCACAACAACGTCTAGGCCCCAAACTAAGCATTAGCTTGTGTTTTGAGTGCCAAGCGAAGACACCAAGATCCGGTACCAGTATCAATATTCATCATATAAATACTGACCCGACCTGGAAATCGAACCCGGGATCTCCAGCTTCGTAGGCAGATTTGCTACCCACTATGCTAAGCGGTCGTCAAAACTGATGTACACAATTAAAAATTTTTTATTATATATACATATATAAATACTTTTTTTAGACTCAGACGGTCTTCACCTACGTGAAATCGAATTTGACAGTTTCGATACTGTGAACTGACATTTCAGACTATTAAAACCAAACGCTGCTGTCAAATTTATTTACTGTATGCCAGACACGGAACAAATAGACATGTTCATGCACACAAATATTCGTCCCGGGCGGGAATCGAACCCGCGACTCCTTGGTCCTGTCATTAGGGTCTCTAACCACTTGGCATTACATAGCAGAATTGACATAGAGTAAATAAAGACAGCAATGATAATATGACGTGTTTCGTGTCGCTTTTCTCAATTTTAAAAGGATTTTTTTTTTAAGTAATTAACAGGCGATCATTACATTTGGAATGCTTGGTCTGTATTATTATAAAGATTGCGGCAATTCTAATTGCACCTTACGCATCAATTTCCTAACAATAAGTATATAAGTTATGGGTACCTTTGCATCAGGTTCGCCAGGAACTGGTTATTTTTAGCTTTTAACATTAGTAAATATATTTAATACTGACCTAATTAATAAAATTTAAAAAGTACTTATATAAAATATTTTTACTTCTTTTACTTATTCTTAACAATAGCCATGTAAGATTATTTAAGATAACTATTGGAAAAAATCAAATGATGTATCTAAAAAGGTAGCGTCAACAAAAAATATACAATTTGCTTCGAAAATTTTGTAGAAAATACAGTTCGTACCTACCTCGTTTGAATAACAACCCTTCTGCCTCGAACGCTATATTATATGTATTTTTTTATGTGAATATTAACTTTTAACGGAATAAAATGAGGACCTCCGACCGGAGCGAAGTCAATTTTCCAGGAAAAAAGTCTCTTTAAACAGGGGTTGTCATGTCATTACTGCCAAAAAATATTACCCTCCCAAACAAACTAAAATACAAACGATTATTTTTGGCGACGCGACGGCGGCGGCCCGTTTTCGTGCTTTTCAAAATCATACTAAAAAATTTTACCGCAAAATAATTTCAACACAAAAATATTTATGTTTATATATACTTAATCGGTTGTGTTTATAAATAATTCGTACTAAACGAAACGTCTATTGTTCGTTTATTAGATATGAATGGGACTTTTGCCTAAAGATAGCTTAGTAGTAAATCTATCTAGTATATAAATACTGAAAGCTTTCTGTTTGAGGTTTGAGGGATACAAAAGTAATCAAAATGCGAAGTTAATATAAACGAACGAAGAAAGGTGCTCAGAAAAAAGTTTTTATCGAACCGAGAAAATATTGTTTTATATATACCGAGGAGAATATTCTCTCAAAATAAGTAAATATTTTTTAGACCAACAACAAATGTCTTGCAACAACAATATAGTTACTTATGTGGAGAGAATATCCCCTTCGGTGTATATGAAATAATATTTTCTTGGTTCAAGAAATAGTTTTTTTCTGTGTAGGTAATAGCAAAAGAAATGTTAGGTATTTGTATACTGACGCTAGTAGAAGAGCAACATATGAAAGCTGTTTTTTAATGAAAAAACTTTTTCATGGTGATTGATGTTATAATAAACAAAGAAATGTTAAGTAGGTATTTGTATACTGACGCTAGAAGAGTAACGAGTGAAAGCTGTTTTTTAATGAAAAAGCTTTTTCATGGTAGTAATTGGTGATTGATGTAATATTATCTGCCCATTGAAATTTTAAATTTTTTTTTTTAAGACTGATGCTCCGATTATTTATAAGTAGAATACGTCTACATAAAGATTAGTAAAAAAACGCAGAATAAAATATCACCTAACTGCTCGGTCATAATTCATGCGCACAGTAACGGTTAGAAGGACATGGAAGTCACACACGCACATATAGAAACGATGGCCACTCATTTTTGTTGTCATTGTACCGAGTGGCTCTATTTAGGATATTTGATACCCTCTTAATAAATCTGTGCGTTCGTCCACGTGGTAAGGGGATGATTATACTGTAGGTTTGGTGTCATGATTATTAATATATAAGTTAAGGTCGGGTCAGGTGACATGAATTGATAGAACTATCGCTTTGGGTTAATTATTCTGACGTGTAGTTTTACGAGCACATCCCCATTTTTTAGAGATTGATTTTTGAAATATCTTTCCATTGTGCTAAATTTTCAAGTAGCTACATTCAATGATTTGAAACTTACGAACTATGCAGTGATATGCCAGTCAATGAATTTTAAAATTTGTTTTAATAAAGTAAGTGCATTAACGCCGACTCTAGTGGCAGCGGCAGTGCGAGCGGCCCGTGTCGGTGGGCTACCAGAAGAGCTTTCCTTAGCGACTTTTGAGATTAATATTAGCAGAAAAAAAATTAAAGAACTTTTTGCTCAATTTTGCATAAATAAACACTAAGTAATATTTTTAATTTAAAAAAAATGTGTTTTTTTATTGTTTTACAGCTCTGGAGTCAAGTCCTTTTAAGCCTTTTAAGTCATAACAATATTTAAAAAAAGGTTTTTGCATTTAATAGAGGTAAACAATAGACAGGATATATCATTAGACATTATTTGTTCATAATATTAATAAGAACATAAATTTAAAAAATTGACAGCAGCGTTTGGTTTTAATTAACTTTAGTAATTGTTCTAAGGTTTTAATAGAGTCATAAATGACACTTCACATGATGGGAAATTCCATTCCATCAGCCCTATTTATAACCCACTGCAGAAGCTCAGGCCTTCCTTCAAGATGAGGGGGCTTGGAGCTTAAATCCACCACGCTGCTCCAATGCGGGTTGGCGAATTGTAACGACCGCAATCTATTGACAGCAACCGGGATCGACTGCTTGACGTGCTCTCCGAGGCACGGAGTCAGTAATAGTTAATTTTAAGTCAGAAAAACTTATTGGTACCCGCCCGGATTCGAACCACGGCTTAACATGGACTTATAGATTTGAAACAGTTTCGCTACATTCGGGCTATCACGACACATCGGAAATGTCAACCGTGATTTCGCGGGGGTGAAGACCAGCGCGCGAGGACTTCGCGCATTGAAACTTGAACTGAAACTTGCCATCTTGCACCAGCTAGATGAGTATGAGTGGTTAGACGGTAAACGCAGAAGAGGGCTTTTAGTCAATTCGTACTTTTATGGATAAGAAACTTCTGCTGAAATCCTTAGGGTGCCTCACGAGCTGTATATATCATATAAAGTTACACATGTTTTATTTTCAATAACAATCATTTTATTTCAATTTTAATGAAAGTGTATATTTAATCGAGTAGAATAAAACAGTAAATTCTACATGAAAATCACTTCTTTCGAAATTTCTTCGTTAATTTATTAAATATTACAATAACCTACACCTTCTTCTTTAACAAACAAATGCCGGGCTGCCCACCCCTAAGAGCGAGCGCTGAATATATATTAAACGTATTAAAATTAGCAATTTTCTGTTTTTTTGACATACCTTTAGCCGCTACACAAACAACAAAAAGCGCAGTATCAGTTTCACCAACTGTAAGCAAATCGTTTAAAGCTCGTGTGTTTTCTTATACTCTTGTTTCGTGCCTAACAAGATATCGTTGACTGAGTGACACCACACTCTTTGCTTACGTAAAACGAGCAGCATATAAAAAAAGAAGTTTAAGTAAACTGTTTTTCTATTAATTTTTAATTTTTAAATACTCACCAGGGCGCTGCGCCTTAACGCACTCACATCTAGCTGATTGTTTACAAACGTATCTTTCGTACAATTTTTGAGCACGGGCCCGGCGATGTTAATGAAAAATAATGTATAAAATTAAAAGGGATTGTTATAAATTACATTGAGGGGATTCATGAGCTGATTTAAAAAAAAAGTTTGAGGTAATGAACCGGCCCTAAATAAATTACTATCGCGAGCGCGTATATCAAATGTATGCTAATTAATTTGTCACATTCTTTCGAAATGTATAGCGAAACATATTGGCGAGAAACAGTAAATAAAATATGAAGCGAAATCAGTGTCGGCAAACCAACGAAACGGTTTTGCTCTAGTATAACTTTGAAAAGAAGATTCAGAACAGCATTTAGGGCTTGAAAGCTCAAACGGTAAAAAGTAAAAAGCAAGGTAAAGTCAAGTTCATCGTATATTCTGAAGCACGTTGTAAATCCAATAAAACACATAAACGTCATGAAACGACCAGTAGATTCGAATTAGCTTGACCCTTCGGTTTTTAAATGTACCTCTGAACCAATTCCTAGCCCAGAATAAATTTCCGGTCAGCGCGAATTGAAAAACATACCGCGCTCTCATGTTTGCTCAATTAGGTTTTTACTTGTAAAATAAAATGGTACGCTATTCCGATCCATCTATTTAGGTCCGACACTCCTGCACTAAAAGCTTAGGCAGTCCTCGCTTTAAATGCTTTCTACTTAAAAAATATATGCGTGTACGGTGTAGCATAGGTATGGGTATAGGAATGTATTTGCAGGTGTGGATTCCTGACACAGAAGTAAAATCTCCAGAATGTACGTACGTAAATGTCGGAGCGCGGCCGCAGATAAGTAGTGTCCAAACTGGAACATAATAATAACGCATACATCACAACAACGTCTAGGCCCCAAACGAAGCATTAGCTTGGGTTTTGGGTACCAAGCGAAGACACCACATACATATAACAACCAAGATTCGGTACCAGTATCAATATTCATCATATAAATACTGACCCGACCTGGGATTTGAACCCGAGACCTCCAGCTTCGTAGGCAGGGTCGTTACCCACTAGGCTAAACGGTCGTCTTGTTTGTTTATTTGGTTTGTTTAAAGTACTAAGATAGGATGATGATACGATAAGTCGTCTTCTTTCAAGTAATTTTGTCTACTATCGAGGAGGTGAAACTGTGTCTTAGGTTAGTGTCCCATTTATTGTCCGTATAAGTTCGTCACTAAAAAATAACGTCGTGAACGAATATGTGTCAAATAGAGTAGCATATCTTATTCATTACTTTGTAATAATACGCACCGATCTTGACTTACCATACCATATTATCAGCCCATTAATGTTCCACTGCAGGGAGTTAGGGGCATGAGAGGGCTTGGGGGGATCTCGACTTATCCAGACGATAAAGTGAAGATTATGTATGAAGATATATCAAAAACTTCATTACCTTACTTTAAAGTTTCTCCAATCGGAAGCTAGGGAAACGATGGAGACGAGATGAGAGTGGAGCAATTAGAAATTGGACAGCGAATCCTTTGGGTTTCGCTGCTAAATTTCAATTTGCTCTAGATGCAACTTCATTATGGCGACAAAGTAGTAAATATTCAATGGTGTGTTAGTGCTCAACAGAGTGAATACTGACAGTGATCGCAGTATAAGAAGCACCACATCCATACTCTCCGCCTGATTACATAGAAGTTCCAAGAGTATAATCGGCCACTTTGCTTAGCGTATGCGGAATACGAGGAAGTCTTCGATTCTATAAAAACCTGGTTTGAAAAAAACTGTTGCAGTTCTTTTTGCTGTGCTAAATCGACTACATATACATATCGAAGTGTTAAGATGTCAAGCCAGCAGTATAGTTTTGGTTCGATCTTTAGTAAGTAGGTGGGCACGTTACACAATATCCACTAATTTTGTTTTAGTCAGTGATGTACCTAACTGTGTGGTGTACATAATATAGGTATTCTAAGGCTTCAACGTAATATACAGCTAAAACCATCTCAGAAAAAGGAAATAGGCGTACAACTGGCTCCCACCGCCCCCAATTGCGAACCAATAGAGCGTAATTTCACCAATTTGTGCTTTGAACGACAACTCGGGCGTATTTCGTGTGCCAGGGTGCGTATATTATCATCCCGTTACTGTAATGGTTTGTATTAGAATAATATTGTATTCGAATATGAAATTCAGTTATTGTCTATCATTTTACACTATATTTAACTAAGAATTTTGTTACATAATTCCCTTGGACAAAAGTTTTGTCTGCAATTAATAACATTGTGTGCTGTTATGAATCGGCTTCGTTTCTTTACCTGTGGGCCAATTTATATTTTGCTTCAATTTCTAAATTAAGGAGTTATTTGCAAGTAACAAAACGTTCCATTTTTTGTTCACGAAAAATAATATAGAGTAGTCGTGTGAATACCGATCTTATAATTAGCTCGCCGAAGAACGATTTCTGTAAATTAGCAAAAAGGTTAGAGAAAAACGTTAGTGACTGAATTTTCCTTAGAAATGCCGCGAAGTTTTAAAAAAAAAATTAAAATCGAATTCGTTAAGCTGACGTTTATCTATCCTTTGATCCTGAACCATGCCTTTGGCAAAAAAGACAGCATCACAATAAAAATTTACCTACTCAAAACTGACTTTATCAAATTTATTTACTTTAAGTTATTTTTATCGGTATGTATCTATTATTCATTAGTATGTAACTAGTTGTGCCGAGTAATACTTATAGACCTAGTCACAACAAAAATATCTAGGTAACCAATCGCGTGTCTTGCCTGTCTCCCTTCTTTATAAACATATTTTTTCTTTGCAACTTAAATAAACAAATATACGAAGTTATGTAGTATACAGTCACAGCTCCATATTCACGCCGAATCTGTATATGAATTCCTTTGACTCGATTAATTATGTTGTTCATAGCGACGAAAGTAATACAACGATGTAATTATTTTCGATAAAAATAAAATTTTAATTCAATCACTGGATAATGGGATCGCGGGGAAAAAATCCCCGTGGACCAGTTAATGGGTCAACTCAATGGGACTACCGGGAAGTGCTCCATCCTATGGCTCAAATCTAATAAACTTTGGTTCTTGAAATAATCGGCCAACATAACTCCTCTATTTGAATTAATTCAAAGGTGGTTGCCCTTAGAGGACTAAAAAAATTAATTAAAAGAAAAATAAAAACCGACTTCCAAAACATAAACTAAAAAGTTAAAAATAAAATTTTCACTTTAAAGAAAGAAGCATTAACAGGCGGCATATAGTTAATGAAGTCGGTGCCTACTCACTCAGACACTTTAAATTGTGTTCTATTTTTGTTTAGTTATAAATATATCATTGTTGTAATTGTTATTAACTGGTAAGTACCCATTTAAAGTGTCTGAGTTGGCATCGACTTCATTAACTATATGCCGCCTGTTAATGCCCCTTTCTTTAAAGAGAAAATTTTATTTTTAACTTTTTAGTTTATGTTTTTGAAGTCGGTTTTTATTTTTCAACCGTATGAAGGAAGCCCAACAAAAGGTAACTGCTGTAAATCGTTGAGGAATTCCCTCGACTGTATATGGTCTTCATCATCAGACCTGTAATGGCACTTATAACCCATATGAGTGCAAAGTTCGCTTCAATAGAAATGAATTAAGTCCAAACACCAGGTAATTGCTGTAAATCGTTAAGGAGTTCCTTCGACTGTGTATGGTCTCCATCATCAGACCTGTAATGGTACTTATAACCGATATGGGTGCAAAGTTCTCATTAATAGAAATAAATTAAGTCCAAACACCAGGTAATTGCTATAAATCGTTGAAAAGTTCCCTCGATTGTGTATGGTCTCCATCATCAGACCTGTAATGGCACTTATAATCCATATGGGTGCAAAGGTCTCATCAATAGAAATGAATCAAGTTCAAACACCAGGTAATTGCTATAAATCGTTAAGGAGTTCCTTGGACTGTGTATAGTCTCCATCATCAGACCTGTAATGGTACTTATAACCGATATGGGTGCAAAGTTCTCATTAATAGAAATAAATTAAGTCCAAACACCAGGTAATTGCTATAAATCGTTGAAAAGTTCCCTCGATTGTGTATGGTCTCCATCATCAGACCTGTAATGGCACTTATAATCCATATGGGTGCAAAGGTCTCATCAATAGAAATGAATCAAGTTCAAACACCAGGTAATTGCTATAAATCGTTAAGGAGTTCCTTGGACTGTGTATAGTCTCCATCATCAGACCTGTAATGGTACTTATAACCGATATGGGTGCAAAGTTCTCATTAATAGAAATGAATTAAGTCCAAACACCAGGTAATTGCTGTAAATCGTTGAGGAGTTCCCTCGATTGTGTATGGTCTCCATCATCAGACCTGTAATGGCACTTATAATCCATATGGGTGCAAAGATCTCATCAATAGAAATGAATCAAGTCCAAACACCAGGTAATTGCTGTAAGTCGTTGAGGAGTTCCCTCGACTGTCTTTCAGCTCCATCATCAGATCGACTCCCGACCTTCATTAAATAGTACTAGTAGTAGTACTTTATCAAAATATTTAAAATACGATACTTTAAAATATGATTTTCGAAGGTTGTCCTCGATTTCTCTGGGATGCCATCATCAGATCCTGGTTTCCTTATCATGGTACCACTCCGGAGATATCTTCCTTTCACAAAAAAAAAAATCATCCAATCCGGTTTATAAACAACGAAGTTATCCCTGAACACACATAAAAAAAAAAAACATATATACGGTCGAATTGAGTAACCTCCTTCTTTTTTGAAGTCGCTTAAAAAGGAGATGGATGTTTGTAAGAAAATCATGTCATTCTAGTTAAAACTATGAAATTCTTTATTTGGCTTAATGGTCAGAAATAAAAAAAGACATGTTTCAAAGTTCATGGAAATTCAACCCCTAAGTGAGTAAAATAGTTAAAACGGGTATTTGATCCTTTGTTTAAAAACTAAAAAAGTAATGTTTCGGTGTTTTTGTAAAATTTTTAAATAATCCTTAATATTGTGAATGGTAATAGACAAGCATTAGTCCTTGAGAGCGAAGCCCCAGGCGGTCTCTCCATTATAGTACTCTACAACAAAAAGAACTATTAATGAAGAACTTTCACGTTGTGATTCCATTGTCTGCCTGTATATTCTCTTAAACGTCTAAAACTTTTAAAGCTGAGTTATTTATTATAATATTCTAATACACAACAACTGATATGTCTACGTGATCCACATATCATAAGCATCGTCAAATACATAAAGTGTTGTAAGCAATTAATAATAAATGATAATGTATTCTGAATAAAATAGTAAAAGATAATAAAACTTTAATTGAAGTGAGAAAGTCCGAACTAGGTCAATTACCTAACTTTAAGCGACAGTTTTCTGCGCTCTTTGACGGTTCTACGCCGTCTCATGTGTCAAATATAGATGTACAAAGAGATCCGCGTCTTCATTAGATATGTATGAGCAAAAACGTATACGCCACAGACTAAATGCACACCACTCGATGTTCCGACATATCCGTCTGTCCGTATGTCACAAGCCTTCGAACTTCTGAACGGTTGGTGATATTTCAGAATACTATTTTAAATTGATATGTTTTTATATTAATGCAGCATCACCACGATTGCACATGACACTAACTCCATAGTCCTAACAGTTTTGTAATAGCCTTTCTTTATTTTTGGTTGAATGAAAGTGGATCCACCTGGCTTTTGGTGACAACCGATCTATACGCAGTGATGTATTCCTACTAATATTATAAATGCGAAAGTAACTTCGTATGTCTGTTACGCTTTCACGTCTAAGGCCCAGAACTGATTTTGATAAAGTCCGATGCAGAGATAGACTAGATTTTTCTATTTGTCTGTCTGTTTCTCAGTCCGAGCTCGTCTCCGAAACGGCTGAATCGATTTTAATAAAAAGGAGATTGTCAAAAATACTTGAACATAGAATAATTTTTGCTTGTTTTGTCTGTCGCTTACAAACTATAAATATAAATTCAATAATAATATGTTTAATAATAAACAATTTTACTTTAAACTGTATTTAACTTAATAATGAAATAAATATATGACTAACAGTTATATACTATATAGATTATCTGCTTGGTTTTTGCTCTATCTCTCAAACTGATTCTCTTAATAGCATAGTGACATCTGGTGAGCGGAATGTTATTAGCCCTCCTTTTGTATACCCCGCCATTGTTCGAATATTATTCCACCATCGGGAAGATGCTCTATGTTTAATAAATTTATGATAGTAACTCTTAGTGATAATAATATTTTTATGAATTGTTATTATCACGGCTGATCGTACATTTGTATATTTCAAATGTGTCACGTTAGAAAGGAAAGATATAATATTTAAGGGTTAGTGACATAAAAAAAATGGATAGAGACGTTTGTTCAGTCATTTATTATAAGGATTTTGGTATTATAACTAGGAAAGAATTGAATGTTAAATAATAATTCCTAAACTGGGTAAGAAGACAGGACCTTTTATTAGGAAATGAGTTATGTTCATATGAATGTTTATTTTTTAAATTATGGTTTTTGTATCGAGCATTAAAGTTTGTTATGTTTTTGATACTTAAGATTCTTTAATCTAAAGTGACGTATTTTTAAAAGATCTGATCGTTATCATGAATGGTGTCTTTGGTATCTGTCCAAAGTAACAAGTCTTATTGTGTGTTCTTTTCTGTATCGTTCTTTCCGAGGAGCTAGGCCAGTGAGCTAGGTGTTTCTTGGACTGGCTTTTTCCATTTCCATTTTCCAATTTCCAGATTATTCAATTATGCAATTACCCCGAAAACTCCTCTATCTGCCAATGGGAATCTTGTTTAAATTGGTTCCGCAAAATTATTGAATTAACTGCAAAGCTAAAATATTTGAATCATATTTTTTCATCTAAGAAACTCAAAACTAATTTCAAAAAGTTATCTGAGAATAACAAAAAAATCCTGGATCTCGACAGTAACGCCATCTACCAGTCCAACTACAGCTAAGGACTCTCCAGGTGATCCCATATGTACAAATGATCATAAAAGAAAATCGGTCAAGTCGTTTAGAAGAGGAATTACGAACAGATGCACATCTAATAGTAGGTGTGCGTTATATATAAAGATGTCATTGCAAGATGCTCATTGTAGAAATCAATTACTTAATTGTTTATTACTTACAATATTTATTTATACGAACGCTTTATTTGCCATCCGTTCCCTTTATAAGGACCTGTAACATTTATAGGCCGGAATCAGCCCCGCTCACTTGTTGAGCCGTACGATCAATACGCCCCCTGCACCCGCGCTTCATACCCCCATTTCAACGCTGCGCTGACAATGTGTCCGTTACATCCATCGATGGAATTGAACTAATATTGATAGAAACGAAACTAATTCAATAAGCTGTCTGTAATTTTGTTGAACATTTGAAAATAATTTTTAAATATTTCATCACATCACATCGTCGTATTTTTTACGAGGGGCAATAACCTTTTGCAACAAGTGTCAGGATTTGTTCAGACCACCGCTTCAGACGATTTGGAATGACAAAACTTACTTTTGTAATGATTTGATAATATTTTTAGTAACATTCGCATATAATAACAATTCAGTTCGGTAGGACTAGTTTTTCTAATAAACAGTTTTTATGTTTTTTATCGAAAACATGGTTCAAAACATAAAACGAATTTCGTCATTTTAATTGTTTTATATATGGTTTTTTAGTTATTAATTATTCAAAATGGTAATTGACAGGACCGCCTATGACGACATATTAACAACTTCATAGACAGTATACATTTGAAATGGATTATATGCCACTGTTTGGTAAAGTTTTCTTTACAGGATTTTTCTGGGATGACCTCCTAGATCGAAACGTAAGGCGTTCATCAATTCACGTCAAAATCGTACGAGGACAAGAGAAACAGAAGAGCGTCGAACGAAAAATAAATGTCAACTTTTGTTGTTACGTGCGATATTTTCATTGTCAAAACAAAGCATGCGAATACAGCTACATTGTATACGAAATACAATAAATTTATTTATTTCCACGGAAATTAATATATACGGTACCTCGAATACGGTCACGAATATAGAGAAATTCACGAAAAAAATCTCACAAATCATCTGAAAACCCAAAGTGAAAACCGCATTTACAAATTTCAAAGTATGGAGTGATGTTCTGGGATAGGGATACACTTTACCTACTCTATTTATGCCAAACGATATGAAAATACATCAGTTAGGTTTCCCATTGGCAGTACTGTCATGGTTTCTCTAATATAAAAAAAAAATCCCGGCCATGTTCGAGTCGGACTCGTGCACTAAAGGCTCCACACAATATGCTCGTGTTTAAAATCTAAGTTTGGTAACGCAAATAATAGTTTTTAAATGATATAGCTGCCTATAAATGAACGATTTTCAGATTTTTCCCTTTACTTAAGCTATGAGTCCTTACTTCTTACCAAATTTCACACTATAATGAGTTTTCAAGTATGAAAATATGTGACATAAATGGCCATATCTTTTGCTTGGATTGACTTAGAAGCTTGAATCTTTTACATCGTAATATTTGTTAATGATTCTCTGAAAATCCTTCTAACCTCAGTTCTCGTCGAGTAAACACGTGTTTTTGCATTAGTCATTTTTACTTTGATAAACTTCAAAACATTATTACAATTAATTCACTTAACATAATAGGATTACATAAATATTGAGAACTTTCCGGTTCTGTTACACCTGCTGTTGTATCAGTGTAAAACACACTATTTAAATTGACTTTATCATTTGTTGGCACAGAAAAATTCCATGTTATAAGTTTTAGTAGTAGTTTCAAGTAAATTTCTTTTTTAATTAATTTAATTTTGTAAAATGTATCCCAACATTACTTTTAATATAATTCATCCTATTTATTTCTATCTTCGTTTTTCCCAATTTCTAACAATGCGAATTCGATTTTTTTTTTGCCAACTCTCTATTCGCTTCGCCGTCATCATCATCCATAAAAAAATTATTAAAAATGTGTAACTTCATGTTTTTTATTTCATATTTCATGTATAACACTGCCAGCTCTGTCATTAGTGCTTCGGTCCAAAACGTCTAATTTTAATAGCAACCCAACCGGGTAATAGGATTAGTCTACACAAATAACTATAAATAAAATATTCACAAATGTCGTTTTTGCATACCGCCATCCACACTCCACACACATTATAACACACATATACACAACATTTCGAACCTACTTACACAACATTTTCATTCACCTGTGTACACACGATTCTTACTTTGTATTTTTGTGCCTCACTAATAATAATAACAACACACACAATCACAACAACGTCTAGGTCCCAAACTAAGCATTAGCTTGTATTTTGGGTACCAAGCGAAGACACCACATACATATAACAACCAAGACCCGGTGCCAGTATTAATGTTCATCATATAAATACTGACCCGACCTGGGATTCGAACCCGGCACCTCCAGCTTCGCAAGCAGGGTCGCTGCCCACTAGACTAAGCGGTCGTCAAAATTACTGCAGATATCTTTTGAATTTAATTTTCTCTTTCTTATCAAGCATGTTGTCTTTCACTGTGTATTGTAATAATATCATGTCTTTATTGATAAATTGTATGATTGCTGAAATTGTTTATACGGGAGCACGCTGCTTTCTAAAATACAGGCTTTGCCTAGTTTCGAAATCAGAGACCTAAAGAAAATTTTATACATTGCTGCATTTCTAATAAATAAATATTATTATTATATAATTTCAACTTGATACTTCTACGCTTTCCTGAAAATAAGACTCATGACTGACGAACATACGGATGGACAACAAACTGACCCGAACGAAACTCTAAACAACGACATTAATCCTACTCACACCATTATTACTTACTGAAAAACTCGAAAATCTGCACTATATCACACTGTACCAAGTTGTATCTATAGTATACAATTTTATACACAGTTATTCTTTAATACGTTAAAATGTAGTTTTAAGTCCTATGAATTCATGTTAAGACGATTCCCTTAAGTTTGCAAATTCTGACGCCTTCAAAAAGCAAAACCTGTCAACACCAATCTTGAAAATCAAATAATTTTGCGTGAGTTCCGATTTAAAAGTCAGAAATACAAGAGCTGTGGAGTGTAAATATTACTCTCACGGTTCAGTTAACAATTCTGCAGCCCTCGCGCTACTACCCCCTGAATCGGAACGAGGACATTGTGTCGTACTCGGCATACAAACCTCAGAATACACAGGAAAACGTCTTTAAAGGCTTGTCAAGGGAAAGGAAAATGTTTTTGTTCTGTACGTCCGCAAACGACGGTATGTGCGAAGATAGTACCAGAGATAGTACATACTACAGAAACATTTTTTTACATTTAATCTTTTATATAATAAAAAGACTTTTGGCACTTTCGGCATTGGATGTATTGTAAAGTTTGCTTTCAATGAATAATAGAGCAGATCTGCCTCCCTCCGCGCCGCGCACATGCCTAAGGCGCGGTACAGCGGCTTCGGTCAAACTATACCTAGATGTTATTCGCATTTAATATTTAAGTTTAAAGTGAATAAATGAATCTTCATGATTCCATTATACCAAGATATAAAGTATTGTATGTCCTATTATAAGACATTTTCTACTTGTGTAGTAATTTTTTTTCAATATTTGTTTATTTGGCTACAGTGTATTTCAAGATGGTTGCCACAAATCCAAACACAGTTAGGATACGTTGTTCTTTTAGAATTCCAAGGCCTATCTTCTAGCTTGATCATTGGCTCTGAAAATCATTGTGCATTTCAATACTGCAACAAGCCCAAACAAGGTTAGAATACGTTGTTCTGTTATTGATTTAAAATGAAACTGCGCGAAATTCACTCCATTACATATATACATACAGGGCAAAAGAATTTACGATTTTTTTTTCGTGACACTTGGTTGTGAAGAGCTAGCAAACATTCAAAACTGATTTGGAAGCTTTGGAAAGCTCACTCAGTACAAAAAGATAGGTATGTTACGATTGTTATTCTGAAAAATTTAATGTACTTACTACGTTTTAAAAGACCCATGCGACGATGAAATACGAGAAAAAAACTCGTTATTTAAAAAGAGCTATATATAAAAGTTCCTCTTTATCTTAATTTCTACTTTAGCAAGCGGTCACGAGACGACAGCATATGAACAGGACGACAGATATGAAAAATTATAACAGTTACCGAACTTTAAAAGTGAAATAAACAAAAAAAAAAAAAGAATTGTGTGAATGCAGCATTTCTATCTCTGTCGTTAACGAAAGAAATGAAAGCGTGTGTATGTCGACAATAAATATTTTTACATTATCATAGAACAACGTCGACTGTTGAGAGTGAACACGTTGAATTGCGATTAATTATTCCCTACGCGTACATCCGACATGAACAAACAGCAATGATTACTCCGTTGATAAATGAGTTATTTCTGAACACTGGAATACATTGACTGAGCGGTGCTTGATGCCGTCACGGGAACAATGACATTGAATGAATTATCCTTTCTGAACAAGACGTATTCATTTGTTTGTAATGTTTTAATATGTGTTTTAATAATAATGGTGACCGATCGGCGCAGTGGTTAGAGGCCCTAACTGCAGAATCAAAGGTCGCAGGGTCTATTCCCGCTTAGGACAAATATTTGTGTGTATGAACATGTTTCCGTGTGGGGTTTACAATATCTATTTATGTATGCATTACAATTAAATAATAAAAGGCCTGTCTAGTTGGATCATATGGCTATGAGTGAGATATCCCAGGTCTTATTTAATATTATTATATTATGTTTTATTAAAGGAAAATATTAAACGACGAAAGTACTTGATGTTACGCATGATCTGAATAGTTTTGATTTTTGCCGTGCTTTGTTCGTCTTCTTTTTCTGCTGACAAGTCTAGACCCTGGATCAGATTTTTTGTACTGGTGTTTGTACGCGCTCTATCTCTTACAACATTACCATTTTCATTGTGCAACAAATTCGAAAAAGTAGTTTTTTACTGGAATTCGAACAATACTATTTCATGACAACTTGAATAATTTTGTCTGTGAATGTTTATTCTGGCAATGATGTTTACAACTTTTATTTTCAAAATGCAGAGTTCAAAATAGAAATAATACTGAACAACTATATCGGCACTTTTGAATATATACGTAATTCTGGATGGACCCTCGCAATACAATGTCAACAAAAACGACAGGTCCACTTTTACATACTTGTGTGTGTGACTCAACAGACGACTTAATCTCGCTACGTTATTTACCATGTACATGTCGTAGGATGATTTGATAATTCTAATTTTCGCGATAACCCTAGAGATATTGTAAAAATACGGATAATTAGACAAAGGTGAAAACATTTCCCAATATTACTAGAAAAAGATAAGTTTTTGCAAGTGTCGCTCTAGTCATACAGCGAAACGAAACGTAACTATCTATACTTAATATTATAAAGCTGAAGAGTTTGTTTGTTTGTTTGTTTGTTTGTTTGTTTGTTTGTTTGTTTGAACGCTCAAATCTCAGGAACTACTGGTTCGAATTAAAAAATTATTTTTGTGTTGGATAGTCTATTTCATTGAGAAAGGCTATAGACTATATGTATAAAATAATACTATCGGTCTGTCTGTCTATTTGAGCAAATCTCCAAAACGGCTAAAGTAATTTTGATGAAACTTCATAGATATGGAAAGAAAGTGGTCAAAAGTGACATACACTACTTTTTGTGTCTGTATGTACGTTCATCTGTCTATTCGAGCTAATCTTCAAAACGGTTAAACCGACTTTAATGAAAATTCACGGGTATAAAAAGGAGGTGGTCAAAAGTGACATACGCTACTTTTTGTCCGTCTATCTATCTGTACGTCTGTGTGTCTATTCGAGCTAATCTCCAAAACGGCTGAAAAGATTTTAATGAAACCAATAACGGCAAATCAATAACGGGTTGTGCGTTCGTTTGTTAAGTTTTCTCCGTAAACGTTGTTGATGTTACGTGCCGTTTGTGCCACATTAATGCCACGACGGAATATTCCATATTCCATAATTACACGAATTTTTCAAGTGTCCATTATGACGAAAAATGTTCAAATGTAATGAAAACACAACGCTAATCAATAAACAAAAGACTGTCTTTGTAAAAAGAATGTCATGTTTTTAAAACAAAATTTGAATTTAGAATGCACAGCCAATCAAAATTTTTTTTGTTTAAAATCCCAATATAATAATTTAAAGCTCACAGGGTAAAACTAGGAACCAATCAGAATTAGATTTGATCAGTAAGCAAAAATCTAGCCTATCAGAGTTAAGAATATTAAAAACCCTATTTTTTTCCCGTAAGATTTAAAAATGTTGGCACCATTGTCTAATTATCCGTGTTTTCACAATATCCCTAGAGTTTTCAAAATGAATCATCCTGCGACATACACACCGTTTCTGTTGCGTGAATTATAACCGAACGGTTAGGTGATATTTTCGTCTACGTTTTTTAAACGTCGACTTTCTATTCAGACATTATGTAATCAAAGGTCGGCACATAGCACGCAAGCCACTCTACAACTGCAGAAAAATATGAGAAATAACGATATCGGTTTCGACACGGCCTGCAATTATTTTGTTACATAACAGAAAAATATCAAACACAAAGATCATACAAAGGCGTCCCTATTGCATTTTTTTATAAGTAAACAATATAGGTCATCAAAAGAAAATACGTCAAAGAATATATGAAAGCGTCTGTTTTGCAATTTTCCTATAAGTACAATAAATACTAAAAGCAACCGCTTAAGAAATTGCATTGCAAAAGATTGTGAACAGAAAAGAAAATTATGGAGATAGGTTGTTCTAGCTGTGGCGTCGCATCGGTCATGAATAAACCCGTCGTCGTTTTAAACGTGTTTGTTCAGCCGAGAATGCCGTCCCTCGTTCCTGCCTTTTGTCCATCTGTCCGTTCTATATTAGAACACGGGCTGTCGGTCTGACTTACTTTAAGTGGAGTTCTATTCTGTTGCTAAACTTCAGTTGAACCGGAGTATCACTTGATCCATTCTAAGGGTGCAATTTCTCTTTTAAGTACATTATTTTCAGGGTGATTCAGACACGAATAGCCTAGAATTCACTTTGAATTGCTGTCGCCATCTGCTAGGGGTTCGCAGTTCTACTGCGACTAGATAATGTATTGAAAATATACTACAAACAATAATAGGAATAATAATACTTTAGAAATCTCACACACGGCCACCTAAACTTGGTAGAGTCTGTATTAAGGGTACTAAACAATTCATACTTAGATGTTTTGACATTGATAATGTTCATCAGATCGTTTTCGTGGTGGAGTGTAATTCGGCTGTATTTTAGAAATTTATAATGGTAGATGCAAGGCAGAGGTGTCAAAAGATGCAAGGGCTTGTGCGGCCAAATTTTCTAAAATCAATTTGTAACTTTTTTCGAAAAATCGAAAATGGTGAAAAAAAAGACGAATAATCCCGATTTTTAGGACAAAGGTTGATGATTATTTCAAAAACGTAAGCCAATGTCAAAAGAAATTTCGGTACCGGTCGAAAACTGTGGGTTTGGCAGATGCCATTTTTAATGAATGATTATTAGATCAGTTATATACCCTGGAGAGTGAGATTCGGCTATATTTTAGGAAGATGCAGGAACTCGCGGGGCACCGTATGGTACCAAATTTTTTAAAATTGGTTCATAACGTTTTTCGAAAAATTTAATAAAATTGTTTAACAAAAATGTATCATGAGTTTTTATTTTTGATGTTTTTTTAACTTCCCGCTATACAAGGGAAGTTATTGATTTGGGTCCGATTTTCGATTAAGACCCGCTATACGTCGTTTGAAAGGGTTCATCGAGACTTAGATGCGATTAGATTTCGAAGTCAATAGGTCGAGCTGTATTAAAAATAATTTAAATTAATTTAAAAAATTTAATGGTTTTTTAAATAACTTTGAGATTTTTCAACCGATCTACTTAAAACCTTATATAAGTTTTTTGTACATAAATATGCGTCGAGTGCTTTCAAAAATATCAAAATCGAACGACGCGTTCAAAAGATATCGCAGTTCACAAATTTCCGAAAACGCGTTTTTTTAACATAACTTTGAGATTTTGTGCTTAAAAAATTACATATAATGCCGTGAATTGCATTAAAATCAAAAGAAGCGTCAAAAAATATCGCAGTCTACAAATTTCCGAAAAATACATAATATTTTTTTAAACATACCTTTGAGATTTTACGACTAATAGATTTTTGACTTTACACAAAAGTTCTGTGCTTACAAAATTGTATAGAATGCCCCAAACTGCATTAAAAACGAAGCGTTCAAAAGATATCGCAGTTCAAATATTTCCAAAATAACATTTTTTTTATATGTCCCAAGTTTCTGAGCTTGAAGAACTTTAAATGTATAGAAATTCTGTTTTTAGGATTGCAGAGCTTGGAAAATGAATATTAGGAGCTCGAAGAGCTCAAAAAACCACGAAAATCGATATTTTGGCTCGAAGAGCTAAATAGCTTTCTAATTTTCGAGCGCCTTGAACTCGAAAATAGCGGGAAGTTTCAGGAATAGCTTGCAGGGTCAACCGTTTTTTTTTTCAATGTCTTCCGATAGTCGCGAGAAGCGCAAAATCTGTAGATTTTTTTAGAAAAAAACATATAGATATATCGTGCACACAAATATTTGTCCCGCACGGGAATCAAACACGCGACCTTTGGTTCTACAGTTAGATTTGTAAACAAAGCAGCGAATATATAACCAGACCTATCACAAATATAAACTAATTAATATACGAGAATACTTGTTTTCCCTATTTCTGATTAATTTAAAGGGATGTAAAATTTGCATATTTTGTAGATATTTCTGCCTGAACCGTTGGGTATAGAAACTTGCTCAGGGATTTATTAAATAAATTAATGTATGCATCGACTAAGAAAGGGGTTTTAAAAATTGGATTTATGATGGGGCGAATTGGGAGTCGTAACTTGCGAATCATGTTTTATTATCCCAAAGCGATGCTTAACTATGGTCACTTACAATTTTCACACTGTCATGTTTACCAAAACACACAACCTACCTAGCTTAATTTAAAATGATTCATGTACGTATTCCTAAATATAACACCAAAACTGCACTAGCTACTTACCTTGTACCACGCGGGTGAAATCGCGTGCGGAGGCTAATCACTTGAAGGTGAAAATCTCGTCTTAGTCATTCCATACTTTAGTTGCACGAATACAGCTTAGTTAGGCAATTAATTAAGATAATGATGGCTTTAAAAATTATGAGTAAATATTTTTTACGGATTGTATATAATGCTATAAAATACTGCAGCCTTCACGCACTCATATCCGGCCCATTAAAATTAAACATTTAAATTAAATACTTTTAGTGACCACAACCGCAATAGATAGATATTATTTTATAATTTTTGAAGCAGTTATTTCCAAAATAAATTACTTAAGTGTATTTGTGCAACGACGTAAGCAATAACGTAGATGAGGTATAATACCCTTAATATTGTTTTGAGGACTTATTAATCCGTAAAATGTGACCCATAACATATAGATCCTAACAGCATATTTCACGTACAAAGTATCACTTCATTTGTTATCATCAATAGATAATAAATAATCAATTTTCTTAGACAACCCAGTTGCCGTGAATTTGAACTGAAATAATATTAATTATACGCCTTTGAGAAATGTCCAGTTTAATTATGTTTCAGTAAAACCAATCAAACTTAGTCGAGACGTCTCGCACAAATTTAAATTTATCTGACTTTAGTCTTTTCAATCCTTTTTAGCGGTTTAATCATGAAAGGCATGATTGATCGTCCATGAAGTAATTTGTAGGATTATACGATTTAAGAAGACGGAGAGAACTAAGACTTGTTCAGTCTTTCAGCTCAGACGATTTGAGTCAGCACATTTACACGTCGCATTTCGCATTACACGGTTCGACAGTAAGCACAATTTTTAAATAAGATTTTTCGCCAAACAAAGAGAGCTCACCAATTATGTTTCAGTAAAGGTGAGACCTTCATAACCCACGTCGGCGTTCAAATATTGATTTGTATGATAAATGATTAACAGGATGAAATGGCTTTTATGATGAATTACGCTTGAAATACGCTTAAAGATTATAAAAGGAAAGTCAATAGGCTACTAAATGAAATTACTGTAAATGTAGGAATTTTTATTGTAGTAAGTTGGGATTACATTCAACCGAACACACCATATTATTATATATATAGTCGTATATGTCATTGTGAATATCCGATGTTGGACAATATTAAACTGCACTGCACCTGTATATGTTAAAAATCATCAATTACGTCAGTGCAAAAGCGAATTATATTTTTTTTTTAAATAACGTATACATGACAACAACGTCTAGGCCCCAAACTAAGTATTAGCTTGTGTTTTGGGTACCAAGCGAAGGCAGCACATACATATATAGACGACCGCTTAGCCTAGTGGGCAGCGACCCTGCCTACGAAGCTGGAGGTCCCGGGTTCGAATCCCAGGTCGGGTCAGTATTTATATATGATGAATATTAATACTGGCACCGGGTCTTGGTTGTTATTTGTATGTGGTGTCTTCGCTTAATACCCAAAATACAAGCTAATGCTTAGTTTGGGACCTAGACGTTGTTGTGATTGTATATGTTATTATTATTATGATTATTATTATATATCAACCAATAACCGGTACCAGTGTGAATATTCATCATATAAATACTGACCCGACCTGGGACTCGATAATAATAATAATAATAATAATTATTATTATTATTATCTAAAGATACGCAGCATTTCAAACATTCACACTGACATACGAGTATATACTTATATGTACCTATGTTGTTTGATATTGGTTGAGTTGTTTGATGAAGCTTACAAATGTCCAACATATTTTAATTAGTTTCTTTTTCGAATAAAATATTGTATATACAATTAAACTTTTCGATTTATCCTTTTTCATCGGATTTTTAGATCATTTCTTTTTTTTCTATTCTGAAACACTGTTAAACCAATTAATAAAATTAAAATGGTAGATCAATGTTCTGAAAGCATTATTTTTTCCGGTAAATACGCATGTATGGTAGGTGCACACGAATACGTATTTATAATAATAATATAATATCTGGGACATCCCACATAGCGCCATTTATATAGTCTCAAAGTACGCAAGTATTACGCTTGTGTTATGGGCTACTAGACATCTGATACACGTTTTTAAATTTTCTTCTTTTTAATGATGTATACAAATGTAGATACCTTACAACTAAACACGGAACAAATAGACATGTTCATGCACACAAATAATTGGCTCGGGCGGGAATCGAACCCGTGACCCTTGGCTCCGCAGTTAGGGTCTCAAAAAGTTGATTTAAAACAAAACAGTAATACGATATGATTCTGTTTGTATTCGTTGAGTATGAAACTAATATTAGAGTTATTAGCAAAAGTTATCGAACTCGATTAGGGTTAAAAACTAAAAAGTCATCGACCTCGTTTCAAAGCACCCACAGTTGAGAGTACACGCAATTTATGGACATTAAAACTTATGTTCTGAACCGGAGTTATGATATTTACGCACATTTTCATATTAAAGACTTTGTAAATAAAGTTATATTGTTCACAAAGCAATTGCAACACAAAAAACAAGAGAAATTCAATAAAATCGAGCACTCGAAGTTAGGAAATCACGATCAAAGTATTTGATGTCACGTAAAATGGACGTGTTGCAACACCTCGGTGTTGCACTCACTCACTCGTGACAGGTGTTTTTTTATAAAATTTCTAAGATAAGATCTTTACAAAATTATGAAAATTCCATGTTCTGCTATAGTTTCTTGAGTAAATCGTAAAATAACTTATTAAGTTTCTAGTACAAGATGGCGACATCGTGAAAATTGATTTTCGAATCTGGTTTGGCTTGCCCTCGCATCATATTATAACCTGTATGAGCTTTCTTAGGGTAGGAAGGAAATATCTACTAATTTATCCAGAAGGGTTTTACTAGGCTAAGCCAGTTCATCTTAAGCGCGTTAGGACCAACCGCTTTACGTTTTTTTTTGTGAAATTTCTGTAGTAATAAAGTACATAATGTGAATCTGAAATAATATTGCAGTTCCAAAATTAAAATAAAAAATATGTACCTGCTACAAAGGCTCTTTTATCAAATTTCAAACACTTGAAATGAACATTAATTAAAGGACTTCAAAAAAGGAGGAGGTTTCTCAAAAACCTATCAATTTAGAAATTATGGTCTATGAACCTATCTTGGCAAATATTCGAATGGATCAAAATGCTTTTGGGACTTGGGTGGCTCGTTATAGAGTACATAAACCAGGCCAAGTGAATTCAGACCAGGCCATACCAATTCATCCAAGAGTGTGCGTATTCATACTAAAACAAACCAGTTTATCCTAGGCTAAACTTATTTTAGCTTCCATGACGCTCGTATTCATTTTAGTGTTTACACTGAAAAAAGTAGATAAAAAACTAGTTGTGTTACCATGAAAATAGCAAAACCTTGAAATTTTTTAAACAAAGTTAGGTAAAATGCAAGGTATTGGTTCAGTCATTAAAAAAACTGAGTTTGACTACTTATCGTAGTAGTTAATGTCGTCACTATTTTTAGGTAACTAGTAATCAAATTTTTTGTTACTTATAACCGAAAAGTTTTTCTATGTAGAGTTTCGAACTTTCAGGATTATGAACTTTTGGGATTTACTCACATTCAGAATAATTCACGTTCAGGATTTTTTTTTTTTTATAAATTTAGAAAGCTCCCTATATAATCTATAGGCAGCTTTTCTAATCGCAGTATAGCAGTATAATAAAAGTACGAATATGCTAAGCTCCGCTGCTGTAAAATTTATTTGATCTATGTAGAATGTCGTGATCGCCCAGAGCGCAACGAGCCTGTCTCAAATTTATAAGGCCCCGTCGGGCCATGGTTCGAATCCGGGCGTGTACCAATGAGTTTTTATGATTTAAGTACACAATATCACTGACACCGTGCTTCGGAGGGCACGTTAAGCAGTCGGTCCCGGACGCTGTCAATAGATGGCGGTCGTTACAGTTCCCAACCCGCAGTGGACCAGCGTGGTGGACTTAAGCTCCAAGCCCCCCTCCTCACCCTGGGGGAGGCCTAAGCCCCTGCAGTGGGGTAAAAATGGGCTGATGATGATGATGTAGAATATAATAGTTTGACTTTATACAGTACAGTTTGCATCACCATTTTTATTTCATGTTAAATCGTTAGCAGCCAGTTTCACCTGAAAACCAATGCTACAATTTGATCCTACATTACTATTAAACATACATGAGCACCTGAATTTCGTGATCTAACATAAAAAGTACCATTAGACCGAGGTGCATTAATGATTTTATCGACAATGTGAATTTGAATATGTTTAAGGACGGTTAAAAAACTACAATCGCAGCCCCAGACGTCGACGGAGAGAGAAGTATATCGATGTATGAGGAAACAAGGGTTTCGTCGTCATCGCATCCAGTTCACCGGGCTTCCAGATAAAGTATTGTACATAATAGATAAAGGAAACCAGGTTTGAGTAAATACTGCTGCGCGAGTAGATTCAGTATAATTCAGATTTAAAAAGTACGGTTTCCTTACAAAGCACGCAATATTTACATACAGACAAAAAGGCACGACCTGAGCTTTACATTAGTGCGTGAATAGGCGCCGGAAGTAAAATCGGCACGAAGCAGTGAGCGCTAAGTGGCAGAGGCGGACCTACGGGGTGACACCTCAGTCCAATTCTACCGTGGAATAAATATATCACACCTGTATTCATACTTCTGAATTCTATTTAGACTTAGGAAGTAGTTACCGAAATAAATCTCTTCATAAAGCTTTTTTCTAGCACCTATCTCTACGAAAGAAAAATTCAGATAATTTAAAATATTATTAAAATGTAGTTCATAACTCATCATCATCATGATCATCATCAGCCCATGTCTCTCCACTGCGGGATATAGGCCTCTCTCAAGGCTCGCCACCACACACGGTCCTCCGCCTTCCGCATCCAATTACCCCCGGTATGGTGCTTCAGGTCATCAGTCCACCTGGCCGAGGGGTGTCTAATGCTACGCTTCCCAATACGTGGCCTCCACTCGAAAACTCGTCTACCCCATCGGTTGTCGGTTCTACGGCAAATGTGACCGGCCTATTGCCACTTCAGCTTGCTAACTACTTCAGCTATGTCGACAACTTTAGTTCTTCGATGGATTTCAGTATTCTTGATTTTGTCCATCAAGGAAATACCGAGCATAGCCCGCTCCATAGCGCGCTGAGCGACTTTGAATTTGTGGACCAGTCCTGCCATGTTTCGGCACCGTATGTCATTGTAGGCAGGTCATAATCATAACTCATGCAATTAATTTATTATTTACGGATTATGTTATCATTCAAACAATAATGTCTTTTAGAAACTTAACTTTGACTTCTGTGATGAATCAGAAAAAAATAACATCAATTGACGTAGGTTACATTAGAATAAATATTTTAGAACGTATACAAAAGCTAATTTAAAATAATAGCTTATACCAAATTTTTTATACCCCGGGTTACATTATTGTGATTTTCGTAGGGTCTCTAATATTTTTGAAAATAAAATATAGCCCATGTTACCGCTGAACATATATATAGATGAAAGCTTTTTAAAATCAGTTCAGTAATATTTATGTTTATCCATTACAAACAAATTTTTCTCTTCATATTACTATTAGTTCAGATAATAAAGAAAAGATAGACAGACAGACAGAAAACACACAATACAGAAGACAATATGTTCCCGCTGTGCTCTCTCGTTTATAAAATATTTACCGTAATTGTATATATTTTCTGTAAGTAATAAAATGTTGATACCTAAAAACAGTGAAGAAAATGTTCGTAGTTCGATGAGTCAAAATGTATTGCCAAAGGGTTGGATGTAGTCGAATTACTAATATCAATACTTATTCACGTGCAATGGAGAAAACAAGGACTGATAACTATTAAGGTATGCTTCTAGTCTTTCAAACAGATTCAACTCTATGAGGAATGCAGTCTAAATAGACAGTAGGCGTAAATGTCTCGGCAAATAGGCGTGTCTAAAGTCTATAACGCCGCCTTGCGTGCGCCGAAGCTCAAAGGCTTTAAAGTTTCAAGTGAAATAAGGAGTGAAATAAGAAATAAGTGAAATGAACTGTAACGGCTTCGTGAATACAATTCACACAAATAATGTGACGAAGGTGATTAATGAGTGAGTCAATCGATCTATAAAATAAATAAAGTGCCGGCCATCAATAAGCTATAGGTACCCGTGCACGCTAGGGGCGGGCTTCACTTTATGCTATCGCTCTGAGGACGAATTTATCACTCGTCACACAATTATTTTCGATAAAATTTTCCTTTACTATCCTTGCGGTTAGCCTTGTGAATTTCATGGTTGACTTCGTCTTTACAGTTTTATAAAAACGGAAATGTAGAATCTCATCTCAAAATAACGACACTGATAGTATGTAACGATTTTAAACCTTCTTATGTCTGACTCTTTATTAACAAAATAACTACAGATTAATATAGATTTACGAACTCTGAGGCCGCGCGTCCACTAATAAAAATCGTCGCTCGATCCTGCCTACCATTACATATTTCCAGGCGCAGGCGTTAGCGATAGCTGTCATGACGGCATGGCAGCCAGGACCGTCCCATAACACTAAAAACTTAATATATAAAAATCGACAGTGGACTATTAATTGGTCTATGTATAGTATATCAATGAACATATATTATATGTTTTGACTGCATATTCCTCATAATCGTCAATTAGTACCTACGTGTCTGCATAGGATAAGAAAGGGTCGAGGTTACTACCTATTCCATTGTTTACCCTAGCCCTGTATGTGGACCCTAAATTATAGATGAGTAAGTTTTGATGTTCTGCCTGTTGTTTACGGCATCACCCATATAGTCCATTCTAATATTACAAATGCGAAAATGTTTGTCTGTTATGTTTTCACGGAAAAACTGTTGAACAGATTTTTACGAATTTTGGTGTATATTTAAACAGTTTGAACGCTAAGACAGAACATGCGAAAACGTGTTTGTATGTTATTTACCCTTTCAGGGCTAAACAGGTGAACCGATTTTGATAAAAAAATGTTAGAAAGATAGCTTAAATTCTATAAACGGACACAGGTCACTTTTTACCGTGAAAATGTCTGTGTGTTTGTTACCGTTTCACAGGTAAACCGGAAACCTTTAGGGGTAGTTTTACAAATGTAAGGACCACGTAGACGAAACGGTGGGTGCAAAACTAGTAATATATAAAACAGAAAGTTTCGTACAATTTACGAAATTTCAAAATTAGCACTACATTGTACATAATTATTCGAATAACATTCAAGAAATAAATTTGAAATAAAATTTAACAGCATATGTACGCAATGAAAAAATTCTGAAACTCATATCTTTTTGCAGGTCACGTCAATTCCATATAGTACAAAATATCCCTAACAATGAAACATTTACTTTCATTTGTGGCCAAGAAATATCCACGTAGGTACTTTAGCACAGTGCTTTATGGATTTTTAATAATAAATAAAACCTCTTGTTTATTATGAACCTCATTAATTATTGAATATACTAATTTTATATTAATAAAAGCGCATAAGATATGGTCTTCCTTAGTCTGTGTACTGAAACACTGAAGAACTAACAAGTTAGGTATTTGCTGATACAATAACTATTACATTTTACGACTACGTATGCCGAATTGAGCCTGTTGATGTGGTTTGTTGCCTGAGCTGTATATGATTGAGCTGTAACCAACGTTATTTAGAGAGAACGTCTGATATTTATGAATGTTATGTCACAATTATGTAAAGCTCGTGTTGTAAAGACCGATGCATTCCCGCACGCGATTAATAGACAAATTTCTCTTTCATAATCAATCATTTCATTTACAATTACTACAAATACGTCGACGATACAAACAGGAACTACATTTGTGTTATATTGAATTATAAAAAATATGAAAATAAGCTATAATCACGAAATTACTAATTATGATAAAATATAAAAGTGGAAATATAAACAGTTTCTAGGGCACTATCAAATATATAAATTCATTGTATTATTTTAATATTTTAAACAAGTCAAATGAAATTATTATTAATCTACATTGTTTGATGAGGAAACTCGTTAACTTTTTCAATTTGGTGGTCTGCGAAAATATAAAATGTAGGCTAGAGATTAACAAGTACTCGAAACGGTGTAAGTGGGTTCACTTTTTGTTAGAATATTTTGTATTGTTTTCATAATATTTATATTTAAAACCTATTAACTACTTATTAACGTTTTCTTTGTAGCCGTGGCATTTCACTACATTTTATTTGTGAAATCTAAAAACAAAAAGAAAGTTTTCATAGTTTAATTAATGTTTCATTGCAATTAGTATCCTGAAATGGCAATGAGTCGGATTGTTGAATCGGTCACATGTCGGCAAATAGACTGTTAGGTGCCCTGTTAGCAGCTATTTAGATCGACCACCTGGTCTAAAAAAAATCGAGCTGAAATTAACTGTATCATCATGTGTTTGATGTATTTCATTTTATACAAAAAAAAAATATCTGATAGGACGGCGCCTTTCTAGGCTTTTTACGGCAGTTGATTCTTTCGAGTAATCATCGATGCGGTTTTTGCACGTTTCGGAGGTACATCGATCATTACTTATAACACATATTGGTTTCTAAGCGGTCCCATATTTGGAGGTTTAATAGCACGGATATACAGCTAGCAATAATATGCTGTATATTTGCACCCAATAATTGCTACAGTGCGACCTTCATAGTATTCGACGAAGTAATGTCGAAAGAAGTTCCCTGACCGAAATGGGCAAAAATCGCTTTTTGAGCATGTAATAACGTCTCTAACACGATATTTGTGATCGCTCCATTTGCACCAATTTCGATTATTAACATAAAAGCTGAAAATTTGTTTCATCTAAGTAATTTCCTTCCAGAAAAGCCATTGAAAATCACTTCGAAAGGTCGACTGCTACAAAAGGTCTGAGGCGGCCATTAGATGTAAGTAATTTTTGTTATAAAATGAAATACATCAAATACTCGATAAATAAATGAAAATCCAAAGGTTTACTTTGTGCATGTTTTCTTTTTTTGAAGATTAAGTTTTATAACTTAATTTGAACTACCCGTAGTCAGGAAAAGCTCAGCAGTGGACTAATTCAAACTGAAATAAAAGAACAATTTTTTAAATTAAGAACATTTAATTAAGAACCTACTTAGGTAAGTCGTTAATTAACTTGCTATATATTTATTAATACATATATGAATACGCAAAGTTTATTAGTTTGCACAGTCACCACATAAATACATTAGCCAATTATTTTGTTTATTGACATTGCAATTACGTTTTAATTTCGCGTATAATCGCACAAAAGTATCCCTATTTGTATCACAAAATCTTTTAATGGGCATATACGCTTTTACAATAAGATTCCAGTTGACATTCAAGATCTACCTTTTAACTAGTTTAAAACCACAATAAAACGAAAGCTTTATGCAAAAGCTTTTTATAAAGTACCGGACAACTTACATGATAAAAATCCATGGGTGTAAACCGCTCAAGCTCAAAACCCCCTCACCCTAAGGGAAGGCCTAAGCCCCTACAGTGGGGCATAATGAGCTGCCGTGGAATGGAATGGAATAAAACCGCTCGTCTATCGGCTTCTATAAATAATATTAATCATTAAGGTTTAAACAAAATTACGAACAATTGTTAACAATAATGCTAAAAAAAATTATTTTTTTAGCATTTATATTTTGTTTAATAGTTATTTTTTTGTATATATACATATAATTTTTTTTTATATTTTTTTTTATATATATTTTGTTTTATAACAGTCTGTTATTTATTTGTTATATATAAGTTTGTTTGTTGTTTGTTTGTTTGTTTCAAACAAAATGATGTCTTTTCTGTTTAAATTACTTACTAATAAAATCAATTCCGCACAATTGCTAACAAAAATATCCTTTGTGGTTCCCTTACGTGCGAATGCACGTGTGCGCTCCTCACGTAGTAAAGATTTATTCGCACCGCCTCGTTTACGGAAGAATTACACCCGAAATAACTTTTTATACCGTTCACTAAAAATGTATAATGATGATTTTTCTCATATCGATCCCTTTGTTGCTACTTTGGACACTTTCAAAAAATGTGTGTTTGCTAAATTAAGCAATTTATGAATTGTAAAATCGTAACGTAGCGTAACGATACGACATAAAATCGTGAATTGTAAAAATTGTAATTGTTTTCGGCACTATAGGTCTGTATTTAAGGAACTTTTGTGTTATGTATTATAATTGTAAATGACTTTTTGTGCCAGAATAAATAAAAATAAAATAAATAAAATAAATAAATAGAACGTCCTTCAGTTTCTTGTGTACCTATTCTTCTTAGAGGAACCAGCACTTTTTGAATGCGCTTTTGTGGTGACATTTTTCCACAAAGTATCATAATAAGTTCACTCTTATAACGTATTTCAAGATTATGTTACATAACTACGAAATAAAGACATTTGACTATTGACTAATCTAAAAATTAAACTTTGTTGGTTGTTTGTCAATCAGTCATGCTTTAGAGAGAAGGCGTATCGATTTAAAATTGGTTATTTAATACAGAAATTAATTGACTAGACGTGATGTTAAATTCAATTTAAACTAGGCTTTCTGTACAAACTAACAATTTTCGGAAAAATTGCGGTCTCAAATGCGGTCGAGTTGTGTTTTAAAATAAAAAATCTTTCCTTAACAACTTTGTTACACAATTGAACAGAGCTAAGTCATAGGTTTTCTTGTGCATATGACTATATTAATTTTCATTACAGCCCTTACTGAATGCTATTCTCGTGAATTTATTAAATGGAAATTTACGGAGAAGAGACACTGCAACCATTTTGGATTTTCTTAATTAGCAATCGTGGTCCCAAAACAAAAATTAGACATTTAACAATACACACATCAAAAAAGTCTAAGCAACACATACAAATTTCAATTTTACAATTTGTTTTCGCATTAAATCCTTAGTATTTTCTTATTTATATTATTTTTTTAATGCTTTTTTGATATTAAACAACAATTGTTTTTTTATATTTATTTTTTAATAATCTTAATTAACAATAATAACGAGTAAGTACTGTATGTACGTAGTACAAAGTAAGGTGCCTAATCAACTAAACTTAAACTAAAATTAAATGGTTGTACAAAAATTGCATAAATTAATACAAAGTGTGGCCTCCTCTGTTAAGGAGAACTTGCTGGCACCGATTATTCATAGAATCGATGAGACTGTTAATGTTATCCTGCGGCAATTGGTCCCAATGAAATTTTAGTAAGTCCATCAGTTGTTGGGTTGTTGTCACTCCATCCAAGTCCTTTATAACACGTCTCTGGAGCATGTCCCATGCATGCTCAATGGGGTTGAGGTCTGGCGATTGTGCAGGCCAAGGCAATAACAGGATGTTTTCCCTTGCCAAGTACTCCCGTGTGTGCAAAGCTGTATGCAAAGGCGCATTGTCATGCATCAACGTGAAATCGGAGCCAAGCGTTTGTGCGAATGGACGGACCTATGGCCTTAGAACATCGTACCAACGTAATTTACAGCGTTCATGTTACCATTTACAAAAACGAGCTCAGTTCGTCTGTTCTTCATAAAACCCGCCCATACCATAACTGTTGAGCCGTTGTATAGATGACCTTCCTGAACGTACCTCAGTCTTTTAGTATTTCAACAACAACACCACTTGAATTTTGTAGCCTTAAACCTATCTTTCGGGCAGTTAACATCGGCTGGCGTCTTGCAGTCAGTTGTATGTATCGATCTTGCCGTGTAGTTGTACACCTTCCTCTGACCTGGGTGCTGCTCAACAGGATCTCCCATGTTAGTGTAATGCTGATGAAGACGGCAAATAACGCTTCTGTTGACACCAAAATACCGAGATGCCTGAGATTGACTTCTTTCCGCTTGCAACATCCCTACAGCTCTTTACGTTTCATTTGCGTTCAAATGACGTCGTTCCATGACGTAAAAAATGTCTCAAAATCCAAATTTGTTGAAAACTTTTTTTTTAAATTATTATTTAAATCATAAAATGGATACAGAATAATAAATTTTAATAAGCAAAGAAAACGCTATAAAATTCGAACAAATGCATTCGCTTTTGCGTTTGTGAAAAAAAAAACAAATGCTACTTGATTTTTTTTACAACCAGCCAGTATGTCCTCTAGATCAAAAAAGTTTACATAGGTATTACCTACTTGGTAAGAAATGATATAATAATTGATTAATAATTTGAAATATTAAGTGTTGATTAGACTTTTTTGATGAGTGTCACTGACTAAATAGGTGTCACGGGTCGCGCGATGCAATTAATCGATTCCGATGGATGAGTATGATGAGATACCTTACAGATCACATACTCCCAGCGGCGGCCTTAGGGGGTGGCGAACAGGGCAATCACCCGGGGCCTCGCTCTTGCACGGACCTCGGGTCAAGCTAATTTTAAAAAATACAGATTTTTTTAACTATATTTTTTTTTTATTTTTGATTTTGATTCTTAATTACTTATTAAGGTTATAACATAACGGTAAACCACACCTGTTGCGGCTGCGTCTGCTGAAAGGAGTTTTTCGAGGCTTAAAATTATTAAAACATATTTCAGGAATTCGATGACGGACGGCTTTCAGCCCTTGCTGTTCTTTCAATCGAAAATGACGTAGCTCATTCGTTAGATTATTGTGCTTTAATTAAAGATTTTAGTCTTAGTAAAAGCCGCAAACATCAATTTTAAAATTCATCATATTTGTATTTGTTACTTTTGTAAATCTTTCAATGTAAGTAAAATATTTTAAAACTCAAATTTTATTTATTTGTATAACTTTAGCATTTCTCGTCAAACATAACGAATACCTACTAAACAACCAGACCTACTTTCGTATCACATAGGTACTTTTCCGTAGGACAAATGGCCTCACAAAAACCTGCCGCCCGGAGCCTCGCAATGGGTAAGGCCGCCGCTGCATACCCCTAAAGGTACTGTTCGTTTATATTCACTTCAGCATTTGCAAATAAAATTTTATTTCTCATTTATAATTTACAACACCAAGTGAAATGGCTGACGAATAGCTATGTAACGAATAATTGAGTTCTAGGAAAAAATGTGAAAAAATACATACATCCTGTTTTATTATGACCTACTTTCATTTTAACTTACAACGTTCTTAATAAATACTTGTATATACTTCCAGCTCAAATTTTCCTCATCAATTAGAACCTTACTCTTGAGCTATAGAGTTATTTTGCATACTTGTACAGTTCAGATAATAATATTAACTAGGACACCCCACACGGCCCATCTAGTCTCAAACTAAGCTAAGCTTGTATCATGGGTACTAAATGAAAATGTTTTTGTTTGATAAGAGAGTCAATAATAATAATAATAACACGCACAATCACAACAACGTCTAGGTCCCAAACTAAGCACTATCTTGTATTTTGGGTACCAAGAGAAGACGCCACATACATATAACAGCCAAGACTCGGCGCCAGTATATAAATACTTACCCGACCTGGGATTCGAACCCGGGACCTCCAGCTTCGCAGGCAGGATCGCTGTCCATTAGGCTAAGCGGTCGTCAATCTTATGCTGCAGCCATAATCGTCGGTCTCTTCACGAAGGAACTTCTCAATGATTATAGAGCTGTTGTTCGAAACGCCTAAACGATCAAATTTTGAATGCGTTTTCAAAGTTGATAACTAAAATAATTTTCGTCATGAACTTGATAAGGAGTGGATATTTTCTCGTCCAGAGGCAACTTCTCCAGCGTCAATAACACGTACTCTATAAATAAATATAGTACATAGCTTATAGGTTGAAATTTGTTAATTAATTTATTTATTTTAATATTTTTAAGAAAAACTTACAGTTAATTACAACTAAAATATGAGCATCAAGAAAAAAAAAACGGTGATGGATATTCAAACAAGCCTTAACAAGTTTCCACAAATTGAACAGCCAAAACAAGTTTAATATGATTTCCTCCATTAACTTTATGATGAACTAAGAATTGTTTCCTCTAGAGAAAACCTTTCATCTTCTATTATATTTACAATAAATAGTTCATAATAGTCAATAATATCATAAAGTTTCTCATGAAATCATTGCAAAGATTTTCATACTCAATTATAATGACCTTGGCCACCTGAGTGGAAACAATAAATTAATTTGTGTCAAAATTTAAAACGAGCTAATTTAGTGGCCGCCGCTATCCCGACGTAATCACATTACCTAGAGAAAATCTCGGGAGGGCAAATTAAGCGAATATTCAAAATATACACGAAATTCACTAATCACGGGCGATGGCTAAGCAGCATGTTTATCTTTGCGATTTCGCGAGTTAGGTTAAATTAATAAAGGGAATTAATTTAACTTTAATGACTTGAAAATATTTCTATTATATTTTAAGGATACCGTATATAAAAATAAATGAACTTTACTAGAATGTTTAATAGTCTAGGTATGTACCTGTAGCCTAGTCATAACAGCGAAGTTAGTCATACGGTGGAAGTGAAAATGCTAACGCAATTCGCATCCCACAACAAGCATCTCCCTTTCTCCCAGGGGGTGAAACCGTCGGGTGTCTTGCCAATAGTACGACTAAGACCCGGTGGATCCACAGCACAGCACACATTGGCAAAAGTGAGGGCGCGACGGGTGATGAAGTAAAAGCAGTAAGACACAGACAGCACTGCCTGTTTCAGCAACACTGGCACCTGGGCGGAATTTATATGGCCTCCCTTCCCCGATCCTCTAAAAAAGATAGGAAAAGCGAAGAAAAATAAATAAATATTAATTTTCTTATTTCGATTTTTGAGATAATTTTAACGAACAGATTAATCTAGTGGTTAGGGATCCTAACTGCATAACCAAAGGTCGCGGGTTCGATTTTTGTCCGTGACAAATATTTGTATATATATGAACAATATAAACATGTCTATTTGTTCCGTATATGAGTGTAAAATATATATATGTATGTATAATAAAAATTGTTAATTAAGTTCGTATCTTTGTCGTCTAGTAGTTACCCATGATTTGCCCATTTTGAGACTATAGGTGGCCGTGCGTGAGAAATGTCCTAGGTATTAGGTATTATATTAACAACAAAAATTTGCAATTTCCTGGTCTACTATTCGATTCAAATGTTAGGAAATGAGCTGTATCCACAAACATGAGAAATCCGGAGAAAAGTCAAAAGTATTCCTTTTTCATTAAACTTTGACGACAATTTAATTAGGCAACCTAACTTGATAGATAATTAACGGAACATAACATATACATCACAACAACGTCTAGGCCCCAAACTAAGCATTAACTTGTGTTTTGGGTACTAAGCGAAGACACCACATACATATAACGACCAAGACCCGGTACCAGTATCGATAATCGTCGAGGGGAGGCCTAAGTCCCTGCAGAGGGCATTAATGGGCTGATAGTATTGTATGGTACTTGTAAATAAACATATTAAATGTAATGTAAACAAGGTTCTTTTTAAAAAAAATCAATTTGGAAAATCCGAAATGTCCCTTCGATACTGTGAACTGACATTAATGACTATTAAAACCAAACGCTGCTGTCAACTTAATTTGCTCTATGCCTTGTTTCCTATATTATAATTTTGTCTCGTAGCTTTTGTAATAATTACAATACCTATAAATACAATTACTGTATGTTTTAAATTTTCTTTTCAACATGTTGTGTACTTTTACTGAACAATGATCTGGCACTTTATTTTGTATTACTGTTTTGTTTATGTCCATTGTACAGTGAGATATAACATAACATAACATAACATAACATAACATAACATAACATAACATAACATAACATAACAAACATAACATAACATAACATAAAACAAAACAAAACAAAATAAAATAAAATAAAACAAAATAATATAAAATATTTAAATTGTCTCGTTTCGTCTTAGGTACTTGAAGGAATATCTTACTTTACTGAGATTAGTATTTTGTATAATAGTATATTGGTACACAAGGGATCAAAGGGACCTATTTAGGCAAAAGATGTTTTGGCGCACGAGAGTAGCAAGGGCCTTACTTTTATTATGTGATGTGATGTAGCATACATCACAACAAAATACAGCGGCACTCAATGCCTTTACGGATCAAAAATTAGTAAATATGTTGTAGACGTGAGCCATTTCGGCGTAGCAAACTAACACGAGCAAGTGTAAGCGTACTCGACAGTACGAAATAGCTAAAGATAGTACATAACCTTTTATGTGTCGATATTATAAATTTGTCGATGTTTTACTAAATTATATTTTAGTTTTTTAATTATTATAATATTAATTTTAATTAATTAATCATAGAAGTACGAATTGACTAGAAGCATTCTTGTTACCGTGTAAACACTCTTCTTTTAGTTAGCTGGTGTATCTTTCGTATGTTTCAGGCCGGTTTCAGTCCGCGAAGGTCCCCGCGCCAGCCTTCACCCACGCGACATTGCGCTTGACAGTTTCGATACTGTGAACCTGTGAAGTGACATTTTTGACTCTACTCTGTGTAATTAATAGTAATATTATCATATTAAGCCAAGTCGGCATTGAATTATAATTTGAAGTAAAGAATGAAAGTCGAGTTATAGTTCGCCTCAAACTTTATGGTGGATCGGAATACAACGTTAGAAGTAAGCTTGCGCAGGTAGTCATATACCCTTCCCTGCACTGCGTCTCGCTACACCTAAAACTAGTTACTGCGACGCGACTTGTGCCTATGTTCACATCCTCTATACAGTTTGATTGGAACTGTTTCGTCTTACGGTATGAAGTTGTACTGTTCAAACTAATTACACTAGTCTCTGTTCCAGGTCGATGGAGAGGACCGTATAGCTTGCTCTTTTTTATATATACCCAATTTCAACATTTTCGTAGTCCTACTCGGCTCCTACAGGAATCCTACTGACTCCTTAAGAACAAACAGTATTAAAGAGGAAATTAAAAACAATTTGTTAGTAAGTTAAACTGTATCCGTATAACGTTATTATAAAGTACCTATATGGAGGAACTTAAGACGCCTAGTTAATTGTGTAAAAGTGATTAAACTATTTATGGACCTATATTTTATTTTATAAAATAGAAAAATAAGGATAAATAACTATCTGCGACGGATACAAGGTAGGTGTGGATCCGTCGGGGGTTGACATCATTGTTATGAGGTCAGTTAATAACCACCAGCATCCTTCACCCCCTCACTTGCCTCGAATAAATGAACGCTATAAATATGGGTCGTGTACGCACCCGTTATTTTCTCGACAGCAAGAGACGGGCATATATAGATAACAGATACAGTCCACATTGAAAAAACAAGGAAAAGGAAGCTAGAGCAGTGAACCGGCTCGTCCTCCAACGCCAAATCCGTCCGTACATTTATATCTACTATATAATACATGGAGTGTTGAACTGGACGCAACACCTATAATGTACCAGACTTTTTAAATGTTTTAATTTATTTTTCTTGGTTCAAGCTGTAGTTGCATACAAATACTCGACCGTGAACACTAGACATTATGCAATTCGCGATTTTTTTTTAATCAGTCAGTTTTTTATTTCTTTTTAGCATTTTTTTTCTTCCAACAAAAAAAAACACGTAATCAGTTCATTTATTTGACTGGTGGCTACTATACCGCAGACAGATATAAATGTAGCTACAAACCATCCCAAATAAATTAAAATAAATTCATCCATGTTGGTGCTACTATGCTGCAGACAGATGCGCAGACAGACAGACGTACATACAGACTTAGGCCTCCAACTAATACAACGTTTTCAACTTTAGGGGTCAAAAATCGTAAAAATGGGGACATCAACGGATACAATGATGAAGCGAGAGCAACTATAAATATATGTCTACGAAGATTTTACATATGCCATGAAAACGAAATTAAAGAAACCCTGGGTGTAATATAGTAGAACCGAGCTTATGCTAACAATTAATGCCATTTTTTCCGTACATTTTATTAAAATAGGCCGGAATCGATGTAAATAAATTTATCTAATAAATGCGAGAAAGTTTCGATGAATTGAAACCTCTAAACTGACATAACGCATAGGTATGGATTGAAATTTTTATGCGCGGAAACAAAAATTTTTAATGGGAAAAGTTGAGGCTTATGTACATATTATATATGTTCCAATTATACTTTGCTCTCTAACCCGCTCAGTAAATTGGAATATAATATTTACTGATTACTACAATACGAATATGTTAATCAGTAGATAATATGAAACCGTATACGCGTATGCACTTGTGTATAAATTTATTGTGCGTTAATGGTTAAAGGTTGCACAACATTAAACCTTAAGTGACCTTCACGAAAAAATTATATATAAGTATTCACATCAGTAAAAACTAGGTTTAACAGTTTTTTTTTTTAATTACCATGATTATATAACAAACATGTAAATGCTCGTGTTTTTTGTTGAATTTGTTTCATTCTTTACAACGTGTCAATCATTAAACTAAATGTAATTTCAAAAACACGTATAAACCTAGATTATTGCACTCCAATTTTATTTAAATACTTTGCTATATCGAAATATAACAAAAATCTGAATGCTCGTGTTTTTTTTTTTTGTTGAATTTGTTTCATTATTTACAACATATCGCTCCGATTTGTGATTCCGTTATGTTTACCATACCATACCATCAGCTCGTTAATGCCTCACTGCAGGGGCTTAGGCCCCCTCGGGATGAGGTAATTTGGAGCTTAATTCACCACGGTGCTACAGTGCGGATTGGTGGTTTTAATGACTGCCATCTATTGATGGCAACCGGAGCCGATGGCTTATTGTGCTCTTCGAGGCACAGTGTCAATCTTATATAGTTATACGTACCTATACATAAATTAGAAAAATGTCATTGGTACATGCCCTAGAATTCGAACCACGGCCTTTTAAACAAGAAGCGGGCTCGTTACTACTCGGCTATCACGACATCTGTTATGTATAAGAGATAATAATCAACTTCGACATTAGAATGAATTGTCACACAAAAGTGGCCTTGTACAGAATTCTTTCTATGGAAACTTGAAATATTCTTTATAGGCGCTGAAAGAAGGGTACGCACTCAGTTTGCTCAAACTGTGTCACGAGGGCGGTCTAAATTCATGTCATTTCATATACGAGTTCGAGATTTCGACACAGAACAAAAAAATTTGTCTTTTTTGTTACGACATGAAATATGATTAAAAAATATTGCAGTGAGACGTTCGACATATTATACTGAAAACGAGATTTAAAAAAGTTCTGAATCGACCTTTAACTTTGGTGTTATCAGGGAAAAATTACAATTGTATTTATATCAATTAAGATTATTTAACGAACGAATAAATAAAAACAAACGAACTAATAAAAATATCACGTTTCACGTTTTATATGCCTTGTAAGTATAATTTATATATGTTCAAAGTTGTGCTAAAATTAGTGCTACAAAACAGATATTTCAAAACAATGATAATTTTTCTCTTTTGTTCTATTAGGAAAACTTTTATCAAAGACGACAAATCGATACACAGCTTGGTTTTTGACCTGCGTTCATGAAATACTGAGTGGTTTGTGGAAGTGACCGGCTAACGCACCCTTAATTCTAGAGCACTATATTATGTTCACAGTCATTTTTACTAACCCAAATTTGAATTTTTGGAGCACGAGAACACAGACATACTTTGAATAATATTGTTTATAATTAGAAAACGAGTCATGGTACTGTTGCTTTTTTATTCTGTTCCTCTAAATCCGTTTCGTTCAAATATGATTTAAAGTACCTATAATGTGAAAATGTTTATAGTTTCGAAGAATAATTTATATAAAGGGGTGAGTGAAAAAACTAAGCATATCTAACACTAACACAATCGTTATTTTATTCTATTTGTTTTATTTTAAAGGGAAAGTAAATAATTTATATTATACTATTTTTTAGGTCTCTTAATAATTTAACATGTTGAATGTTAGCCAATTGATTTAAAAAAAAAAAATTTTTAACGTAGAGAATCGTGGAGAGATATGCATAACACACGCAGATAACTTAAATAAAAATCAAAGCGCCTTATCTACTCGTATGTTTTGAATCTGGTCCCTTTCCTAATTGTTGAAATTACATATGCCATCACCTTTGTTCAGTATTATATTTTATAATATATGGCCATGTAAATATGAACGGCGTTTTTGTGTGCCGCACTCTATAAAGCACGCATAAAATAAGTTATAGATTATGATGTTTTATAGCAGCTGTCACGTTTTTTCGAAAAGTTTTTGTATTTGCTCCATAAAGCAAGGCACACGCAAACGACAGTTATAACTCCATGAATATAGCTGCCTAAATATTACATCAGCTTCAAGTTTGGATAGAATTTGTAGCACAAGATTAGAGACTAAATCTTTGATAATAAATTCGGTAGATACTTATTGTAGTTAGGGAAAAACATAATTTAGATTACATAACGGGAAACAAATTAAGAACAGAGAAAACAGAAAAAATAAACATTATCAAAGAATCCAAATTAACCATATAACAGTCAAACGCTCCTTCTTAATTTTAGATAAAATAGTGTGATGTTTATGCATAGAAACACGTCGAGGTGTTAAAAAAAGTACTCGAATGATCCCGCGACTTCACAAACACATCGACCGAGTACAGAAATAACTGGAATTTTGCGATAAAAATAAATAATAAACGAATTTCTATTTTTGAGACGGCATTACTGAAATAAATTTGCGCGCTTGAGGTTTATATTTTAAGACGGCATCGCGACCCGCTCATTGGTAGACGCTGGCGACGCTATGAAATATTTCCACAATAACTTGTAATTAGAACTTTGAAAATAGAATGTTCGACGACAGAATTTTAGAGATGCTGTGAGGTGGGGATTTCAGCGCCTATAAAACGCCGGCGCTGCGCTGCCGTGGATCAGTCAGTTTTTTGAAAAGTCAAGTGCGAACTGCGAGTGCGATAAATGTGCGGTGTTATCATGCATCCCAATTATCTGGACTTATAGCCCGTAACAATAGAAATTTTCTTAAAAGTATTGGTCAGTTCAATAGAGACCCCTACCAACCGTTCATTACGTCACAACATCACAATGCACAGACGTCACTATGAGATAGAATAAAAACTCTTTGACTTGAGTTTTTTCATGTACAGTACAATTTGTGCCTCGTCTACCGGGGTACCGGGGTGTGATACACGGCTTGTATAAGCCGTGTTTACTATTGTTGGAACGAGAACGTCTTTTCTTGAAGAATACTCGTAGTACGGCTTCTTTAGTAAGAAAAGATGTAAAAATGTCATAGATTAAATAAATTTGACAGCAGCGTTTCGTTTTAATAGAGTCATAAATGTAAATTCACAGTATCGAAAGTGTCAAACGTAATTTCGCGGGGGTGAAGACCGGCGCACGGGGATCTCGTGGCCATTATCGACTATACCATCGTTTTCTTTGTAAGGCTCATACAAATTGTTGTTAATAATTTGAACACAATATGACAAAAAACACAACAGAAAGAATTCCAGATGTTATAATTACCTTGTGTGTCGAGCTTACTACAAGTATTTTTTAATATATCTGCGCATCTTTCAGCGCATATAGTGCTTTTCTGTAAGTAATGAAACTCACCATCTTGCACCAGCTAGCTATAATATGAGCGGTTAGACACGAAACGCAGAAAAGGGCTTCTAGTCAATTCGAACTTTTATGGTAAATATGAAAACAAAGTGTTGAATGTTGTTAACCGTGAACGAGCAAAACTACAACAATAAAAAAATCAAAATATCGAAATTTTTATACTAAAACATCACAGAAATATTTTTGCTATTTTAAACAATATTTTGCATAAACAAAATTATAAAGAGGACTCTATTTATTCAATACTTCAGCTGATTTCTCAAGAAAAATTTATATTTTATAATTTGGAGATATATTTTTTATATTTATTAGACATGTTTTCTAGAATAACTATTATTTAGAATGAAACAAAAACATTTCACATTTTCATTCTAAATCATAGCATGAACATACAAAAAAAAAACATAGCGTCAGGTGGGAATGGAATTATAACGGAAATTCTGAGGGATGTGGCAAATCGCTACTCAAATTTAATTAGAAGCTTTTCAATTACGTCATACACGAAGGCATTTCACCGGAAACATGAAACAAAAGTGTTGTGGTGCTTTAAAAGAAGGGACACAATACCTTGTGGAAGAACAGCTAACCCAATACGCTTCAAAGCCATGTTAATTTCTTTCAGAAGGTTATCACCAACCGTCACTGTTCTGGCTTAACAATCTCCAGGCACCCGCACAAAATAAGTTCCCAAAAAGACTTTGATACCAAGGGCGGATTTCACACGCTCTATACAAAAGCCTCTAGAGTATAATTGACCGCTACGCTTAGCTTTTATGGCCTATGAGAAAACTTTGGATTTAATCGCACCTGGGGTTGGTACAGTCCCTTCAAAAGTGCCAAATCTACGATTGGTATGTCAAAGTATTGAGGTGTTAGTACGATATAGCCACCATATTAGTAAAAATACAAAATGAAAGCACGAAACGATCCAACTGCAGAGAGGTGTGTGACAGGGGGTTAATCTCTCCGAAACTCTTTACCACAACATTGGAAGATGTCTTTAAGCTTGTAAAATGGAAAACATATGACATCAACATTAATGTCGTAAACATCAGTCACCTTCGGTTTGCCGACCATAGTTAGACGCGTTCGGCGCTATGCTACTAGACCTCAGTATATTAGTTTCCTTCTGGTGGGCCTAGAAACTGACATGAACAAGACAAAAACAATGTCAAATATCCATGTTGTAGCCGCCCAATCGTTGTTGGGGCCCAATCGAAGTCGTCAACAAATGCATTTACCTGGGACGAAAGGTCCAATTCGAAAATACTAAATTCGATAGAGTAGTCAAGCGAACAATCTAAATCAGATAGGCAGTGTTCCGAAAGCTACGCAGCGTCTTTGAGTCTGACATATATTTCAGTGCCTAAAAACCAAAGTCTTTGAATGGTTCGTACAACACGTGACGGGTGACGACTTCCAGAAATGAGACGTGGTTCTATATATTACGATATATATAATTTTGCTTCACTAATAAGCTCAGAGTCGCTCAACGTGCTATGGAAAGAGCTATGGTTCGCATTGGATAAAGTTCTTCAGAATATAGAATTAGAATAGAACTCACAATGAAGAAATCCGCAGAAGAACTGATTCTTGAACCGCTTGACTTGGAGTCTCATGAGACAATTTTCGTTTACAATGAAAAATATCACATGATAAAAATTTTACTTATTCTCAGTCAAGTACTTGACAATATTGTCAAACAAACGGCGTGTCACATGCATCACTTGGCCCGCTGATCACACGACAATTGTCACCAAATATCGTTTGACAAATTGTTGTTTGACAATTATCCTCGGAACAATCAATTTTCTCATGCTAAAATTGACAAATGAAACAAGAATCGGGATCCGGAGTGATCGACATAGACCACAGAAATAGCAAGTTGAAGTGACAATGGACAGGTCAACCGCTTGCAGAACAAATGACCGCTGGGAAAAAAGTTTCTAGAGTGGCAACTACGACGCAACGTCGTAACATGGGACAGCTTCTCCTGGGTAGACTGACGACCTGAAAAAAATGGCGGGCCGCCATTGGTTACAGCAGCCCAAGACCTCATTTTATAAAGGTATTGGAGGTGGTCTCTGTCTAATAGCAAAATGAGAATGATCATTATGACATTTCGCATGAGTCTGCGGAAATCAATTGCTGGCTTCGCTGCTCGGTTACCGGCTTAGGTAGACGTGGGGCTTCGTAGCGTCCTTCGTGTGTGATAGGTCAAAACGTACGTACGTATTTACGATATAGTCACAAAAAAAGAAGAATTGTTGACAACAAAAGATGACGATTCCCTATGGATCCCCTATCAAAAATATTCGTGTAGAAATTAGTCAAATCTAGCAACAGTTTCGCCGTAAAAACTTTCCTGATCCTGAAAGAAAGCCAAGTCAGCTATTCTATACACAATTCTATTATAAAATATTTCACGTTTTTTCTATGGAAATATTGTTCGAGACTATATTAAGGAAGATTTACTTTTCGAAACCCTTACGAGTATCGGCCTCACTAAATGTGACTTAGTCATGGAGAGATTTAAAGCGAACTCCCTCGATAGGTAAACAGTTTTTAAATCAGTATTAGAGCATATAAATGGGATACTGAAATTTTGAAATAATTTCATTCTTCAGTTTTTTATTTAAATGTTTCGGTCGTTGTGAACATTTATTTTATTTTAACAAGTCTAATAATTTTTCATACAGAAAGTTAAAATACAAAAGGGCTAGTCTAATGATTCAGTTTATAACATTTTAGATCTTCTCTCACAATACAATGTACGAACCGTGGAAAGTTGATTTTGTTTGATAATTCTGTATCAAACTTTGTGAGCTCATTGTTCTTCAGTTCACAAACAGTGGAGCTTTACAAAACTTTTAGACTACATTAATTGTCTACCCCACTAATTCAGTTTACGATGTTCGCCAACGAACAGTCCGAATAGTTAAATCTATGTAAACAAATGCATTTGTTTTCATTTACTTCAACTTAATCTAAAAGGTAAATATTTTATAAACTATTTGCGGACTCGTGTAATAACTACTTCAGCGATCCCGCTTAGAGTTTATAAATACCTTTTATTTTTAGATTTTTAATATTTTTAACTTTCTTTGAAATAACAAATATGGCTAGATTGATAAACTAAGTGACTTAATTCAGACATGTACTAATTTAAGAGATTAATTAAATGGATCAATATGATTAATGAAACTATTGTTATATTCGGTTAAATCAAACTCACTACTCCTTTCTTGTGTCTGTCACCATGATTGTACTGTGATTGTCTTTCTATGTCGCTTAAAAACTAAACAGATTATATATCCAACCTTTCAAGAGTTACCTAAAGCAATTTCTTCATCTTCTTCCCTTCATCAGCCCATTTTTACCCCACTGCAAAGGCTTAGGCCTCCCCCAGGGTGCGGGGGGCTTAAATCCACCACGCTGCTCCACTGGAAGTTGGGGATTGTAACGACCGCCATCTATTGACTGCTTAACGTGATCTCCGAGGCACGGAGTCAGTGATAGTTATCTACTTAAGTCAGAAAAACTCATTGGTACACGCCCGGATTCGAACCATGGGCATATGGCCTTATAAATTTAAGACACAGGTTTGTTGCGCTTTGGGCTATCACGACACACAAAGCAATTTACCGTATGAATTACTTTCATAGATAGGTACTTCCATGAATAATGATGAGCGCCGACACAATTACTGAGAAAGCATCGTGTGATCAAATCTAAATTGCTTCATATGAACGAACCCTTATAATCTGTTTGATACTAGTACATATAATTCAATATCACGGGCAAATATTAACTTTTCAATGATTAAATACATACCTTTTAAAGCTTCCCTCATTCGCGAAATTTCGTTTTGCGTAACTTTATACCTACGCAAAAACCATAGATATGAGAATGCAATTTAACCGAGTCAAGTGACTTTGTTTTGAGTTAGAAGCCTGGTTAAAGAATAGATTTAATTTTTATTCCGGAAATTTTTCTGTACCTTACGTTTCACGACTAAACTGATGTACAGGATGACAACAGAGAATTAAATAGTATACTATATCTTTCTGCATTGCACGCGGGAAATGCGGGAAAAGTGACAATAATCAATATTTTGATAGTACTCAACTGTTATCAGTCACTGATATCAATACTGTTATGAAATTGTAACGGAGAACGTAACTAGAATATAACGAACGGAATTAGAATGGAATACATGGAAGATATTTTCAAATAAATATTTAATTATTTCATAAAAAATGACACAACATTAAATAATAATAATAATAATAATAACACACACAATCACAACAACGTCTAGGTCCCAAACTAAGCATTTGCTTGTATTTTGGGTACCAAGCGAAGACACCACATACATATAACAACCAAGACCAACCAAGACGAAATGTGTGTCATTTAAATTTTAAAACATTTTGAAATGATGATTAGTAGTAGTTTTATGATGGTTTAAATCAGATATCAACCATAAATCAATTGTAAATATAAAATAACTTATATATAAAAAAAATGTGGATTAATAATCTATCGGTAATGCTCTAAGATAAATTGTCTTAAATTCTTTTTGAATATTTTCAGTTGGATCACGGATTTTTGTCTGGGTTTGTAATCCAACGAAATTAATAATTGATTGTTGCCCCTCCCTGCCAAAGGGCAGTGGTCCAACTGATTGGACGAAATAGTTGTAAAACGACCTGAAACGTATTTTTATATGCTTCTAAATATTAATTGGATTGAAACTAAATTAGGCCCAATTTCAAATGAGAAAGTGTGTTTTAAGTAACCAATCTCTTAGGCGCAAATCTTATCCATTAGCGAGCGAATAAGAACGCTTATCCATTGAATAAAACATGCACGCATTGGCCTGCGTAACATTTTAAAAGCGTACATAGATTTGCGTGGGTGCTTTATTTCCCTAAGTCAATAACATACAATTTACTATTTCAATTGCTTTCTTTTCATATCTTTTTTAAAAATAATGGATTCAAAATATTCTTTTAGAATCGTATTGCGTTTGAATGAGCTTAAATAGTAGATTTTTCCTAACGATATCTTGCCACTCCTCTCCACACAGGAAATTAATTGAATGTATGCATATAAAGTATTTAGGATAATGACGTGTCTTTATGTATTTAATATTATGCCATTGATAAACAAAAATTACAGCCATAGTATAGCCATATTATTCGTAGAAGCGTATTGATGTTAAGTTTATACGTATATACGTTTTAGTAGAAGATATTATCAACATATCGTAGACAAACTGTGTGTAATGTAATGTTTAGGCTCTTTCCACGTCATTTTTTCGAGACGCACGATTCACACAAGGCGTAGGGACTAGTCTCTTTAGACTTCGATAAAACCATAAAAAACCATACGTAGCCTCATGAATTAATACTGTGACGTCTATCTATAATAGCACGTCGACATGTCATCGAACTTACTCAAAAAGTTCCTACTGCTATTCAATAAAATAGAAAAATCCTGATAGAGAAATAAATTCCACGAATTTATTAAATGAATTCGTGAGACAGTCTTTACAAAGAACAACGCCTTGATATTTCAAAAAATCAACGCACATTTTTACTAGCGTCATGGCGCCTAGATTTTTCTCACGCTAAAATAGCAATGTAATTATTAAATTAAATGTTCGAGAAGTGGAATGTTCGTGACGTGTGAATCGGTGGAGGGGAGTAAAGGTATAAAAGCGATGATAGACGTCGAACGAGACAGTTTTTAAAAATAAGTCAAGTGCGATTAACTGCGAAGTGTGGAGTGAGATAACGGTATAATTTGTGTTTGGTATTATTTGTTCTAAAGTTTGTTTGTGATTTCGATTTCCAAATCATATAAAGTTAAGTAAAAATCAATGTTTCAGTGTATCCCCGATATCCGGACGAGTAGCTCGTAACAATAGCTTATGCACCCATAGTGTTTCAGCTTGCTATGTACGCACGAGTTTGTACAAACCATAGACTAGCACAAACACTCTCACGCAATGGTATCTATTGACCACAATTACGCTGCGAAATACGAGCGCGGCTGAGATGATTAGACTTTGTGTTAAAAATAGTAAATAATGCCGTCAGGTGTATAGTGACCTAACGAAGCAATCATAGTCGCCGTATAAAATAAGCGTGCGGGCTCGCCACCACACAGCTATCACGGCATTGATTAATTTATTCACATTTTTTTTGTATTCCACCTAAAATTTATTGGGTAGATATATTTGGAAGACAAAACATAGGGGTCCCGGCCAGTGTTTTCGGTAATTAAATGTGAAAGCTTGGAAGTGTTGCGCATTGGTATTCTTTTTGAATTAGTACAATTTCTTTAGGTAGTAATTAATGTGACACATCTAATGTTGCATTATGTAAAGAGTGAATATCTCAATGAAAAGAGAAATCTTGTTCATATTTTGTTTTACATATATGACATTAAATATTTCATAACGTTTCATGATATTTCACACTTTTCTATGACATTTCATGACTCTTTATGTTATTTCATGACCTTTAATGACATGTCAGGAAAGTTCATGACTTCTTATAACAATTCATTATCTTTAATAACATTTCAGAACGTTTCGTGACTTTTATAACATTTCATAATATTTCATGACATTTCATGACCGTTCATCACCTTTCATGACCTTTTATAAATTGTCATGATATTTGTCAATATTTCTCATCTAATGGCGCCGTTGGATAGTAATAATAACGTTCTGATGGCTCTTCACGTTGTGCCATTTTTCAAGCTTAGTTGGGTCTTTCCGACTTAGCGATATCCTCTAAATATTTATACCTACTTACCAGAATTTTAGAATAAAATTTATTATTTTAAAGGGTATCTACTTAATAATAAAATATATTACTTGTCTAAATAATTACATAAAAATAAAACAATCAAAGTTTTTTTCAACTTCTCTGCCTGATCTCAGAAAAACAGAAAATCTGCGATCTTGCACCTCCGACCCACTCGACTAAGCGGCCAGTCAAATGAATACCTGTAACGTATAATCTATAATTAATGTTACACTTTGGTCTGACTAAAAATTAAATAAAAGAAAAAAATATAAATAATCAATGCGGTAAATAAATAATATCGCGAAGAAAAGTCACGGTGGCCCCATAATACATAAATTTCCTTATATACATAGTAGGTGAAATCTAAGCATTAGAATGTATATTTGAATCACATTTGAAAGTAAAGTGCTATATAATAGTGGCAAGGGGTGAAGGGTGATAATCTGAACGATAAAGTGGATTGCCTATGCTAATATTTATATACTAACGAACCCTAAACATTAGAATAGACAATCGTAATGGGTGTATATCACCTAGATTATGACGGCCTGTTTCCCTTTTTTTGTAGGGCACCCTTCACCACTGTGTGAGTTTTTGTATCGGAGGTCCAATATGAAACGGCCATTTTATACATAAACCTCTAAACATTATTAAAAGTTTTACTATATTCATTTTTAATTATTTGCATAAATACATTTTCATTTTGTTTTTTGACAGAAACGTGTGACTCATATAAATCGTATTTAAAGATACATTACAAATTGTTATAAAAATAAATTACCTGTCCGAATACAAGAATTCTTATATTTAAACAGACGTGTGTGTCCACGGAGGTAATACTCTAGAGGAAAATCCAATCCCACCTGTTTGTACGTTTGCCCCTGGAATTTATTGATCGTGTCAGGGAAGGATAAAAAAACATTTATGCAGCGACAGAATATATAGTTCTCGACTATTTCTCTATTTGAATAAACAAAAAATGTTTTCGAATTGCTTAAATTGCCTCATATTCGATCCCTTTTAAGTGTATAGTGAAGATTTAAATCTCATTTCTGAGAAATGGACATAAATCCATAGAAGTTTTTTACACCATCCCACTTCTTATTCTGTGGTAGTTATACCATAAATAGCACACATATCCCATATTTTTCGAAAATGAATAAATTATCTAAAGACAATGTAATTTATCTAAATCGATGAGTAGTAACAAATAACTGCCTCCTATATTTTCTTTTCGTCATTTGAAGGAAGCAAAAATTTTTTTTTGGATTTTCATTTAATTTAATACGCGACAGTTTGCACGTCAAACAGCTTCGGAGATAATTGAATGTGACAAACATACAAACAAACAGACACGACAGTGTTTTCATAAGAATTGCTTTTACCTGAGCTTAGTTAATGTTTCAAAAACAACGCAAATAATTCCATGAAGCCCTGAAAAATTTTCCGAACAAAAATAACTCTGAAAACACTTGTTAAATAGGTTCTGAAGCAAAACGTAAACTCGATTATCCAGGTCGGAAAGACAATTTGTAAAACGTTCATGACGGAAATGAATTATGAGGGTGAATAAATTCGCCTTCTCTTATCTTATTATGAATTTATATAAATCAAATTTATAAGCTCTGATAAAAATTAATATTGGTAAAGTTACAGCATAATAATTTTGTTCACCCAACACCCAATAATTAAAATTGAATCCTGAATACTATTTTTTTTTTGTAGGTTTCTGCCATCTTTCGGTTTATCTCGGAACTGTAACTGAAAAACCTGAAAGCTACTCACACATTTATCTAAACTTTCTTCAAACTGTCAAAAGATGGCGTTAAAAGTTTGTACCGTTGATGTTTTATTATTTATACCCGAATGAAAAAGGGTAACGTTTTTCATCTTCCTATATAATATGTAGCCAAATAAATGGCTTGATGAATTTTGTTATCTGATGTTTGGTTAAATTAGTATTTCTTTCAGAGAAGTCATAGGCTACGATAGTAATAGGTCGTACAGTGTTTTACCAATCTCCCATAATGATTGTAAAATCCCAAGCAGGCCCAAGTTTTTAAAGCTCAGGAAAATAATAAAATAATAAAATTAATAGAATTATTTTTATTTCACAACAATATTTTAGTCTTATCGATTACTTGGTACTTTGTAGTGTTTCTATTTTTTTTTTTATTGAAAACTAATTCTTCAAAACACGGCCATAGCTTTATAAACATATAAACTATGAAAAAATCAACTAAACCACGATATTTCGAAAATATTTTATTTAAAAAATTTATTGGTTTATTGTTAGTATTTAAATGGAACTTTATTGAAAGAACTTAACAAGTTAGAAATTCGTTTTGAAATTTAATATAACGGATCTAAATTGTCGGCCGAGTATTCACAATTAAGCGTAGACGCAACGGCATCACGGATTTTGGAATTTGAAGTGACGATAGATAAGGTCTCCGGAGTATTATTTGTTACATTTTATTCTAAAACTGTAGATGGTGAAACCATGACGTGAGGGGAAATTTAAAAATCTATCAATTTTGATGGAAATTTGTATCTAAAGGTATTCTGAGTCACTGATTACGAATATGTCTTCAAATTTTTAAAATTTTATTGAAAGCTTAGTTTAAAACTTGACTTTGACGAGAAGCGAACTTACTAATAATTGCGACCTTTGAAATTTGAAATTATTATTCAGTTTGATTCTAACTAGCTTTTTGCCGCTGATTCATCCGTTGATGGACATTTATACTATTTTGACTTCTAATATTCCCTATAATTGTGAGTGATACTTTTTCAATGATAGCTGATCTACAAAATGATATTAATATTGCGGAACAAAGTTTCTTAAGTTTTATTTAGTCCGCCCTGTGTTTTGCTGTTAATTTTCCTTTTTGGCCTAATTAATTTTGGCTTTTGAACTTTGAATTTTTTGAATACGGTTGTTAGGATAGTAATTAAATAGGACTCCCACGTAAAATTATTTTTATCAAAAAAGTTTATAAAGTAGTTACAGAAAAAAAAGTGATCTAATATGGCTGAACTGAATGATATTTAGATTACCTAAATTTATTTGAGTACTCTACCATCACGTCAAACTCGCATCAGATTGTTAAACTTTGACTTTCTCTAGTTAAATGTTTGGCCTAGGCTCGTGAGGCACGAAAGGTCTGGTTCATTGAAACTACGACCTTCATTTTAGTGTATTTATATATTTCCTAGGTTTATATCATTTTCATTTTCAACCCGTTAATGTACATTATGTAATGTACGTTCTGTTAAAAATATGTCTAAGTTAAAATATTCAAGTTATTCGAGTACACCATCTATGACTGAAGGTTGATGGACACCGATTCTTGTGTATATAATGGTTCCGTTTTTTTCAAGGTACGGAATCTTTGACAAAACAAATGTCCTATTTTCCAGCCACTTTGTAATTTAGCTGCAAGTATTGACCTGGAGGGAAAGAACAATGAGCGAAAAAGTAAGTAGTCTGTAGGAAAGAGAAAGTATAGTTTATAAGCTGAAGTATGTCACTCTTCAGCTTATAAACTATATCTATGCAAAAATTATAACGGCCCCGGTCCTATTTCGTGAGTTAAACTCACATAACCGCACAAAGATTCCTGTGCAGCGGGAGCCGCGCAGTCGATAGTTAGCCACGAGTGGGGGCACGTGGAGTCGCTCCGGGTTCCATGCTCCGGGTTTTCGGCGTGCATTCTTAGTAACTCCATGTGGTATCCCTATGATCCACTTGTGATCACTGCATACCATCTACTACACTCCATAACTCCGATTTATTCATTTACAGCCACTTAATTGTGAATTACAATTTGTTATTATAATAATTACATTTAGTCACTTCAGGGATTACTTCCTTTCTGAACCAGAATCGTCATTACTTCTTCATCACCTATCCAGGTGTTAGGTCTGTCCTAATTAAAGTTAATCCACGTTATAATAATAACGAGAATCTTAACCGGGGGCCCGCGCCTCTGGCATTATTTCGAGTGTGCCGGCTGGCCGCTCCAATGAAGTCGTAGGAGCTTTGGGGCTAACGACACGCGTCCTTATTCTGCTTCAGGCGGTTGTTTAGTCGGTGCAACTTCCACATACCCCGCGCGCTCTGGCACGCGGAAGCTGTAGAATTTAATCCACTTTCCCATCGCAAGATTAAAACAAAAAAAACGGCCCCGGTACAACGGTATAGTCCACGCGGGCGAAGCTGCGGGCAAAAAGCTAAAATATAGCTCATCTTCATCGTTGGTAATATAGCTTTCTGTAGGTAAAGGGATTTTCGAAATCAGTTAAGTACTATTTGAGTATATTCGTAATAAACGAAAAATAAAACCTTTCCTCTTTACAATTTTAGTATAGACAAAAAAATTCGACACAAAGATTAAATGGTGATGGTCAACCGACAAAAATGAAGTTTTTGAAGTAATGCCTGTTACATAAACGGTAAAAAGTAATAAAAAGTCTGAACGCGGGTACACGCCCATCTGCATTTCGTGTAAATAAATTTAGTTGCACCGAATATTTCCATATATTATTTTATTGAACAAGGCTTAAAGTTTCGGGAAGTAGCAAATATTCCAAGGACTGAATTAATGAATACGTTGTCGCAAAAACTGTGCCCGGAATTAGAATAATTTTCTTTTCGAGTTACTAACTTTAGCGATTCTAACACGCTATACTTGCATGCAATGGCGTGGACATGATATTAAAACCGGTCGAGTACAACTCAGACTCGTCGAGTTTGGTTCCGTGTATAAAGTACCTATCACAGCTTTCGAACGTGATTTCTCTCACGTAAAGTAGGTGATAATAATTGGAGAATTCATGAAATAAAATATGACCAATTTATTTCTTATTAGTTTTAAAATTACAGTGGGAAAACGTGCCAAGGTAGTCAATTTAAAAGTATGAGGTATATTTATTAACAATTCAAGAAGGAATAATAAAAATTTTATGAATATATATAGTGATGTCCTGAAATCAAATGACAAATACTAGATAAATTAAACGTTTTGTGAAACCTGATAATTCTTTACAAAGTTGAAGTGTTGAAATATTTGTTGTACGATAATCATACCAAGATCTATCTGATATCTGATTGTAAATGTGAGACGCATGAAGAATTATGAACTGGTGGTCTATTATTTCCTTGTTTTTACTCATGTCGCCATATAATCTTTATGATTTTCAAACTGAATTGGCCAATTTCGAATTATTTAATGAATTGAAATGAATGTTTTTAATGAATTATCGAAATCATTAGTTTCAAAATAACATGCAGATTATATAAATTGTGTACATCGATAAGTTAGTGCAGTGGTGTGGTTGGCGAAATAAACCTAAGGAGAACTCGCCGTGCGTTCACTGAGCATTTACTCAAAAGTCAAAACCCGATACTGCAACAATCTGTAAAACAAGTACAGAACATCCGGCTCGTGCTTGCCAGTTTTATTTATTAGTACATGTTTTAAATTATATTTCTACTATATTTCTTTTTTTTTCAGATATTTTAAACTTAGCAAAGAGATAAGATTTATGTTTTTCATAATAAACACATTCATTTGATATGACTTTCGATGCACTTGAGAAAAGTTTTTTTTATTTTTCTAAGTTGCTCCTAAATTAACACCCGAAATGAGAGTTCGTTTATTTGCGCTATACTTGCGTATTTAGACCAAAGAGCTCTGTATATTGATGTAATGTATATGTAATTCCAACTTTTTTAATCCAGTAGATTCGGAGCAAATATTAGGCTTTGACAGACGGTTAAACAGACAGGTACAAGATTATAGGCATAGCATTGTAAAGGTCCATTTTTTTCATCTCTGGGGTACGGAACCCTAAAAATTATTCGAAATTCTATTTACGACGTATAGTTACAGAAAATTAGTTTTTTACGGTAAGTTATGGTTAGTGATTTCATATTTCCCGAAAGTGCATGGTTACTGCGCGAATGTGCTAATTGACGCTCGAATAGTAAAGCGCAGAGCAATTGCTGCATTACTATTTCCCAACATAGAAGTAATGTAGGAGTAATATGACATAGACACTAGAACATTCGCTACGCTTACCTTGTATGGCAACAGCGCTTGTTAGTAGTCCGGTACAATGCGATGCTCTACTCTGACGCTCTATTTCCCTTTGCGGTGACTTACTGTCGCTGCTCGTATCGACCCCTCCCGCATTTAATCGCATACCCTCCCCCGCGTTTGTGGCTTACGACATTGTAATAGTTCAATTGAATAGCGCTCGTAATAGTCTTACTATCTTATTATTCTTACTTCTGTGCTTCACGCTGACATGTCAAGACTTACTACCTAATAACTATTTTGTTTGTAATTTCAAAAATTTATATAGTCTAGATATGACTTTTAAAAGTGAGGTTTGATGAACAGAATTAAAATTACAAACGTTATTAAGTGAGCCTAAGCCCATTTTACTGATATGTCATTGCTGAATGACAATTTAAGAAGGACTAAGCACTTTTTGACATAAATATTTTTGGCGGACTAACGTAGTGGAAATTATGAGATATAATACAAATATGTAAACAGTGGTAATAAAAGGGAATTATAACGGTCTTGTGTCGTGATAGCCCAGAGCGCAACGAACCTGTCTCAAATTTATAAGGCCCCATAGGGCCATGGTTCGAATCCGGGCGTGTACCAATGAGTTTTTCTGACTTAAGTACACAATGGATAAAATCAGAAACACTGAAATCCGTCAAAGAACTAAAGTTGTCGACATAGCCGAAGCGATCAGCAGGCTAAAGTGGCAATGGGCCGGTCATATTTGCCGTAGAACTGATAACCGATGGGGTAGACGAGTTCTCGAATGGAGGCCACGTACCGGAAAGCGAAGCGTTGGACGCCCCCCGGCCAGGTGGACAGATGACCTGAAGCGCCATACCGGGGGTAGTTGGATGCGAAAGGCGGAGGACCGTGTGTGGTGGCGAGCCTTGGGAGAGGCCTATATCCAGCAGTGGAGAGACACGGGCTGATGATGATGATGATGATGATGAAGTACACAATATCACTGACACCGTGCTTCGGAGGGCACGTTAAGCAGTCGGTCCCGGACGCTGTCAATAGATGGCGGTCGTTACAGTTCCCAACCCGTAGTGGAGCAGCGTGGTGGACTTAAGCTCCAAGCCCCCCTCCTCACCCTGGGGGAGGCCTAAGCGCCTGCAGTGGGGTAAAAATGGGCTGATGATGATGATGATGATAACGATCTTACTTAGAAAAAAAATTTCTTACATGACGATTTTATAAAAGATAGGACAATGGTACTTCAAAATGTATAAAATTATGTATATGTGTAAAAGTGAGTAAATAAACAGATAAAAATTATATTTAAAACATGACTCATCGGCCGAGTGGGACACCATAACCGCATAACCAAAGGTCACGGGTTCGATTCCCACCTTGACAAATGTTTGTGTGCAGGAACCTGTCTATTTATTCCGTGTTGGGTTGTAAAATATCTATACTCTATGTATGCAGGTATTATAAAAAATATCTAAGTATGTATTTCAGTGATCTAGTACTTACACAGAATACAGATTCTGCCTGCTTTGAGACAAAATGGCCGCGTGCTTTATGTCCAAGGTCCATAATGAGAACACGAAATTAACAAAATATTTGTTAGAGCGTATTGCGTGATTTGTATGCACTTAAAATAAGAAAATTGACAGCAGTTTACTGTATGGGGTATACGCATTCTCAGTTTATTGAACCATGTATCAAACGTGCATACGGGTGGCGGGCGTGAAGTCCGTTACGCGGATGTCGGCGAACGGTCGTCTTACATATAGTGTTTCAATTATGAATGCATAACTATCTGTGGCTCATCGCAATGTCGTCACTGTACTGGTTCATACATTTATTAACAAGTACCACACAATACAACCGCACATTAGTTATAGATTGCCACGCACTCGATGGGGACAATGGCGATCTCATTTCGGCACCATCCTCTGCAATCGTACCGCAGTATGTGCCAAACTTAGGTGAAAAGGGAGCTCTGATCCCTTAATCGGCTTATATTCAGGGATCCTTTATAACAAACACAAAACCACACTTTAGATATAGAAGCAGAAATAATTTTGTTTGCAATATTTTTGAGATAAACAATAGTAAAGAAAGGGCGCATAGAGTTAGAAGTAATATAGAGCCGATAATTGAAAATTTTATTATAGCTGCTCGTTCTATTTTAAAATATTAATAACTCTACTGTATAATTTACGTAAAAAGCAATACAATAGCTTTCTAGTGATATTTTGTTGTAGCAATAGTAATATAATACCAATTACACCAAACATGCGTACTCCCTTAAGTGGTTATATAAATTGTCTAGTAGCCCATAAAACAAGCAAAGATACTTGCTTACTTTGGGACTAGATGGCGCTGTGTAGGATGTCCCATGTGTTATTATTATTATTATTATGTACGTTGTTGAAATGGAAGGAGCCTACGATTTTGTATAAACTGTTTCCGACACTGCTCTTAAACCGTAATTCACTGAATTCCAATATCAGCCCATTATGCCCCACTGCAGGGGCTTAGGCTTTCCCTTAGGATGAGGGTGTTTGGAACTTTATCTACCACGCTGCTTCAGTGTGAATTGGTGTATTCAAGGGCTGCCGTCTGTTGATGGCCACCGAAAGCGCGACGGCTTAACGTGCTTCCCGAGACACGGAGTCAGTGATAGATATTTACATAAGTAAAAAAAACTCATTAGTGCATGCTCTAGGATTCGAACCGTGATATTCTAAACAATAAGTGAGCTCGCCTCCTAATTGCTATCACGACACCTAAATTCATATTTCAATAGTAGGAGCTTTATTATTACTACGTCAATGACCTCGAGGTACTGTCGTCTGTACTGTCTTCATATAAGATCCTCTCTGCGTAGGATAAAATATGCCATTTTGTGCTGCCCATAGTCAGACAACAAACTGCCGTAAAGCCGCTTCCAGTGTGCGGCCCCAACATGAAGATTGCGTAATAAAAATGTCATTTCTGCATTGATATACTATTACACGGGTGCGGAATCACCTTAGTTGTACGTGGTCCGTAAATGTTTGTGGCAAATCGTCACAGAACTCCATAGCCTTACGAGTGTTTTTCATTCCTACATTTCTTGTTTTTTTTATATGAAATTTCGCGTATACCTAGCTATGGTGTCAATCGATCTGTACGTACTAATGTATGCACTTCTGTTGTCATTGGAAATGACTTTCATTTCGTTGGAGTATAGGGGATCATTTGGGAGTTTTGTGAGACAGGCAAATTGCACAAAGAGTTTTCGAGATATCGGGATAAACGTGGTGTCAAAAAACACAGCTCGGTGAGTTCTACAAGATGACAAAAGACAATTTGGAAAAAGTTCAAAAACAAAAAAAATATCGGCAAAAAACAAAAAAAAATCGCAATTTTTTCCCCCGATTTTTATTTTGGGAGCCCGATATCTCAAGAACTAGATACGAATAAGAAAAAAATAAAAAAACGGCTCGGGGTAATTAGACGGAAGATCGATTGAGACTAAAATTGTTAGAATCGGACAACCGGAAGTAGTTGTTAAGGGTGCCCTTAGTTGGAAGTCGGATATGCGTCGGTGTTACATTTCGTACTAATTCGGTTTGTTCGATCGAAATGTACAGAATGTTGTATTTCAAAGTTTTAAGCGTATTCAGATACAGTTGTGTTATTTTTATTGCGACAAAAATTTATTTCGAAAAATATTATCCAAAATATGTGTGTTTACTTTATTCCGTTAGGTTCATTTCCAATGTCGTAAGAAATTCGTGCGAAAGCAGGAGATCCGTTGATTTTTTATTTATTTTATTTGTATGGAAAACCAACAGCACAATTAACTTATTGACTGACATAATAGCTACAAACGACTTCTGCTAATTCTTGTGCTGCCTTTGACAGTCCAGCATAATATGCTTGCAATGCTAGTAATTATGGCAGATAGACGGATAAAGTTAAAATTATTTGAAATGAAACAACAATAAAACAGTTTTGCATATTTTCAAAGAAACAGCGCAGGCAGTTCGGTCATGAATTTAAGAGCGTCACGCATTATGTAACAACGTATGATGGTCATCAATCCGCTTGCGATTTGCGCGTGCGATGTTTACACCGTACATCGTGAACGTACACACTAGGCGTAATAGAGTTAAACGTGTGTTTTTCTGTACAATTAAATTTTCGTTGCCACATATCGAAAATTAAAAAAAAAATGTGTCTCGATAGCCGTGTTGGCGGCGAGCCCGCTTCTCGTTTACAAGGTCGTGGTTCGACTCCCACAAATGGGCATGTACCAATGAGTTTTTCTGACTTAAGTACATATAATTATCACTGACTCCGTTCCTCGGAGAGCACGTTAAGCCCTCAGTTCCGGTTAAAATCAACCAACACGCACTGGAGTCGCATGGTGGATTAAGCTCCAAGCACCCTCATCTTGAGGAGAGGCCTAATTAATCCCCTGCAGCAAGGCATTACGAACTTATATGGTATAGTTACATCAAAATATTGTTATATTTTTATAACACGTTACATTTGTAGTAAATGCGATGACCTGTTAAACCAGCTAAATGCCACAAGGCACAAGGAACAGTTAAGACAAAGAGTGTCGTTGGTTTGAAATACTTCTGCTATATCATTGGCTAGGGCCGATTGACACTGAAACATATTTAAATGACGTCATATGTAGGGTACGTCTCTAGAGGTCAGTATTCCTCCTAATTGTAAAAATACACTTGACCTTGAAAGTATGAAAATACGTCATACAGTTTCGCGTCACTGTCACAAATCTTGTTCTACGCTTTTACACTATTTTTCTGTCTATTAAAACTTTCTATGGATATAAGATGTAAATTATCTGGGAAGTAATCGATTTGTGTTCATACTATAGCCATTTTCGTTCGCTGGTACCTCATGGTACCGTATAAGTTGGATTGATCCCATATAATTTTGATATAGAGATAAATACAGTATGCAATACATATTTGGAGACCAATCTAACCAATTTTCAATCTCAGAAAGGGTCGGAGTGACGTGTTGAAATAGAAATAGTTATGTTTTACTCCTTTCCCTAAATTTAATTTTACGTACCATTCTTAGAAATAAAAAATATATACTGTGATTTGCATTTCTATGTTTACAAATTAAAAATTTATTGCAAAAAAAAACTTTACACGCGATTCTCGCTTATCATGATTGTCTTGGCGTCTCTACATATAATAGCAAAAATGTAGGTTAGGTACACTGATCCATCACCTGATCGCCTAGTATCACAAATGATCCATTTATACTTAATACTTATAGCTTAATAATTTATACTTATAGCTTAAGTAATAACTTTTCTAATGTAATGTACATTAAAAAAATTATTACTTAAGCTCAGTTGTCGACTTTAAACATCTGATCGCGTGGTGCCACTTGTCACCACTTTCGTGTCCATCCAGGTGCATCCCCGTTTCTGTGTACTAAATATATCTGACGATTGTTCAGGCGCAGTATCCAGGGGTTACACGTGATTTCAATGAATGCGCATTCTCGTTTTGGTGTAGTGCACTGGTCGAAATTAATAATAAATAATAACTTTTTATAGTTTATACTGAGTGCTTGGAGGAATTTGATCCATTGTCTTCCAAAAATTTAAGATTCTCTTGCATATTACAAATATATATAATAAATATTAAAAAAATAAACGATAATTCCTTATTGTTACTATACAGTCGTTCACGTGAATATATCTTTAGGTTTCTTACATTACTGATGTGAACACAGCTTCATGCAGTCGTAATCAGTTAAGCGAGGCCGTCGTCGTGTCGTCATCGGTTTATGATTTGCACCTTTAAAGCTATACTTACATTTATTTTTCGGAAGACAATAATTAAAATGAAACTCATTTAGTAATAATAATATGCACTAATGAAATTAATTACTTACACAAGCATGTAAATTTTCTTAAGAGACCGAAATTTTTTATAATCTAAATCCTTAGGTGCATAGAAAATTTCAACGAACTCAGTTCAGCCCCTGAAAATTTCACTAGTAGGTACTCATAAAAAAAAATACAATATAGTTGAACATCTATTATTTAGCCCATTAAAAAATTCTAGAAAATATAAAATGGGAATTCGGATATTAATTACTGATTCTGTATAATTATTCACTGAAGTACCTAGGTAGCAGTACAGACTTGTAGCTGGCAGCGATCGCGCCGTTTATTTCGGCGCGCTCCGCCGCGCCACCCAAATACTCGTACGTTTTTCAAATACCAGACGGGGTTATGCAACAATGATGTTTATTGATTTAGAAACTAGAACCGTTTAAACAAAGTACACAAGCACTATTAGAACATCTTTCCTACAAGCGCCGATGCACGATATTTTAACGCAAGATACGGGTTGACTTAGCGTATATGACATAAGTACATGACATTAAAATATACTTATAGGGTCAATTATAAAACTTCTGTAGTTTTTATATACCTATTAAAAATGTTCAAAACTCTACACAACCACGACTATCGCACCGGGGGAAAAGAACGTTCCCCGGCTCTGACGACGCTGCCGGCAAGGAATCGTTCGCTTGCTGGTAGCGTCGTCCTGCACCTGCTCTTTGCTTAGAGAAATAACGCATAGAGAAAACGTCGCAATACAACGTCAATAAATTGATTGGTCAACTTTGACGGATTAGCGTGTGTTTAGCGGAACGTCAACCTAACAGTCTATGTGTGCGTGCGTAGGGATACCAACTAATATATATTTTCTAATGTTCGGGGAAATTTATATAGAAGTAGTTATATAACTTATAATCATTAGTGGTAAAAATAATATTATATTCTATATTAATAATATATAAAGCTGAAGAGTTTGTTTGTTCGTTTGTTTGTCTGTTAGTTTGTTTGTTTGAACGCTCTGATCCCTGGAACTACTAGTTGGATTTGAAAAATTCTTTTTGTATTTAATAGCCCAAATTTTGGGGAAGGTTTACATACATATGTAATCGTACAGTCTGTTTGTCTGTTTCAGCTAATCTCCAAAACGGCTGAACCGATTTCAATGAAAGTTCAGACCTATGAAAAGGAAGTGGTCAAAAGTTACATACATTACTTTCTTTCTGTCTGTACGTATATCTGTCTATTCGAACTAATCTCCAAAATGGCTGAACAGAATTAGATAAAACTTAACAGATATGAAAAACAGGTGATCAAAAATGATAAACGCTACTTTCTGTCTGTATGTACGTCTATACGAGCTAATCTCCAAAACGGCTGAACATATTTTAATGAAACTTCCCACGTATGAAAAGGAGGTGGTCAAAAATTACATAAACTAATTTATTGCTTTCAAAATCGATATCGAGAGTCCTGTAGACTCAGATCACGAATCTGTGATCAAAATTGAAAAAAAGTGGCCGCTATTTTGAACTTTGCACATCAATGTACATATCTCTGACTAACTTTAGGGGTTAGAATTCATTTAACAGCGATTTAGAAATCCAAAATAGCGGTGTCGATCATAATGGAAAAGTCGTCATTATGCTCGCTTCCGACTAACTTTAGAGTCCTAAATTAAATTTATTAGTGATTTCGAAATCCAAGATGGCGCCATCGATTTCATCGATCACAAGTTTGATCGCTCGCTAAAACATAAAGATTGAGTACGAACACCATAGGTCGCTGTGACTACTAATTACAAAAATATGTGCTTTTCAAAATTTGATCAAGAGGTCACATAGCTCTTGCTAAAACATGACGTTTGAGTACAAACACGATTGGTCTGCCACTAGTAATTACAAAAATATGTGCTTTTCTAAATTTGGTCACGTGATCACATAGATGACGTTAGAATAATTAATTTTAGTACTAAAATAAAATTTTGTTTCCTAGTTTCGGAAATACGAATATAAATGTTGTACATTAATTTTTTTTTAATAATAATAAACATGGAAAATCGGTATTTTATGGGATATGAAAGACATCATCCTACTATTTATGGTATTTTTTCTGTGGTAGAAGTGATCTCGTATCACTAAAGTTCGATTATGATAGATCGATTTCTTGTCAAGTTCCATTAGATGATTCCAAGGTTAAAGGTCAGAAGCACCCAGCAACACAACCTCAGATTACTAGGTAGTAAAGAATATAATTAAAAAAAATTTTTACATTCATTTTTACTCTACCTTCAAGGAAATTTTGGATTTGAATATTAGCAACACTTAGATAGTGTAGGTCTATGGACGCAGGGCTGAATGGTGTTGGAACCCAGGACGGTTGCTAAGTTAAAAAACTAATTTCAAACATGGTGTAAGTGTTAAATTGAAGTTTGATTATTTTGAAAAGTAAACATCGCTTGACATTAATATGATTGATATAATTTTGAAACCTTTTAACTCAATGAAGGTAAGTGACTTAATTTTATATATTTATATTGCTTTCATAATTCCACCCTGAGCCCATCTCATATTTTTCGTTTAATATAGTGGAGTTATGCATAGTGTCATGACCAAATTAAACTATTAAGACAGCTTGATACGACGTTCAGGGAACAGTTAGGCTACTTATAAACCTATGTCGTGTGACGTCGACTATCAATCCAGACATATATTACATCCATGGCTGTTTCTTCCCATTTGTGTCGCCTGTTTATCGCAAAGATGTCATAATATTTAACCGGACTGCGCGCGTGCGTTTTTTCAAGTACTTTGGTTCAAATATACATTTTCAATAAAAACCACTTGGTCACTAGTTATAAGGGATATAAGTTATGATTTAAGAGGGAATGAAACTTCATAGGAAAATTGACATCTGTCTATTACTTATTGAAAAAAGGTAAGATTGTCATGGTCTCAGCTGCGCCTCGCCGACCAGCACAGTGTAGTAGTGAAACAAAAGTTAAAGCGTAGATAAAACAAACTAAATAAAACTTCACACAAAACTACTCACATTTTTATAAAACACAAGTTTTGACAAGGACTAGCGTACCCGAGTGCGGTGGTTCTAGAAGGTGGTTTCGTGTCATTATTACGTATTTTATATGATTCAATATTAACGTTAGAATTGGCGTTTCGCTACCTGATTAACTTTAACATATTTGACACTTTAGTATTTTGGCCAATAAGAAAATTTGTGTAATTCAAAGTCCAAAGTATTGAGATCGTGCAAAGACCGGTGTGCTGAGGTAGCAAGAAATTATTAAATTATTATTTTTTCAATGAATTGATGACGGTTAGCAGTGACCGCTCCGCCGAATAGGATTTCGGTACAAGCGGTCAATACCCCTATAGTTCTATAAACATAAAATTATTGATGAGAATCTGAGAATTTATTGACGAAAAAAGAATTCGGTGAATAATTTGCTTGCTGTTGTATCGTAAACAATAATAAATCTTGTAAATAAATAGTAAGTCAGAATGGAGTCGCGCACGAATTTAAGTTCGTTGTTGGTGATTAAATATTTCAAAGATTGTAATTCAAAACATATTTTGCTGTCTAAAACTGTATTTATTGAAAGAGTAGGTATAACAAAATTTCGAAATTCTATAACATTATGCCCCAATTGCAATTTTTTTTTATTGTCACCTATTTAGATTGACCTATTAGCCGAGTGGTAAGACACCCTAACTGCGCAATCGAAGATTGCGGGTTTATTTCTCGCCGGGGACCTATATTTATGTGCATGAACATGTCTATGTGTTTTGTGTCAAGATGTTTATATTATAGAACAATATAAGTTGTCTAGTACCCATAGTACAAGCTCTGCTCTAGATGGCGCTGTGTGGGATGGCCCAGGTATTATTAGAACTTATTATTTATTATTATTTCAACAAAAGGACTACAGAGACATATTTCATGCTCTGAATGCTTCAAGCTTTAATTTAAACTAAACCCTGAACTTTAACTTACAAAATCTAGATTTACAATACCAGCACAAGCATAGCAGACGATACTTCGCTTAGGCAAGGCCTCGCCTACGAATCAAAAGGGCGACAATTAGCTGAGCCGAGGGCAGACACAATGCTATGTATTAATAAATTCAACATTGACAAAGACCGCGAACACCTGGCCATCAGCCAACTATGAAAAAAACTGCCCAATACCAAAGTGTAAATAAGATAAATATACTAGAATTTCGGACAGAGTTGACAGACTGTTTGTAATGTATTGTCCGATATGCGATGAAACAATCGTCTAAGTTAGGTATCTCAGTCATATATTATTTTGCATTTTAATACCTGCCTAGTAGATTGTTATCAAAGGGGGCAAGATAATATATTTTCGACGAGGGTGAAACATTGAATCCAGTAGCAGGGGATTCTGAAATAAGATTCCAAACGTATCGAGGGATTCAGTCCACCCGAGAGGGAAAATAATTTTACTCCACAGATTAGAGACTGCTTTTCATCTCTCTAAAATAGAAATAAATAGAAATTTAATAGTCATATTCGACACAGTGGTGCAGTTTTGGAAAGTTATAGTTATATAGGCATGAACCTATGAATACCTACCCGGACGTAGCATCGTGAACTAACTATGATGCACTCCTACGAAGTGAGCTGGCTACGCATAATAATTTCACCGATTTCCAGTATGTTGAAAAGTCCAACTCACAAATATTTACGTCACCGCCATTGCAGTGCTTCATTGTTTGTTTAGTGACAGATAATCTAAAATTTTTATATATGTTTGTGATTTTATGAGGCACGGATGTGGCTATTTTATTACCTTGTATACGCTTTCCTTTGGCGAGATGGTGATATTTTATTAACAAATAATTATATGATATTTGAAGTATCAATACGAGTGTATTGACAAGTGTATTCAAAGAGCAATAGTTTGTGTTGAGTTTTATATTTTCAATGACACAGCTTATTTTTACGGCGACTAAGTTAAGATTAAGACGACTAAGTTTTTGTTGGGGATATAACTAACATGAGAGCAAAGCAGCTGTGACTAATCTCGAAGACACTTGACCCGTTTATTTATGTTTTATAAAAAAATATAAGTCAAATAAAAATGTTATCTAAATCAGTGCGGTACGGCATAATGTCTAAAAGGCTGGCGGAATCACCTCGCTGTATGGCAATGCTTGTGCATTTCACGAGGCAACCCTCTCTTCACCTGAGGTGCGTCGATATACCGGCTGCTTGTTTTAGTCTTAGTATTTAAAGAATCTTTTTTGAAACCTTCTGCTGCTGCACCATATTGCTGTTCTCTACGTCGTTTCTGGAGATGTTTCTCTGGAGACGATTTTTTGATGGAAATCAGAGGTTAAGAATTACACAATTGTAGATGAATCATATAAAGTACTTACAAAGAAATACAACTTAAAAAATAGTATCGAATCATTTAATTAAAATTCAATTTTTTATTAGGTAGGCATTGAAAATTCTAATATTCTATGACAGTATATTCAAAAAAATTGTATTGAGTTCTATATCTTATGAAGTCAGAATACACAGAAAAGAATATTTCATAAACCAATAAGTAAATATTTCTTCAAACCAACAAAAAGTATCTTGAAAAAACAATATATTTACTTATTTTGGGAGAATATTCATTTCGTTATATTTTATATGAATTCATACCTTCTTGATTCCAGGAATATTTCTTTCAATACATAAGAATATAACTTACTACTGAAATCAATTTTGAAAATTTGGCAGTTATTGACAGGTCAGCTTCGGACATTTTCTGTCCAATTTTCGTTTTGCTGGCAAACAAATTAATGTAGCATACCATTTGACGTCATCAACGTAAAATCTGAAATATTTACTTACTCAGTACCTATTTATTAAATAGAAAAGTGAATGTAATGAAATCAGTGTTTTTAAATAATCTTTGATACTTTAAGGAAAATATATTAATAAGGACTTTAAAAAAAAATATAGGCACTTGGAAGCATATTGTTATGTATGAGTAAAACGCATTTCACCACCGCCTCGTGAAAAGCACGGCTACTGGTTTTCTTAAAATTATTCTTGTGCCCACGCGTTCCGAAACAATTCTAATGACGTCTCGACAGAGCTCTGTCTGGGGAATATTGCCTTTGATTCCTCGAAATAGAGCAAGAACATTAAAAAGCGGTGTTTCGAAATTATATGTGCGAAACAGTTGTTAAGTGTGAATCATGAATCTCAAACAAAGGCTTAAGAGAAAATGATTTAGAGTTTCTATTTCTCGCGTAGAAATGAAAAAAAAAATACTACAAATCTATTCCAGTATACATTTAGTACTCATTTCATTGTATGATGAATTGACTTTGATGGATTGTATCTATAATGTACGTACAACCAGCCGTGAACCTGTTTCCTGTTCGATTCGAAACCCAGTGGACCTGTCACTGTTTTTATGTTCGTGTCCGTCACGATTTTTTATATTTGGATGCATGAAAATAAGTGATAAAATTGTGCCGATCCTGTTATTTTGTTTAGCCTACTACTAATATACATTGTGTTTGCCATTCTTGTCATAGAAACGTTAAGAAGAAACCAACTAAGTGCAGATACACTTGATCTATTACTGGAACTATTACGAAAGTGTCACTTTTATGTAATGTTACGAATGACCGTCATGTGTTCTTGAGCGAGGATTGCTTTCTATTTTTAAAACGCTTATATTAGTTTCACCTGCATGTTTGTTTGTTTGTATGTAATGGAATCTGGAAAGCGATTTTCACCTACTTCTACTGAAGCTATCGGGCTGAAATTTGGAAAACATATGTAATTTCGATGATAATACACTAAAATTATAAACATGACCTGATGCTGAAGCTAAAATTGTCTCCCCATGAGGATACTCCGCAACAGGTTAATAGCACGAACACGAAACTTTGTATATACATTGGATTTTGATAGTTAACTATGATATTCACCACGAATTGATGCTGAAGCCAAGATTGTCTCCTCATGAGGGCACTCCTCAGTTGTTAACAGCACGAATATGAAACTTTGTAAGTGACTTCATCGTTTTATAGGTAATTGTCAGTTACACCTGTACGTTTGTAAATTGAGATGAAATTTAGTTTAAAAAAATTTTTAGAAAATTAATATGAGTGTGAAAAAGCAAAGGGTGCTCGTTACTAGTTGTTATAAATATTTCATTGCACCCCACCCTTTTTCACAATAACATTAATTATCTCGTTAATCACTTTATCCTTATACTAAAGATTATTTTCTGATTTTTAGTTCAATTTTACTTCAATTTTGTTTCCATGGGGTCCCCATAAAAGAAATGTGTTTTTTTAACGTTTTTGTTTATTGGTGGTTGTGAGATCATTGTTTACACTTGAAATTTTCATGAAGTTTACTGCTATAGCCGCTGTAACAACAAATAATACAAATAAAGTGAATAATTAAAGGGGTCCCCATACAAGAAACAGTTTTTTTTTTTTTATATTGTACGGTGATAGTACGGTAGTACCTGTGGGTAATACAGATAACAGTTTACGTTATTACACACAATAATTACATTGCTTTAATAACACTTTCGTATCACATAAAACGTCAATTCTTCTTAGCAGCTACGTATAACTTGTTCGCGAATTCTAGCGATTTTAACTGAAGACGAGTATTTTATCTGTATTGCAGGGCCATTTTCTATTCTGTTTAAGTGCATCTACTTTCCTATATACAGATATAGATATAACATCATTGGGCAAGATAAGAATACTGAATTGTTATGTATTTTTCCTATGAATAATTAAAACACAATAGAAATAAACAAATACACAGAATTTTTAAAACGAATTTAATAATCGTTTTGTAAACATTATTTTATAACTTCATAAAATATCTTAGGTGACCAACTATCAAAATATCCTACAATAGTTGGTTGTTGTTAACCATAACGATGTTCAGACCCAGTTCAAAACCCAGACCCAGGAAGTATTACATTATTACAAAATGTATTTAAAACTTCGAACCCGGTACATTTCACACTGCAGGTAGTGTGAAATGCCTGCCCACCAAATCGTAGAGTTCGTAACATATATAAATTACATACTAACTGTCGAAAAGAAATGTATAAAATACACAAAAATTATATTTAAAGATCTATGAGAATCCTTAGTTACTACTGGCAAAATCCTTTCAATTTAGTTAATACGATGAAAACAAATGGCTACTTTTACTACAGTTGTCTTTGTCGTATTACTTAAGAAGTCCTGTAAGAGGTAAGAGGTCTTTGAGCACGATTGGACGCAGCGAGCATGTACAAAGGTTAATAAGGTAATTTTCGAAATTTTATTACAAGCAAATTTGCAAACAAAAATAAAATATAAAAATTGTGTTTGGAAGTCTCAAATTTAAATTTTTGTACATTTTCCTGTTATTTTCATTAAATTGTAACGCGTATATAAACGACGATTTTGCGCACGACTTTTTCGCGTTTATTTAGCATAGAACACATTTTTTTACAGTACTAATTAAATACATTTTAAGACAATGTGTCGTACACTTACTAATATACTATATGCCCCGTACGTATGATTTTTCTGTTATTAGTACTCGCTGCCAGTTCACTGAAAAAATTTGGAAAATCTGATATTTCGCGGTTACTCAAAAACGTGTGTTTGAATTTATTTTTTACTTATTTACATTATGTCGTTATATTATGAAATTTCGTAGATGCACTAGATAAATAGATGATTTATGACTGTTCATTAAAAAAATGTCAAATATGTTGTTGAGTATTGAGAAATTTGACCGATAAAAAAACAGTGTTTTTGTCGGTTGGTTTGTCGATTTTCAGATCGCGAATAAGTAGGGGAGCATTAAAACTTGCCATCGTAACTATTTTATTCGTACCATTCATGAATTCGATTGCAGTAAAGTACAAAGCATAAAGTAATATTTAAAACAGCAAGATCGGTTAAGTGAATCAGTCCTTGGATGGTTACTGAAGTTGAATCAAATATAAATACAATACAAGGTTGTCGGTTTTATTCGAAATTTCAGCGTCATCTCCGATGGGCACGCCATCGAAACAAATCGATATGTAGCTACTTCGATTAAGCTCATATGATCTGGTCGTCGATATTTGATCATTGGAAGTAAATACGAAATGACCGTTCATGTGCGTGTCGGGCCATGCATAAGAAGGGGTTCTGTAGCCATTAAAACAACAAAAATATAAACCAAAACTATAAATTGTTCAGAATTGAATTAAATATTTACTTGATCGTTTACAACTCAGGTAGGGTCGTCAATTGAAGAAGATCACATGAATTTCGTAATTTTTATTTATTTGGCTAGTTCCTTATTTTTTTCTTACCATCAGTCCTTGGATGGTTACTGAAGTTGAATCAATCAACCATAGTCATAGGGGTATCATAATAAATTATCTTTTAAATAAAATTAAAGTTTCCACAAACCACTTTTTATTTTAGCCCATTTCTGAAAAATTTAGCTCCAAAATTGCTTTTCCAGTGTCTCTCCTATGGCGTTTTTAAACATGTAAAAATTAACAAAAACCTTAGAGAAAATTATGTTTTATATATATCCAAGAAAATAATCCTACTAAATACTTTATAAAACGACATATATATATATATGTCAAGATATTTGTTGTTAGTCTAAACATATTTACTTATATTGAGGGATTATTTTCTTGGCTATATATAAAACATAATTTTCTCTAAGGTTTTTTTTAATTTTTACATGTTTAAAAAAGCCATAGGAGGGACACTGGAATAGCAATTTTGGAGCTAAATTTTTCAAAAATGGGCTAAAATAAAAAGTGGTTTGCGGAAACTTTTATTTTATTTAAAAGATAATTTAATATGATACCCCTATGACGATGGGATGATAAGAAAAAAATTCTTCCCCGTTCTATACAGACTTTTAAAAAAATCAAATTTATTAATTTATCGACTGATAAAAGATCAACTTTACCTGTTCGATATACAATGCAATATTTCATTCACCTATGTCTATAACTGTAGAAACTACAAGTGTCTGATCTGTCACACTGTCGTAGAACGGTGACTGACAGACAGATATATGGCAGACAGACATTACGAAACAATACTAAAGTTTCCGTCTTTTGCCTTTTCTTTACAAACCTAAAAAATCATTGTTTCGGTCAATTAACAAATTCATTGATTTCAGACTAAAAAAACAATAAAAATAAAAGAATTTTTTCTACGTAATTCGCAAGATCGGCCGAAAAAAAATCGAAAAGAAATTTATGTATCATTATCGACGAAAAAAAAAAAACGTTTATCTTTACTTCTTAAACGATTAAAAAAAATTGTAACAAACTTTGGAACTTATACTACTTACAAGTTATTTGCCATGCCTTCGAAGCTATTGGCTCGATTTTGATTTTCATTGTTTATTTTGAAAGTTGAAATTTTATTGTCGCTAAAATAATATATCGAGAATCTAAGCAATACTGCATGCTCAAATACTATGTTTTAAAAAACCGATATTTTTATTTATTACATAAATGCATAAACACTACGACTTATCAAAATAATGATTATACCTAACTCTTTGAAATCTGAGTTATAACATAAAGGAGTGTTAGCAAAAAAAAACATGTTTGTTTAAAAAAAACATATTCTCTACATCTTACTGAACCAAAATCACATTTAGTGTTAATATAATGATTTAATTTAGTATCAAATCGGAGGTTCCATATTACCGTAGATAATGAAGTTAAAATCCTCACGAGCATCTCTTCTATTCTCTATGTCGCCACTATAAAGTATTGTATTTATGTATACCCAACTACGGGAGACAAGCAATATTTACGATACTTATTGGACATGCCAATGTCAGGAAAACGTTCTCTGGTTGGATTTAAAACGTATATAACTCTATTTACTAATATCTAATCATTAGATATTAGTAAATAGAGTTATATACGTTCTAATGTAAAAAAACACTTACTTTAAGCAGGTTGTGACTCAAATAATACTATTATGCCATTGAAACCGACAGCTACAATAAATCATACAAAAAAAAATATTAAATGCGCAGAGTATTTTTTTTTTCATTTTTCATTTGATTTTTCACAACACGTTCAACATGAAACGTATTGCATTTTCACAATATATTGCACAACATATTGCGTTGTGAAAATGAATATAGTTTCACGATGAACATGTTCTGAAAAATTAAACAATTTCAATAATACCCGCACACTTAAGTATTTTTTATTATGTATCATAATATTAAAATAAAATTAAAAACGTATAAACCTTGTTTTTGTTGATCTGAATACCATATAGTTTTTTTGCGCCAATCGGTTAAGGTTTAATGGGGTGAACCGTTAACACCATTTGTATGGAAATTTGCCACAACACACTCCTTTTAAAGTGCTATCCGAGGATTAGTACAATCCCTGGGATACGAACCACGACTTTTTAAACAAGAAGACTCGGTCAGGCGGCTATCACGATAGTATTACAGCCTACTTTATTACTGTGTATCAACCAAAGACAAAGAACTTTTGTCGGATAGATAATTATTTGTTGGCTAATTATATAGCGGCCACGACGTTGTGGCCAAATTAAATAAAATCACCCGTGACACGCGCGGCACGGGCTGCTCGAACTGAAATTACAAAAGACAGCGACGAAGCGACTTTTGCAAAGCGACATTTTTCAGTGTTCAGTTCACCAAGAAATATTACCAACTTGTGTTAGGTAGTTTGTTGTGTAAAAATTCCAGAAATGCAATACTGTAATTTATGAAATGACTTTATTGCCTAGTACATCATCATCAGCCCGTGTCTCTCCACTGCAGGATATAGGCCTCTCCCAAGGCTCGCCATCACACACGGTCCTCCGCCTTTCGCATCCAACTACCCCCGGTATGGTGCTTCAGGTCATCTGTCCACCTGGCCGGGGGGTGTCCAACGCTTCGCCTAGTACATACAATACGGTTATTTGACTAATATTAAATTTGTTATATTTATCAAGAAATTATAATAATAGACTATAAACCATAACGAAAGTAAACAAAATGATATTCGGTTGAAGAATATGGAAATCGTAAGCTATAAAATTTTTATCTCTATCTCTTTCTTGCAAAACTAAATTTAGCATTATTTTAAATGGCCTGAAATCACACATACATACGGTATATGCGTGCTGTATATACCGTATGACAAATATTTTTGGGATACATTTTTTTAAACGAAACTTTCGTTTCGTCGTTCAATTTATTTTGAACTTACGCACTATTAAATTTTCACTGCACCTACTCGGAAAAAGGTCATTCTGCATTGCATTTTCGCTAGAATAAATGTATGAAACACCTTCGTGGACTACCTACACATTTGTACCAGCATCACTAAAGGTAACTTATCTAGAAATAACTGATTTTTTTAGAAAAAATGCGTAAATGCGAGTTCCGTAACATGTACTGCAAACAATTACCTTAGACTATACGGATCACAAAAAAAAAATATTTAAGATTGCTGAAAAATAAACTCTTAGATCAATAGAGAGACGCTGCTGACTTTAATTACTCCATGATAAAGAGCCACTCCTTTATTAAATTACAAAAATTAATTTTATAATATTTCATTAAATTCACTACAATGATGGCATAGCAATGAGCTTGTGATGTATGAACAAACAGACAGACAGACGACGCGACGTACAGACCGTCAGATGGACTGACGAAATTAAAAGGTTTCCTTTTTGGTTATTTGCCTGCGGAACATTAAAAACTGGAACCGGGAATCAACTTTTGTCTTGTTAGATAACTTTGCCCAAAAGCAAAAAAAATATTGAACTAGTATATACTTTATTAAGTGGACATAATAGAGGTACATAGAGATACCGCATTGTTCCTACAAAAATATGATCAAAGAAACTGTACGCCACAGATCAAACATACGCCACTTGATGATGTCACTTACCATACTGTGAAATAGAATTTAGTGAGACGCACATGTGAAAATCGTACTGAAGAGACAAACATTCATAAATTACATTTCATAAGGAATTTCACAAAATGTTTAAAGAAAGAATAATAATGACATATGGTCTATCTAATATCTGAGTCTGTAATTTTTCTCGAGTTTTCGATTTTTTCGAAGATTAGACGCTCCATCTTGGTATTTCTGCTATCTAAGGTGAACATGTACTACACCTAACCTCTAGAAAAAAGGTTTCAGCATATTATGTACATACTTAAAAATACACGCTTAAAGCGACTTATGAGTGTAATTAATTTCCTTTTCCCACTTTGTTACATCAGACACTTATTACGTACGTTTTCAGAGACACAGACGTAACTGCAACAATCCGAAAATCAATGTAAATATTTTTACAGCAGTAGTCATTATGATGGTGTACGAACGTTGCGGTTTCGCTAAAACTGGATGTCGGGGCACGGGCACGGCTGGCAAGGCAGTCACGCGACAGGGATGTTCGTTTTGATAATTGAAGACTTACACGAACACATCGGCCCCGCTTTTAAAACCTGACCCTACGCATACCGTTTACCGCTGCAATAAAATTATACTATGACGACATGTCGGAACTCTGTTTACGGAGTCAAGGGCATAGCTGTTCTTGAGAAATGATTGACGCGTCTTGAAAAGAAATCCTCGTCTCTCGTGAATGCGATTCATTTTTTAATGTATATGAAAATAAAACAGTGTTGAATGTTTGTTACCCGATCACACTTAAGATATTTCAACGAAAGCATTTCTACAGTTATGGCTTTCCAGTCAGAATATCAGACTATCGGTAAAATCTGAAGAAAAAAATACAGCCATATTTAGTTAGAAACTATTACAGTATTTTAGGTAATAATAACAACAGCCTTCGAGATGCAGTCATCGGAAAAAAATATATTCAAATTGAACAAAAAACCTATGAGTTCCACAATGCCGTGTTCTTGTGCGTCGCTTTCTAAATAAAAAATTATTTTCTCTACAGTTTCAGCCAATTAGTTTCGAAAACTATAATATTAGTTTTGGACGCGGCACTGCATAGCTGTCTCCACCTCAGCGCGTGACGTCGCCATCGCAAGCTAGCCGTCTCGCAACTCGGCATCAGTCCGCTCGCCGCACGGGGTGAGAACGCGTCCGCGAAGGTTGCGGGTTGCGCCCGTGACCGTCAGACAATATACAGTATCATACCTACCCCCCCTCCCATCGTAGTTCAGCTGACATAACATCCCGTAAACCGTTTACCTCCTGTTACTCAAAACTATCTCAACATCCGCAAGATCCCCAAAAATACGGCTGTACGGAACCAGTGTTTTTGAAAACTTAAAAACTAAAAAAATAAAAAATAGTGGCCTTCCTCATATACCTGCAACTCTTCACCCCGTGCCCCCTCGACCGTCCGCCGCGTACGTAGTCACGTAACGGCAGTGCGTCGGCGTCCGGTAGTGATGTGCGCGAAGTGTGGTGTGGCGATGGGCCGGTAGCATGTGGCGGGTGCTGGTGCCGCTGCTGGCCGCGGTGGCGCTCGGCGGCGGCGTCGCTTCTATAGCCCCCAGGGAGCTGTTAGAGTGTGCTAGGTACGTTCATAAAAATCAACTGGTTCTACATAATATGCAGGGAGTTTAAAAATGTCTGTGTAAGTAAATGAAATTCGGATGGAATCGTAAACAATTTTTATTTTGGTAAAATCATCTGTGAAAATAGTTTTTAATTTTAATATATTTTAGTATGCCACATTTAAGAGGTGTTGCTTTGATAAGTTGTTGATAAGTTACACAGGTTGACAGGCTCAATGTCTCATACCAAAATATAACAAATTTTTGACAGGTACCTATTTATTTTGATGCGGTTATTTATTTTTCTAGGGTAATTAATTTTTTACATGGTTCTATAGAGTCTAAAATAGTTGACATCGATAACATTTCCAATGTAGTATCCGCAGACGAATCGCGCAAAACCTTTATTTTTTTGAAAATACAACAGTTTCCGAATAAAATTAATTTCGTATCGAAAATCGCACATTTAGTGCCGGAAGTTCCTCTTATACACTTTATAGTTAGATTATGATGACACTATTGCTAACTTCCGGAAAATGAGTGATTTACGATACGAAAATCACGTTTTCCAAAAATTCCTAGTAGGTACTTCTGATGGCAAAAACTTTTCTGAAACATTAGTAATTTTTTGTGCTTAGTATTAAAGTTCAGTTGTTCGATAAAAACGAAATAACGCAAAAGCATGTCGCCTAGTTAGCCGGACATTAATTTGCGAATAGTGTTATAAGACCTAGCTACAAAAATAATTCGAACGGGCACGCGAGTGGCCGTCGCGCCGGGACGCGACCGTGGACGCACGACAAATGCCGCCAACCGATAAACACGTCATAAATACATTAACTACATCGCTAATTACAAAAACAATACACAAAGGTAACATAAAAAAACAATTGTGTTTTCGTGAATTTAACTAAATTGACTTTCTATCATAATAAACTCATGATTCATATAAACCATAATGAACGGTTCATCCCGACATCCCTTGCATTCAATTCGAAATTCAATGATGTAAAATTGCATAAACACTTTTATAAAAATATAATAGTCCACGTCCTTATGGTTCTCATTTTGTTCTAAATAGATTTTTTGGGGTTTCACAACGCTCTTGCGCATATTTTCCAGGACGACCCATTTCTAAGCGTTTTTCTGGATGTCCCAATAAAAATATCTAGGGGAGTCATTTGTCATATGAATCAAGCCATGGTTTTTAACAAATTATTGTTGTTTCAATGGCATAAATACATAGTTAAATACGTTATTATTATTATTATTATAAATATTTGTAAATAGTAAACAGAGATCGAAAACGCGGGGGCATAACAAAAGATAATTATTTCAAGAAATACATAACTATAACGTTATCAGGAAACAGATTTTATTAAAAATTTATAATTTTATAAATATTTGGATATAATTGCCGCAAGCCAAGCCGCAGTGGAGCAAGTCCCCAAGCCACAGTGGAGCAGCGTGGTGGATTTAAGCTCCAAGCCCCCCTCCTCACCCTGGGGAGGCCTAAGCCCCTGCAGTGGGGTAAAAAATGGGCTGATGAAGTGAAGTTGGATATAAATTGTGATGATCGTTTTCATTTAATCTTCCGTACTGGCATTATCATATATTACACTAAACATCCTAGCAACTAACATATTGGCTTATTATAGTGCAGTTCATATTAATGCGAACGGTGGTATCATACATTCAATGCAGTCACCATTAAAATTTCCCCTTAGGGTGAAAAATTTGTCCGTATTGCGAACGAGCAGAGCTTATATTATGGGTCAGGTGGCTGTATATGTACGCACACATCAACTTGAACACACGCATGCCATAGTAAGCCTACTGACCGCCAGTACGCTGCGAAGTTCAACCCACACGTACCTACTTACGCAGCCGCTATTGCAGTGCTTCATTGGTTGTTCAGGGAGTGTAGAGTTTTTATTACGTATGTGCATATCTAGATATTTTCCTTCTAGACACGGAATAAATAGACATATTCATGCACACAAATATTTGTCCAAGGCGAGACATTTTTTTTAGTTTCCATGGCCGGGTTTTATGTGCAGATACAATGATTTTACCGATTAGAAAGTACCTACGTGTTTATTATATTTATCAAAGTCTAAATTTTTTCTTTCGCACCACGAAGAATATCATACATTTATTACACATAAGTCTTACTATCATGCTATATCTTAACAATTTGATTAAAAAATTAATAAAACATTTCAAATAAGAGCACTTATTTAGTTATTTGCTTTGAAACTGCACACTATTATTTTGCGCTTACTATTATAAGCTTAGAATCTTGTGTAGTTTTCTATCCCAAGCAAACTAATAACCTATTAATGTGTAATAGCCTCTTTTACTCTGCAGTACTTAAACTAAATCAGTGCAACAATCAAGTATTTTCGTTATTTCGTTACAAAGTGTCAAAAAAAAACTTTGTTTGCCATAGGAATAGTCGACCTGCATAAGCAGAGCCAATATTACCTACTCTTCAACTCCTTTCAACTATTTTCGGTCATATCTTTATCCTTTAACCAAAATTTAGTGGTTTATCGTGAATAAGATAACAAACATTCAAAACAATCACATAGATGCACACTTTCGCGTTTATAATATTATATTGGTTACATGTAAGACTCTCGACCACCTGTGAATTTTTCTGCATTGAAAGTAAAAATACTTAAATGTTAGAACCGCGGCAACGCGGCAAGTATCCTTGGCACCCTGGATCCGTCGACTCTTTAAAATTTTCTCGTTTATCATTATTTAAATAATATTTTAATTTGTACGTATTTTTAGTTTTCTAATTAGTTTTTAATTTAAAGTACCTATCTAAGCTTTTTAAGTAGATATAGTTTTATAAAGAATATTTAAGTGTTTTGAATTCCTATTTTTTTTTTATAACGTATACATCGCAACGACGTCTAGGACCTAAACTAAGCATTAGCTTGTGTTCTGGGTACCAAGCGAAGACACCACATACATATAACGACCAAGACCCGGCACCAGTATCAATATTCATCATTTACATACTGACCCGACCGGGGATTCGAATCCGGGGCCTCCAGCTTCGTAGGCAGGATCGCTACCCACTAGGTTAAGTGGTCGTCGTCGTCGTTAAATTTAGAAACTTAATGTTAAAATTTAAATATAATTTAATTGTTAGTTAAGTTAAAGTTTGAAGGTAAATCAATAGGAACTCGCCCCTTCTTCCCCTAATAATCATCATTATTATATATCATAAGTAAATAAATTTGACAGCAGCGTTTGGTTTTAATAGAGTCAGAAATGTCACTTCACAGTATCGAAACAGACTGTCTAACGCGAGTTTGCGGGGGTAAAGGCTGGCGCTCGGGGACCTTGCGGACTTAAACCGGACTGAAACTTGCCAAAGATACACCAGCTAACTAAAAGAAGAGTGGTTAGACGGTGAGCGCAGGAAAGTGCTTCTAGTCAATTTGTACTTTTATATTACGCCTATATCAATCTTTATGTTTTGTTTACATCGACACAAGATAAGTGGATACATGATCTGTCGCCAACTGTAACATGTGATTGTTTAACTATTGTCATTGAAAATGACTATCATATCCATTTCACGGGAGACGCATTTTTGGCCATAACTCCGAGGGTATGGGGTCTAGCCAAGATTTTAAGGATTTGAAAGATTAAGAATTTAGTTGTGCATTGTATGACATCAAAATTTTGAAAATCGGTTAAGTAGTTTTTGAAAAAAATTGGAAAATGTAAAAAAATCGGGATTTTTTCGGAATTTTTTTTTACTAAATCCAAAATATTTCAAGAACGGAAACCGATATCGAAAATGAAAAAAAAAATTGTATCTCGGCTAGTTTGAATTGGTATTAATTGACCAGGAGGACAGACATTGTTTTGATTAATTAGAACTTTATACCTCAAGCCATTCCTGAGTTCCTGGTTTTTGATGTACAGCAGTGGCGTATCCAGGATTCAAGCTTGGGGGGGCCTATATTTTTCATTAAACTTAAAGCCTATATTAGTGCTATATACATGCAAACCACGTTCTACAATCTTAATAAGGAAGCTAGGGAATTTTCTTAAATTCATGAAGACATCTCATATAATAATTAAATTAACCTAAGTATTTGATACTGTCAACTTGATACCTCCACGCGTTCCGGAGAAAAAAAGGTCTGGACAGACTTACGGACGGACAACAAAGTGAATCTATGAGAGTTCCTTTTTAGGGTCAAAGATGAAAAAAGGAACCCGTATAGGGACATTCTGGTGTCCGTCTGTCTGTCCGTCTGTCACACCCTCTTTCTCCGAATCTACTAGATGCAAAAGTTGAAATTCGATACATGTACAGAGTTTGGTGGCCCAATAACAAACGTATAGCGTAAATGAAATATTTCTATTTTAGAGAGCAAAGTAGAAAATAAAAAAAAACTTGTTAAGTGCTCCTAGTGATGTGTCAAATGAAAGTGCTTATTATAAAAAGTACAAGCATATTTTATTTTTAACTTTAATATTCATGGTTTCAAAATTAAAGAAAATTCAATATGGGGGATATTGAATTTTCTTTAATTTTGAAACCCCGAACTGTAGTGAATAAAATTTGGAAAAATAAATACGGAAAATAGAGCTTCATTTATATTTTACAGGAAAAACTAAACGATAAACAAATAATATCATTTTAGGGGAAAATTATACTATAAAAACAATTCTCAAGTACCTATGTCAGGGTTGCTCAGCGTGCTATGGAGCGGGCTATGCTCGGTGTTTCTTTGATGGATAAAATCAGAAACACTGAAATCCGTCAAAAAACCAAAGTTGTCGACATAGCCGAAGCGATCAGCAAGCTGAAGTGGCAATGGGCCGGTCACATTTGCCGTAGAACTGATAACCGATGGGGTAGACGAGTTCTCGAATGGAGGCCACGTACCGGAAAGCGAAGCATTGGACGCCCCCCGGCCAGATGGACAGATGACCTGAAGCATCATACCGGGGGTAGTTGGATGCAAAAGGCGGAGGACCGTGTGAGGTGGCGAGCCTTGGGAGAGGCCTATATCCTGCTGAGGAGAGACACGGGCTGATGATGATGATGTCATGGTTCATATCAAATGAAAGTGCTCGTTATGAAATATCTAATATATAAAATTCTCGTGTCACAGTTTTCGTTGCCATACTCCTCCGAAACGGCTTGACCGATTTCGATGAAATTTTTTGTGCTTATCCGGTATCTATGAGAATCGGCCAACATCTATTTTTCATCCCCCTAAATGTTAGATGTAGTCCACCCCTAAATTTTTTTTTTTTTTATACAAAATTTTTAATTTATATTTTTTTATGATACAACATACAAAAATACATACAATCCTCAATTTTCACCCTTCTACGATCAACCCTTATTTTTTAATAGGGGGGGATAACTTACTCTCAATTAAATGTTAGGCTCAACAGCCTAACATTTAATTGAAACTTATTACATAGTAACATTAGTATCAAGACAGTTTATTCCTGCTGTAATTAGTGTTACCAGTGCTTGATTTTTTAAATTTTCCGCGCTTTTTCTGGATCAACACTCATTTGCCAGCATTTGTGTCGCGGGAACGAAAACGGGGAAGGGATGAATGGGAATGAGTTAAGATTGGGATAAAAAGTTATTCTTGATGAGAATGGAAACGAAAACGAAACGACACCAGGGCCAAGAACGGAAACAATAAAGTTGGTATTTTTGCGATGGGAACATGGGAAATACGGGAAAGGATGAACGGGAATGAGAAGACTGAGATAAAAAAAGTGATTTTCATGATGAACGAATACTACCCGTGCGAAGCCGGGACGGGCCGCTAGTATATATATATTTTTCACAACTTTTATTACAATTTTAAAATGCGTAGTTTAATAGACATTTAAGAAAATATATGATAATCTCCCATTGCCCCCTTTATCTCAGAAATTCCTACGCCTAAAATTAAATCAAAAATCCGTAATATGTACGAAAGTTTTCTCATTCCCACAGGAAACGCAAAATACCTATTCATGGAGAGAAAATGCATAGATATAAAATGTGTTGCTTAATTTTACTGAGAATTAACAAGTCAATTTGGATTGTGTAGTGTAGTGGCGAATTCCCATACAAACGGTGAAAACGGTTGCGCCCCACTAAACCTTAACCGATTAGCCCAAAGAAATATATGGTACTCAGATCAGCAAAAAATAGGTTCAACCCTTTTTAATTTTTTAAAATATTTTGATACATCATAAGAAAAAAAACTTTCTTATGATAACTTGAATGCGCGAGATTTTATTTCTATTTTTTTTTTGTCTTTTTTACATGTCAATATGAAACTAATTGTATTTTCACATGTGAAAAATATAAAAAAAAACGAATTTTGATGAGATATCAAAATGCAATTACTTTCATGTTAAAATGTTGTGAAAGGTGAAACAATTTCGAGAAAAATCCCACTCATTTAAGTTTCTTTTTCTTATGATGTATTTAGGAAATTCAAAAATTTACAGATTTTGTAGTTCCCGCTACCATCGTAGACATTGAAAATGACTTGAGAAGTTTTATAAAAAAATAAAAATTCACGTACCTATAGTGTTAATTTATTTATTTTGAAATCATGTAATATGAAAACTAAACAACTCAAAACTTATACCAACCAGCAATTATACATTTCCACATATACCATGCCCATATCCATAAATACAAGTTTTTTGAAATTTGTAAATTTTCAGGGCCCACCTACAGGCTGCAATTATTAACCGATTTTCAAACCGTATTCACCATTCGTTAGACAATTTAGTTCCTCAGATGGATTTTTGGCTAATTTTCGATAACTCAAATATTTTCGAAAACATTCATATTTTTGTATAAAACGACACCCGAAAATCCCCAGTTTTGGACATAATTTTAATTAAAAAAAAAATTACCAACCGATTTTCAAAATTTCCAACGGATATACCCGATAAATTTGCAACTTTTGAAACCCATAGGACCCCGATCCCTCCGTTATCCTCGAAGATATAGTCAAATTTACGTCTCACAGAAAAAGGATCTGATAACCATTTCCAATGGTAAAAGAAAGAAAGAAAGAAAGAAAAAAAATTATTTATTTGGCACACTTACAATAACACCAGTAATAATGTTTTAAAATATAATAGGTAAAAATAGAAATATAAAAATAAACAAGGTAAATTAATAAAAAAATAAAAATATAACAGTCGGGATTCTAAATAAACTAAAACAATACCAAAAAGTAAGTGACCAAAATGGTTTCTACTCAGATATCAGGGCATTTGAATGCCGGCCGAGACGCTGAATTTCTGTGGAACCAAGGAGTGGCCAATGGCTCGTATCTTATAAATATTATTCAGGCTCTGTATAGTATTATTAAAAATTTGTAAAATATGTAAACCTAGTTTTTGCAGAACGCCGTTTGTATGGAAATTCGTCACTCTAAAAATGCCATGTTTGAACAGAACTTATTAAGTAAAATGTGGTCAGCATTCAATAAATAGTACTATACTTATTTAATTGTATTATAGGTACTTTGGTGGTGTAAATAATTTACTATTATATTGAGTATTAAATAGAAATGCATAAGTTTCTAATTGCAGTGTAGATCTCCTTGCAGAATGTTTTTAAGTGAATTTATGTCATTATGTTTGGGGGGGGGGGGGGGCCGGCCCCCACGGGCCCCCCACCTGAATACGCCACTGATGTACAGGTAGTTAGACAACGAAAATCTTTTAGGGTTCCGTTTTTTTTTTATATTTTGAATGAACAAGAATAAAAAAAAATAAGTAAATAAGAAAAGCATTTGAAATGGTTATCTCAGCTAGTTTGAATTGGCATTAAATGACCAGGAGGACAGACATTTAGTGTTTAGATTAATTAGAACTTTATACTTTAAGCCATTCCTGAGTTCCTGGTTTTTGATGTACAGATAGAAAACGAAAATCTTTTAAGGGTTCCGTTTTTTTATCATTTTGAAGTACGGAATCGTAACAAAATAGGTTATTTAGAAAAGCCTAGTTAAGTTTTTATAAAGCCATTTTTTATGCTAGTTTGAATTGGTATTAAATGACCAGGAGGACAGACATATAAATGTATGTTGAGGTTAGTTAGAACTTTATACTTCAAGCCATTCCTGAGTTCCTGGCTTTTGTTGTACAGATAGTTAGACAACAAAAATCTTTTAGGGTTCCGTTTTTTTTAATATTTTGAATGTCGTATGAATCGTAATAAAAAAAAGGAAGTTTAGAAAAAGCCTATTTTTTTAGTTAATAATTCCTTTTTTTGAAATGGTTTTAATACTGAGCTAGTTTGTATTGGCATTAAATGACCAGGAGGACAGACATTTAGTGTTTTGATTAATTACAACTTTATACCTCAAGCCATTCCTGAGATCCTGGTTATTGATATATAGATAGGCAACGAAAATTTTAGGGTTCCGTTTTTTTTAAATTTGAAGTCGTAACAAAATATAATTTTCAGTTATATATTATTTTAGTTTTTGAAATAGTTTGAATTCTGAGTTTTAAGCCATTCCTGAGTTTCTGGTTTTTGATGTACAGTTAAGGGTTCCGTTTTTTTTTCATTTTGAAGTACAGACAGAATCCGTAATTGCCTATTTCAGTTTTTTAGTATTGCTTTTTTTTGAAAGCCTTATTTATATTTATTACATTAAGCTAGCTTGAAGTGGTATTAATTGACCAGGAGGACAGACATTTATTGTTTTGATTAATTAGAACTTTATACCTCAAGCCATTCCTGAGTTCCTGGTTTTTGATGTAGTCGGACAACGAAAATTGGTCGGACAACGAAATGTCTTTTAGGGTTCCGTTTTTTTTTAAATTTGAAGTCGAACAAAATATAATTTTTAGTAAGCAATTTTTTTAGTTTTTATTTAGTTAAATAGTTTGAATTAGTATTGAATGACCAGGAGGACAGACACTTAGTGATTTGATTAATTACAACTTTATACCTCAAGCCATTCCTGAGTTCCTGGTTTTTGAAGTGCAGATAGGCAACGAAAATCTTTTAGGGTTCTGTTTTTAAGCTATTGCATCGCGGGCCTTCTTTGAGCGCGGGGACCGAATCGAGAAATTCCATAACGAAAAAAACCTCACGCTCATAATCAGTGCAAGAAAATAGGAGTGCATAAATCGTTAAGAGTGATTACGTCACTTCGTGCTCGGTGCGTGTGCATACGCCTATCGCCGCCTCGTCGTCGTGTGCGTCTCCTACTTCCATGAGTGTGCTTCGACCGAACTACCTCTAATTTATGCGATCCTGGTACTGCGTTTATAATACCACTACGCACGGAATCGCGCCATTGTCGCGCTGGACCACAGACAAAATTGTCTGTGACTGGGACCCACATAATTTATTAACGTCAAATAATATACTTCCATTGTGACCTACTTGACAATAATCTCCACGTGCTTGTTGTTCTCCTAGTACAAGTTGGCAATATGAATAAGTCTTTATCCGAATCAAACTTGAACGACTCGATTATGCTTGAACCAACTATTACCTCACCAAACTCTGTCTTCGTTCGTGCGAAAAAGAGAAAAGAACACGACAGTCCCTCTGATTTATCGCAGCCTAGCACTAGTACTGGTAACAATGAGTTATCCGCATTTAAGGAAGAAATGCGTGGGATGTTTGCATCGTTTTTTTTTTATTTTGAACAAGTAATTATTTTTTAGTAAGCCCTAGTTTAAGTTATATCTTTTGAAATAATTAGAATTGGGAAGAGGACAGAAACTTAGTGTTTTGATTACTTAGAACTTCATACCTCAAGGCATTTCTGAGTTCCTAGTTTTTGATGTACAGATAGTCCGACAACGAAATCAACCTTTTAGGGCTTCGTTTCTGTTTTTATTAAGCTATTTATTGCATAGCTTCTATCGCGGGCCTTGAGCGCGGGGACCGAATCGAGAAATTCCGTAACGAGAAAAACCTTACGCTCATAATCAGTGCAAGAAAATAGGAGTGCATAAATCGTTAAGAGTGATTACTGATCACTGCACGTTGACGGAACTACCCCTAATTTATGCGATCCTGGTACTGCGCTTATAATACCACTACGCACGAAATCGCGCCATTGTCGCGCTGGACCACAGACAAAATTGTCTGTGACTGGGACCCATATAATTTATTTACGTCAAATAATATACTTCCATTGTGACCTACTTGACTATAATCTCCACGTGCTTGTTGTTCTCCTAGTACGAGGTGCCAATATGAATAAGTCTTTGTCCGAATCAAACTTGAATGACTCGATTATGCTTGAACCAACTATAACCCCACCAAACTCTGTCTTCGTTTGTGCGAAAAAGAGAAAAGAACACGACAGTCCCTCTTTATCGCAGCCTAGCACTAGTACTGGTAACAATGAGTTGTCGGCATTTAAGGAAGAAATGCGTGGGATGTTTGCATCGTTACTTGCTGCCCAACGACAAGAATTTAATAAAAAAAGACGTGTGGCACTCGAGGACTGCCGCGGTAAAGCTATTGCATACATTTTGTATCAACTTATGCAATTATAATTATTTATTTATTTTATTTATGCAGTATTAAATCTGAGTTACTCCTAGTCGCGCCTAAAGAAGTTTTACTTCAAAAACAAAGAAAAAGAAATACTGCATAAATAAAATAAATAAATAATTATAATTGCATAAGTTGATACAAAATGTGCAATAGCTTTACCGCGGCAGTCCTCGAGTGCCACACGTCTTTTTTTTCATTTTGAAGTACAGAATCGTAACAAAATAACTTATTTAGAAAAGCCCTAAAGTTAATTACGTTTTTAGTAAGGCTAAAAGCCATTTTTTAAGCTACTTTGAATGGGTACTAAATGACCAGGAGGACAGACATATTAATGTCTGTCCTCTTGGTGATTAATTAGAACTTTATACCTCAAGCCATTTCTGAGTTCCTGGTTTTTGATGCACAGATAGTTCGACAACGAAAATCTTTTAGGGTTGGTCCCGTTTTTTTAAATATTTTGATTGAAGTACAAAATTGTAATAAAAATAAGTAAATTTAGAAAATTTTTTTTAGTTAGTTTATTGTCATTAAATATGTGTATTACTTACCGTAATTTCAATTTTCTTTTCCTAATTTTCAGCCTAATTTAAGGACTATGCACGTATTTATTTCACACTAATATACAACAAACGAGTTATAACAAAAACAGTAATGGAAATTAATATGGCTGTAGGCGTGAATCTTAGGAATACCCAGACGTAGCATCACGAACTGACTGCCGACGCATCCCTAGTAAGTCAGCTTGCTAAGTACGCACACGTCAACTTCAACACACTCATACCATACTAAGTTCCCGACAGCCAGTACGCTGGGGAGTTCCACTCACACATACTTACGCGGCCGCCATTGCATTGCTTCATTGGTCGTTTAGTGCAGGGAGTCAGGAGTTTTTATTACGTCTATGGCTGTAGGATCAAAAGTGAAAAGACGAGCGACAGCGATAGCAAGAGGCAAAAAATATATACTGAAATTATTAAAACGCAGATAGCGTGGGGAAATCCTAAAGCCTCAAAAAGCCTATTGTTGTCGGGGCAAACTTCTAGTGTTATAATATTTTTTCCGATAGAGTTCAGCGCAGTATCTTGACCCAGTATTAGAAAATAACGCAAACAAAACATGTGGTGAGCCAAAATTGAAACCCATTTATACCATCTATTTGCGTCACTAATCACCCAAATATAACCGGCCAGCGAGGTCCAATTGTGACAACAGAAATAAACTCCGCTGAGATTAAACGGATTGCGATCATGCCTGTAATCCACTTAGTTCATGCACGTTGCTTAACGGCTACAAGGCGCCTACAATTTAACCCTTCATTTGCCGTGAGGCCGAAGGTAAATTATATTTAAAACTAACAGGTTGCAATTCTGAATTGAATAGTACATAATGATTCAAGTACGTTAAGCTGCATATTATAGTGGTGGTGTTTATAAGCACGAGGCGAAACCGAGTGCTTATAATAAACCGATGACTATAATAGCCAGCTTACTGAGTACGAGCGCCATACGACGTTTTACATTTTCGATTAAAATTAGGTAGATACTTCAAATGTAATAATGGCGGGAGCTAAGGACGCGAGCGGGTTGCTTTTCGCGGTTTACGCATGCGTCACAAACAGAATGCTCGTTTGTGATTGGTGTAAAGTAAAAAGGCCTAGTACTGTAAAATACAACATTACAATACAAGTTTCGATCTCACAAAGACTGTATTAAAAGCAAATGTATTGAAAATAATATTTCTGGCTGTCTTTATTTTCCAATCACATTCACATTTTGCTCGGAATTTCAGCTTTTATTATATGAATTTCTTCAGCAATGTATTGAGCGATGTTGTGGTATCGAAAGATGTATGAGCAATAATGTCATACCTGTATTTAGCTTCCTGCTGACACTGACATTTTTTCATATCGCTGATCTCGCTGTATCCATTTTAAACTCTTACAAAAAGTTTATTTTCTGGGTTGTTTTGAGACTACAACATAGAAAGCTGCCAAGACTTGAAAATGGAGTATCTATAATTGACACTATTTCGAAATATAGCAGTTGAAAGATTCATCGTGAGAAATCTCTATTTTGAATACAGCATATCGATAAATTACCCATTTTAGTGCGGAGGGTTTGTCAGTTTTTTACAGTAGACCATACAAGGTACCAATAATATGTCTTTCATATTCTTATTTTTTTTAACTATTTATTATTTATATATATTTTTTTTATTTTGGAAAATATTTTCTTTAATGCGTGACCTACTACTGTCTTCGCACGGTACTTGCAGGTCAAGAAGCTAAACAGGTAGGTTGCTGCTGAATTCCATAGAACCTTCCGAATCCCAATGCACTTAACAGTATCACTAAACATCGACTAGGTCGCTAAGTACCATCACGCTTTTTTCTCTCTTAGAGCAATGAATGCTATATATGGGACTTATTTATGTCCATTCCATTCCATCAGCGTTTTTTATACTCCACTGCAGAAGCTTAGATTTAGGTTTAGGCTTAGGCCTCCCCTCAAGGGGGCTTGGAGCTTAAATCTACTACGCTGCTCCAATGCGGGTTGGCGGATTGTAACGACCGCCATCCATTGATAACAAGTCAGTGATAGTTATATGTGATAGTTAATGTACTTAAGTCAGAAAAAACTCATTGGTACACGCCGGATCCGAACCACGACCACATGATCTTATAGATTTGAAACAGGTTCGCTACGCTCGGGCTATCACGACAATTATTTATATGAATTAGAGTTAACGAAAGTTTGGTATTTTAGTGGCAATACTAGATAGTAGATGATAGTTCAAGGATTGGTAAACAATTTAAAATGTTGCTAACCGGATAGCTGGATGTTAAAGAATCTGAATCTTACTTTATTTCTTTTCTAGACACTAGATTAATCTACCATATACGTAGTAATGAAAAAATCTATTTATCTATTTATATATATATTTAATAATATCCATGAAAGAAAAAAAATGTAGGTGTATACATGCGTAAGTTTTAACGGTCCGCCGTTTTCGAAACCTTTATATATAGAACATAAGTGGTTACGTCACAAATAATCGGAATGGGCTAGCTAGCGTGCTCTCCACCACTATACAACATCATGCCGCGCGTCACCGCCACCGATTGGCCCACGCCAGCCTTACGGCTTCGGATGGTCTATGACGTCACAATACATAAGCCGCATAATATTGGCATTTTGATGTAATAAAATAACAGTTTGTAAGGGATCACATAAAAAAAACCATTTGGTTATGATTTATTAGCACCGAATTAAATCAAGAAAAAGAATATTCCAACAGTTTTTGCTTTATTTGCATAACCACTCCTAGCTTTCTACCAGAGGATATGCCGTCGTTGTTCTCACATCGGTTTTGGTTTTAACCATTTTTTAACCCATATGTAGATAAACACGCAGTTTCTCCCAATGACAATAATGGTTTGTATTATTTTGGTTTTCACTCCAATCATATGAATACTTATTACATCTAAAGCTATTTTTTGCCATTATTAAAGTTCACTTTTTATCCACTTTTCCTTTTCCCCATTTTCCTCTCCAACTTTTACCTCCGCAACGCACTTTCCCTTGCAAGACTAAAGTGAAAAACCCGCGATTATAAACTAACATTTTTATTATTCATAACTTACTATTACAATAACCGGCCAAATAATAAATATATTTGTGTGGTTTGTTTGAAAAAAAAAATGTATTGCCCGAGGTAGACGTCGCAATGACCCGTGAAAGAAAAAAAATGTTTTAATCAATGTCGAAATCGAAATTAAAAATATACTAGTAGGTACACAGCGATTCCAAGTACTTAGTTCAGTTTTCGAGATACACTTCGAAATAAAAATAGTTTAGAACTTATAAAGTTGAACGCATTTACATGTTTCAGGTTTTGAAAATATATGATTAAAAAATGTATTTGTACTTGACTTTATGATTTCTAAACATTGACACCCCACAAAAGAACGGACGGCCAAACAGAAAGAAGAAAGTGTGACGGCAATAAGGCTCCATTTGGATTCCGTTGCTTTTGTACCCTAAAAATTAACCATCTAGCAATTTCAGACACACTTACGAGTATATAATTGTGAGTCAATATTATGATGCACCGACTTTAACTATATTCGGACATGCACCGGTGTAAGTATGTTATGTGATGTTAACGTATCGCATTGGCCTGCCATCAGCTCATTATACCCCACTGCAGGGGCTTAGGCCTCCCCCCAGGGTGAGGGGGCTTGGAGCTTCAATTCACTACGCTGCTCCAATGCGGGTTGGCGGGTTGTAATGACCGCCATCTATAAACAGCAATCGGGACCGACTGCTTAATGTGCTCTCCGAGGCACGGAGTCGATGATAGTTATGTACTAAAATCAGAAAAACTCATTGGTGCACGCCTGGATTCCAACCACGGCCACACGGCCCTGTAAATTGGAAACAGGTTCGCTGCCGTCGGGCTATCACGATACAATTGCACGTCGCATTGACCTAAACAAACCTAACCTAATCATTCATCTAGTAATGAATGAAAATTATTTCTAAGATTGACCAAATCGTCGTCTTAACATTCCCTGGTGTAAGATCGAAATGTTCATGAAAAGAAAAAGAAACGGATTTTCACCAGCAAGCTTGAGGCAGCAGCCAGTGAATTTCATCATGCACTATAAGGTATCTTAAGATATGCAGCATTCCGAACATTCACGGTTACATAAATAAACGACCAGATCCTGAAAAAAGCATATAACTATATGCGCCTCTCGCATAGACTACGCTCACCAAATTGTTTCAGGTCGAAAGAGTATATTGCACCCATTGATATAGTATTATATGGATCCGGCATCACCATGATCCGCAAATGTTTCAGACGTATCGTCCCATAACTCCATAGAATTACTCACGTATTATGTAACAGTCTTTTCCATAGCCTTTCTTTGTTTCTGTTTATATGAAATTTGACCCATACCCAGTTATGGTAACAATCAATCTATACGTAGTGTTGTATACATATATATCTTTGCATTCTTCTCCTATCAAAACGTTCGACAATTTTAATATTTTTCTTTAGGAATGATACAGTCTTGTCTATCTATATCCACGTTCAGATTCTGTAAGTTATACTAACATGAACGATCCGGGCAAAAATTTATATTATAGTTTTATTGTTCTGAAGTAATCTTACTTCCATATGTCGTGAGAAATTCTGAAGTTCCAACAAAAGAAGACAAAGCTAGTAATGTTCCGGTTAATGTTGTACAATTATTCTATAAATGCCACATTGCAGACGACGCCAGTAGTAAATTAGCGACTGGGTTTGATGGATGGAGACTTGGCAAAAACTGAGATTAATAGCAATCACGTTGTTCATTGTATTCATGGGCCTCTAATATTCTATTCGTGTTGAAGTATATATTCAGTTTTGTTAAGAACTAAACAAAATGGTGCAATAAAAGTAAAGGAATAGCTTATTAATAAAATAATAATAAAGTCTCTGCGAAAAAAAAAAACTGCCGTCCGTTTCAATCATGGTGGGTTCATAATAGGTCGGTCCAGTGAGTTTTGAATTTGTTAAATATAGGAGTAACGCTGGCGGTTTAGTTCAAGAACCAAAGTTATTACATTTGAGCCATAGGATGAAGAAGGAAGTCGGGTGGGACGCATGTATGGCAACATGACGGTTACCTAGATGTTCTGGTGTGTCTAGGTCCAATTAGTTACATAAGTACTATTGAATGATAATAATAATAATATCTGGGACATACCACACAGCGCCATCTAGTCCCAAGTTAAGCAAGTATTATGGTTGTATTATGGGATACTAAAGAACTGTGATACATACTTAAATATTCTTTTTTGTAATATACAAACACATAATATAGATTTCACACCCAGACACGGAACAAATAGACATGTTCATGCACACAAATATTTGTTCCGGGCGGAAATTGAACCCGCTACCCTCGGCTCCGCGGTTAGGGTCTCTAATCACTCGGCCAACCGATCAGTCGAATGAAAGGCAGATATCAATAATTAAAAAAATCAATGTTAGAAATGTTGACAAAATTTGTCGGCTTTGAACCGTTGAGTTTAGCAAGCATGTCTTAAAGTCGCGATACCAGTTACTACAAACCGAACGTAATCCAAAATAGTGGGTGTGAAGGCAGTTGTACAAGAATCCGCGGACATTTCTCATCCCATTTATAAACCAGGAAAGTAATGTCCAGTTAGTTAAATGGAATGACCGAAATGTTACCTCTGCTGCAATGGGCGCTGATGCATTTCGTAACTAATATTAAAAATTATAGAACGGAAATTCATGGATGTCAAAAACTCATACAAAAACCGTGATTGTGCTCTACAGCGCCTTCAATCTTCTGCAGCGTTTTCTTTTCGCACATACTCTTTTAGACGATAAACGAATCAAGGATGTACGTATTACGTAATTACATTCCTTATCTATGATATCATTTAGACAGATAACGAAGAAGAATATCACTTATAAATGAACTTATATCTAAGTCTTAGAGAACAACATTATGGAGATTGGGCGGATTAAAGGATTACCACTTTGAATATAATACATCCAAATAAATTTTAAATAATTGTTCAAATTAAAACCATTTAAAAACAGGACATAAACCAAGACACAATTTTTTCGTTTTTCTTAATAATTAAAAAAATTTAAAACCATAATTGGCTTTCAGATGCATTCGTAAGTTACGTTAATTTAGTTTCTTAAGAGCCGTGGTTTTTGTTATTAAATAATAAAAAACAGGTATCCATTGCAAATAGAACCAAACAATTCAGAGTATATTAGAAAGTTGAAAATGCCATATATAATAATAATATTTTTGCCTGTCGCTCTATGAAAGAGGTAAAAATAAACTTCTAGGAGATCCTAAATATAGGAAAAGACTAAAAAAAAGTTCAATAAGTACAAGAGGCATAATAAGGATCATGACATCTTTGCGTCGGAAGCGACAAGGGGACAAGGGATTATGTGGAAAAGGTGGGTATTAATTGATTAGTATAAATTAATTCAGTTTTCGTGTCTCATATGTATGTATATATGCAAATAAATGAAATTAAAGGATCAAAAATTTTATAAAATAAAACAAGCATCACAATAACATCGTATATTACAAATCGACGAAAGTGATGAATCGTAAAATCTCTAAGGTCTATACATTTTTTATAGATTTGGCGAACTGCCAGGCATATCGATACGAATGAATACCCTTCAAAGATAATTAAGAAGCAAGAAAAACACACGTGGTGTACGTCAACGTTCGGCTTCTACGTTTTAAAAATAAATATGTCAAGTGAATCAAGGACAGCACTAATATCAGCTAAATATTTCTGAAGTATTTAACCAACAATTTCCAGAGAAGAAAACATTAAATTTCTTTTGAATGTATAAAAGTAGTTTTATATTCAGTTAACCACAGTTAACTCGTTAAAAATATAACATTGTTTTAGTAATATTGCTTCAAATTCTTAATAGCTTGCATGCGTAAGTACGTAAATGAGTGGTTTGAATCGTTTAGTATTTGTGTAATATATGCTCGTGCCGAATTTGATTAATGATTGCCTTCATAAAGTATGTATACACATATCATTCTATAGAATCCACCTGTGTATATATCGCAAATAATTAACTCTACTTCAATAAAATCTTATATTTTCGATTACCTATACCTACTCAATATTACAAAAGTGGGAAGAAGGAAGCTCCAAGAATTTTTCTTAATCTGGAACCGGACCTGTAAGAAATTAACCTTGAATTAATTAATTAATATAAGTAGGTAAAAGTATACACTATGAAATTGGCTTTGTAGGAAAGGGCAACGACATGCAGTTTACTTTAATAAAAAAACCATTCAGTATACTTTAATAAAACATTAATTTCGCACGGAATTTTTCTATAGCAATGCACAAAATGTCAACTTTCTTTTATTGCCAAGCTTTTCTCCACACGAATTCTAGTCTGACACCATTTGTCTTTGAGTGTGGACTCATTTAGTTCATCATCTGAATTTCATTCAGCGATTTAAGGAGAAGGCTATGTTGGGAGTCTCTTTGCGCGACAGAATCCGCTACGAGGAAATCTTTGAATAAGCCTGAATCACCAACAAAGGTCAAAAGATAAATTGAAGATGCAGCAGGCCAGTAACATATCCTACATAGTCAACATCACGAGGTAGAAAGATTCTCAAATGAAAACTACAGCAAAGGTAGTTTTGAACACCTTCCAGCTAAGTAGCCCGACGACCTGATTGTAACAACGGAAATCTACCAGATACAGGAGGCGGAACACTGCGTGGAAGAACGTATATTAGGAGAAGCCCACGTATCAGCAGTGGACAAAACCAGGCTGAAACAACAACAGAAACCTATTAAACAACACGTAATTTAAATAAAATTAAAAAATAATAATAGAGGACTAATAGTCTGCATAGATAAGTTACCTAGTAATAGTATATGTTTAATATCCACCAAATATAATATAAAAATTACGTCCAAAAAGTTTTTTTGGCCAGAAATAAAATCCAGTTACCTAAGAATAGAAAATGACTCGAAATAAATAACTGTTTAGCCAAATATAGTTACTGAACTCCTAAATTTTGACACTTTATTTCATAAAATGTTAACTAAATTAACTAACTAAACTAAACTAACTAAAAAATGAGGCCACAGTCGTGGTGTACAGACGTACTACTTTAGGTCTATTGTTAAAATTGTTGTTAGGTGCTATGAAATACAAATAAATTAAGTACATGGCAGATACTGTAAAATAATAGAATTACTGTCTACGCTTATAATTGTTATGTTTATGAGATAAAAAATTATGTGAATAAAATTGTACAATGTGTTATAAACATAATGTTAGTGTTGCAATAAATAAAATAAAAACGAAAAAAAAACTAAATTTTGAACTTTTCGTAACTTTAAGTCATGTGTCTCCAAAATATTTTTCCAAAAACAATGAATGCTTGTAAAAACTTTTTATTTCATTATTTATCTTATTAAAGTCTTTGCAAGCGTTTATTCAACAAATTGCCTATGACGTGACGTCCCCAAATAAAACTCGCATAACTGAATAATTGTATTAATAAATATTACACAAACATAAAAAGTACCTAATTAGTATTTGGCAGTATTATAAAATTAGAAACTACTTAAAAAAATTTAAATCTTACTGAATAATTACTCGCCTTAGTGATTATTTCCTATTTAGTGGTCGTTAACTAAACGTCTGCCGATACAATTTAAAAATCAGACATAACTTAAACGGCTAGAACCATTACAGTTTTAGACTTTACATATTTGGAGATTTTTTTTGTGTGTACTATAACTTTTTGGTAGTAGTGTGGTATTGTATTGGTTGTCAAAAATCCAGTGTCAGTGACCACTGTAATTTGAATTGTAATTTTAATACGAATAGGTATTGCTCTACGACTAGTTAAAAACTTTCATCCTTCATCAGCAATACATTTATATGAAATTAATTGTCATTAAATATATTGCTACTCTCTTTCATTCGAATAACCTTTTTTATTCCATTATCTTTGAACAGTAACGTATAAACTGTCAGTCGGTTGTGAATTTAGTGCGTGTACAATTTATTCGAAGTTACTCATGACTAGGATGAAACTGTTGTGTGTTTTCTATTTCAGATGACATTGTAACAGTAGTTTTCATTCTCCGTGTGTTCCATGTAAACGTGTTTCCAATCATTAAACTGTTCTTGAAGTATAATCTTCATGTATTTATTACGTTTATTATAAATAGTACTATACTATATATTGTCTGAAACAATTTCTTAATTAAAAGTTCGTTCTACAAGTTTGGGTCAGCTTTGGCTAACATCTTTATTTTTACGGCATTTACTATTGCTTTGCGCTTCCTTCGACGTAATATTTAGCTTACACATTTGCTCCTCCCACTTAGTTGCCAAGTAACGTACCTGAAGCTACGGCTACTTAACTCGCTGTCAGCGGCTTTTCAATAGGCTCAGCTAATCACATTATTCTACGTCATAATCAATCAGACTGACTGTCTACGTGGCGTGAAATTATTGGCTGTGGCTTCAGGTCAGCCGCTGACCATGAGCTAATATGACCACAGCCTTGAAATTAACACCGATAGGACTGCTCCTTTTCCTATATTTTATTTCCGTCCCTTATTACAAAATGTAATAAAGTTTTGTGTCGCACTTTCTTTTAGTGATGTAAACTAAACAACAGTGGATGCTTTATATAGAATTATTTTATATATTTATAAATCTGTTTACATCCCGAAGTGTGAATATGGATTAAGCATATAGTAAATAAATTTGACAGCAGCGTTTGGTTTTCATAGAGTCAGAAATGTCACTTTACAGTATCGAAAATGTCAAACGAAATTTCGCGGGGGTGAAGACGGTGCGCGGCAATCTCACGGACTGAAGCTCGCCATCCCGTAACAGCTAGCTAGAGTGGTAATAAACAAAGGAACGTGTAAGCAATCATCAGATATGGGTATATTTTTTCGTGTATCCTATAAAACCAGATCCAAAAGGGGGCGAAAAAAGCTCTTAAATGTTTTTAGATGTTTACACTCCAAACACACATCGCTACGTTAGCAATGACACAGAGTATTCGTTTTCGTTACATTATTTTTCCTTACCGTCTGGCACCGCGACTACCAAAACCCTGGCTTGTTGCCAAATTTGACGTTTTGCACCCACTTTTCTTTCTTGATGTGTATACAAATCAATTTGACTTTAACTATAGACAAATCACGTCCAATTAAATTTATTTTAGTATTAGATTGTAAAGGGCTACTAAACATTTGCATCTTTGAACGTAGACACTTTTCTTTCATGCCACATCATAATACAAGGTGTTAATTTGTTCCCTGCTGATCTATGCCTGGGTTACCTAGTGCTCTAACAGTACCTAAGGCACCTATCTGTATTCTGTATCTGTATCTGTCTGTGTGTTCGGCTAAGGCTTTGGAATTACTGAATGAATTATAATGTAGTTTCCACCATGATTTAGATAAATTTATGACAAAGGTTTAAAACACCAATATATATTTATATTTAATGAATTAACAATATAAAAAACTAGATTTTTTCAACTGAAGTCGTAAAAATCGACTTTTGGGCACGTTTATAAGGTTAACACTGCTAAATTAAAAGATTTGTATCAAACGAATGCACTACTGAATTGTAAATTTCAAAAATGTCTGTAAAAAACTCACGATAGTATATGTTTAGGTACCTATCTTTAACCGGTGACCAACAATAACTATTATTGTCTTTTAAAATTACATTTATTTATAAGCAATTTTTAGCAATAGGTATAGATTTATAGCCTAGTGGGCAGCGACCCTGCGAAGCTGGAAGTCCCGGGTTCGAATCCCAGGTCGGGTTAAAATTTATATGATGAATATTAATACTGGCACCGGGTCTTGGTTGTTATATGTATGTGTTGTCTTCGCTTGGTACCCAAAATACAAGCTAATGCTTAGTTTGGGACCTAGACGTTGTTGTGATTGTGTGTGTTATTATTATATTATTATTAATATTTATTGATCCCTACTATGTCTTTATTTTCCCGTGGGTATATTTCATTGCATCGCACTTATTAATTTAGCTCTGTAGTAAAAAATAATGTCAGGTATTCAAATTAATACTACATTATGATGGAAGTATGGTAAGCTGCATATTATAGTGGTGGTGTTTATAGGCACGAGGTGAAACCGAGTGCTTATAATAAACCGATGACTAAAATAGCCAGCTTACTGAGTACGAGCATCATACGACGTTTTTCAACACATTTGCGATTTAAATTAGGTAGATACTTCGAATGTAATAATGGCGGAAGCTAAGGGCGCGAGCGGGTTGTTTACGCATGCGTCACAAACAGGACGCTCGTTTTTGAATGGTGTAAAATAAAAAGGCCTAGTACCGTAAAATACAACATTACGGTACAAGTTTCGATGTCATAAAGACTGTATTAATAGCAAATGTATTGAAGCTATTAATTAATAATACCGTAGCTTGTTATTGCTTGTATTTATTATATTATTATTTTGTTGGTAGGTACAGTTCCAATCAACCTTTATGTCAGAGGTGAACATAGGCACAAGTCGCGTCGCAGTAACAAGTTTTAGGTGCCGTGTAGCGGGACACAGTGGAGCGAAGGGCATACGACTGAACCTGCGCAAGTTTGATTGGAACTATACACGTGGTCTATAGTTTATGGAGTCGATGCAAAGTCATTCACTTTATACTATGTTCTATATCTGTAATATGAAAATAATTTGTTATAGTAGTAAATATTATCATTGCCTTAATTGTTATTACCTAGTAAGTATCCATTTAATGTGTGTGACTTGGCACCGACTTTATAAACTATAGGCCGCTTCTAATACAAGAAAAATAATAATAAGCATATGCGATATAAACCGACAATGCTACTCATAATTATTTTTTACTTTGTAGTGGTGATATTTTTTGATTACAGTTTTTGATTCGTTAAAAAAAATTCCATTACTTAGTTCGTTATTATTATATGATACCAGTTTGGAATGTATATACCTTAATAGAATACCTATAGTTTATACTATTTAAATCGATTGAGCCGTTTCCGAGGAATCGGTGAATATATTTTTCTGATTTTCAGAAAAACGATAGGTTTCAAGTCTCAGGAAAATACATGAGACCACCACAGGGTCTACCTCAAGGTTAAACGATACCACTGATTTCTTTTTTTTTTTATCGTTTAATTTATATATGTTTTAAATTTGTAAACAAAATTATATTCGGTTGAATAATATGGAAATTGTAAACTATTAAAATTTATTTAAATTATTAAATTTATAATTATTTTAAAAGGCCTGACGTCACACGCTAGTACACCGTACGATATTGCTCTCTCTGTCTAACAGGGCATTTTAAAGATGCATAATTTTGTTAATAATTTTTTTTAAATTATGTCACTGTTATGATATTTTTAAAAAACATTTTCACATATTTTTTTTTTAATTTATAGTCAACCAGTCTAGTTGTGACCCCCAAATAATGAAATAAAGTTTTTCTTATTCCAACATTTTTATAGAACACGTGTTTGAGTATTATAACCACATAACTCATTGTCGTAAACCCGTCAGCTATAAAGTATACGTAATAGAGATTCGATCGCTCGGAATATATAATATCGAATTTTTTTATATATAACATTACAACATAACAACTTACAGAAATTACATGGATTATTCAAGAAGTCGCGTGTTTTGTTATACCTTGCTAATTTTACTTTCTTATTAATGCGATGCTGTCAACTTTAATTAAGTGAATGAAATAAGTGACTAAGAAAATAAATGTTTATTCATTTAATAATACTATTTATATCTAACATGAAATCAGAGCTAACAATCGTTGTGACATTGAAAAAAAAAACGAAATGAAATTTAAATACAAATTGTTGTTGGGTACTTAATTTTCGTGACATTATTTATGCACATTTAACATTATGAAACTGGTAAACGAGTCATTTAAATGTAGATTTTCATAGATGCAATATAAGTTCAGAGGCAGAGTTTTAAAAAAAAAAAATATGTATATATATATATATATATATATATATAGCATTTCAATTTAAAATTTTATACCGTACTGACTTTTCTAACTTCAAATTTTAAAGAGCAGCACGCTCAGAAATTTTGTAATGGTTTTATTGTACCCAATAAGTGAATATAAATTGCATTTAACTTTGAATCATGTAGGTTAGAACATGACTTAAAGCCAAATGCAATTCTTCTTCTCATGATATTTCTCTTTCTTCTTTTTATAGTATTTTTAAGCTAACCGAAAGAAACAACACAAAGGCAGCAAATATTTGATCTCTCGTCAGGTTTTGCCATAAAAGTACGAATTGACTAGAAGCCCTCTTCTGCGTTAACAGTCTAATCACTCATACTAGAACTAGCTGGTTTTATTCCGAGTTTCAGTGCGCAAGGTCCCCTCGCGTCGCTCTTAACCCCCGAGAAATCCCTGCGCGCCGGTTTCAACCCCCAAAATTGCGTAACTTCACCTCGATACTGTGAACTGATATTTATGACTGTATTAAAACCAAACACTGCTGTCAAATTAATTTATTCTATGGGTTTTTGTTTACGAAGTTTTCGATTTTCATATTTGTTTATTAGTTGGTCGCTGACGGCATAATTTTGTTTTGTAGAAAAATAGATTGAAAATTGGACTTCTTCACGTTGCGTTGAAATTTAATTAGAACTGGATCATCGTTTCGCAATTTGGAAATTTTTGGTAATTTACACGACGCAGAGGTGGCAGCAACGTCCAGTAGGTTCCTAGAAAATAGGCTGTGACAGACGGCCAAACAGACAAACACCAGAGTGATCCTATAAGGCTTCCTTTTTTTCGTCTCGGATGTACTGAACCCCAAAAATTACTGCAAAAGCTATCAGTGTCGCTTCGCTATGCTATGCGATAAAATCACCCAAAACTTTTTAAGCCCTAAATGAAAAACCAAGTTTAAAACAAATAATACATATAATGATTTTGTCAATTCCTTCGTACATTGATGTAGACATTGTATATTTATATAAAATTACGTGACGCTACAAAAAAAAAGACCTTGAACTATAACCCGTTCACTATTAATTACTGTATACATTTCTTCATTTGCATGAAACTAAATTGCATTTTCCCGTGTTTAGTTTTCGCGCCTTGTGTGTAGAGTGACTTACTCGTTACTGCCACTTCCCGATAACCTCGGACGATAAAAATATTTCCGACTCGAGTCGGTCTCGTTTACCCGCATGTGATTTTTATTATTCGGTTATACAGTCACGCGACCACGAATCGCCGTGTCGACTTTCGCGATCGAAAATCGCAAAGTGAAATGAAAGAAATTATTATAATAAACAACTTGTTCCGACGCAGTGAACTCTTGTAAGTTTTTCACCTTGGAAATAATTGGATTTGCCCGTAACTCGTAACGTATCGTATGGTCGTCGTTGTGAATAAAAGTCTGATATTTTACGTAACACGATGATTTAGTATACGATATCGCCATAGACGTAAATACTAGATGTGACAGTACTTGTTTTAAATTTTAGGTATAGATTTTCAAAAAAAAATTGATTTTTAAAAATGTATATTTGATGATGTCACTACAGTTACTACAAATTTATCGCTACGATATTCTGCGTATAGATAGCATTTGTTTGTATGGCCGTCGACGCTGCAAGTAATGATGACGTCACATTAATGTTTTACGTTTCCTTTTTGTCTCTGTTATTAGGCCTCCAAAAAATTGCATATTTGTTCTGTTGAAAAAGAGACCTATGCATATAAATACAAAAAAAATCGGTTGTCTGTAAAGTCGGTTTACTGACGATAGTTGAACGTGACAACGTCATAAAAAATACTGATGGAATGGTTTCATTTTGCAAAAGAAAATTTTAATTCTACTTGTTTGATAGACATTTTGTATGGATATAAAGAAGGAGGTAAATGGAAATCACAATTAAATTGATTGAGTTACATTTATTTTTACGCATAAATACAATTGTCAATTTTTTTTTACAATGTACATAGTTTTTACAAGTATGAATGTGCGTTGAGCAATTGTTTTACATGGAACGCCTCAGAGCGAGGTAACGCCGCATGCGTCATGTTTTTTCGTACGTGCAGCCGGCTTCGTCGAATTATAAGACGTTGTCACGTCAAAAAATTGGGCCATGGTGCATAATTTTGAACAATGATCGTTCATTTAAATAGGGTGAAATGCTTTTTTCGCTTAGTGGGTTTGGTGTAGACGTATTGACTTGGATGGCCACATATTATTATTATGTCAGAGCGCAGCCGCAAAAACACGTACAAGCGAAGATAACCAGTGAATGTCATTCACCGGTAACATATATTCGCTAACACATACGTGGTTATTGACCCACGTGGATACCATGACCTGTGCTGCGATTGGCTGATGGCATTCCTTTTGTTAAGTGAAAAATACGAAACGTAAATACAAACTTTCACTATTTCTTCATAAAAATTATAAACTGCAGCTAAGTGATTTTTATATTAAGTTTTTTTTTTTTGTACTATGTGTACTTGGTGTGAAATGTAGTTTTTTAAACAACAGCTATTACAAAACCATTCTATAAAGATTACGAAATAACTAACCATATACGTGTCAGACACGCATCAACTTGGGGTTCCAAAGCGTTTTTCGCCTACCAGCTTTATGGCTTTAAGCCAAGTAACTTAAAATTGTTGGTTACTATCTAAAAAACTTCCAAACATCCTGTACTGCGTAATTTCCTTCGAAACAGATTGTTAGGTTTTACTGTTTACAATTTTTTTAAATTCTGATTCACATACGGTTGAAAAATTAGAAGGGACACACAAATTGTTAATGAATTTGAATTTGGACATTGAAGATCCATACCTCGTGAAATATTAGCCTAAATAAAAAAAGTTACTTAAGAATCTTGTAAGCATTTTCAAAATCTGCCGAACATGGAGTGCCTAAGAAAAATATTTGATTCTGAAGTTTAATACGTGAAAATCTATCCCTAAATAAAATAATGTTTTTATTTACGTTGTAAAATTGTTTGGCGGTTTCTATAAGACACCTGTCTGCAAAATTTATGGAACCCTAAAAACTAAAATACTTTTACGAAAACCGATGTAGTTATTACCAATATATTTGCAGACAAAAACCTTTCTTTTCTTTAATATATTATCTATTTACCTTCCATTCAAATATCTAAAATTAGAAATTTTTAATTGTATATAAGCTATATCATGACGTAAAAAATTTATGCAGTGGTAGTGAGCTTATACATGAAAAGAAGCAAACAAGGCTTAACACCTACATCCAACCGAAGCCTGTCTGATAGCTGACATGTATGATGTAATTGGATAAACAGTAGTGTCTAACAGAATATTAATAGTACAGCAATAGAAAAATATTATACGTGAAATGTCTGTCATATACAAAGTTTAGGTATTAGGGCTCCTTTTTTAATTACGTATATGACGATAATATTTTGTGTAATAATAATTTTTTAATTTAAAAAGAATTTTTATACACAGACGTAATGAAAACTCTAAACTCCCTGTCACAGAACAACCAATGAAGCATTACAATGGCGTGAGTACGTGTGAGTGGAATTTCAAAGCGTACTGACGATCGGGTAGACTTACATGGTACGAGCGTCTTCAAGTTGACGCGTATAGCGATATAGCCTTCTAACTTACTAGGGGTGCATCAATAGTAGTTAGCAATGTTACATCCAGGTATTCCTAGGTTCATGTTTTTATATGAGTCTTACTATGGATGCCCTGGTTTAAAGATCTACGATAATAACGTATCAATAATGTAAAAAATAAATTTATAAAACTGCTATAGTGAAATCGATAGTGATTTTAATTCAAAGGTAATTCGTAAACAAAGAGATTGGTTTGAACCTGCTCGTCTCTAAAATGGAGAAACAAATCAAAAAGTAAAGTTAAAAAATTTGAAGTACCACAAGTAGAAAAAATCATTGAGTAAAACAAACTATTTTAAAAGTGGCATTTTTAATCGACATGTTTATTTTCGAAATAACCACACAGTGAACTAGAATATTAAATTTGATAGATACAAAAATCTAAGTCGAACTAAGTTCAAGTCAAAGACACGTCACTCATTCTAGCTGAATTCCGGTCGTAGTGACTATCATGGCACGTCTTCTGTAAAATAAGTAAGCTTAAAATATCAGTGCATATAATGCGCGACTAGAACTTAAAAGATACTTAGTAGATTTTTCGGTAGTTATCATACATTGTCCGGCATACACATTTTTTAAATTGTTATTTATTGGTAAATCCCAAAGGCACGAAGCCCTTACCATTTTCACTTTCATTACATTGTAATTAGGGGAACATATTTCTATTATTACATGTTTGACAACATCCGCTAGAAATTCGCTTTTATTCCAGGGAGTATGTTTCATATATATATATATATATTATTACCTAATAACAAATTTTTTTTGACAATATTTATATTTAAATTTTTATTATGACTACAAAATAAGTAAGTATAGTGGATCTAAGCTCCAAACCCCCTCCTTTCCCTGGGGGAGGCCTAAGCCCCTGCAGTGGGGTAAAATGGGCTAATGATGATGATGATGATGATGATGATGATGAAGTAAATAAGTAACAGTCTGCAAGCCGGTCTGTATAAACACTAACAAATTACTACAATTACTCATCTAAATGACAATTAACGGGATAAGTGGACAAAGATATTAACTATCGAAAAGTTCAAAATGAGTTATGAGTGTTTTTATGTTGCTTGTACCATATTTGCAAGCCTGAAATGTATGCATGTTTGTCAGTTAATACCTTTGCTTATAGGTCTCTATTTTTGACACGAAACAAAATTTGCGCAGTCGATTTACGATCATTTAAAATTTAATTCCATGTAAAAAGTCGATTTATTTTGTTTTCTCAGATAACACCTTTGTCCACTCACCCCTACAATTGATTGCAAGAAATAGTAAGTAACCTGTGTAGCATCACCGCCTCACCCAAGGTGGGTGATGTCAGAATGACATTATAATACGTTTTGAAACGATCAGATCTGCAGAAGTTGCTCACATCCCTTCGTCAACTAGAAAAGAATTGATGATGTTCAAACGGCTGAACAGCTTTTTTTTAATTCTTATGAACACTGTCGATAGAATAACCTTTCAAACAAAAAAAAATCAAAATCTTTTCATCAGTTTGGAAGCTATGGTGCCACAGACAGATACACAAATACACCCTGAGAAAAGTTTTCATCATCAGTTGAACAATAGTCGACCCCACACTGAGAAAAGTACCTACTATAGTGAATTCAGTTTTATCGTAATTGAATTTTATCGACTGTTGAAGAACACTTTTCTCAGGGCATTATAAAAACGAAGAATACGAGGGGAAAAAATATGGATCAGTGGAAATTATGGTGACTGTAACGTAATTATGATGACGCGTAGTATTCTTCTTCCGTTTCCTCGTATTTATGATGATATCGATCATCAATTGTTCTACTGATCGTGAACCATCGTAATTTTTGAAAAAACACTTTTCTCAATGCACAGTTTAAACTTATAATACCCCTGTGTTTAATTTTCTGTAATTTATTTTTACGCGGAGTAATATTATTTACCAGATTGCCGGATACAACAAGTAAAATAAGTCATAATTTATTATTTATTTAATTTTTATTGATATTTAAGGTTTTTTTTTGTTTATTCGTCCCTTTTACACGATTTTATAGTAAACACATAAATTTTTTTGTTAAGTGTAATTATTGTTGATTGTATTGTTCATCATATTAGTCGCGAGCGCGCTGGCTTTATCACATACGTGTAAAAAACTAATCGCAGAACAAAAGCGTTGTTTTACTTGTAGATTTTGGTTTGACCTGAAGTGACAACAAGTGACCTTACAATAACTTATAAACTAATTAATAAAATGCTCTTATCTTATGTTCTGTGTCCCTTGTATTCCCTTCGTAGCTCTTTATTTTTAAATGATTTAAACACGTTTGCGCACCTAATGCCGATTGTGTAATGTTACAATATTCCAAATTAACTTCTTTGCATATCCAAGAATAATATCTAAAACAAACGCTTGAAAATCTTTGAATTCGAGGCATTAACCTAACATCTCTGCCACCGCGCGCTTTCACTTTGAGTGCTCAGTCGCCGCTCGCCGGGCTTCACCCCCGCGAAATCCCCGTGTGCGGGTCTTCACCCCCGCGAAATTGCGTTTCACATTTTCGATACTGTGAAATGGCATTTATGACTATAAAAATCAAACGCTATGGGATTTCCGTTGTTGACACTAATTTATTATTTGTTTCTAACTATACTATCATATTGGTACTCATCGGTCAAGGGAACGTACCATGTTTTTTGGGTTCTAGATTTATCTGCTTTACCGCCAACGACCACACGACCGACTCGTCCCTGTTTTTCATGGCTTTGTGTGGTTGAACAAACTCCTTTTATGCGCTTGTAATGGGGAATTCTGATTTGAGGCTAGTGGGATAAATGCTAGCGCCAAAACATTCTAATATTGTATTGTCAAATGAAAATAAAATAAAGTGTAATGATATAAAACAGATTATAACTTTTTTCCAGCCAGATCCTGTACATGGATCAACACACCTACCAGATCCCAACAAACTACAGTAGAAACATTCCGCCCGGTGAGTAATTTTTAATTTTCTATGTTTTATTCTACTCTATGTTTGGGGTCCTACAAATATCACTATCGAACTGAAATCATAATTTTTTGTTTGGATGATAGTCGATATAGGAAGTAATTTATTTCATGACACCAAACGCTGCTGTCTAATTTATTTACTCTATGATTTCATGCAAAGATCACATAAAGTCACTTTATTTGAAGTTCTGTATTTCAACAAGTAAAATGTAATTTTTTTATGAGAAACTTTGATTAGATGTAAATCTATCACACGCCATCTTTTACATTTCACATTTACCTGTGTGTGACTCAACAGACCACTCACTCTATAGCCACGTCATACTAACCATGTACAAACCGTCTCTGTGTGCGTAAATTATAACCGAACTGTTAGGTGTTATTTTTATCTAAGTTTTTTGACGCCGACTCTTTATCAAGACATGATCCCAATCAAAGAAGTTGTTGTTTGATAACGGCGTTTAAAACGAATTGCCGAACTAACGAACTAATTGCCGAATCGACTGTCGTTACATTGAGGTATTGAGGTGTCTATGCGAAAGCGCGACAATGACTGTACAGGTCCAGGACCAGCGAACAGAACCTATCCAATTGCGGAAAGGAGTACGACAGGGGGATGTTATATCCCCGAAACTGTTCACCAACGCATTGGAAGATGTTTTCAAGACGCTGGACTAGAAATATTGTGGCATTAATGTCAATGGCGAATACATCTCTCACCTCCGTTTTGCTGACGACATAGTCATCATGGCAGAGTCGCTGGAGGAGCTCAACGAAATGGTTAACGGCCCCAATGTCGCCTCTCGGCGGGTGGGACTCGGGATGAACTTGTACAAGACGAAAGTCATGTTCAAAGAACGTGTTCTCCCGAAACCAGCAACAGTAGACGGTGCGACTCTTGAAGTTGTGCAATACTATGTCTATTTAGGACAGACTGTCCAGTTAGGCAATCACCGAAGAATTCAGCTGGGCTGGGCTGCTTTTGTGAAGCTTCGGCATCTGTTCTCGTTGCCATTACCTACGATGACGTACGGTGCCGAAACATGGACTCTCACGGCAGGACTGATCCACAAATTTAAAGTCGTTCAGTGTGCTATGGAGCGGGTTATTATTGGTGTTTCTTTGATGTATAAAATCCAAAACACTGAAATCCGTCAAAGAACCAAAGTTATCGACATAGCCAAAGCGATCAGCAAGCTGAAGTGGCAATGGGCCGATCACAGTTGCCGTAGAACTGATAACCGATGGGGTAGACGAGTTTTAGAATGGAGGCCACGTACCGGAAAGCGAAGCGTTGGACGCCCCCCGGCCAGGTGGACAGATGACCTGAAGCACCATACCGGGGGTAGTTGGATGCGAAAGGCGGAGGACCGTGTGTGGTGGCGAGCCTTCGGAGAGGCCTATATCCTGCAGTGGAGAAACACGGGCTGATGATGCTGATGATGGAAATCTACTTAATTTTTTTTTAAACTGACATAAGTGAATTATGTTACTTATTATATAATAATTATATTACTTGTATTAGTATTTTAAATTATTAAGTCATTAAAAACAATTCATATTTTATGAATAAAGACAAAAGATATCTAACTCACGAGAATACTTGTGATTGTGTAATCTAGAATCTAGTCTGTAGTCACATCTAATCTGCATCTAATGACTAAGCAACTGGATTACTGGAGATTAGAGACTGGACTGGAGATTAAATCTAAATGTTAAAGTATAGTAGCCACCTTCCATAGAACTTTTTTCCTGTCAAAATAACTCAAAAGGTTGTGATATAAAGGTGGTGTACCAATTGCTACATATAATTTACCTTGTATAGAAATAATTTAATTACAATAACGATATATCCTATGGAGTTTTATAGACATTTCAAAAACAAATTAATATATAATCTTCCTTTGCCTAGTTTAACAAAAATCATTAGATGTCAATCGACAACCTGAAGTGACGAAATTGTTATCAATTACACTATATTTTTCGTATCGTGCCACTGTTTTATAATATAATAACCAATAATCACACACAAGACGGGAAATCTTGCTTAAGATTGGTGGTTGATGATTGATGAGATCATTATTATTGTATAATAATTTTTTTTTTTCAACTGTCATTCAAGAAGCAAAAGTATTTCATTAAACCACTAAACCAGATCAGAAAAATTCAATATAAATTCGTTCATGTATCTCAACCCTAGATTTACATAGAGATCGTTGGAACTAAATTATCGTACATTAGGTACGAATACACATTTAGAAAAACATATTTTATTAGTGAACTTAGATTTCATAAGCAATACCTCGTTTCTTTATATATCTATGTAATAAATAAAATAACCCTTAACCTTTAAATCAGGCAATCAATAGGTATGCCACTATGGCACTCGCTGAATATAAGTATGTGCTGCAATCGTGGTAGAAATTCGTTCGTCTTTCCCATTCAAATAAACCACATTCGAGGTCAAAGCACATTATAAAGAAGATAAACATTCACCCAAACAGGAACAGAATGTGAAATGCGTGTGAGTACGCACATATTGAATATTTATTATGCGAATAAAAGTTTTTGACGCCGAACGGAATAATATTTAGACAACCTGACGAAATTTTTATTGTGTCTATACAAAATATCTTCTCATAATTCTTAGTATATCATACTTATTATTTTATTTTCAGTACAAATATTTATGAGTTTCTACTAGGTATTCATACTAAAAGTTTTTTTTTGGGTTGAAACAATATTTTCCGTTATGAGTATGATTTTCTTTTCGTTTAATACATATAATGTATATAGAATCCCATGTATTTTAAAATTATCAGAAAAAACCCAACCCTATCAACACAATAGTATCGGAGTAAAATTGCTATAACATAGAAAAAGACGGACAGACATGGAGAAAATATAGGGGATGCTTGTTGGACTACAAAACCCTTAGAAGGTATAATGGGGTATTTGACTACTATTAAATATATTTATCAAGAAAATATAAAAGTAGACTTTCTACGATAACAAAATATAAAATAATTATGTTCTCTTAAAGAATGTGGAAATTATATGCTAATAAAACTTTATCTCTGTCTCTTTCTTGCAAAACGATATTTGTCATTATTTAAATGGCCTGACGTCACACATAGGTACGCCGTGTAGATTGCCCTCTATCTCCAACAGGACATTTTAAACATTCTTAACTTTGGTAAAAAATATTTATTTTGTAAAATTAAACATTTTATGGATAATTGAGATCTATAAAATGAAAACTAATTAAAAACTAAAAGTATTTCACTGTTATGATATATTTAGAAAACTGTTTCATATAAAATATTTTGTTTTTTTAAATTGTCGACTAGCCTATTGGGCACCATTTCTAAACTTACTAGTCAACAAAATTTTCAGTTAAATACCGCGTTATCTATTTCTACATTTATAGGTAAAATAAAAATGAAATCTCGACTCCAAAGTCCTTCTGTTAGTACTACTATTATTATAGTAACGAGTTCATGTCTGAACATGGAAGACATTGTCGGGAAATTTTTTATCAACATCAGCAGGCGTCCACAACTGGAGTACAACCTTTCTTCAAACAATGAGGCACTACTGGTCCGGTGCGAGTTGGGGGCTGTTTCGCCGACGTAGTCTTGTATAATATTTGACATGAGTTTTCATAACTAAAAGTCATCTGTGCACCAAAATACACACCTAAATCGTTTTCTTATTTTATTTATTACTAAAGAACTACAAAATCGATTTTCATTAAACTTGCACAGAAGAATTAACAATTTAAATGTACGGATTATCATCACGCTGTTGTATGAAAAATAAGAAGAAAAGTAATGAGGCGGGCTTGCAGTCGAAGTTGCAAAAGTTCGTATAACTATACAATTGTTGCACTCTTTTTCACTAGTAAACAAATATAGCCAAGTGACCTATTCGTAACAAACTTGCCCGACCCCGCAATCCACTCTATGCCGGATGTTACACTGCATGTCATGATGACTCGACGTTTATCTAATGTCATTAGTAAACTCGTTTGAGTACTTGGCAGCTCTAATACTTGGTATGGTTTAAAATTGGCTGTCCTTATAACGAAATATACAGAAATTTACACATTGGACGTTTTCTAGTTCCATCCGTGTTCTTTACATGTTCTTAGATTAAACAGTTGAAACGAGAGACGTGATTTTTAAGTCGTTTTTAGGTAAATAAAGTTATTATTAATGTTAAAATTCATCACTTTTTTAATAGGGTCATAATTATTTATTGGTGTAAAAAATCTTGAAATATCTGAATGTAATTCACGAAGGAAATACTGAATAAAATAAATATTTCTTTTATTGATAAAATATCGATACTATCGAATACAAAAAAAAAGTTTTTCGTGATCAATGCATAGTATAAACTAAAGGGTACTAGGTTTCGCTGTGTCATATCGAAATAATAATGTCTTTGAAAAACTCATATTTTTTGACTCGGTTATCTGTACTCTGTATATAATATATCTAAGGAAATATTTTGTCTATCCACAAGGGATAATTTCTTTCATTCGTTGTAATTTCTACAATAATCCACGATGTTTGATTTGACACAATTGACACGACTTGACTTTGATTGCGATATTGCGATCGATAAACGTTTTTTTTCTAAATAGATACCTACAAGTGATAGGTTTACTTATAATGGAGTACTTATTATGTAAAGGTTTAAATTATTCAAGATGTAGTTGAACTTCGGGTATTTATTGAGATAGTAATGCAGTGAATTAAAATGAAAATAATGGCGAAAACTCCATACATATTTTGGTTACTTAATTATTGAGATATTATTCATTTCCTTTTGGAAATTAACCAATGTGTGTGATGCAGTTTTTTTTTATAAATAAAACAAAAATATTTTTTAGTTTCACTTCAGTGGCGATAATTTTGTGAACTAACTGAACTAGTTTACTATGTTTTTGCAATGAAGTGCACTGAGCAATTTTTCATTTTTTTTTTGTTACATTTTGCTAAAACTGCACTATTTTACAAACTTTTTTTAATGCAATGTTTTATTCTATCTGAAATTGGTAGTACTCGCACGAGTATATTCTTAATGTCTTATCCATCTTCACACCTAATTAATTACACTCTTATATTACGCGTTAATTAAAGTCAATACCGCGTAATACAAAAACTGACCCATAATTCTTAATTAGGACGTTTGCTCCTGATTGGGTTTTGGTACTATTAATATATAAAATACAAAAAAAAACACAATGTAACGCCAATGAACAGAGTCACTAGTTAGGAACGGGCTGTACCTACGCGTAAACGCCCAAACGCTCTTAATTGATTCCGACTTAAATATGCATTTAAGTCTCGAATTGTTTTGAATTATAATCTCATTTTAGTTAGAACTAGGTTTGTATTGAGCCAGAACTTTGAAATTTCTATAAACATCCCAGTTACAGAGATTTCGTATATTTATTGATTTTATTTTTATTTAGCTATTACAAAATTTCTATAACTAGGATTTTTATAAAAATTTTGAAATTTTGGCTTTATGCGAACCTAGTTCCAACACAGAGACTATAATTCAAAACAAATCATGATTAAAATGCGTATTAAGGTCGTATGTGTGTAAGAGCGTTTGTATGGGTGTTATTGCATACAACCCCTTCTTAATACTGTATGTGCGTTAGCTGACTCAAGGATTTAGTAGTAGGGTAACCTAGTTAAAATTAAACATCATTGCTTAAAATCAATCAAGCGTCGTCGGTCTAATATTTCATCAAAGAGTTCTAAAGGAAGATGTGAATAGATTTCACAAACATGCGAGATTTAAAACATGACGCATCTCTTTTTTTTTAACGAACGTAGACCAAATTAAGCATTAGCATCATCGGCATTACATTTTACATAAAATTGATTTTTAAAACGTGTGCCTTTGCATAAATGGAAGCCCTTGTCGAGCTAGATATTTTATCGGATCAATAAAAACAACCCTAGATATATTTCAGTAGATTTACCGATTATATAGAACACCGTTTCGTGTACAGAGCCACTCAGTTTCTCGCTTATAAAATATTGTAAACATCAGCAATAAATCATAAAGCCATGACAGTTATGTAAATGAGTGAATAACTGATTTACAGTTTTCTTCATGTTGCAGTAACAACTGGTTTTCAGTACATATTGTTACGAACAGACAAAGTAACGACCGCCATCTAGCGTCAACCAGTAAAACCACTTTGTAGAAGGGTTTTACAACAAGGACAACACGAAACCCCTACTCAATACTAGATGGCGTTAGAGGAAACAATGTTCTAGAATTATCCGATCCGGTCGATTGCGTTCGTGCGAGTGGAGTGATTTCTAGAATGCTCTCGAGGTTCGTTACGACCTATATAAATAGCCGCAGGAAGACGAGCGAGTCCAGTTCAATTTTTGGGCTACTTTCGAGGCGACTTCGAAGTGAAAACTAGTGATCAAGAGTGATACCAGTGAAACCTACGACTTGGCTACGAGCTAGGAACATCGTTAGTGCTTAGTGTTTGGACTTAGTGCTTTGTGTTGGACCTAGTGTTAGTGAATAAAGTCTTCAAAAGAGTCAGCAGGTCTTTCTCTCCAGATCCTTCGAACCCTAACACGTAACAATATTAACAGCAAACGGTTCATCGAGAGAATAGGTACATAGATAAAGTTACGCCTACCGACCATCTGTATATTAGAATTTTGAAATCACATGAACTTTAGATGTGGTTAATAACTTAGTTACTTATTATTTTGTCAGTTCTACGCATGAAAACCTATACAAAAATAATTTTGGACGTCAACTTTAGCATGTTACAAAAGAAATAGTATCCGCAAATCTCTGTCTAGAGTTGTCAGCGTTTTTTGACTTTGCATCGAAGTTTAAGGACTACAATTTCAACTGAAAATTACGGCTAGGTATTATGAACAGGTAAAAACAGAATGTAAAATATAAAAAATTATAAAACCTCGACCCCTTAAAAAACATTTCATGGTGCATTCTACGTTCCTAAAATAAATTCTGTAAATAAATTATTAATTAAAATGCTTCCAGTTAATTATTTTTACGCAGTTAACTATTTAAATCTTTCCAGTTAATTATTTTTACGCAGTTCTTTTTTAAATTATTTTATATTGATGTTTTTTAAGAGATAAGGTTCTCTATTTTTTTTTTACTATATTTAGGGCTACATAAGCCTGATTCTTTCAAAAATATATGAACTTAATATCTACAACGGACTGGTAGGGCGTGGTTGTGCTTTATTGTAGATTGTAGACATTTACAACCCAACGAAGTATTAACCAACAGCCCGTACGTTCAAACCTCAGATAGCATAATTATCAAGAGTATCTTATATTTCAAACGATTAAAAATATGAATGAAATGACAAACTCAAACATTAGACAGACCATACGTCATTGTCATTGTTTTAAAAAAACATACATCCTTTACCGCCCGCCGCCTACCGGGACCGCCCACTGTACCTACCAAACATAGATATAAGAGATACCTACATTATTTATTTTTGTTCTAACTTTTGGTGTACAATAAAGAATATATTATTATTATTATTATTATTATTATTATCCTTTCTTCCATCGGCCCTTTTTGTATCCCACTGCAGGGGCTTGAAACTTAAATCCACCACGCTGCTCCAATACGGGTTGGCGAATGAAAACATAATTAAAAATGTTAAAAACATACATGAATTGCAATTTAAGAATCTTTATTTACTTTTCCAATGCGAACAAGCTTTGCGAACAAGTCACAAGTCACTAATGATTGAATTTTTTCACTAGTTGTCACAAACCAATTCGAATTTTTGCTGTTCATTTATACATATACTAGCGGCCCATCCCGGGTTCGCATGGGTAGTATTCGTTTTGCATGAGAATCACTTTCTTTATCTCAGTCTTATCTCATTACCGTTCTTCCTTTCCCGTTTTCGTTAAATTCCCATCGCAAAAATACTTCTTTTTTCCGTTCTTGGCCCTGGTATCGTTTCGTTTTCGTTTCCATTCTCATCAAGAATAACTTTTTTATTTCAGTCTTAACTCATTCCCCTTCTTCCCTTTTTCGTTAATTAAAATTTATTAAATAAATTACACTTTCGTGACGTACATATTTATATAACTGACCCGGCGAACTTCGTACTGTCTCAGAACGCAGAACAGTTTGAGACATATGTATGAAAATCTTTCTGTTTGTATTTCAATGGCAGATAAAATTCCACCTCTGTGGCGGCAATTATTCCTGTCATTTTTCACCAAAATCGGTGACTAAGGAACCTAAGAAATCAGAATATTACCACTAAATAAAACAAAAACATTATTCAAATGCTTCGCAACGTTTAAATAATTTATATTTCGAAATGGAAACCATTATACAACAAACCTTCGTAGGCAATCTTCGCAAATAGTGTGATGTCGTTTATAAAACACGTAAATGGATTAAATATGATTATGTCATGAAATAACAAAAATAATATTTTGAGTCGATATTCAGGTGCATATAATTAAATTTGTCTATTAGGTTTACCTAGTAATAGCGAATTAAAACCCAACTATAAAAAATTGGTAAAAGAGCGATCGAGATGTGTTAAATTTCTAATTTCAATAACTAAATTAAAAATAAATCAGACGATGGATATTTAATTTTTCACTAAATGTGGTACAAAATGACGTTATCTTGACGTAGCAATGAAGTGTCATTATGAAATCATGTGAATAACACAGGTTACCGAAAACGCTGTGATTATACAATGCCTGGATAGAGAGTCGACGTCAAAAAACGTACATAAAAATATCACCTAAATGTTCTGTTTCCCACGTGATTGGAAAAATGATGGTTTTCTCAGTAATGAGATAGATGTGCGCGGTTGCACAACGTTACTTGCCCCCCACCCCCACCCACCTACTGACCTCATCTCAAATGAGTGAACAGTAAAACACTTTTCACGTTACATTAATAACGTAAATCTTAACCGGAGGCCGTGGCAACGGAATTATTTCGCCTCGGGTAACCTCTAAGGGTTAACAGGGACAACTTTGCGCCGGCAACACCCTAGTGTGCCGCCTGCCCGCTCCGATGAAGTCGTTAGAGCTTTCGGGCTAACGACACGAGTCCTTATTCTGCTTCAGGCGGTTGTTTAGTGGGTGCAACTCCCACATACCCTGCGCGCTCGGGCGCACGGAAGCTGTAGAGTTTAATCCGCCTTCCCATCGCAAGATAAAACAGTTACTTGCTAAACCAGAAAGTATAGTTCATCAAGTATTGTAAAATGATGACTACACTGTTTTTATTTACCGTATTACATTTTTGTCGAATAATATAAGAAATATACCTAACAGAGATATCTGCTGGCAGTTCTATTCGGGCTAAATATAAAGCTACTAGCTGAGATTGATCGCACATTTTACGCGACCTCGGAGCGTGTTACGCTGTGACAATTTTTGAATTCGTTTTCACAATAATTGTATGTGGTGAAAAATTTTGTGAAAGGTCGTGGTCTCACCGATTTGAGCCACTGGTAAGACCACGGTATACCATTATGTACCCGTGGTCCTACTGGACTAGGGGTATCGATATTTTTTTGTACTTTTTATTAAGTAAATAATAAAAATTAACATTGTTTTCCCCTTTTAAAATAAAATCCCCTTCGAAACTGAACACGTTCAAAATAATTTTATGTTCAGGTTTAGGTCTAGTACGACCACGGGTACATAGTGGCATACCGTGGTCCTACCAGTAGGTCAAATCGGTGGGACCACGGGCCTTTCACGAAAAATTTGTATCACTGCTTTACCGCCTTCACATATAACTATAGTTACTTCCTGCTATGTATACACTAATATTTAAATATTACAGAAGTAAGTGAAGAGAATAAAGGATAATTGATGTATAGATATTTTTGTGATAAAAACATTCCAGAGCTTACACTAAGCTAAGCGGTCGCCACATAAAACATTATAGCGTTTAAGATTCTTCATAAATATATCAAAATTGCATCAGTTAAATTCTGATAACTGCAAGGAAAAGCGCTTGAGTATCGTTTGAACAGTTTTTGAGAGCTGACGGAAATTTACTATAGAAAATATGTTTTGTTATGTTCCCTAAAAATTGTCAGAAGGTTATCGTGTATGCCAATCGCATTTCAATCCCACATGGCTTGTTACACTGCCCATCGCTATTATAGAGCCAGAACGAAATAATTCTGTGAATTCCTATCATTTTAAAATACTAACTTTCAGGAAAATGGATAATTGACTGCATGTCTACTTAAGTATTAAATAATATGTAACTTTTTTATAATTGCGAAATATACGCAAGTACGAGCAGTTTAAAGTTTGACAAGAAAACTAATAATTTTTTTCAACTTTTAAACGTAATATTTGTTTTAAGCTAACTTATTAATTAGAGATTATTATATGAAATTGTATATCTTCTATATTTTTTTAATAGGTACCGTACTGCTAAAAACACCTAACAATGATTAAATATACACAATAGGTACAACAGCAACTTTGGTTTAGTCGGAAAAAAATAATTTTCAAATTTATTTTCATCTGTTTTTCTTTAATGTATTTTATGGTACTACACTGTTTTAATATTTTACACGACAATCGACCGTTAAAAATTTGTGCATTTTCAGCAGATTTCTAAATAGTATGAAAAATCATCATTAATAACGAAATAACTCAAATAGCACTGGCCTGAAACTGAATTTGAAAAAACCCACAAACTCAAAATGAGGCGGTATGCCTAATGTTGGCGCATTTTATATAAGAAAATAGTTTAAGACCGTGAGATTCAAGGCGTTACAATTATTATACTTGTTATTATTATTAGTTTTTACTAAATGAAATACCAGTTTGGCGGAGGAATGTGTTCAGAACTCAGAAATCTGTTTTCAATTAGGTACAATATAATTTGAGAAAAAATGTTTTACTTTCAGGTAACAATACAACAGTATACATAGGATTAAAAGTCAATCGAGTATCGGGAGTGGATGAAAACAAAGAGGTAAGTGTTATTTCATATTCGATCATTATTGTATTATTAAATTATATTGTATTTTTAAAATGTGCTCGTAGTGTATTTTATGGTACCAACGTACTCAACGGTTTTTCGTTAATAATTTTTTTAATGTTAAACTAAATCCCGCAATCGATTAGATATTTATTTTGGATTTACTTATCCATTACCTATTCATTTAATTTTTCTGTCATTTGTACCTCGTGCAATAAAAATAACCGCTTAACTTATACACCCTTCAACTAAATATTGAATAATAAGTATCAAATGAATAAAATATAAGTTTTCATAAACTCAGTTTTAGTTATTTGGTAATTTCCAAAATTCTATCTTTAAGTACGAATAAGTATACTGGAATCACTGAGCCCGTGCCTCGGAGAGCACGTTAAGCAGTCGGTCCCGGTTGCTGTCAATGTATAGCGGTCGTTACAATCTGCCAACCCGCATTGGAGCAGCAGCTAGGTCTAAGCCCCTGCAGTGGGGTATAATGGACTGATGGCATGGTATAAGTGTATTGGATCAAAAATTCGCTTTCAATTTGCATTGCACAAGATTAATTTTCAATTGTACCATTTTGTCTGATAATTCTATAATATTAAATAAAAAATTAATGAACTGAATGTAGTCAACGATTTTGAAGAAAAGAGTCTCTGCTTTCTGGGTTGATAAAATGTTACAGGTTGTTTGTTGAATATGGTGCAGCTTCACAATAATTTATTTGTTTGTTAGGCACGTATAGGTATAGAAACTGAAATACACATAAATCACAATTTTCAGACGGCCCCGTGAAACATTGCATTCCAACCTACGTTATAAACTTATGAATTTAATCTAACATAGCTCCTAAAATATGTATCTATGTGAAATGAAATGTAGTAAATATCATAATGAATAGTATTTTATTCCATTCTATAAGGTGAGCTATGTTTTTATTTTTATTCTTTTTATACTTTAACGCTTACTGCTCATTCTCGTTCTAAGTATTTCACTTAATTCACTTTCGGTTCACTTTCCATATATGTCTTTCATGCTATGTAAGCGAACAGATGTGAATAGTTATTCACCCTTCGATAGGTAAAAAGACGGATATTCCGAATTTCAATTTTGCTGCAGTTTCTACAATGTTCACAAATCTGTTTTCATGATCGTAAACCAATATTAGAAACTATCACTAAGTTACAGCTAAAGACTTACAACATGGATTTCAATAATCATAAATTAAAAATAGGACCCCAAAGTAGCCGGTTTTTCCTTAAAATTAAGTACACCCGAGTAAGCGAATTGAGATATTCAATTTATTTATTTTACCATAGGTACCGTTCCGAAAATAGAAGTAGTAGGTATGTACCTAGTAGATAACTAGAAGAAAAATCAATACAATTATAAAATAAAATCACCCAAAATGAATAACGTACAAATCAGTTAGCAATACAACCCCATAGACCTGCGCGACGAAATTATCTTTGTCATCATGTTGTATCAGAGGATTTGATGAAACATGGCAAGCAGATCTTGTTGAATATCATCCTTTGCAAACGACAACTATGGATACAAATACTTACTGACAATAATTAATATTTTTTCGAAATTTGCATGCGTCGTAGGTACCTATAAAATAAAATAATTAAAACCACTTGTCTTTGCTAGATAGATCGCCGTTTGTAGCACCTACTGGACAGGGAATTAAATTTTTGCGTACCGCGTGTTTACAATTTTCACTTATTCTAGCTCCGCCTCCTGGGTAGATTGCTGTGATTTCTAGTTTTCTCGATACCTCTGTAGCAGAGAACTATTAAATTTTATTGTCTCTTACGCTAATGGCCGTTCTCGGTTTTGAATCGGTTTTCTAGACTTATTTTTACATTTTATGAGCGGCATAGTCTGCATTTTATAATTCAACCAACTGCTGATTCAAAACTTGTGTGTTACAAAACGTATCTATTTAATAAGAAAAAATGCTTTGTAAAACCAAAATAAAAAAAAATATTTAAAAATGGTTTATTGGTAACATAATAAGTTCAAATGTAAAAACATATTTTTTTAAGATTACTATATAAAAGTAACAATGCGTTGTGAAATAATGAATTTATTTTTCAACAGCAAAAATTTTCAAATCTATTTTTTATGAACACCAAATAAAACAATTTTTGAAGTGAAAACTTCTTTAGCATCGTTATGATTTGAAAATCAATGAAACGAAAAAGCGACAGTAAATACAGACAGACATAAAAATTCATAAGATTTAACGTGGGAGAAAATGAGATAGAAAGCATTATACAGTGTTTCTTATATTCGTGGTTCTCTTTGTGCTCTGCTTCATACCCCCTCCACTTGTGTTTACCAAGGCATAGTGAGAGTTTTCTTGGGCCTCAGCGTTGTCGTGTGTTGATACGTGTTTGTGCTCGCATGCGTAGTACAAAAGCATGTGAAAAATCACAACCTGTAATCACATCACAACTCAAAGATCACAACAACCGTGGTGTTATGTATACGTGTACGTATTATTTATAATAAAATTCTTTAAATATACCGACAACGAACGCAGAATATTGTCGTGATTATCGAAAAACAAATGGAAAACAAGATTAAAAAGACGGCAAAAAGTTCAAAGGAACGCGTTCGTGAATTTCGTGCACGCCGAAAAACGTTGTTGGAGGTGAAAAATGATAGTTCTAGTACGCATAATGATTATTTTACTGTTCAAAATAGTGAAAGTGATCATAGATAATTACTTTACATATTTGAGTATTTACTAACTTTGTATCACTATGATCATTACTAAAACCTACAATTATCCTCTTCCTAAAATTTCGCATTCGTCTCATTATCTTGAAACCAAAATATTTGAAGGTTTCACTTCTACCACGTGTGAATTTTTAATAATATATAATATAGGTTTCTAGATCACAGGAAGTGGTGTAGCGATCATTATAGTATGCTACTTATAGATGTACCTGTGTCTATAGCTACTAATAGTGTTTTTGCATGGTAGAGCCATCAAGGGGAATATATACAGCTACTTTGTTTGGTCCTTAGATATCTCTTTCGCTTCATCGAGATTCATCAATCATTCCATGCAGGCTTTTCGGTTTCGGGTGCTTAAAAGCTCTTCACTAAGATGTCGCCGATTTGATTAACATGTTTTTCTAGGATACGCCTTACCAATCCATTCATCACACACGCCCGCTCTCGTCCGCTTAATAGATTTATTTCATCACTCATTCATCCATTTCACATAGCCAAATCAACTTTGAGCACACGAGAAACCCTCATCATAACTCAATTGTTCCATTTTAGTCTCGACATTTCTCTCTGTTTTCTTCATATTTTATACAGCGATAAACGCGATATAAGCTAACTTCTTCACTTCATCAGGCCATTTTTACCCCACTGCAGGGGCTTAGGCCTCCTCCAGGGTGAGGGGGCTTGGAGCTTAAATCCACCACGCTGCTCTACTGCGGGTTGGGGATTGTAACGACCGCCATCTATTGACAGCGCCCGGGACCGACTGCTTAACGTGCTCTCCGAGGCACGGAGTCAGTGATAGTTAATGTACTTAAGTCAGAAAAAATTAATTGATACACGCCCGGATTCGAACCATGGCCCTATGGCTTTATAAATTTGAGACGGGTTCGTCGCGCTTTGAGCTATCACGACTATAAGCTAACCATTAAACACATAAATATTTCTTATATGATGCATTTCGTCATGTAAAAAGAGGCTACATACCGTTTTAGCAGAAAAAAAATTGTGAGCGCATCTCACACAAGTAATCTTTTTTCTCCTATGCCTTCTGCTTCTCTGACATCAATCTTTTTGATAGCTGCGGCCATACCACGAAACACTTTCCTATATTGACGATATGTAAAGTTAGAAATTAGTGGGTACTTTATTACTTCATTATTTTTGTTGTTATCAAGAAATTCGACACAAGTAGAATGTACCTATCTATTTATTTATTTACATTACTGTGTAGTTAGCAAAATTTTATATAATGAAATTATTTCGAAATAAAGTAACATAACCTTTTTGTTTATCCAAGGAAATAACGTTAGACGTTTTCCTGAAAGTGTCGTGGGAGGAGAAGCGGCTGCACACGCCCGCAGGCCGCCCGTTTATCGATTTGCCTTGGGAATTCCGCCAACTAATCTGGACACCGGACCTCTACATCAGGCAGCTGCAGTCCATGAGGGTGCTGTCTGTGCTGCAAGAGATGGCTTCTCTAAGGCTCTACTCCAACGGCACCGTCTCAGTCAGTATTGGGTTCGTCGAATTGTCAAATTACTTTTTTTGTTAATCGCTTCATTGATTTTAAAATACTTTAATTGTGACCGTAGTTTTAAAGATCTGAAAGCTTAATCTCACTTTGATCTTTGACTGTCTTTGGGGCCTTAAGTTAACTTTGCTTTCCTAAAATATAAGCAAACTCGCATTTCATCCGAAACTCGAAGCCTGCGTGAAACTACTGATGAATTTCAACGAACTAAATCTAAGAGTAATGCAATGATGGTACCAAGAGAAAATCTATAGTCTATGCTTTCTACTAGTGGCAAAAAATGATCTATAAAAAGTTAAGCCTGCCGCGATAGTCTATGGGATATACACTCTGTAAATGACAGAGTGCATTGTGATAACCTATTTTAATGTTTATACAGTACTTTCGTAAAGTACGGAATAAAATCGTGATAAGTTCGAATACAATTTAGAATTTCAACTTTTAGGAAAAACGCTCGAACTGGTCAAATCTTAATCTTTGCGTCTGTTTTTAAATATAATTAATACATCAAAGAACAATAAAAAAAACATCAACTGTGATTTGTGTAGCAGGTATGAAGTTTTGATGTTTTTTAACGAGAAACCAATATTTTGATAAGATATTGGAAAGAGTAGGTATATTTTTACTTAAGAAAAGAAAATTAAAAGTACCTAGTTAAAAATGAACACAAATAACGATTTTGCCTTTTCAAAATGTTTATGCCATTGATAAATTCAAAAAACAACTAAATTCAACAGTAAAATCTGCACCGTTGGCTATCTACATGGTAGTAACCAAGAAGAAGAATACATTTTTTTTAAATATTTATTACCATTAACTTTAGAAGGTATATTATAGCGTATTTTTTGGCTAACTCTTGCTTTGAAATTTTTAAATTTCTCCGTCTCATTAACTAACTACACTTTTTAAGTATCCCCCATAATAATTAATTTAGGTCTATCATTTTCTCTCTATCCAACGATTCGGGAACATCTCATCTAAATCAGCGCGAACAGACGCTGCATAATGAGATGGTGCACCATCTTGTTGAAAAAAAAAAACACATCTCAGAATATCTGGTTCTTCTAAAGCAGGATAGAATTTTAAAAATCACCCACCGGTTAGGGGCCCAGAATCTTTTCATCGGCTATGCCGCACCACATATTCACTTTCTGGGGTTTTCGTATATGATATTCCACCATCCATTGAGAATCCTCCATAGCCTAACAACGAAAGTTTTTCCTATTGATATGTCAGTTCAAAAAAAGTAGTCTCCTAGGGAAAAAAATGTATTAATGTATTATACGAACTTTATGAAAATGACTATTCGGCGAAATCGATTCTGCTACCAAATACATAATAGCTATACTACAATAACGATACGATAAACCAGTATCGTTATTGTAGTATAGCTATTATGTATTTGGTAGCAGAATCGATTTCGCCGAATAGTCATTTTCATAAAGTTCGTAGCTAAAACATATATACTTTAGTACTTTACTTTTCACTACATTAGCACTGCGATATTGAAATCAGAAGCTATTTGTTTGCATTGCCAAATAACATTAAGCTGATGGTGTTTTGGTGGTGAGAGTCGACCAGCTATAGAAAGTTCACGAACACGTCCAAAATCACCGTATTTAGTTACTCTATGTACCTACTTTGCTTTGATTAACGGGTAGGTAGTCGATCAGAATGAGTTGCATTGAACAAACAAATCAATTAAGTCTTTTTGGATAATCTTGTCTCTAAATACATCGATGTGCAAACCCAATTATGCAAAGAATTTAAATTTTTTATCGTTTCGTTTTATCGTTTTGCGTAATATGAAACTATTTTTGATAACAATAAAAGCATAAACACAATGCGTGAACAATTCAACTACCACTTCAATTTTTTCTCTTTGCGTTAATTTGATCATTTTTTTTATAAACTTACAAAATCATTACTTAATTGACCTTTCAAATAGTTTTTCGCCAATAAAAAAATATTTTTATAATAATAAAAGTATAAGCATGTATTATTTTTGTTATTATATAAGCTTACACTTTTAATTACTATCTTTGTTCATGTAAAAAATATACTTTTACAAATACCGCAAAGAAAAAATGGAGTTGTCGTTCAAAGAAACATCGTTGACGTCTTACCCGCTAAACGAATCACCTCTATGTATTAATTAATTTTGCCGGTTAGAGCCATTTTCCCAAAAGACTTCCTTTGAATTAATAACGAATTTATTCCAAACATTACGAAGGAACCTTAAAGATTAGAATAGACCATCGCAATATAAATGAAGTGGTATCCATTTCCATCACTTCCCTTTTCATAGGTCACTGCACACCATTTTCATACTATATAGCGGTCAGTTGTCCTCTAACAAGCAAGCGCGATTAAAGTTAAGAAATATCCATTCAGTATGTATTGGCTATCACGCGGCGGGATCGTAACAAAGAGCGATGGATGTGATTGTTCACGCACGTCAACCACGCCTATTCGCCACCCTAAAAAGCGGTTAGATTGTGCTACGCAGTAAAACTTTATGTCGTGGGGATACCTCTTAACACGTTTGTTGCGGTCGTATTTATAATCGTGAAAGTGAAGTGATGCGAATTAATCTATATTAAGTTTGTTTCAATGCGATATTACTATGTCAAAATCACAGAAAAATTTTTTTAGTTATATGTAACAAAAAAATTGATTACTAGTTCACCTAAAAATAGTGACAATATGACTATTGCTGTAAGTAGTCCAACTCAGTATAGACAGGTACAGATTTATCGGAAAAGTAATGTGACTGGACGTACTAGGTAGCAATTTGCAATTTGCAAGACAATTTGAACCAAATGTATTTAGTGATACAGTAGTTTTTACAGTATTTCTGTTATAATTTATGACTTTCTCTTATTAAAATTATTTCATTGGATAACTTCGGGCAAACCTGCACGTCCGATGTTAAGCTATTCCTACTCAGATGCCTATTACTTTTCTGATACATCTGTACCAGCTTACCAACCAGTAGTTTGCACTTTAACTAACTTTGTTTAAAAATCAAACTTTTGCTATTTTCATGGTAACACAACTAGTTTTGTTATCCTCTTTTTTCAGTGATTAAAATGTTAAAGAATAGCCAAATTGTATACCAATGCAGCATCGTAAGACCCTGCGTTTGAAATACTGTTCATATCACGAAAAAATGCAGATCTAGGTTCTAAAGACTGTTTTGACCAATAAACTCGAGTGTATGTATATATTTATGACATTCTATTAATTCTACAAATCTTTCTTTTCCAGTGCGATGATAACGATAAAATGCAACATGGACTTCGTTCTGTATCCGCTAGACGTGCAGAACTGTGCGATTGACTTCAGTAGCTGTGAGTATAATGGTACACGTAAATAAACATACTAATATTAGCTTACTAAAAAGCGTCGCCCTAAAAATAGACGTGCTTGTTCATTTAGCCGTGACTGGCCATTTACTTTCGATGATAGGTACTCCATTAGTCTATTAATTAATGCGAAAGGTTAATTATTTTTCATTAATCATAATGCGCTATATCATTGTACATTTACGTATTAAAAACGATGTGTGTTTTTTGATTAGTATATGGGAAAATAAAATTTAAGTCTTTCAGTTTTATTTAAAACGGTCTGGAATATTTGCCTGTGCTTCTTCGGAATCAATACACAGATGGCGGAAATATGAGCCTATGACATACGGTAAATATTTTCAGTAACGGTTATTGTTTTACCAAATGTTTACTTACATTTGTTATATTTTACCTAACCTCAGACCAAAAACGAAAGCAGGATGCAGGATAATAGAGCGCAAGGCATACAATAAACACGAAAAACACACACAAGTACGCCAAACAGTGCACTCGGCCTTCTCAGGTCGTATTTATGTAATATGATTCGGAGGGTTGATGTAAGCGGTCAGAGATCTCCTGGATCCACGTTGTCAATAGGCGTCCAACAGGGTTCATGTCTTGGTCCACTTTCTATTTTTAATGTATGTAAACGACTTGCCTTATCTTGTCAAAAATCATAAAAATACGAATTGACTAGAAGCCCTCTTCTGCGTTTACCGTCTAACCACTCATATTTTAGCTAGTTGGTGCAAGATGGAGAATTTCAGTCCGTGAGGTCCCCGCGCGCCGGTTTTTACCCCCGCGAAATTGCGTTTGACATTTCCGATACTGTGAAGTGACATTTAGGACTCCATTAAAAGTTATATTTCCGTAGTCTTCAAAGTTAACAGAAAACAATTAACTTATGACGATGTAAAAAACGCGATCTCCAAGAAAGTCAAATGGTTCACTTATTATTAAACTAGCTTTCCACCCGTGGCTTCGCTCGCGTGGACTACATAGATGTACCGGGACAGTTACAGAAACGCAACGCTCTAAAACATTGTAATATTTTCTAGAACATTCTGAAATTTAACTACCTAGGAAATCTCTATACCTAATTTCATGAAAATCCATTTAACCATTTTCGCATGAAGAATAGCTATCCCACAAATCGATCTCAAAAACAGTCAGCCGTTTCAGAGATTAACTGGAACAGACAGACAGACGAACGGACACTACGATTTTTTTATGTATGAAAAAAATTGCTTTTTACTCCTGACAATGCCCTCTTTGTTTTCAAAATTTCAGTAAAATCAGATCAGCCGTTTCGACGATTAGCCCTAACAAACAGGCAGATAAACACAGACAAAAACGAACTTATGTCAGTCCTGATAACCTCTTTTTTATGTCTGCGAAGATTCATAGAAATGGTTTAGTTGTTTTAGAGATTAGTCGGAACAAAAAGACAGACAGACAACCACACTGACAAAAAGTTACCTATATCTCTATATCACTCCTGACAACCTATTTTTAATATCTGCATAGTTTCATTAAAATCTTTAAAAGTTTAGCTCGAACATACATACAGACAGACAAACAAAAAGTAGCGTATGTCACTCCTCACAGCTGTCTGTTCATGTCTGTGAAGTTTCATTAAAATTGGTTTCAATGTTTTAGAGATTAGCTCGAACAGACAGAGAGACAGCCAGACAGACAAACAAAAAGTATTGTGTGTCACTCTTGACAATCTTTTAATCACATCTTTGTAAGTTTCATTGAAATAAGTTTAGCCCTTTCGGAGATCAGTTCGAACAAACAGACGGATAGACAAACAGACAGATAAAAAATATCGATTGTCACTTTTGATAATCTTTTTATCATATCTGTGAAGTTTCATTGAAATCGGTTCAGCCGTTTCGGAGATTAGCCGGAAGTACCGGAACAGACAGGCAGATGGACAGACAGACAGACAAAAAGTAGCCTGTCACCCCAGATAATTCCCTCTGCACGTGTGCAAAGTTTCATTGAAATCGCTTTAGCCGTTTTGGAGATTAGCTTAAACAGACATACAGACAGACAAAAGTAGCCTTTGTCACCCCCAATAATACCCTCTGCATGTTTGCAAAATTTCATTGAAATCGGTTCAGCCGTTTCGGAGAATAGCCGGAACGGACAGACAGACACTACAATTTTATTAATGTAGAAGATGCAAAAAAAACAAATGCATAAGATTCTCGCTACTGAATGTCAAACATTTGTTATAAAACACAAGAAATTGGACCTTGTAAATTCCACTGTGTTCTTGGGAATTGCTTTAGACGCGAAGTTGTAATGGGAGCCTCATATTAACTTAGCAAAAAAGCTCAGTTTTACAGCTTACGCTGTAAAATGGATTCGCATGCTTTCAAACATAGAAACAGCAAAATTAGTGTATTTCGGCGGGTTCCACAGCTTAACGACTAAATAACATTTTGCTGTGGGGCATGCTGCTGATGTATACACAATCTTCATGCTGCAGAAACGAACTGTTGGAGCAATCTATAAACTAGGGCTTAAAGTATCACTTAGAGACAAGTTTACGTAAATTACCATTATAACATTTCGTCTCAATATATACTTGAAAATATAATGTAGGTATGTAAAGAAAAATATTGCATTGTTTAAGAAAATTTGTGATCTGCATAAAGTTAATACCAGAAACAAAGATAAACTTGCTAGATGTTAGCCGCCTTAGTAAAATCACAAAATCTTTTAAAAGGCAACGCATAGGTACGCTTTTACAATAAGATCCCAGTTGACATTCAAGATTTACCCCTTATCAAGTTCAAAACTACAATAAAACGAAAACTTTGTGCAAAAGCTTATTATAAAGTGTCTGACTACTTAGATGATAAAAATCCATGAGTTCAAAAATCGCTCGCCTATCGGTTGTTTCAATAATATTAATCTTTAAACATAAACAATATTTAAAAATCTTTAAATATTCTTTATATTTTTTTAAAGGGCGTTCCTCAGTTTGTTACGTATTCTTTCTTCTAAGAGGAACCAGCAATTTTGAATGCGTCTTTGTGGTGACGTTTTTCCACAAAGTAATAAATTCACCCTTGCGACATACTTATTTAAAGATTATGTTACCTAATTACGAAATATATTGTATTAATTTAATTATTTCATCAGAGCGTCAAAGGTTACAAATGCATATAAAAGTATACGGCTTCATTCATTGTTTTGATTCTCGGCGCCCTGACTTTCCTTTTCTGGTCCAGATTTCAAAATAGCAGTTCACCTACGCTATGATAATTCTACATAAGAAGCTACACAAACAAGTTTGAAAAAGCTATTTTCAACAAAGGAGTGACTTATTTTTAGAAAACCTGGCTTTTTTAGGAAACCGAAATATTCCGGCTCTGGAATATTTTCAAAGTCTGTCTCTATCTTTTTCAGTTATTTATTTATTGAGAAAATCCAACAGATACATATTATAAATTAAAATATAATTAATATAAAAAATCAATCTGTATGAAAATATATGTTAACAGATAGTCAACAGAATAAGAATAAAGACAAACAAAATACGGTAATTTATTACTATTAATATTGTTTAATTTATTTATTTTGTTTTAACAAAATAAATTAATTAAACAATTTTAGCAGTTAACATGTACTCTAATACCTCTGAAACTGTGTGACGGTAGGCATTTTATTTTATATGTATAATATGTTGATTGCAGACAAATACACGACCCAGGAGGTGCACTTCGAATGGCGCGACACCGACGACGCATGGCTGGCCCTGGCTGGCGCGCAACGGGCGCAGTTCCGGCTCCCCAAATACGTGGTCACTTTCTCCACAGACAAAAGTAAACAAACACTACATTTCGGTGAAGGTAAATGTATATTTATTGCTTTGCGCTTCGGTCTGCAACCAAGTGGCATTTTTTTAATGCTTGCCCTCGCGTCGTGCTCACTGCCAGCATGCTATATTTGTGGGATGGCGATCTCAGAAATTAAATTAATTTATGATCTATATTCATTAGTTAGCTAGAGTTAAAGTCCAGGTATACCGGCTTTGTTTATTTATTTTTTGTCTTTACACAAATTGTTACGTTAATCGACTTATCAATAACAAATGCGTCTTACGAATCGATGCAGGGTGATCATCAGTTGTTTAATTTCTGTAATAATTTTAGTAACGTGCCAAATACGTATTAACACAACACTATTTCTAAATGTCAGGGTCAATAAATGAAATTATCAATCTCAATGCTTTGTATCAAAGCTCATATTTGAATAATAACCAACCACTTTAAATACACCTTCAAATCTTTAGGATTTCGAATCACAAGTTTCCAACTATCAGTTACAACCAATTCTAGAATCACGATCACTGAACACTATTTATATTTCACATTTTATTAAAGGCAAAGATATAATCATTAAAGAACACTAGGTATGTGTAATTAGTACTGTAATTCGCCACTCTACAAAAGCATGCCCTCTATTGTGATTATTTGTACCTAGTTTGATGTTCGTATGGTGAAAGCTTTATAAGAAGTTCGTAATTTATATGGTGTTTACATTTTAATTGTCATTAGCTAGATAAAACATATTAAATGAAAATTTATTTAATGCTTCATATTATATCTTATTGTCTATTTAATATTAGCACACATCTATCCATCTATGAAATGGTATCACCTACGTTATTTCTTGAATAATAAAAACTCTATGTAATATTAATACTACTTATCAAAGTTATTCTTGTTTGTGCCTTAAACCTCTGAAACACTGAGCAATTCTTGTTCTATGATTTTGACATTATTTGGGCTCAAAAGCGCCACTAAAGTTTTCAAGTAGATAGTAACCTTAAAATGGGGCCTGGTACACATATTTGGCAAATATTTTCCGAGCGTTTGTGATGATGTGAGGTCAGGAAGCCCTCTAAAACGCAAGACCCAAAGGTTCAGTCCCCTTGGCAATACGATCAGTCTGCGGTGTCATTAAATTCTAGCGCCTTTGTCGCGTTGTTGGTTTTGCGTGTACGCCCATTAAGTGCATAATCGAATATTTTTTTTAGACTACAAAACATATTTTTATTTACTTTCTAAAAAGTAACATGTCCAATTAAACCGTTTAGAGATGAAAATATTTTGTAGTATCCTTAGAGGATGCTGTAGCCCTATTTATTTCCTTTTTGTTTGTATAGACCAATGGTTTAAGCGGAGATAAACTTTGATTTGATTTTAAAAGGGATCATTAACAGTTCACGAGAACGTGAGAAATCAAAGTATTAACTATTTACGCTAGAACAAAGCTCTTACTTGGTTTGAAATCCCGCCAGTTGAATTTCGTCACGTTATAACTGCTTTTTATTTATCATCCGTACACGATGGCACTGCCAGCTGCATGTCCGCCACCGGGAATAGATTGGACAGAAGAAAGACAGAGAAAAGTGAGAATTTCCATAGAAAAAAAAAATTATTCACATACATTTACACCCAAAACATCCCGTCTTGTTTTTATATATAATGAGCAGTGAATAGTTTTGCAAGCCAAGAAAATTCCAGGTGAACATTCTGCAGCGAGACTCCTAATCACGTTATCAAGAGAGCTACGAGGATATTTATTGGAGAGCTACTTACCGTCATCACTGTTCGTGATCATCTCCTGGGGCAGCTTCTGCGTGATCCCTGAAATCGTGCCTGGCAGAATGGTTCTGCTTGTCACCACTTTACTATCGCTCGTCACTATGTTTGACACAGTCAGGTGAGTTGTCTAAGCGTTCATGTTACTAACATCACTAAACTAACTTACCTTCCTACACACAGGTTTAGGCTACGGCCACAATTAGCTATTAAATCAGCCTGATAAATCACATAACGCCACATAACAATCGATTAAACTGCTGCGTACAACGTACCATATCATTGGCTGTGGCTTCTGTAAGCCATGGACTGTGACTAATGTGTCCTTGAAAGCTACAAATGAAGGAGTTGTAGCACAATGTGATAAATCTTAAAACTCTCTATTTGTAATTTTAAAATTTTAAGATCATTATTAGGTTCATAACTATGTTCATCTATAGGTACCTCCCTCAAAAAGTAAAAAGGGATATATACTATAACTAAGCCTTATGTAAAATTTAAAAACGGCCATGTGAGAGTCGAACTTTGAACTTGAGGGTTCCAGGTACCAAGTTCGTCGCTCACTTGACTGGTTTTTGTCTTTTATTTTCCATGAAACTCTAGACAGTTTATTATTTGTTATAAGTTTCTTATTACATTCACCCAGCACCAATTCTCCGGACGCATTGGAATTGAAATGCATCGAGGTGTGGCTGATTTCATGCACAATCTTCGTATTCCTGGCTCTACTGGAATATTTCGTAGTGTTGTTTGGAATCCGGTACGACAAGAGTTGGAGCCGGCGACGGCAGGACTTACGTCGGGCTGTCTCCGCTGCGCAACTAGCACCACCTTTACTTATTAATCATTCACAGGTACCTATGAACATAATTTAAACATGTTAATTTCTTCGATTTAATCTGCTTATTTTTCAACAAACTCGAAGAAATGAAATACGCACCTCATTGATATCACGAAATGAAGCCATTAACTCATTGTAGACGAATTGTAAAATTGAAAAAAAAAATTTTAATATTACTTATCAGCATTAAATTAGAAAACTTATGTACCGAAAGATGCAATCAAAAGCTCCTGAATGGGTCAGGAAGTCAATTGTGTTGCGCCGCGAGACAATGCTTCAATTATTTTAAGCGGCTAAAGGGAAAGAATTAATTGGTTTATAGTAAAGTAATAATAGATAGGTACTATAAATGAAGAAAAATCTGAAATTTGCACTTATTTTAATCTCATGTAGGTACTACTTTGTTCACAGCGGCCGTCCATTGGCAGTCCCGGTCCTGGCGGGCCGGTGTTCGCGCCTCAACTCACCGCGGAAGATGAGGGTTTAAAGCAGCAATTCTCACATCAAACCATACAGAGGGTAATAGATAGTCGCTATATTAAATTCTGCTAGCCTTTGATTCACGAGTCACCCATTTTATCTTTTTACGCTTATAAATATGTAAATAATGATCATAGATAACCGTATAGACGCCCTTTAGGACTCCTGTAGTATTTTTTTTAAATATTATGAAATATTTTCGTATAGAAATAGCATTTATCATTTGCCTAATTTCAATGAGCTTGGTTTGACATCCGCAACCGTGTTGAAACTGACTCTTACATCTTTGGCTAAATTACGCATAACTTCGTGACGAAAATGCTAAAATTAAGACGTACTTAACAACGAAGCTAAATTAGGTAAAAACAATTTCTAGTGGTCCCATTCGGCAAAGCGGAATTGGAGACAAAATAAGATTGGATTCGAACCGCAAACCGGTAGTAAGGTAAAAGTAGAGAACTAGAATAGGCGATTTGCTGTCAACACAACACCGCTGTGTGTCTTGCCAGTAGGCACTGGTAGTTGAATCAGAGAAAAAGAGAAATATTACTTCACCACGATAATTAGACAACTGGCATCCATTTCACCGTGTTTCAATATCTGCTTCCGCTTTCACGATCTCGTCTTATGTCAGTCAGTGTCACAGCGATGTTGCACAGTTGTCTATTTAACGCGGTCGAGTATTGCAGCCGCTATAATAAAGGTAAACTACGCACCGCTTACAAAATGCCGTCACATACATACATTTAAGCCTCAATATTTTTAAGTCCCAATACTTGTAATTTTTCTGTTATCTAGTGAAAATTTCAAAAAAAATTACCTACACACTCTCAAATGACTTAATATGCTATGTATAAATGGGCACTGTTTCAAACTCTGCTTTCTGCCCTCTTGGAAGTAACGGCCTTATGCCGTATACGAGAACAATGTATTGAAAAAGTGTAGGGAGGTAAATTGGTGTTGTTATAAACTTGCGTGTCTAAAAACAAATAATCATAGTGTAATGTATGTTGATACATATGTATGTATATGAAGAATGACAGAGCGAGGAGATAATATAATTAGCAGGTAGTTCGAATATAATGATTGAAAACTCAAGTCGTATTTTATTTACACAATAATTGGCGACGAGGTAAAAATTAGAAAAAAGGAACTCACAAAATGACAACGGCGCTTTTTGGGGGAACTTTAACCTTCGACCATCGAACGCAACAATGCGGTTCGCGAAACGATACCGTTTCTATAAGGCGGAACAGCGACCCGGAGAAGACCTTGGCGAATGGGCAGCACGCGTGAGCATGCTGGCTCGGCATTGTCAGTTCAAAGCGGAACTAGATGTAGCGCTTCGGGACAGATTCATCCTGGGATTAGAGAACGAAAAGGAGCGAGAGCGACTGTTCGCGGAAAGTGCGGAGACATTGACATTAGCAGCAGCGGTCAAGCTGGCGCAGTCCGTGCGGTGTGCGCGCCAGGCGGCGCGGCGCGACGGCAGTGGTGCGGATGTAAACGAGGCATCCGTGCGAACCGAGGTGTTCGCTTTGGCACCAACAACGCAGGCGGCAGCGAGCGGCGCGCGTTCTTTGGCTAAACATTGTACAGTGTGCGGTTATACAAATCATACTAAAGATGAATGTCGTTTCGCGAATTATGTGTGTAAAAAGAGCAATAAGAAAGGTCATTTTAAAAAAATGTGTACGCGGCAAAAGGATTGTAAAAATACACATTACATGGTTTCAGAGGTCGCGGACGTCACTGACACTTGGAATGGTAACGTAGCTTTTTTTAATATTAAGTGCATAAATGAGTCACTACTATTAGTAGCTGCAGAGATAAACGGGGCCATAATTGAGTGCGAGGTGGACACCGGTAGTGCAGTTTCGGCTATTTCTGAACAATTTTACCGGTCTCACTTTAGTGATTTGCCATTGAAAGATTGTACAATTAAATTACGTAGTTATGATGGAACCGCGATTCGACCAGTTGGCTACTTGACGTGCCGAGTAACGTATGGTACGAGAACGAAAATAATAGACGTATTTGTTATCAAGTATCGAGGGTCTTCACCCCCTGTACCGATATTAGGCCGCGATTTTATGTGTAAATTTAATTTAGGTATAAATACAGAAAATTCGTTGAACATACATTCGAACTCAATCGATATCAGTGACCTGAGTCAAAAGTATAAGGAGGTGTTTTCAGACAAATTAGGTAAATTTAATAAATATAAAGTAGATTTGCAGTTAAAGGAAGACGCCAAACCAATATTTTTTAAACCCCGGCCCATTCCGTTCGCACTGCGGCCAAAGGTCAATGAAGCGTTAGACAAGTTAGTGTCTTTAGGTATTTTGAAACCGGTCGATCACACCGAGTACGCAACGCCGATCACACCGGTACTGAAATCTAACGGTACCGTAAGAATCTGTGGAGACTATTCAGTAACATTGAACAAGCTTTTACACATAGATAAATACCCCCTTCCTCGCATCGAGGAATTGTTCGCACGTTTGTGCGGAGGGGAGGAGTTCACGAAGCTCGACTTGTCCATGGCGTATCTACAACTCGAGTTATCAGAGCCTTCACAACTTTTAACATGTATCAATACACACAGGGGCCTGTTTAAATTTACTCGTTTAGTTTTTGGTCTTTCCTCAGCTCCCGCTATATTCCAAAGAACGATGGAAACACTTTTATCGGGTATAGAAGGCGTCTGTATATTTCTTGACGATATATTAATTACTGGTCCAAATAGAAACATAGATTTATCGAGACTCGAAACTGTTCTTTGTAGGTTACAAAACGCTGGACTCACTTTACAAAAAGACAAATGTGTTTTTTTTGAAAAATCTGTAGAATACTTGGGGCATATTATCGATAAAAATGGTTTACGGACTTCCTCAGAAAAGGTAAGGGCCATACGTGAGGCTAAAGCTCCGAAAAACGTATCTGAATTAAAATCTTTTCTGGGCATGATTAACTATTACCGTTGTTTCGTTCCCAATATGTCTAGTACTTTAAGCCCTTTACATACATTACTAAAAGATGGCGTTAAGTGGGAATGGACAGGCGCACAGGAGCAAGCATTTAATTTAATTAAAAGGGAATTGCAGTCAGATCGAGTTCTCGCACATTATGATCCGGAATTGCAAACCGTGTTGTCCGTCGATGCGGGACCAAATGGGCTAGGTGCCGTGCTGGCGCAGGTGCAGCGCGAAGGTGTCGAGAGAATTGTATCGTATGCTTCGCGGGCCCTAACAAAGGCGGAAAGAGTATATTCACAAATACAAAAGGAAGCTACAGCTATTATTTTTGGTATAAAAAAGTATCATCAATACCTTTATGGCCGGTCACAACCCTTTATATTGAGAACTGACCACAAACCTTTAATTACTATATTTGGTAATAAAAAGGGTATACCAGAAATGACAGCTAATCGTTTGCAAAGATATGCTCTTTTCCTTTCGGCATATAACTACAAAATAGAATTTGTACGTAGCGCTGAGAACGTAGCCGATTTTCTGTCACGCTCGCACGCGCCCGCAAATACGGCCGAGACGCACGCGGATGACGCTATCGAGTGCATGCGAACCGAAGAAGCGAGTGGCGGACCGCACAATCTCGGGTCGGGCGGTAATACCTACTTACATTTTCTATCAAACGTGTTACCGGTGTCAGTGCAAGATATTAAACGCAAGACGGCGCAAGATAATACTTTGAAACTGGTAGAATCGTATATTAAACTAGGTTGGCCGCGTAAAATGGCTAATGTAAATATTGCACCGTATTTTAATTGCCGATTACAATTAAGCTGCGAGGACGGTTGCATTATGAGAGGTCATAAAGTGGTAATTCCTATCGCGTTACGAGAGCGGGTGTTAGACGAGCTGCACTCAACGCACTTTGGCATCGTAAAGATGAAGATGGAGGCGCGAGCTAGGCTGTGGTGGCCCAGTCTAGATAAAGATATAGAAACAAAAGTAGGGCGGTGCAGTGCGTGCATAGCGTTGAGAGTTACGCCACCCCGCGCTCCTTTAGCACCCTGGCCATACCCTACCCGTCCGTGGGAACGAGTACACTTAGACACGATGCAGGTGCGGGGCGACACCTACTTGGTAGTGGTCGACGCGCACTCTAAGTGGGTGGAGTGTTTTAGACTTTCAGGAGCTGTAACTACGGAGGCCTTGCTCGAACGGTTGAGTGAGCTGTTGGCTAGATTCGGTCTTATGCATACCTTAGTCACAGACAACGCTAGCGTATTCACGTCAGAATTATTTAAACGATATTGTAATAGTAATGGTATTAAGCGTGTTACAATAGCCCCTTATCACCCGGCATCCAATGGCCAAGCAGAAAATTCTGTAAAAACTGTTAAAAGGGCCATTAAAGCGTTAATATTAGAAGGAGATTTTTCATTACATCGTCTCAATAAATATTTATTAAATTATCGAAATGCGCCGCACTGTACAACCGGAGTTTCGCCCGCGCACTTGATGTTTGGGCGAGCTTTACGAGGTAGACTAGATTTATTAAATCCAAGAAGTATTAAGAAATCATCAGCTTTGATCACGGTAGCGACCTCTGATACCAATAAAAATGTTATTTCGAAACAGATCTTACAATCTAAATACTTTGGAGGTAAACGAAAGGCGAACTTTAAATTGGGAGATAAAGTGTTAATTAAGAGTTATTACTACAATGGAACTAAACATGAATGGTTATTAGGAACGCTTACAAAAAGAATTGGGTCCCGGATGTGGTTGGTGCTCGTGCCAGAGCTTCAGCGGCATGTGAAGAAGCACATAGACCAGTTCGTTCGTTTTCGTGGAGGCGACGGCGGCACTGACGGGGCGCCTGATACAGATTACAGTTTTGTGAACATTGAGGGCGCTGCAGTAAATCGGGCCGTAGACCCTATACCACCAGTTGTGGATCTAACAGAAACAACTCCATCGGAAATAACGGCAGAGGTAGTGGTACAGTCGCCTTTGAGAACAGAGCAGCGAGTTGTAGGCGGAGGTTCTAGCGGTGAATATGAGAGCCCGGAAACAGACTCAGAATTAAGTTCACCTACGGATAAAGACGTAACTTGGGAGCCACGGAGACCCCTAAGGAACAGTCCGAAACCTGCTAAACTTACTTTCCGGCGTCGTCGTAACGTTTAGACTTAAGCTGTAATTAAATTGTAATACTTTTGTTTCTTTCTGTTTTTGTAAGTAAAGGTAGAGAGATGTAATGTATGTTGATACATATGTATGTATATGAAGAATGACAGAGCGAGGAGATAATATAATTAGCAGGTAGTTTGAATATAATGATTGAAAACTCAAGTCGTATTTTATTTACACAATACATAGATAAGACAGTTCCAAAGGTAAAACTGACTCAAACAATGCTTGAAAGTATTTTGATGGATGTACCTCTCTATGAGAAATATAAAACGGTTAAACAAACATTGAATTGCGTTACTGATTAAGTTTTAATATGGACAGGATTCGCCGATATTTGAATCAATGGATAGAGGACCGACGCCTGCAAGTTGGACAGCGCGGTTCGCAGCCCAAGTCGACAAAGGTGTCATGTTTTGTGGCGCCCAACATGGGGCCTTAGACAGGTTCGCGCTAATGGTTTTCCCCATTTGCTTCGTATTATTCACTGTCATCTACTGGACAACTTACCTAAGTGAAGCATATCGGTCCATGGAAAAGTGACTACTTGTGGTAGTGTATTATGGACGATTAACCGTCAATAGTGCCTCTAAACTTTTTTGTAAATATTAGACGAATGCTAGTCGAATTTATTATTAAATTGAAAATAAAGTATTTATTTTTATGTATATTACAATTTTGCCTATTATCCTATGAAGCTTTGTTACCCAGTTCATAACAAGTATTACCTTTATCAATAAATACAGTACAAACTCCATAAATGTTACTAAATACTTTTTGTCCTACTGAAAAATAAATACGTATTCAACTGTTGTTATGCGTTGAAACTTTATGTGACAACACGAAATTATAAAAACCTCTCAGTAAAAATGTATTATATCATGCTATTTGTGTGCCTTCCATGAGTTATTCAAACAATAATGTTATAAGGAGGAATTGGGGACCATCAAAAGCTCACTTCGTGTCTATGTCTAGACCTTAGAATCTTAAAACATGTCTAAAACAAGCCTTTTATCAATATATAGATAATAATAGTAAGCTTCAATGAAGACATTATGGCCTAAGATTTAATCAGAATATTTCATATATTATAATGATCATTAAGATAAGTTAATGAGTGAGAATAGTTTAAATATTAATATGTAAGTTCAATTTCATAAAGCAATATTTTATGAATATATATTTTTTATTACCTATTAGACGAAAACTGTTTGTTTAAAGCTGAGATTTAAAGATAATTGTTTTAGTGTTAACTTATTTTATAGAATTATATGAAATTATATGAAATTATCAGACACATGGGCTATTTAAAATGGCCACATTCCTGTTGTATTATACATACATAAACATAATATACTGTTTCAAAAATAATAGACTAAGAAAATGAATTTCTATTTAAAAATCGATATTCATCTAAAAAAGTTTTTTATTGAAAGCACAATTTTATCTATAGCACAAAGCTAATACAAAAAGACATCACATGTCACAGCGCTGCCCTAGAATTATGTAGGTAGTAGATAAAGAACAATTATAAATGTCTTGTTCTAAACAAAAAAAATTACATTACTACTTGACCACACCAATTAGACAAATAATAAAAAATGTGACGACACTGTAACACTGGTCCACGAGAACATTTCCCTAGTATAAATTGGCAGGCTCCTTCACAAAACACTTGGCAGGTTTACGAATTAATATATGCTTCGTGGCTACAGATATAAATCGTACCTAGGCTAATTTACACAAACATTTAGTATAGGCATAATGAAGGGGCGTGAAAATTTATGCCATACATTCTAATGACAATACAAACTCTACGAAAGCGGAAAGCGGTTTCGCCTGGTTCACTTCATACTGTAAAGTACAAAATATAGCAACAATAGCAGCGTACACACCAAGCGTAGATACATGCCTATTATAATGACTTTGTATTTTGCCCGTAATTACATTCTAATGTGATTTATATTATGTTTAAAATAAACCTACATATTTAGTAGGTGAGTGCATAATATCGAATTATCGAAAACAGAAAAGACAAACATAACATACCTACCTACAGCTTTGACAATTTACCTTTCCCCATATATTTCAATCGTTGATCAACCATAAACAGCACTTTAAAATAGTTTAGTGTCATCTTATTATGCAAAAAAATATTTAGTACCTATTATTTTACAATAGGAAAATCACTGTAGGTACCTACGCGACGTATTGTCACAGAATAAATTAATAATAGTGGTATGACCATGGAATAATTAAATTTTATTAATTTATATTTAAGATTTTCTAACTGATTTGTTATCATCGCCAACCCTAGCGTTACAAGCGCCAAGCGGCGCGCGTTTCCCCGGAACGTGTGAAGTTCAATTCACGTGGGAACTACTTCATGTTTCTAATTGTACTTACTTATCTGTATATAATTATCTACAAGAGAGTGAACCATGTCTGATCGCAGTCCACTAACATAAATTCTAAAGTGATAAATTAATGTACATTTAATAAACATGTCCGATATTTAATTAGATGGTAAATATGCTATGAAACTGTGCCTTCAAATCTTTACTTACCATAAGCTTGTAGTTTTAATGGAATCCAGTCAAACCTACAACTATTAGAGACCGTCAATTCTAATGCCTCCGACGCGCGACGTCTTTGCGGAGGCCAGGGGTATCTGCATTGCAGCTACTAGCTTAGAGTTGTAGGACTATAAATTTAAAACTATGAAAACGTTATTTTTAAGACATGACGTATAACATATTTAAATAATTCTGTAAAACTTTTAATGTCACGCATTGAATATTCAATGCACGATATGTAGTCTGGCCTATAAAAAGAAACTCGACGTCCGACGTCTACATTTGTAACTGTTTATAAACAAAAACAGTATTATGTACAATGTTTACAATATATTTGGCTACATATTTGATAAGAAAGTTGTTTAAAATATTGAAATAAAAGACATTATCTTAAATTATGTATTGATTTTTCTTTTTGCACACTGCTTACCTTTTTTGGGGCTCCGTAGTCAGAGAAAGCACTCTTCAAGGTTCTCCAAGTATGCTCGTCTGTCTGTCTGTCTGTGTGTCTATTTTAGCTATTGAATTCAAACACTCATACTTCTGAGATGAGAAACGGAACCCTATAAGATCACCCTCGTGTCTACGCGTCCGTCTGTCACAGCCCATTTCTCCAAATCAAGGTAAGGAAAAAAGATCAAAGGGACATACACAATACAGATTTATGTACGTGACACAATCACAGACGTATAGTCTAAACAAATAAATTCTGATTTTACGGGGCACATTAGAAAAAGAAAAAGAACAAACTTTTTTCAATTACATCATATTACTTAACAAAACAAACAGCTTGTTATGAAAAATACTACTTATTATTTTCATAATTCTATAATGTATAAAAAAATTTAAAGAACCTATACTTACAAAAAGTGAGCATTCGCCCTTATCTTTGAAACTATAGAGTTGGTCGTGGACTTGAACTGATGATAGAGACGGAAGACAGTCGAAAGAACTTCTCAATGGTTTACAGAAGCTACCGCTTGTTTGGTCTGATTTCATTAATCTTGACGAGTTTAGACCTAGATTATGACTGTAACCGAGGATCTATTTAAGGATACGAATCCCTATCTAGAAAAGTCCACAATTGGAAAAAACTTGTACCTACCTAACCAAAAATGAAGCTGACAAATTAAACCGACGAAAAAGAAACGTAGCTAAGTTAGTAAGATTGCTTGTTTTGTTATAAATATTTATTACAAAACAAGTAAATATTGAAATAGTTGTACCTATTAGCATTATGCAAAATAAATAAAAAGCTATTAAGAAATTTTACTGTTACATGTATGCAATAGTCATGAACGGTTACTTACTAATATCGACATATCTACTTTACGATACTTTCAAACATTCAAGATTTAAAAAAGTCCTCATTTTCAGATTAAATAGTTCTAACTGAAAGAAGTCGGCAAAAAGCTAAGCATGTAGGTACAAAAATCATTTATGTCGGAAAATGTTAAACTCGGCATTCCAACTACGAAATTTTTGCAGTTTATATTTTCTTATTATTTTGGTGCTCTGAAAGACATTAATTAAATTGGCGTGGTGTTGAGAAATGTGTTTTACAGAAGTTAGTAGGTTGTGTTGAAAGGTCACAAGTCGGGTTTTGTGAATATCCAACGGAGTTTTACAAGGCGAGAGTAAGTTAATTCAAACCGCATCAAACGACAGACTGTTACACTCGGATGATTGACAGTATTTGTAACGCATATAAGGTATACATATATAGATTTTAGCTTTTGACACTCCTTTTCCATATAAACTTTACATTTGCCAAATCTCACACTCCTCTATACCTACCCGTAAAATGTTTTAAAAGTGGTACATACCTATACGTAGTTTTCTCTTCACGTATAATATTATAGATTATCTAATCAAGTGTTTGATCCCCTGTTAAAATAATAGATTTTTCAAAAATGTGAATATGCAGTTTTTGTTTCCTCAAAAATAGAGCTCATGATTCTTTTGAAAACTTTTCGCTATTTCTCATAGTTTAGGATTTGGCCATATAGTCCCATCTCAAAAATTCAACCTGTATATAGATTTTATCTTTATGCACTCCTACTCCACATAAACTTTAACAATGCCATATCTGACACTCCTCCGTAAGCGAATTTGCTTGCAAAGGGGTACAAAGTTTTCTCTTCGTGTATATTAATAGGTATAGTATAGATTATCAAATTAAGTGATTCAATTCCCTATTAAAGTAACAGATTTTTTTTTAAATGTAAATATAAGTAGGTACAGTTTTCAAAAATTCACTTGTATATAGATTTTAGCTTTCTGCACACCTAGCGCCTAGGTACCCCACATAAACTTTAACTTTGCCAAATCTCACACTCCTCCGTGCGCGTAGTATGCTTAAAAAGGGATTGAAAGCTTTTCCTTTACGTATTTATATACTTATACCTAATAGAAGGTGACATATCAATGTTTTCATAATAATAAACACAAATATGTATGCTGTTGACAAAAAGATATAGGTATTTCTGTATTAAGTAAATCTATTGAAAACTTCTATAAATGACCTTGATCATCAGTCTATTTATTACTAGGTTTCTGCCCGCGGCTTCGCTCGCGTAGACTACAAAGTTGTACCGGAAGCCCTTTTCCCGGGATAAAAATTGCCTGTCACTCCTCAGCTTAGACACTATATCTATGCAAAAATTATAGCGGTCCCAGTACAACTGTGTAGTCCACGCCAGCGGAGCCGCGGGCTGAAAGCTAGTTTGAAAATAAAATATAGCGCGCATATTACTCGTTCATAATGTAGCTTTCTATGGGTGATTTTTTTTTTGTAATCGGTTAAGTACCGGTTATTCCCAGTCGTCACCACTGGCTTCGTTCCCACTGGCGACAAATGGGAAAACTTCGTTCCCACTGGTGATAAATGGGATTTTTTTCCCAGTGTTACCTGTGGGAACGAAGCCAGTGGTGATGATTAGGACAGATGTTTCTTGCTACTTTTTCCAATTGTCACAATATATTCGTGATCAGAGTCCACACAGACCCTTAGATATCGATTTTGAAAGCAATCAAATCAGTAACTAAAAAGATCAAAATAGCAGTCACTTTTTCAAATTTTGACCACATTTGAATAAATTTTTGTAATTTAGGTAGGGCGGAATCTAGTATGAGCGCACGCGCGGGGATCGATCAATGATCTAACACCGTGTTTCCACCATAAAGGTATACTAGTATATATATGTCTATGGTTTCCACCAAAATACTTGTATCAACTACAAGTAATGTCACGACATGTATAATATTTGTACGGAATGTGACGTGTATACTTACCTACCCTACAAACACATGTTTCATATTGGGTATAATACATTTTTCGTTTCCACCGGGTATTGGTTAGGTATAAAACATGTTGAATACATGGTTGCTGTTTCCACCAAGATGTAGGTTGTATTTTTTCTGAGTTATCTACATGTTTCATAAATTTTTGGCTACAAGTGTGTATTATACCTACTTATAATTATCTACAAGTATTGGTTATCCATTGACGGGCGATAATCGCGACAAGTATCATTTTACATCTAAAGACAAGCAAAAGAAAAATCTTTGAAATTTATTAATTAACTTCAGCCATAGACCTACCGATTAGCTGAGTTGTAGAAACCCTAAACTGCGGAGCCAAAGGTCGCGGGTTCGATTCCCATGCGGAACAAATATTTGTGTGCATGAACATATTTATTTTGTTCCTATTCTGGGAGTATAATATATATATATATATAATATTAAAAAAAAATTATTAGGAAATTATAATGAGGATGGACTTAGAGAAGTAGAAAATAAGGGTAGAAAATGTAAAAGTAGGAAAAGAAATATTCTAGGAGATTTAGGCAAAGCACCCGCCGCCGATGGCATCACGACAGAGCTTTTGAAAGCAGGCGGGATACCAGTCCTAAAAGAGCTTCAGACGCTATTCAACTCTGTCATACATAATGGTGTTGCACCGAGTGCTTGGAGTGAGAGTACGGTCATCCTATTCTTCAAAAAAGGAGACAAAACGCTTCTTAAGAATTATAGACCGATCTTACTCCTCAGCCACGTGTATAAGATCTTTTCGAGAGTCATCACGAATCGCCTCGTCCAAAGATTTGACGAATTTCAGCCCCCTGAGCAGGCCGGGTTTCGAAAAGGCTACAGCAGCGTGGACCACATACATACGCTGAAGCAGATTATACAGAAAACAGAAGAGTATAATGAACCTCTGTGCCTAGCCTTTGTGGACTACGAGAAAGCCTTCGACTCCGTCGAGACTTGGGCTGTACTGGAATGCTTGCAGCGATGCCGAATTGACTGTCGTAACATTGAGTTGTTGAGGTGTCTATACGAAGCCGCGACAATGACTGTCCAGGTCCGCACCAGCGAACTGAAGCTATCCAGTTGCGAAGAAGAGTACGACAGGGGGATGTTATATCTCCGAAACTGTTCACCAACGCTTTGGAAGGTGTTTTCAAAACGCTGGACAGGAAATATTGTGGCATTAATGTCAACGGCGAATACATCTCTCACCTCCGTTTTGCTGACGATATAGTCATCATGGCAGAGTCGCTGGAGGAGCTCAGCGGAATGGTTAACGGCCTCAATGTCGCCTCTCGGTGGGTGGGGCTCAGGATGAACTTGGACAAAACGAAAGTCATGTTCAACGAACATATTCTCCCGAGATCGGTAACCGTAGAGGGTGCGACTCTAGAAGTTGTGCAAGACTATGTCTATTTAGGACAGACTGTCCAGTTAGGCAAACACAACTTCAACAAAGAGGCCGACCGAAGAATTCAGCTGGGCTGGGCTGCTTTCGGAAAGCTTCGTCATCTGTTCTCGTCGCCACTACCACAATGTCTGAAGACCAAGGTCTTCAACCAATGCGTCTTACCTACAATGACGTACGGTGCCGAAACATGGACTCTCACGGCAGGACTGATCCACAAATTTAAAGTCGCTCAGCGTGCTATGGAGCGGGCTATGCTCGGTGTTTCATTGATGGATAAAATCAGAAACACTGAAATCCGTCAAAGAACTAAAGTTGTCGACATAGCCGAAGCGATCAGCAAGCTGAAAGGCAATGGGCCGGTCACATTTGCCGTAGAACTGATAACCGATGGGCTGATGATGATGATGAGGAGATTTTTTAGGAAACAGCGTTTGTCGTATAAAAAATACAAGACAAAAATATATTGCTTAAATCTTCATCATCCAATCCGCCCATGCAAACCGAAAAGTCCTCGTACAAGATCAACATGAAGATGTACCTATTCTGTTTTGTGTGTGCTACAGTTATATCTATCTTTGACCACTATATAATATAGTAATAACAGATAGGTAGAACATCCCACACAGCGCCATCTAGTCCCAAAGTTAACGAGTATAATGCTTGTGTTACGAGTTACCAGACACTGATATACATACTTAGTATTCTAAAATAAAATTTTAAATAGTTATGTATAAATTATTATTGTTATTCTTTATTTATTTAATTTTGCTATATTCTTTTGTCTATGTTGATCTTTCGTCCACACAAGTATTCTATTAGTGTTTCCACCAAAACATGTATAATACTTGTACGAACAAATTATAAGTTGTATACTTTTAAGTGACGTTAGTGGAAACGAAAAATGCATAATACTAAAAGCTTGTATAATACTCGCAAGTCTGTGTATTCTAGTGGAAACGAACCAAGCAGAACATGTATAATACTTGTGTATTAAACTTGGTGGAAACACGGTGTAAGACAAGAAAGTGTAGTTTTTTACTTCCGGTCAAATAATTTACATCATGTACAGGTTATATATGTATATTCTTTTACCTTTAAAACCCTTGTGACAGCCCTTATACTAATTCTCGCTTAAGTTAGTTCTCGCTTTACTCCAACTCTACATAGACTGTAAGACTGTAACTATGCCAAATATCACACCGTGCGCGCGGGGCGCCGTGAGGTAGTAGCGACATCATGCGATGTAACGGATACATTAAATATAGATTTTACACAGACATAATATTGTACGCTACTTGGTCAACAAATAGCATTAGTAGTGATTTATTTAGATTTTGATGTAAATCTAACAAAATGTGCTTCTAACTAAAAAATTAGGAGCAGGGGGCTTTCTTCCAAATTACACACCCAGACCCTCTGTTGATGGTGGTACGCCAAAATCTTCAAAAGCCTTCAGGTGGTACGCAGTTGCTAGAATGTTGGATCCCCAGATTTAGATAGATGACTATACGACAATATTGTGAGTTCTATGAATCCCTAACAGGTGGCGGTGTAATTTATTGACAAAACTTTCTAACATCTTTTGACGTCTAGGTAGTTGTTTGCATCCAGTAGATGGCTGGCGTCGTGTTTTGATATCTAGATATACAATCTATGCCACGTCACATTAAATTGTAATAATTTAAAATAATGGAAATAGTTAAAACCAATGTTATCTGCCTCATTTGTAAATCTTTATATGTTATTAATTTACTTAGTATTTCTTAAAAAATAATAATTTTATATATATAACAAACTTTTTCATAAACAAAACAATTAATTAGGTACTCTATGTATCTATTTATTCACATGATCTATACAATTATTTAACACATAAATTACTTTTTTATTCATAACCATAATACTTAGATTCTACCCAAGCTCTATGCATATCTTCAGAATTTCTTCTGATTCGGCGTCCGATCGGTTCCAAATCCGCATAGCACTTAGGAAATACTTTTTCAATTATTTTTATTGCTTCCATCTTATCAATCTGTCGAACTGCTAACACCGAGTACAGTGCTTTTGTTTTCACACAATCCTAAAAGAAAATGTAGCACTCAATCTATTAATTATCACAAAAATTAGTGGGTAAAGATAAATTCATTTCTGTGCATAATTAACCTATATCGTTTTTTTTTTTTATTATAACACACACAATCACAACAACGCCTAAGTCATAAACTAAGCATTAGCTTGTATTTTGGGTAGCAAGCGAAGACACCACATACATATAACAACCAAGACCCGGTGCCAGTTATAATATTCATCATATAAATACTGACTCGACCTGGGATTCGAACCCGGGACCTCCAGCTTCGCAGGCAGGGTCGCTGCCCACTAGGCTAAGCGGTCGTCAAAAAGTTGTATTGATAAATAGTTAAAGAAAATATATTACAAGTACACTACATAATTATAGTGAATACCTAAATTCTTCAATGTTTTATTACATGTTTTTATTACATTTTATCATGTATTAGTATTATATTATTAGTAAACATATATACCTGATGGGCTTTAGCAATCCTTGTCAACGATGCGTCACCCTGAGACCAAGCACTGGTGAAAGAACAATGTGTTAAGTTTGCTGCTCTGATTTCAGTGCAAGCAAGGTGCTCCATGTTTTTAAAATTGATGTGGTTCCGACAATAATCAAACATGTGAATCATTTCATGAGCTAGAACACCCTGAACCATACCTTCCCTGGTTGATACATTTTGACAAACGACAATCTAAAAATTTAAATATTTATTAACAAAATGAGACACTTATGTAAGATTATAACTAAACATGAATAGTTATATTAAATTTTGTTTATTTTTTAAAATGCCATAAGAATTTAATAAAAGTAATCATAATTATTGAATAGCTTTGACTTTTGTCTTCATTTCACTTCTCTTAATAATTCATTTCCTAATCCAATCCTATTCAAAATTTAATACTAATTCATCACATATATAGTTTATTCAGAAAATTTTACATACCAAATCAAACTACTGAGCTTGATCTATAACTTTAAATAGCAGAATCATCAAGATAGAAATTCTCATAATTCGAAAACCCAAGCAAAATGACAGAATCCAAAATTAGGCTGTATGTCACAATCATTATTTATTTTAAACACTGTTAAATTACATATGAAATGTAATTTAATCTTTGTTTGTTTTTCCAGTATAATTTTTGCATATTATTATACTACACTAAATTAAAAATGGCACTATGTCAAAATATTGACGGATCGATTGACTTAGAGCCCGCCCAAAACAAATATTGATGTGCAGGAACATGTTTATCTGTTCCGTGTCTACATTTAATACATATACAGGGACTCATAAATAAGATTAAAAGTTGCGCCTAATCGACCCCCAGTAGTTCTATGCCCAATTCATCACCAGTGGTCAAATGGGACAATTCACACCACTGCACTGGTGGTGATATGGGAGTACTATTGTGTCATTTGATCACTGATAGCCAGTTGAGAAATTCAAGTGCCAACTGACGACTAGCGGTGACTTTTGGTGGTCAGTTGATCCGGAGCGCACGCGCCCCGCCCACATGACCCATGCCCCGCCCTTTCGTATATAAGTAGAAGGTAGCCAAATTTTGCTAAAAAATGTTTAGGATATAATTATTGATTATGAATATTTGACCTATATTTTTATTTACGTAATAGGTCTATTGGTAATATCTAACATATAGAAAAATTTAGGCTGGTGACTAAAATCTCAACCTGTATATATGCATGCATGTTAAAACCTATCTATGTATATCATGTTTGGTACCCATAATGCAGGCACTGCTTAGTTTTGGACTAGATTGCCGTGTATGAGATGTGCCAGATATAATTATTAAGTGGTGTATACATTTTTGTATGTGGCTTACATTTTTTGTTTACATATTTGTGGTCATAATGCAGTATCTCTATGTAAATATCCATGCCTTGTTTGGATAATGGCGAAGCAATTAGTAATGAACTAGATTCTCTAGCATATCATTAAATATGATTAAGTACTTTAATATAGTATTGTGAAAAAGTACCTGATTCAATTCTGGGTCATATCCACCACTTACAGAGTAATCACACACCTCACAGGATATATGTCTTCTTATATCAATGGCACTGTTGAATAAAAAAGAAAGTTTAAAATACTATTAATTATGCAGATAGTCTTGTCACTACATATTATAAAATAAAGTCCCCCGCCGCATCTGTCTGTCTGAACGCGATAAACACAAAAACTACCGAACGGGTTGGCATATTATTGGCACCAATGGATGGAGTGATTCAAGAGGAAGGCTTATGTGTATAATTTATTAATGTTTTGTTCAAATTTGTTGAAATATGACAATTATTGTTAAAGAAGTCGGAAAAAAATCAAGCCAGCTGGGATCTTTCATCGAAAACGCTGCCTAAACCTTTTGAGATATTACAAAATAATGTATGGAGGAATTGTGTACCTTATATAGGACTAAAGAAAAGTCTGCGATGACATATGTCCATCTTTCATGGATAGCTTACTATACCTATTTTTATGTTTAATAAAAATGGTGTCATATGATGAGGTAATTGCAAAGCAATTTAAACGGATACAGTATTAATCCTTATCAAATCAAATATGTAATTTATCTTCAGCATTTTATGCACATTATAATTGCCCTTTACACTATACAATTTACATTAATATCTTAGGAGCTATCGCGAAATATAAATATCGCGCGCGACCAGCCGGGCGGCCATACGGGACGACGCGACACGCGTAGTTAGGTTAGGTTATATGTATTTATTCTTTATTTTTTCAAATATTTATAGAATTGGAAATAAAATACTTTAAAAATACTCCAAGTAGGATGAACTTACGTCACATTTAAACGTCATTAAATCCAATGTACATGTTCGACACAACAAGCTGATATGACACGGCAGAAAAAACATTACGGCTTGATGTATGCTCTGCTACCCGTGCGAAGCCGGGGCGGGTCGTTAGAAAGATAAATCTCTTGGTTTTCACAAACACTCGCATACTTGTCATAATATATCAACAAGTACATAATGTACTATGCATGTTGTATATTTTATTTACAAGTTGGTGTTATGAACATGAATCACTCTATGAGTAAAGGAACTTCGTGGCGTGCATTTACAATACTGAGATGTCTAAAGTGCACTGGAGTAATTTTAAACATTTCGAGATTTATGCCTCAAGATGTCGAGGTCAAATTCAACTCACTGTAAATTCATGCAGAATTTTCCGCCCCGTTTTGTGATCATATGAAGTGAGTGGTGCCAATGCCAAGCACAGCACTCTAATTTGATCTGAGCTCTTAGCACTGTGTACTTTGCTCATTCAATCATTCTTTCTTGCTTTCTTTCTGTCTCTCTCCCTGTCTCATAAGGAGATCCCGCCCAGCATTACTAGATGAAATATCTCAGAAAGCAAATATCGAACTCGCGAGACATCTGACATCTCGAAATGCCTGAAATAGCAGCACAAAATACTTACTCGTAATCGCAGAGCACAGATGCAATTTGTTATTCAATGGGGTCATGTTACTTACCAACCAGAACTTTTCAATGCAGACATCATGAGCTTCACTATTGGACCTATGAAAAGAGTAGATGGGTATTTTTAAGAGTAATAACGGGAATGTTATGTAATTTACGATTGGAAAACAATATCTATTTTTACACAAATAATTGATAACATTACTTAACTGTTTTTTACACAATTGTAAACATTTTTCTCACACTTTATCTTTTCCACCGCTTCTTTCCCCTCTTTTCCTAGAAGTACGTTAGAAATTTTAGGCGTAAATGTACCTCTTCTCTCAGGATACAAGTCATATCCCCAACTTTCTTTTTTATCATGTTCGTTATTTGTCCTAGACACATTGTTTTTTGGTTTCTCACTATTATTATCTTGTTCTATAACTTTAGCGGTTCGGTCTTGTACCTTTGGTTTTTCCGATAAAAAATCTAAATGATCATTTTCTTTAGCCATGGTGTAAACACTTATTTCACTAATCTAAATTAAGAACACAGATTACTAATTAAGAAAACATTATTAAACGAAAGCAATACCTATTGTACTTTTATTGCAGTTTTACACTACATTTTTTTAAAATTATCATAACATTTCTGAAACAATTTCTTTCTAACCTCTAACCCACAGAGTACTTTGTAGTTATTACATTTTCTAACCCCCGCTAACCCACAGAGCGCTAACCTCTAACTCTATCTAACTTCTATCAAACTATACTAAACGTGATTGACATCAATTGACATTTTTTTTTAAATTGGTATCACGTGGATGACGTATTTGCCACATACAAGAAAAAGGGAAACGTTATTAATAATTTTTAAATTTAATTTAATTTTAATATCGGTAAACGAAATTTCGAATTAAAAAAGATCAGTCTGGAGAAATATAACTAAATATGATGTAATAAGAAAATGAAAATATATACATGTTTATACTTTAATGTCTTGTGAAACAATAAAATCTGATATTTTATTAATAATAAGATCACCAGATGCTAGTAAAACAGGGATACATGTAGGGAGAGACACAGAAACAGAAATGAGATTCGTGTATAAAGATGTAACATCATTTAAAGGGCAAGCCAGAAATATATGATTTATGTCACATATATCTAAGCCACATTCGCAGATACTGCTCAATGATACCGAATTGCACCAGGCGAGCCGGGCTACAAATATGCTCTAGCCTCATTCGGTTAAGGCAACTTGTAGGCCTTTTCCCTAGTATAAGTTTAAAAAACCATGGTTTTGAAGGGATGAATGGTTCATCTCCTCGTTTCGCAAAGCCGAGTGCACTATGCTGAACCTAGTATTTACGTCCATGGTCCATGCTTAAAAGGTAAGGACAGACATCTAGCGATGTGCTTGATGAAATACGATTGTAAGACGTTTTATGACCAGGTTCAAAAACGCTACTTAAATGTAAGAAAACCATAAATTCTTATGAATTCTTGGTTTTTTTTTATTCTGTCTGATTGATTTCGATTCTTCTTCGTTTTTTGTTTATCCATTATAGAGCACTTGCAGCAAAAGTCAAGATGAGAAGAAATAAAAATAAATTTATTGTCACCCTAGAAGAAAAGAGACCCTTTGTCTCTTTTCTTCTAGGGTGATTTGGACCTTGGACTTGGATTTTATCTCCTCGTTTCGCAAAGCCGATTGCATTGTCCTGTACCTAGTATTACGTCCATGATTTTTTATTTTATTGACATTTTTATTAATTAAATTTTTGACAAATTCAAATTTGACGGTTCAAATTCAATTTATGTGCAATAAATTGAATTAGTTGGTAAGATTGTCGATAATACTCATTAATACACATTTCATCTCTTTTCAAGCTATTACATTGCTGTACACATACCATTTTAGCTATTTCGTTTAGGCTTAGCGTAGCGGTTCAGCCTTTGGACGTAAATACTAGATTCAGGACAATGCACTTGGTTCTGTGAAACGAGGATATGAGTTTGTGGAGTCAGAATCCGTTTGTACCTTTGTTTGTAGGGTAACAATAATTTTCTTTTGTTGAAAAAAACCCAAATAATCCATTTGAATCATTAATTTTTACCACGCAGTACAAACAAATAAATTAAATATGTGTAACTATTTACAAGTAGGTACATAATTAAAAAAAATTTGAGGCATCACGAGACGCCTGGCAATTGTGAAACATCGAGTTTGTACATGTAATATGAATGAAATACAAGATTACTAAATATGGCATAAATATGATTTTTTTACAGAAAATGGTGACTATTTATTTAACAAATATTTATTTTATTAAATACAAAAATTTAAAGAGTTATTTCAAGTTGCGACAGCCCAATTCTTTTAATCTGTGACTTCAGAAATAGTTATAGATAGACTATAGAACGTCTATTTCACGACGGTGCACCCCACCCCGCGAAACTTACGCGGAACTATAGTGTCTATTTCACGACGGCGCGCGCGCCTCACTTTAGCTCCGCGTAAGGTGCGCTCGGAACAGGGGCATATGCTAACATGTAGTTACTGGCCGGCAGTCGGTCAGTTAATTCGATTTAATGCGAATTTTAAAAAAAATGAAAACGTAATTTTTAATAATTTACTTAGTAAAAAATAAATAAATAAAAAGTATTAAAATGAACTTAGGAATTGATACCCTACTCTAAAGACATAAGATTCTTTTTCCTCTAAATATATAGCATGGCGACGCGTCGCCCCGGCATGCATAGCCACAACAACAATCAGTTTTATAGGTTTTTATTTAGGTTCTTTATTTCGCCATGAGATAACACGGCACGTAGCTCTCTTTTTTTAAATAAACCACAAACAATTGTTTTTCACAAGAGCTCAAATATCAATATTATTGAAACACCAATAGGCAAGCGGTCTACATCCATGGATTTTTATCATCTAAATAGTCCGATATTAGAAATAGACTTTTGCATAAAGTTTTCGTAAATAAATATGGCTGGCATAAACGGTTTAGTTATTTATCAGTTCAATAATCTCGAAGCAAAAGTGGTTCATCAAAAATATTTGCAGGAAGTTGGTTTTCAACTTGTACGACCGCTGATAGAGCGTAGAATATCGCAGCATACTTTGCCAAAAGCAATAAAAATAAGGGCTAGGCAGCTTTTAAGTATTGAGGCCTATCCCTCAGAACAATCAATGCCTGTATGGGTAGGCAGGGGTCGGTGTTTTTTTTGTAGCAGCAGTGTTTGTAGAGCTCGAGACCGTACTACTCGTAAAGTTTGTAACAAGTGCAAAAGACGCATTTGCCCTGATCATGAAACCACTTTCTGCCCTGTCTGTGCTCGACTTGATTAAAGAATGAATTGAATTGAATTTTTTTAAAGGAGGCCCTGTCAAAGTAGAGACATTTCAAAAATGTTGAATTCTTAGTTCGGAAAAAGGGTTATTTTTAGAAAACTTAGGACAATTATGTTATTATTTTTGACTGTGGTTATGGATAAATTTAGGGTTATAGTAACAACGTTTGAATGGATAAAAACTACACACATTAACTACAGTAACCGAAAAAAGGTTACATTAAGGAGAAATTTCATGTTTTTTTTAAATGCCTCTAATTGCCAGGTATCATGGCATGGATTTTTTAAAATATTTTTCTGATAATGACAACCATCTATCCTATCGTCCCCTTTCAGCTTATCGTTGAGTTTTGGCACACCTTGTATTTATACCTACTTAGGTGGCTCGATAAACTCGATAAGGCTGTACCGAATCATTATTAGATTCATCAGCAAGAGGATTTATTTCTTAACGAATAGTAAAGATATCAATAGCTGTGCTCTTGCTTTGTTCATTTTCACTTTCTGAGTTAAACTGTGAATTGTTGCTTGTCTCGCATATCTTCTCTCCGTCATTATTTAACGGTGCTAGATGACGATTCGAAACAATAGTTTCTCGACCATCAGTAAGGCAGACTTAATAATTGGGGTTCGATTCCAGTAATTCTAATTCTTCTACCAGTGGTTGATATTTGTTTATACATATGAACCTCCGCAATAAAACTTGTTCTAAATTGCTGAGCCATGATGGCATGGAATCCCCACTTGTTGATCTGCGAGAATGTCTGAACATCCTTTCATGTGGGGTGTAGTTGATAGCTGTACAAAAAAAATATCGAACAGAATATAGGGACTGAAACAGAACTTCTTCCCACTTTTCTATAGAAAAATTTTTACTCAATGCTAACTGAATAGTTTTCTATATAGTGGAATTGATTCTTTCCACCTGGTTATTCCCTTAAGAATTATAAGGTGTAGTTCGGTTGGTTGCTATACCACGAGCATCGAGAAATTATTTCACCTCCGCCGATAGAAAAGATGTCGCTCGATCCAAATCTATGCATGTCGGCATTCTAAAAATCGGAAAAGTTGCTGAGACATATCATTTTGAAAATTCTTATAGCGTGACGTCACAGGGTGGAATTATAAGGTCAGCCATTGCCGTTGCATATTTATAAAAATAATGTCACTCTCAGAATGTTGGCTGTCATGACAGTTCATGTAACTAATGATGACAGTTTCAAAAAGAATTTTCAAAATGATATAACTACGTAAATACCGATTTAAAAACAAAAAAATTCAAATTAGTTTCTTAAAATTGTCTATTCTTTCGAAAAAAGAAATAATGGACTTTAGTTAAAAAATTTGGGAATGGTTAATTGCCACAGATGAGCTCGTTTATTAAATTAAAATCAGCGAATTTTTCACCTCATAAATGATTAATTATAAGTTATCTAATATTGTATCCTATTTTAAATAACGTTTTGTAGTTTTTTTTTTTTTTCATTAACATTGTCCATAAGTAACTAAATAAAGAGAATATAAAGAGAATCCAATAGTTTTCTTTCAAATTCACTATCATATTTTATTACAAACGTCAGCCAGCCCATTCTGCCCCGGCTTCCCCTTACCATAGAAAATTAATTTGACAGGGGCGATTGGTTTTAATACCTAGTCATAAATGTTATTTCACAGTATCGAAGTGACATTACGCAATTTGGCGGAGTTGAAAACCAGCGCGCGGGGATTTCGCGGGGTTGAAGACCGGCGCGCGGGGACCTTACTGAACACGTTCAAAGTCAATTAATGACAAACATGAATCAAGAAAATGAAGGAAAGGATGCTATATTGATAAATATTAATAAAGCTACAACTGAAATAGATAAAAAATAATTTAAAAAAAAAAACAGACTTCAAAAACATAAACTAAAAAGTTAAAAATAAAATTTTTACTTTAAAGAAAGGTGCATTAACAGGCAGCATATAGTTGATAAGGTGGGTGCCTGCCTACTCACTCAGACACTTATTATAAAATTAATTGTGGATTTAAGTCTATTATGTGTAATTTTTGCTTTTATTTCGAACACCTTGTCTTATTTGTACAAATGGTAAGTAGGTATTGTATATAGCATGGTATTTAAAGTGGGTATTTATAATGGGTATCTACTTACTAGAACTTTGAGAACCGTTGACCTAAGAATGTATCAGGTGTTTCCGAATTCTAAATTTCACATAAATGTGTGCTACTTAGAGGACAATATCGCAGAATATTTTTTTGTCAGGGTAAATCTGAACGAAAAAGGCATATGTACATTCAGCTTAAATTAAATAAAACTCTGCATATAATAAATAATAAAAACCAGCATATAATTTGGAATTGCACTTGTACAAAGAAAAAAATATCAAGTTTTGAAACTCAAAAATTCACAAACTCCGAGGGTATTTACAGAAATCTATGAAATAAAGTTTTAGGTGGTATATTCAAGTAGACAAAGTGACCTTTAGTGAATAACAATAGCCCAACCAGTTCTGATTAAGTGACAATACTCAATACTAACATATACCCAACTTGATAAAAATCCTTTCGTATTTACCTAAATGCACCTTACTATATACTTAAAATATTATTGCTATAACTTATTTCTAACAAATATTTGTCCAAGTTTCTATCCCATCCAATATGCTGTGGATGGGAATGGTCCAATACTTTTGTATGAAAGTTTTTTTCTTCTGTAAAAGAACAATTCACATGAGATTCAGAATGATTAACCTCCTATTCTTATTTGCATTATGTAATACAACTAATATCATCTACTTAATCAAAAGAAATCCAGCAACATTTGCAAAATATGTAGGTAAGCACTCACCTAAAGTTTTTATAAAGCCTTCAAATGTGTTTTGGTTCCTTATGATACCAGCAATTATTATTTTTAAATATGCATTTTGTAAAAATAATTTGTGAAAGACATTACATAGCGGCAACAGTGTAGATGGATCGTATACAATATCGGCACCTATAACTATATGAGGTACTGGTACATCACGACATTCTTCAAATGAATTCCAATCTAATTTTATTATGCCTGAAATGTCAGAAGTTTTATGAGACTCGTCATACATTAAAATTCAAAGTATCTGTTACACTGATAATTCTATACCTAATGTCGTGTCTCCTATTTCAAATTTTATATGTTCCAAATTGTTATCATTTGTTTTTTGAGCCATAGGGAAATTAATAGTTATATTTTCTGATATAACGTTTAAAACCTCATTGTGATAGTCTGTAAAATATAATGATGAGGGAGAGCAGAATTTGGAAACAATTATGCCAGTAAAACCAGCTCCGCAGCCAAGTTCTATCACATTTTTGTTCACAAAGTGGTGCTTATTACTTATGGCCCAATCAGCTAAAACTAGTGCAGCCTAAAATCAGAAATTCAACATGTGTAACTAGCAGCAGTAATTAAAGTTCAGATAAAAAACCTTTAACAACGCACTTCCCATGTTCGCAGTCCAGTTGTTCCATGTATTACTAAACTATTTGTCTCTTTGATTGTGAAAATTTCATTTAAATTATTATTGACTAGATAATGTTGATAATATAAACTATCTTTTTCCTCTGTTGAATCATCCATTAATTTGCAAAGCCACTCATAAATATCATCATGAATATCTGTGCATGTTTGTAAGCCTTTCAGTATACGTTTTAAATAAAACTTAGTGTATTTACTATCCATAGGATACTCAATAACATGAGGATGTTGAATGGTCAAAAGTAAAAGTTTCTTCTGGTCTTCCCAGCTTAATAGTTTCACATCTTCGAGCTGAAATTTTTAAAATACATAAAAAAGATTAAAATGAAAAACAGGCCCTCCTACCCTAAGAGTATTAATAATAATTTAGGGGGTGGGCAGGGCAAATGCACAATACCGTCTTTAAGAATTTTTAGATAACACTTGTAAGTAACAGTGAATTACTTGTACACTGTCCATTTTCAGGGTGACCGCTCCGCTCTACTTTGCTCCTTGGTTTGATATAAACAAACCTAGCAAATACATAATGGTGGACTGTCACACTATCTTGGGCAAATTTTCATAGATCAAAAAGCTTCTGGGTGACTTAACACAATCTTAAAATTACCAACCCTAAACAAGGTCCCCCTAAACTATAGGTAGAACTATATAGACTGGTAGTTTTGGAAACCCAACCGAACAGTCCATCTAAAACTTGTGAATTAAATTAAAATCTATAACAGGCACAACTGATTAATTACCTAGGTACTTACAGAAAAGTTATTAGATTTTTTGAAAAAACTTAAAGCCAAACTTTTCAAAATATCACTATGCGCATTCATTCTAATATAACCTATCTGGCCTGTAACGGGACCAAAAGGAACCATTTAAATCTTTGTACCACAGAGTACTTTGTAGTCTTTGTACGATTACTATAGTTTGTGCATGGTTTGTGCCATAGACATATATATACTAGCGTAGGAGACCAACTGACATCTAAACATCGCATGACCGAAACGGAAATGAGTATGTGTGCAAAATTCACATGTGGTTGAGCCAGTTTTAGTGATGTGCATGGGTGTTTTTTATATTATCGATAGCACGTAGTACTTTCATGATAATGTGTCGTTGAAATTACCGCGATATCATAAGTCGAAATCGGCAATCCTATTTATTATTTTGAATTTGCTATACTACATAATTTTTGTTTTGGGTAACTTTTCCTAACTTTTAGTTTTTTAAAATGACAAATCATCAATCAGTCAATTCAAATGCCATTTCCTTTACTCCAATAAATATTTTTTTTTGTTAACAGTTGATAATAAAAAAATTGCAGAAGTAAAGAAAGCGTTAACATCATTATGGAAATTTTAATATTTAGTTGAATACAAGCCAAGTAATAAATAAAACAATATAAATAAACGATTTTTAGTTTTAATGACAATACGTCACGTTGCAACGCATAACAACAAAATTTTAACTCTTTGTAAACAAAAAAATGAGAATGTACAAAACAAAAACATTTACAATGGAGAAGTTCATGATGTTCAAAATATACAATTTAACTCGATAGAATTGAAAGATAAACCAAAACTAATAAAACAGTGAAAGTTTTTTTTTTTAAATTCGTCAATAAATGACTGAGAAATAAATTATTGATATTTATTAATTTGACGACCGCTTAGCCTAGTGGGTAGCGACCCTGCCTACGAAGCTGGAGGTCTGGGTTCGAATCCTAGGTCGGGTCAGTATTTATATGATGAATATCGATACTGGTACCGGGTCTTGGTTGTTATATGTATGTGGTGTCTTCGCTTGGTACCCAAAACACAAGCTAATGCTTAGTTTGGGGCCACGACGTTGTAATGTGCACGTTATTATTATTATTATGTATTTTCGTGTGGTTTGACTGGTGGCTTCTTACTGCCCATGACGTCACATTGTCTACTCCATTGAGTGTCGCGTCGTCTCACTACACCACAAATTATGCCTTGGATGCCTTGGACTAGTCTATAATATTTTTTGTTTCTTTATGTTATAGGTAATTAAGTTTTATTTGAATATAAAAAAACAAGTTTTTGTAAAAGACAAAGTGATAATTTGCCTAAAATTGATATTTTCACTGTGATGGACTTTTTCTTCAAATCCATTTTATATTAGTGCTGAAATAAAGGTTTAGGCTCTAAAGTTGAAGGTTCTGGTGATATATCCCGGTAAACGTACGCTGACACCGATCGCTTGGTCTTCAGATTGACCTGTACAGAAATTACAGTTGGCATAAATGCTCTGACTTTAGATATTAAGTATTATTAGTATATTACTTAATATACCTACTTAGTAAGCACATATGAAAAAAAAAAGAAACCCCTAACGGCACAAATTCAGTAGGTATAGATCCTTTCTTCAAAAGTCTTCGGTGATTTAGTTAGATAAAACAGTTATCCGTTAAGTGTCTACTGTAAACCAAAGAATGTTTTCGAGGAGTCCCACCTGTTCTATTTAACATTTTTCCGTGTTTACAGGAAACCTGGATATTATGAAATAGTCATCATTATCAGGAAGCATTTTTTAACACCGCAGTTTCTTGGAGGAAAATGAGGTTAAACTATTGTATACAGTAGTTTTGTCATTCAAAGTTAAATTATTTACGACGTTCATAATCAGAGAACAGATAGAACGTCAGACTTTAAATCATAAATAAATAACGATTAAAATTAAATAGAGCATCAGATTTTAAATCATAAATAAATGACGATTAAAATTAATTGTGTATATATCTTATATTTTCATTTGAAAAAGTCTTGTATTTACATATATACCCTATGTGTAGTATATATGTATAGATGCCATACTTTCTCTTACAATGTGCTGCCAGGCTAAATAAACCTCACAATATGTTTAAAAACAGTTAACGACATCATTCCAGTGGAACAGGTGCAATTAGGTAATATCAAATTTACAAAATATTTATATTTGAAAATATCGACATATCGATAGATTTTGTGCAATCCCTATGCTTAATTGTTACATTGTAATTTTACACAATATTTTTGTATCGTACACATAATTGTTTAAAATAACAAATTATTTACAAAATAAAGTATTTACCGTATACTACTGAGGTATAACCAAGTAAATTTAGAATCGCTTTTTATAAAAATAAGCATTAAGATAACAATATGTTATTGGCAGTACGTACCGGTGAAATGTCTCTTTATTTGGATTATTAACATATGTTACAGTGCAATTTAAAACTGAACACGACACCATTTTTATCACAAGAATTAATTTTTGTAGAATTCAAAACGATTATAACACAAAATAGAAAACAAAGCTGGACCTTATTTTGACAAGTGAGTAATGAAGACTAAATGTGTTCAAAGAGGTTTTATGTCAGATTTTCTTGCATTTCTTTCTCGCATGTAGGATTTCCGCAAAGAGCTGGATGTCATTCGCACACTGTGTTCCTCTCTTACGCTAGTATATATACCTTTATGGTTTGTGCACAAAGCCAAGTGCACTGTCCTGAACCTATTACGTCCATGAGACACGTCGAGTGAGACCAGAGACACGGAGATGTCGAGCATAGACTGTGAGCATAGAGTTAAATTTTAAATCCAATGAATCCACCACCAATAACATCCTGTGTTAAATGTTTAACGTTTATTTACAAACAATTACAATAGGTTTAGGCGAAGCGAAGGCAGTGGTTTAGGGTGGTTAGGGGTCTAGGCGAAGATTAGTCTAGGCTAGGTAAGGTAATATATCTGGTAGTGCACAGTGGTAGCTACAATGGATTTGATAAAGAAAAAAGGAATAAAGCGAAAACTTGAATCAACACTAGACATTGTCGCTAAAAATGATCTGAAAAAGGCTGATAAAAGAAAAAAGGGAACTAGTACTAAAGAAGCTAAAACTAAGAAAGTTCCCAGAACCCGCCAAACCAAAATATCTGAAACCACTGCTGGAACAGCAGTTACTAATTTTACGGATGAAACAAAAGCCATTCAAGATGAAATGACCATGTGGAAGGAAGTTGAAATACTATCCTATATCGAACGCATTCCTAAGAAGTTGGCAAATGATTTTGTTAAATTATTAGAGGAAGGTTGCGCATTGCCATTTATAGCTAGATATCGTAAAGCAGCTGTAGATAATTTAACCCCAAACAGGTAAATATCACTATAACGTACATTGGTACCTACCTATATTATAGTTAGAGCACCAAAGTGCAGTGTATAAAATGCTAATAGCAACATCATTATGTGAATTTTAAAAGCCAATCAGTACAGTGTGTACCTACTATGTGTTTCAAAAAGTACCAAATTAAAAATATTTATAGTAAAATGAAAGGTTGGGGCGAGGGCAAGAATTTAACTTTAAAATGTCTCTAGAAATGCATAAATAAAAGAAAACCCCATACTTATAAAAATATAGCTATTACTGTCAATAAAAATTTGAAATTAACAGTAAATTGTTATACATTGGCCATCGAGAGTTTGCGTTCCTGAAACATGAGATTTATTTCAGTTATATCATGTATCTTGTGGGTTGACCCAATAATCAAATTTATAATTTAATTTTGTGTCATTTGTGCATGTAAATGATAATATTTGAAAACAGGAATTGTGCGACGGTACAAATTCATATCAACTATCTGATTACTATGCCGTTACAACCTGTCAGGAACGCAAACTCTCGATGGCCGATGTATACAATGATCATTTTCCGGGTACCTAACCTATTCTATTAATTCAGGAATGGTGAACTGTCAACTTATCTTGGCCAAATTTTGTATGGATCATTATAGATAAAAAAGTTTCTACTTCTTTTTACCAAAACACATTCTTCTAAATTACCAACCCTAAGCAATAGGTATTTAAATAGATATTAAAGAGATGATAGTTTTGGGAATCCAACTATAGCATTTCTAATAAAAAAAGAATTATCAAAATCGGAGTACTCTGTAAAAAGTTAATATTATTATTAGTATTTTTTTTTCAAATTTATTTGGAACCAACTTTGGGATATAGTCTTTCTAATAAAAAAAGAATTACCCAAATCGGACTACTCTACAAAAAGATATGCCTGGTCATACATAAAAAAATATATGTACGCGTTGAATTGAGAACCTCCTCAGCTTTTTTTCGTCGGTTAAAAATGTCTGTATAATAAATTGATTTATTTATAAATTTTCATGTTATTTTTGGCATCGTGATTGCCCAAAGCGCAATGAACTTGTCTCAAATTTATAAGGCCATAAGGCCATGGTTCAAATCCGGGTGTGTACCAATGAGTTTTTCTGACTTAAGTACATAACTATTACTGACTCCGTGCCTCAGAGAGTACGTTAAGCAGTCGGTCACGGACGCTGTCAATAGATGGCGGTCATTACAATCCCCAACCCGCAGTGGAGCAGTGTGGTGGATTTAAGCTCCAAGCCCCCCTCACCCCGGGGAGGCCTAAGCCCCTGCAGTGGGGTGAAAATGGGCTGATGAAGTGAAGTTGTTTTTGGTACAAAGTATGCCCGAATAATATGTTTGGCTGTATCTGTATCCAAGTACGTACATTTTGCGTACAGATAAACTAAGGCTAGGCGTATGCTGAAAAACAGGCGGTGCAGACACATGCAGTGCAGGGCAGTCCAGATATTGTGACCATAGTTTATTCTGACCCGGGTATGCTGTGACAGAAGCGTGTGCTGTGCAAACATGCATTTGTCCTGTTATGCATCGATCTGTCGTTGCGACTCTGATTACTGTGTTTGTTCTTTGAAAATATATACATAAACTAATTCTGTTTCCATCCCAATTTTTTTGTTTTCAGATTACAGGAATTGTATGAAAGCTATCAATCAGTTTGCCAACTGAAAAAGAAAGTGAAATCAATTCTAGAAACACTAACAAAATCAAACAAATTAACTTCAGACGTAAAAAATAGTATTTTGAATGCTAGGAGTTTATCTGAATTGGATTTAGTGGTATGAATATTAAACATATATTCAAAGTAAAAAATTGCTAACCAAGCAAAAATATTTTTGGTTAAAATCGTATCGATAAGTACAGCACTTATTTCTAGTGATTACTTTTATTTTGATGTAATCAGATTGTATGAAATTGCAGTTTAATCAACATCAAATTAAAATCTCAAAAAACACATGCTGGGCACATCATTTGGATGTAAATTCTAGTACCCAACTGTAAATTATAAACCAATAAATTGTAGGGTACATAGCTTTTTCACTATTTATATAGAAATAATATGTGGAAGACTTTTTTAACTACCTACAATATTTCTTTGTATACAACATTAATAACTTCAGCGCGGTGCCGCGCAATATTTATATTTCGCAATAGCTCCTAAGATATTAATTTAAATTGCATAGTGTAAAGGGCAATTATAATGTGCATAAAATTCTGAAGGTAAATAACATATTTAATTTGATAAGGATTAATACTGTATCCTTATAAATTGCTTTCCAATCACCTCATCACATGACACCATTTTTTTAAACATAAAAATAGGTATAGTAAGTTATCCATAAAAGATAGACATATGCCATTGCGGACTTTTCTTTTGTCCTATAAAAGTGGGACAATTCTTCTACATTACATTATTCTGTTGTATCTCAAAAGATTATGCAGTGTTTTCGATGAAAGCTTCCAGCCGGCTTGATTTTTTTCCGACTTCAACAATAATCGTCATATTTTAACAAATTTCCACAAAACATTATTAAATTATACGCATAAACCTACCTCTAGATTCACTCTGTTCATTGGTGTCAATAATATGTCGATCCGTTTGGTAGTTTTTGAGCTTATCGCGTTCAGACAGACAGACGTGGCGGGGGACTTTATTTTATATGTAGTGATATGTTTTTCAATGTTTTTTTTTTTTATTTTGTCATTTAAATACTTGCTAATACAATAGTAAGCTTTTTTCATGAGGGGAACTTTAACTTGCTTTATAAATTGATTAGAATTCAAGTCTATCATTTCTTTTGGAATTTTATTATAAAAACGGATACAATTTCCCATGAAAGAATTATTAACCTTTGAGAGCCTGAACCTGGGAATTGATAACATATGCTTATGTCTTGTATTTAAGTTGTGGCCATCACCCACCCTAGAGAAAGCATTTAAGTTTTTATAGACATAAATTATATTTTCATAAATGTACTGACAAGGGACTGTCAAAATGATACTTTCTCTAAAATGAGCCTTCACACCATCTCTTGATTTTAAGTTTTATATAACTCGAATAGCCCTTTTCTGCAGAACAAATATTGTTTGAATGTTAGCGGCCCATCCCCATAGCAGAATGCCATATGACATTATGCTATGAAAGTAGCTAAAATAAACCAGCCTCGCTGTAGGCACATCGGTTAGTTTTCTTATTTGCCTAATTGCAAAAACAGCAGAGCTCAGTTTACCAGCCGCCCTCATGACATGAGGACCCCATTGTAAATTTGCATTGATAGTAATGCCCAAGAACACAGTTTCATTAACCAAACTTAATCAATCTTAATGGGAATATGGGTCTGTTGCAGTTTGCCTGTAGTCCTGTAAAAATTCAAATTTCAATGTCAAAATAGAACTTTTTAAACACATATTTACAACTAAATTGTATATCACTAAAATCTACAAGACACTCCTTTTTCCTAAGAATCTTGAAATTTGGCAGAAAGGTCTCATAGCACAAGCAAAATCTAAAAATTGCGGTATCTCATTTGAGTGGATTTTTAAAGTACTGTACTTATAAATTTTTAAATACCTATTACTGTTTTCAGTATGCACCATTTAAATCACATGCCTTGACCCTCGCTGAAAGGGCTAGGCAGTTAGGCCTGGATTCTCATGCTGTAAATGCTTTGAATGGACAATATATTGATCTTAAATCTCTGTGTGATTCTAAAGAAGATGAATTGTGTTCTTTAGAAAAAGTTGACACTCATATTACACATATAGTTGCTGATATTATTTATAAGGATCCCAGAGTACTTGTGGAAATGCGTAAATTGTAAGTATTGTAAAATATAATACTTAATAAAGAAATAATTTGTATTCTAGTTTACTATGAAGACAAATTATTTCTTTGTTTTTAGGGTTCCGTACCCAATGGGTACCAACAACAATCCTATTACTAAGCCTCTGTTGTCCGTCCATCCATCTGTCTGTTCGTTCGTCCACCTGTCATAGGGATGTATGGTTTGAACCACAATAGGTAGACACTCATAATCACAGGGGTCCCCACTCCCCATACAAAGAAACATATTTTTTTTTCGATTTTTAGTAATTGGTATTTGTGAGATCTTTGCTTACCGTGGAATTTTCAAGGGCAATGGACTACTATGGCTGCTATTACAACTGATAATAGAAATAACAAAAACTTAAAAATAAAGAGGTTCCCATACTAGAAACATGTTTTTTCATATTATATGGTAGTATGGAACCCTCCGACTCGCTTTTGGTCGGTTTTTGTTATATATTATTTATTATGTACCATTTACATTGAACAGAAAAGAAGAATGTCACTTCTCTCTTCAAAGCAGCAGGACTAAATCTTCTTTAAAAACCGATGAAAACTCTAATAAGAAATATGATTCAAAATCAGATCCAGAGACATATAAATTGTATTTTGATTGGAAATGTCTGGTTAAATTTGTCAAACCTCATCAGACTTTGGCTTTGAATCGAGGGGAAGATGAAAAAATACTGTCCGTGAAAGTTAATACACCAGATTGGTTTCATCATAAGTTGGAAAGGTGAATTTAATATTATAGTTTTTATTACATTTTTCCAGTTACAATTAAAATACAGCGTAATAGTTGTTCGATTGAGAATTTGTTAGGAAGTGATCAAATGTGTCGTAACTCGTTTTATACTACCTACCTGATGCTTTAGGATGCGGAGCTTAAGCCTACGGCCTCGGTGAAAGAGCGTTCTGCGGGGCGTGCGGCGTGGCGTTCATGCGGCGTACGAGCGCTCACCAAGTGGCCTCAGTAAACGCCCAGCGTTTGTGTTAACATGGTGTCGATGGCATCGTACGATATTATTGACATGTATTTAGAAGTGAATTTATGGGTGAAATTTGAGTTACGGGAAGGTCGAAGTGACATTGTTAAACAGAGAAAAGTGTTGAGACAATTGGCGACGCTCTATAAAACAATAAGATGGAATGAAAACAAATTCCATGAATATACAAAGATGTCAGTGTCAACCTTTTTTTATTTTTGTATAATTTATGCGATGACAACCATATTTCAGGTTTTTTTTAAATTTCTGAAACCATGTCTTCGAACGACATTATGAAACGCTGCACACGCCGCTGCAAAACTCAAACTGGTATGAACGCACGCCAACGCTCCGCAGAACGCAAACATGCACGCTGTCCTCACCGCTCCGCCGACCGGCCACTTAGACCACGTTCATTTACAAAAAATATGCGTTGGTCATGAACGCCGCACGCCCCGCACCGCAGGACGCTCGATTTAAGCGGGCACTGAGTCCGTACACTAATGTATGCTAATAGCGCGCTCTTGCAAACAACGAGTCAACGGCGTGATATAATTAGCGCGGTGAGCACCTGTTTTTAGTACGTATGAACAATTTAATTTATTTATAACTAGCGGTCGTACCTGGCTTTGCCCGAGTGGACTACGGAAATGTTCCTCTTCCCGTTCCACGCATTAGTACATTGCACCCGTGCGAAGTCGGGGTGGGTCGCTAGTCCAACCATATAGTATCATTACACTATGGTGTCATCGTCATCATTCAAACAAAGAAACTCTCTGGCGCGTCTAGCAACAAATTTGATTGCCATAAAAAAGGTTGTAGTAAGTCAACCTTAAAAGATACACATAAGCTGACGCTGACTTTTGGTTAGAACTTTTAAAGGGGAACAATTCCGTAATACACGATTTTTGCTTAACATCAATCGTTTACGCAGCGCGCGTAACGGAAGCTCTCAAAAGGAATATTTTTTCATGTTTTTGCAATATTTTTCATTTATGCTCCGCTCCTATTGGTCATAGCGTGATGAAATAATAGCCTATAGTCTTCCTCAATAAATGGACTATCCAACACAAAAAGAATTTTTAATTCGAACTAGTTAGTTTCTGAGATTAGCGCGTTCAAACAAACAAACAAACAAACAAACTCTTCAGCTTTATAATATTAGTACAGATTTTTTTTTTGTGCCTAATAAATTAATTTGTTGTATACTATACCGTACTATCAGCCCATTAATGCCCTACTGCATGAGCTTAAACCTCGCCTCGGGATGAGGGCTTGGAGCTTAATCCACCACGCTGCTCCATTGAGGGTTCGTGGATATTTGTTGTATAACTTTAAAAACATACTAAATCAACTACTGTATTCTAATATTCAATAGTATTGGACTTAGAATATGGATAAGTCTTTATTTGAACAACTATTACGTATATTCAAATACAGTCAATAATTACAGTGTAATATTATTATTGTATTTTACAGATTCTGTCTTTCTTTATGGAAAAGTGGTTTTTGGGTTAGAAAAGGTTTCAGTGATGCCTACACTCGTTTAATTAAGCCATGGCTTTCGAGACAAGTCCGCTCAGACTTGACTAAAGCAGCACAGAAGGAAGCTATAAACACATTCACTGCCAACCTAGAAAAATATCTTCTGACTGAACCGATCAAAAATAAAAAAATAGCTGGTTTAGACCCTGGTTTTAAAGCTGGTTGCAAGGTAGGTATTGATTTAAAGGTTTTTGATAAATTCAAAAAAGAAATATGAACTACAAAGTTATCTAAATTTTATTATTAGATAGGTATAATTGCAACAGATGGACAAGATTTACATACATGTACAATATATCCAGACTTCAGAAACAACAGTCACAATGATCCGGCAGCCAAACAGTTAAAAGAACTTCTTTTAAAGTATGAAGTTGAGTTAATCGGCTTGGGAAATGGCACAGCATGCCGTGAAACTGAAACTTGGTTAAAAAAATACAATATACAGTCTGAAAATGTGCCAGTTATTATAGTGCCTGAACAAGGTGCTTCTATTTATTCTGTTAGCAAAGAAGCACAAAAGGTAAGAATTTTTTTTTTTGTTAAACGTTTTTTAAGTAATTGTTACATAGTAGTACTAACTTGGCAAAGTTTTAAATTTTTTATTGCTCTCAATTTTATTATTAATGCTTATTAAGGCCATGGAACATTTAGAAATTTTTTGGCTTCAATTTGTTAATAATTTAGTATGTTTTTGGAAACACAAAAATATGAAAAACTATTGCAATAAACCAACTGAATAAAAATAAATTGATAAAAGTACTAGCCTATTCATGGTGGATAATCATGTCGATCTTAAGGCTGAGCTCACTTTATAATAAAGTTCTCTTTGTTTGATAAATCTAAGTTGATTGCCTAGTTTCAGAAGCCGACTTTTACTTAATTAATCTAAGGGGCCATCCATAAGTTATGTCACACAAACTCTGCAGAAGTTAAATGACATGGTATTTAAAAAATTTATGCATGGAAACACCATTATAGTTTAATTAAAGAGGCTTGATATTTTCTATACATTAATGTTTATGATAGGTTCCTACGAAAAACATATAAAATAAACATATAAAATTTATAAATACCTTACAGTTTTTCTTTTGTGTAAAAATTTCTAATTCATAGAATATCGCTTATTTGGTTAAATCTATATATATGAAAATCTGGTGTCACGATGTTATCTCCAGGATAAACTCTAAGACTACTTAACCGATCTTGATGTTTTGTAATTATGTGTAATTTGGTCAACTTAAAAGGATTGTGTAGTGGCAAATTTCTATACAAACGGCGTTAACGGTTTCACCTCATTAAACCTTAACGGATTGACACAAAAAATGTAATTCAGGTAAAAAAAAACCAGGTTTATACATTTTAAAATTTTAAATACTTTGATACATCATAAGAAAAAAAACTTTAAAGCGCTGGATTTTCTTTTTTCGAAATTGTTTCATTTTTCACAACATGTTCAACATGAAACTAATTGCGTTTTGCAATTTTTTCGGTAGCATCTCGAATCGTTTCTGCTTTTTGTTTATCTTGAATCTCATTTGAAAAAAAAACAAATAGATAACACGATTGTAAGGACCTTATCCCAAAAGCTGATTTAATAACATCACTTTGCCAAATGTTTTATGTACTGATGATGTTATTAATACTATTTGTAATTTATAACCCAACCAAACAAAAATAAATAGTAAGTATTTAAAGAATTTAAAATTAATCCTGCTTGAATTAATTGAAACGATATTCCGGTGTCTTTCTTAGTCTAAGTAAATAATCAAAAAATATCAAAACATATTGGACTACTTACATGACGCGTTTTCAATCTGACGTAAATATTCCATTCACTCATCATAAACGGACTTTGATCTTTGTTTGGCTCCTTCAGAACTACTTAGCATTTTAAAATTCAGTTTCCGAATATCACTTTTCAATGGTTGGCCTATCATTTTGCCAGAAAAATAGTAAATCCTTTAGATAAACACGGAATCAATGACATAGAAAAGTGACAATGGATTCAGGTTGCCAAAGCGGGTTTTTTTTTCGGGATAGCAGTTTACCGTTCTGCAGAGTTAGCTTGGCCAAACTCTAAGATATATAGAATATTTATTGACGGCGACGACGTGGCGTCGCGACTCTTACCCCCCTTTTCACATCATGTCACACATTCTGGACTTCCTTCCTTACCCTTAACGTGTGACGTAATTATCACAGCCCCAAGACCTATTTTCACAATACTTTTTTAAGACCAATGAACTTGTTCATGTTGGATTGTTATTTTCAATATTTAGGTGCAATTTACTATTAGGAGTTACGTAATATGTAAGTATTTGCATAGCATGTAAATGTTAATTTTCCAGGAACATCCAAACATGGATCCGAATCATATATCAGCATTGTCAATAGCCAGAAGAGTGTTAAATCCAATGAGTGAACTCATAAAAGTCGATCCAAAACATTTAGGAGTTGGTCTCTATCAACATGACATTCCACCGAAATCATTAGACACAGCATTAGATGCAGCAGTAGAAAAAGTTGTAAGTTTAGTCGGTGTAGATGTCAATACGGCATCTCAAACTCTACTCAGGTGAACAAACTCTTTCTGTTACTTGGATATGAACTTAATAATAAGTAATAATGTATACATGACAACAACATCTAGGTCCCAAACTATGCATTAGCTTGTGTTTTGGGTACCAAGTGAAGACACCACATACATATAACAACCAAGACCCAGTATCAGTATCAATATTCATCATATAAATACTTACCCGATCTGAGATTCGAATCTGAGACCTCCAGCTTCGTAGGCAGGGTCGCTACCCACTAGGCTAAGCGATCGTCACTTAATTAGTATTATTATTATAAAATAGTAATACTTAGCCAAAGTAGCTAGTTTGGCTAAGTATGATTCAAATTTAACATCTTTATGTATCGCCTAAACACGCTTTGATGTTTTGCTCAAATTATTAACATATTGTTAATTTTGTCAGACAAATGTGTTTCAATAAATAAATAAATATTTGCACCATAACCTTTCAGACGTGTCGCCGGATTGAATGAAGGACGAGCATCTAAAATTATAAGTCATCGTCAGAAAAATGGCCGGTTTAATACCAGATCTGAAATTCTAAAAGTAGCAGGCATTGGAAAGATTACTTTTCAGCAATGTGCTGGTTTCTTAAAAGTATTTGGAGGCTCTGAACCTCTTGACGCGACGATTATTCATCCAGAAAGTTACGAAGTTGCTAAAAAGTAGGTATTGTTAAAAAAAATTTGCTTTTTTGTAACAATATCATATCTACTGTAATAGTACATTATGATGCAAGTACGGTAAGCTGGAGGTTATAGTCGAGGTGTTTATAGGCACGAGGCAAAGCCGAGTGCTTATAATAAACTGATGACTATAATATCCAGCTTACTGAGTATGAGCATGATGTGACGTTTTTGAATACATTTGCAATTAAAATTAGGTATTACAAGTATTAGGTATTACAATTAAAAGTAGATACTTCAAATGTAATAATGGCGGGAGCTAAGGATGCGAGCGGGTTGCTTTTCGCGGTTTACGCATGCGTTACAAACAAAACGCTTGTTTGCGATTGGTGTAAAGGGATAGGGTTTTGTCCGTAAAGTACCACATTACTATCCATGTATCAATGTCAGAACGACCGTATTAATAGCAAATGTATTGAAATAGTACATTATGGTGTAAGTACGGTAAGCTGCATATTATAGTCGAGGTGTTCATAGGCACGAGGCAAAGCCAAGTGCTTTTAATAAACCGATAACTATAATTGCCAGCTTACTGAGTACGAACATCATACGACGTTTTTCAATACATTTGCGATTAAAATTAGATACTTCAAATGTAATAATGGCGGGAGCTAAGGGCGCGAGTGGATTTCTTTTCACAGTTTACGCATGCGCCTCAAACAAAACGCTGTTTGCGATTGGTGGAAAGTAATAGGGCCTAGTCCGTGAAATACAACATTCTCATCCATGTTTCGATGTCAGAAGGATTGTATTAATAGCAAATGTATTGAAAAATATAGTTATATTATATTTTGAAAATCGATAATTTCGTTAGTGTTAAACGGAAATAATTATTGTAATATATGTATTGTGTTCAAACATACACTGTTGCATGTTACTGTTAGCAAAAAACTCAAAAACCCATTGAAGTCAAGATTCATGTACCACCAGTTCAGAAATACTAGAACGAGACAAACCGGCAAGGAACTCCTGATATTTTTTTTCATGTAATTTTTTTCTATATTGAATAGTAAAATCTATTACAGTAATGACCATGCTACCACGCTGGTAGTACCATGGGCAAGTCATCGTTATTATTATTTAAATATAAAACTTTACTGTATTATAAAGTATTATAATTGTGAACCATCAACTTATATTGGCCGAATTTTAAATCAATCTAAAGCTTCTGGGTGGCTCGACACTTCGCTCCTCGTACTGACATATGCAAATCTCACCCAGCCTATAAAACGCACAGCCTAGGATTGACCCACACTTTTATTTGTTTGAAATAAATAGTGTCTTAGAAAATCCAGATACATAATGAAGTTATTCAAAAATATCTTTAATTTAGATTTCGTGATTTTCTTCAATGGTATTTGATGAACATTGGTAAAGTAGTGAAATTGTAATGGAGCTGATAAAACAAAAAAAAACAAATATCCTATAGATACCTAAACGCAGCGAAATAATCGGAAATTGAATTAGTTACTATACTTTACCACTTTAGCTATCACTAGAATTGTCTCGATTTAATTTTATTAAATTTTTCACATAAAATTTAGGCACCGAAGCATACAAACATGTGCCATGTATTATTTCGGAAAAATACGTATTGCTAGAAATAAAAATATTCGAATGCAACTGTATAGCATATAAAGATGGCGCCGCGTGCATGCTTACATGCATGTTTTAGTGTACGGACTCAGTGCCCGGCGTCCGGCGGTGCGGGGCGTGCGGCGTTCATGACAAACGCATGTTTGTAAATGAACGTGGTCTAAGTGGCCGGTCGGCGTTTGTCATGAACGCCGCACGCCCCGCACCGCCGGACGCTCGATTCGAGCGTGCACCGAGTCCGTACCCTTAATGTTATCCCGAAAACGCCGCTTTCTTGATAATATATTTTACTAATAATTTTCAAAATACACGGCCTTTCAATGATGTACTATGTTTCAATTTGACGCAACTAATAGTCATATAATAATAACTTGGATCAATTACATATGTCACAAATAGGTTTTGTTCTTCAGGAATTGGAACCATGAACTTGTTTTTGGCTGAATTTCAAATTAATCAATAATTCCTTGGTCACACATCACTCTACTCTGCTTTGGTTCTCGTACTGGCATGGCATAAACAACTCAGCTGGCTTACTCATCATTCACTGTCGAATTGAAGCAACCGTTCGATTAAAACAATTCAGTGGCTTAAGTTCAAGGTATCTGATTTAAAATGTAAACAACTGAATTGTGTATGCGTCACGTACAGTGATTTCTACCCAGGTTAACATGGCTATGCAATTGACAGTGTTATATTTCGAATAATCGCTTCGATTCGACAGGTAACATGACTAATCCAGCTGACCTAATCTACAAACTTAGAAATTGTGGATCATCAACCTATCTTATTTAAATTTCAAATTAAGTGAATGATTCTGGGTGGCTTGTCACTCCGATTTGCTTCGTTCCTTGTATTGACATAAACAAATCTGCACTAACCTAAGACATTGTGGATCATTAACTTATTTTGGCCGAATTCCAAATTCATCAGAAGATTCTGAGTGGCTTTTCACTCTGGTCTGCTTTGTTCATTGTACTGACATATACAAACCTGACGGGTCCACATAGAAGTGAACGAAATGGAAATAATTTTCTATGATTAACCAGATCATTGTGGCGTATTTTAACATTCCTTGGTGTAACATCAAAATGATCATGAAAGAAAATACTTTTACCCTCAGGCTTGGTGGACGTTAACATACACTAGTGTATCTTAGAAATACAACATTTCAGACATTCACAGTGATATATCCACTGTGCAGGGTGCATAAATTATCAAGTTCCTAGCAATACAACTTAATTTCAGGTTTGCCAAAAAAATCAATGTTAACATCAAAGAAATCAACCAACCACATTTCATTAGGCTTGTAGAGAGCAATTTGGCAAGTGTTAACATAGAAAAACTTGGGGTTGAATTTAAGACTGATGTATGCACTATGGAATTAATATTAAATGCATTTAAACAAAAAAATAATGAAGATACCATTATCAACTTCTGTAAACCTGTTTATTCTTTCGTCGTACAAGCAGCTGAGGAACTACGGAACGGAATGACCCTCACAGGTATTTTATGTACAAGTTAAATTTTGAATATAATTACTTTTCGTTGGTTATTTAAATAGTATTTTTAATTTGCTTTATTATAATATTGTTGAATTTCTGTGTAAATTGTTTTACTGACAGGCATAAAACGCATTACGAGAGACAGCAATAGGTACAGTAGATGGTAAAGTGGGAATTACATAGATACACGTTTTTTTTTTATTAACCACAAAAGTGACAATTTCGTTCATATATACACCCAATGCTTTGTTAGCTTTTTCATAGTTTTAATCGCATTACTATCCAAATGTTTACTCCATTACTACTTTATCCATAATAACATCTGATTCTATTCATAGGTGTGGTCCGCAACGTGGTGCCATTTGGCTGTTTTGTGGATTGTGGAATAGGGAATGATGGATTACTACATAACAGCAACATGAGAGGTCAGGCTCCACGTCTGGGAGATCGCGTGGCCGTCACTGTTGTTGGAGAACCTAAACCTAAGAAAATACAGTTAAGACTCGAAAGGATATTAGAGTGAACAAAAACAAAGGTAATTGACCAAATTAGGGCTGTGAAAATGTTAAGCATAAAGTTAATAAAAAATTGTTATTGAACAATTTAGATTTGACAGTTGCAAATGAACATTGACCAAAATATTCAAATATTCAATTCAGTTAATGTTTGATCTTTTAAAAATAAATATTATAGAAATAATAATTTTCCTGGTAATGCTGCTAAGTATGTATGTGTACATAATTATTCCACACACTCAAGTCTTGTGTTTAGATATGGTCAAATTATTCTTAAATGATTGTTATTGACCCAATTTAATTTTGTCTAATCTACACAATAAAAAGATTATTTCAAATATTTAAATGTTTTTTTTTTAGTAGATATAAGGTTAAATGAAACATGCGTAACTCAGTTATTATAGAGTATTAACTATTGATATAAAAACCACATTGAAATTTAAAAAAAAAATCAGCTTCTATTCTATTCAGCTTCCAAAATACATACATCGTGTTTGGGATTAAGTCCGTACATACGGAATACTGCCTTGTTGACAATTGCGTCGCAAATACCAGACGTGACTCTGTAAAAAATATTTTATTTAACTCTTGTAGATATCATTTTGTGTTTCGTACCCCAAAGAGGTGATAAAAACTGCATGAGCGATTGCGAGTCGGATTCACGCACCGAAGGTTTTGTGTTATATTTGCCAAAAAAATAATTGTTTTCTTTCATTCAGTTCGGGATCCTAGCGCAAGATCGACGCGAACTTCACTGGGTTTTATCATTTGTTGTTTATCACATGTAATGTAACGGCGGTACAATATCGTCGACTCTCCCCTATTGGTTAACTTAGATATTCAAGTTATCCTTCGTCATACACAGAAAACAAAAAAGAATTCTCATATCGATGCAAATTGCATCGGTCCAAGAATATGCGATATTTGTATATATTGAAAAAAACTATATTTTCTTAATAACAGAATTCTTTTTTTTTTTGTGTATGTCTAAAAGACGAAAATTCGTTATGCGAATCCTGTAAGTGAATCCAACTCGAAGTTCACCGATTTTTTATTTATCTTAATAATAAAAATTAATTATTAAGTTAATGTATTTAAGTCAGAAAAACTCATTGGTACACGCCCGGATTTGAACCATGGCCCTATGGCCTTATAAATTTAAGACAGATTCGTTGCGCTCTGGGCTATCACGACACAGCTAACTACTACAACTACAACACAGCTATAGTTCGTTGCGCTCTGGGCTATCACGACACAGCTAACTACTACAACTACAACACAGCTATAGTTGTAGTAGTTAGCTGTGTCGTGATAGCCCAGAGCGCAACGAATCTGTCTTAAATTTATAAGGCCATAGGGCCATGGTTCAAATCCGGGCGTGTACCAATGAGTTTTTCTGACTTAAATACATTAACTATCACTGACTCCGTGCCTCGGAGAGCACGTTAAGCAGTCGGTCCCGGACGCTGTCAATAGATGGCGGTTGTTACAATCCCCAAACCCGCAGTGGAGTACCGTGGTGGATTTAAGCTTCAAACCCCCTCCTCACCCTGGGGGAGGCCTAAGCCCTTGCAGTGGGGTAAAATGGGCTGATGATGATGTGTTGTTAGTATAGATACCGTCTACTAAGACGCGGCTTCGTATCTGATTTCATCACGTTCATCAGTTGTGAATACGTTGGTGTCTCCTCCTTTGAATAATATTGCATGTGGTATTTGAACATTTTGCTATGTAGTGCATCCCTAAAACAGAGCAAATTGGATAATTAGTTAATACATAGGATAACTCACTGTATAAGTTTTGATTTACAACAAATTAAAGAAAATACAATGGTTTTTTCGGTATTCACTCTGTCATCGTTCTCCTTTCGTCTGCTACGAAAGAGCTCAAGTGAGAACAATTGCGTGTTAGGATCTTTAATGATTTTAAATTTGATTTATCTGAAGTATTAAGTATTGAATGTTTATAATTAGCTTTAAACCTACTACTTTTCGGTCAACGATTTTTAGATGGTTTAGCGAATTTAAAAGGGGCAGAGCTAGCCTTGAAGATCACAACAGACGTGAATGCCCGCCAATGGCGATCACTGCAGAAAATGTGTGGACTACTGAAATGCTGGTGCGAGAAGACCCACGAATTACATATAAAGAGATAGAGTAAATCTTGAACATTAGTTCGGTAAGTGTCTTCGCATCTTACACGCGCCCCGAAATGGCCGCATATGCTATTCAAACCACACCAGGCTTACAACGAGATGTCTGGGAGAGAGGTTTAATGGGTGAGCATCTTGTTGAGAAGTAGTAACAGACCAGATTCCCCTTTTGCCACGCAAAAAATATCTGAATTTTAGTTAATCTCGGAACGCCACTCAAAGAAGGACTTTCTTTCCTCGCCTATCATTTGTGTCGTCCGTCGTGCTTAACAACCTGATACAGCTTGTTATTGATGAAGCCATCGTCGGTGCTACAACCCAACGTTCTTTAAATCCCTGTCCTCGACGTCATCGCCGTAATCTGAACGTCGTGAACAAAGAACAATGGATACCTAATTGCTTTTATCTTATTGATATTAAAGGTAGACCCAATAGAATATAATAAATGAACAAATATATATGTAACGCATCTCTTACTATAATACCTGTTACATAAGCAAGACGAATCTTACCACAAAATACCGTCGATAAGCCGTACGATGTCATCTTTGGCCAGATTGTTGCCAGTCACGGTGCGTTCTGCTTTACAGCCTTCGCTTATTTCCGTGAATAGAAGATCGTAAGGCGGAGTCTGTAATTGTAGATATTATGGTAGATATCTATTGAAGTGAGTGTGGTAATTTTGATCAGTGGGGAATCCCGATCTGACATGGTTTTTGGGTAGGAAGTATAAAGCTAGAATTACTAAACGGACACAAATTGTGTGAACGGCGCTATCTATAAAAAAATTATGTTTCAGAATAACTACATTGCGGATAATATCGACAGATCCTAACCGTATAACAGAAAATATATGTGCTGTGTGTTATTTGTTGTAAATGTTAAGAGTTGTGGTGCAAATAGACTCAATGTGTATATATATGTGGACGGACAATATACCTAGCAGATGGCCTCACAAGCAGTGTGCTAGTATTTTAAAGCTATTCTGATAATTACGTCTGTGTATTTTTGTATAAACCGTCAATTCTGCACACTAAACATTCGGACGTACGTCATGATTTTTTCTTCTTTAATTAATCCATTATGTAATAAAATGAAATAATTATCGATTGTGGCTTATCAAAACGACTTCATCGAGATAATTACCAGATTATTATAGTGACTAGTCCAAATACCTGTTCCCAGATTTGCCTCATGCCCATTCTGGTTTCACCGTCCCTCTGTCCCTTCGACGATATAGACACGGAGAAAACCAAATAATTCGGTTGGGGTTTCTTCAAATCGAGCACATATGGCGGAGAATCGTTTATATCCTGCAAAGTAATAATAATATTTGGGACATCCCACACAGCGCCATCTAGTCCCAAAGTAAGCAAGTATTATGCTTGTATTATGGGGTACTAGACAACTGATATATATAAATATTTATTCATTTTTTATAATATATATTTATATAGAGACTTTAGACTTGTTCATGCACACAAATATTTGTCCCAGCGGAATCGAACCCGCGACCCTCGGCTCCGCAGTTAGGGTCTCTAACCACTCGGTTACCCACCGGTCAGTCAAAGTAACAAATAGGTACCTATACGAAATATAAAGAAAGTACGTGTTTTCTTAAATATCTCTTATATGTTTACACCTTACGAACTAACCATCCATGGTCGATTTTGTTAACTAGATATTATGTTATTAAGTTTAGTAGCGCGTCGGAATGTTGGATACAAGATATTATTAAAAATAATCTAAAATTCTGCCTAATGAAGCGTCACCATAATATTAAAATTCTTACGGAGGAATATGACTCTACAACAGATTATACTAGTAGAGAAGCCAGGGTTTAAATGTGAGCTTAAACCTAAACAAATTTATAGGTAGGTACACCAAGCTTACAGGTAGGTGTACCTACCTACATCAAATTGGTCAGTACCTATGACTGGTTATAAATAAATGAAGCTGATTTAAGGCAAATTTTTTTTGTCTTTCATTCGTGATGGAGCAGGCGGCGATGTTAGTTATATTAGAATACTTGTAGGTGCATAATTTTTTACAACGTTAGCAAACGCAGACAACGCGCAGCAAACTGCTACCGTTGGCGCCAATGTAATAAATGGAATCGTCAAATATATCCGGTGCCGATATACAAAACTATTTTGGGCCTACTAGGGTTGCTAGATGACAATCCCTGCTCTTAACGTTTGCGCGGCGAATTATAACACGCAACGTCGCCCCCAACTAGCAGATGCTGCTCCGTCGTATATTTTCGTATAGACGTGTGATCACAAAACTTTATTATGATCTTTAAATATAACATACTCTTATGTGAACAAGATGTAGCAAAATAAAAAATGGCGCACGGAACCATCTAGGAATTACAGCGGTTTGTCATTGCCACTACAAATAGGTACGTAGCACAATAACCTTGAAATGCATCCCGTCTTCGGTTATGACAAATTCCTGTTTGCATCGCTCAGTTTTTTCCTTTCGCAACATCTCGTTCTTTCGGTATTGCTTCCGTGCTGTCAAGTCTAATAGTTCACAGGCGACCGTAGTTCTAGTGCAAAATAATAACAGTTTTAGATGTGTCACAAAAATGTGTGAAGGTCTAGCTAGACATGGTCTAGCTCATGACTCACCAGAATAGCTAGAATATGGCCTTAGTAAATGTTTCGTAGTTTTCGAGACGAGAAGTTGGCAATTTTGTGGATTTTGTAAAAGTCTACAGCCCAACTTGGTGTTCTGAATGCACTGCTACAAATGTTGGTACTTAGTCATTCTGATTTTGGGCCAGTATTATAGAAAAACATATTTTGTAAACCATTAAACATTTATTAAAGCCATATTCAATATATATTCTGATGAATCATGAGCTAGATTATCAGCCCTCAAAGAGTAGACATTGTATTTCAGGACATGTTGTATAGGTAGTGTTAGGTATAAAAAGTAATCATTTTTAAATTGGTACGGAAACTTCACGCTAATTTTAAACCAATTACAACTCTGAGAGGGCCACGAGACCAAAATAGTATAGGGATCAACGTTTTCATAAGTCCGATGACTTCGTAGTCTAACTTTTCCATTGTTAACTTCATAAAATTTGTATAGAAAATTCGAGGTTCCATACAAATTATGAAAAACTCATACGATACATTTAATAGCAAAAAACTTACACTTGCCCTGCTGAATTATAAAACAATAAATTAAAATGAATTATGATTACGTAAACGTCGCAGGTTCTTGTAGAGTGTAGATAGTCATGGTGATCCACATAGTCGAATTGGGCAGCACCACACCCCAGCATGGAGTCATCACTATATTCACTATGTTTGCTACACGTTCACTAAAAGAACAGGTAAATCCACATTGTTACGGTCTACCAATAGTTGTAAAAGAACGACATCATATCGACATGCACTCCTTTTAACGCAATGCGCTCCTTGTAATGGCAGGTGTGTGGGGTCATTGTTATAAATATCTAAGAGAAAACCAGCCAAGGAGGTCCCGGGTTCGAATCCCAGGTCGGGTCAGTATTTATATGATGAATATCGATACTGGTACCGGGTCTTGGTTGTTATATGTATGTGGTGTCTTCGCTTGGTACCCAAAACACAAGCTAATGCTTAGTTTGGGGCCTAGACGTTGTTGTCATGTGTATGTTATTATTATTATTATTAAGTGCGTGTCAGACCTCACACAGTGAAAAGTTCCGTTATCGGGATGAACTTTCATGGTTAAAGTTCACATAAGTTTAGAAAGAAATATCTCAACATATCTTATTTTTACAATCTAAAAAAAAAATTTCATTGAAAATGTTTTTTTAAATGTACCATTTTAATTTTCTTCCTCCCCATAGTTGAAATGTTAAAGGGGACACACACTTGTCAAGACTTCAGGTCATTTCATCAACTACTTCAACTAGGTATTGACATAAATAAAAAAACTACAGATTTCGCGCTTCTCGCATCTATCGGAGGACATTGAACATCAAAAATAAAAACTTAAGGCTGCGCCTTTTTGTAGGAGCACCGAGGAGCACTCTTTTCTTGTTGAGTTTTTACAGTAGCAGTTTTTACAATAAAAAGAAAATACATACATGATTTTAAAAGCTTAAAGCATCCATTCATAGACTTTAAAACATAATTACATAAAATTTTCTCGATAAAAAAAAATCGCAAAGTAAGCGCTCAAAAATAACAAAAATTTCATCTGGCTAAGTTCTTATCCATCTTAGTGCTGTGAAACTTTACACTATTATTTTCTGTATTTTTCTTCATCCATTCATAGAAGCGTTTAGGCTGTATTGTTTGTACTATGTCTATAATAATTTTTTTAAATATTTTTGAGGTCATGACGCTTACGTTTAATTCAGTCTGTGCGAGTTCGCTATAGTTCTCATCTGCTTACACCACGGGCAGCGTATTTACCTGCCCCGCTCAAGCGGCCCGAGCCTCAGTCGGCCTCTCAAAGTGAGAACGTGTACACGTACTACTTGTTTTGGAGAGCAGACAAATTACCATCGAATAATTTCATTATTTTTTTCAAGCGTTGGTTTTCGTTTATTGCTGTGATTGTGTTATAGGGGTATATTGTGCTTCGGAAATATGGGGAATAAACAAAAACTGTTCAGAAAATTAAAAATTAAGATGAATCGAAATAGACAAAAACAGTTGATGAACGTAATAAGGTAAGCTAGTAAAATTTCTAAGTGTATTTTTATAAATTTTATTCAATGTTTTTTTCAAGTTTGTGATTTCAATAGTATTGCTAATTTCGTCTTGCTGGAATTAGTACCCATAGCGCGAACACAAATTCAAGAAACCGTTCTGAAGTTGGCCGGTTCGATCCCTCGCATGCTTTTTTTTATTGATATATAATATGAAGTTTGATGTCTGTTGAAGTATGTGAATAAAGAAGGCCAGCAAAACGAGATAAATCATGTCAGTGAGGTACGCAGGTTCGATTCCTAGCGTTTTATTTAGTTTTATTTTTATTGTATTTTTATTGAACTATATACCTACCTATTTATAAATAAACTAATATCAGAGAAATGAGATAAATCGTATAATGTAGGGTTCACAGATTCGTATTTCGCTTTGTTTTTTATATTACTTTTGGAAAATACCTAATATTTATAAAGTATTTTAGCCCATGAAACGAGATACCTAGCTACAAATTACTTATAAACAAGCAATAGGTAGTACCTATAGGGGCTACCACAAAACAAACGATCGCACGTCGCTAAGTAAAAGTCTTACCAAGTAGGTACCTAACTACCTACCATTTTCAGATCTAGAAAAGTATCTACAGGTGAAGCGGATCTGTGTATCACGATGATCACTGACACGAACTTACATCAAGAGAATAATAATATCATGAATATTGTCGATAGGTGAGTAATAGACATAGGTAGCTACCTAATTAGTTATAAGGCAAAGCACACACAAATCATTCAAACGGTGTCTTCCTAATCGAGTGTTTGTAGTACCAGGTAGGTACCTACTGGGTAGATATGCGATGTGGCGTGCGTTCGCAACTTTGTTTTTAGACTTACAACAGAGCGACGCTGATGTCTGTCGTGTAGGTAGGTACGTCGGCGTCGTAGAGAACTGCATACGAAACGCGCTGCTAATCGCCAGCGGAGCTCTGTCGGAGGCCTTACGGTTAGCTAGGTACAGTATAAGTAGGTAATTGAGATAAATCTTCACAATTTCAATAGCCAGGTTTCAAAAAAAAAACCGGAAAACAGGAAATGCGCATTCGGAGAACTGAATATCAGAGTGAACTTTACTAAAAAAACCAAAAACAAAATGTATTCTATGTATCCAAAAAGCGAACGTTCTTTGCTGACTAGTACATTTGCAATAAATAGGTACTATTGTGTTAGCTTGACTCAGTGGCGAAACGACCACAACGGTTAGCGTGATTGCTAATTTCTCCGAACCCTGTTCGTTCAATAAATCATAAAAATATCAGTTAAAAATATATATTATCTGCAGCTGCCGGCGGCTAATGCTTTACGTACGTACGTAAAATATTTGTAAAAATAATAATCAACAACACAAAAATAGTTTTTAATTCACGGAACCCACAGTGTGCGGAGTCCAACTCGCATTTGGTCAGTTTTTTAAAATAGGTTTGTTCAAATTCGCTATTCTGGTTTATTTTATTAAATCTGTTTCAGACCCGTCTTTGCTGAACTACAAAATGTTTTACAATCTACTTCGACAGAGGATAGTGCTCAAAGGTATTTTTCATAAATATACTAAAATCTTAAAATATAATTTTACAAATCTAGTCGTTATTATATATTTTTTATTCTCTTAAAATATGTTGAGATTATCAAACTCGACATTCTGTTTTATTATATGAAACCTATTTCAGATCCATCTTTGCTGAACTACAAAATGTTTTACCATCTACTTCGAAAGAGGATAGTGCTCAAAGGTATTTTTCATAAATATACTTATATATTCAAATATACATTTATAAATTTAAAATTCATAAATTTTTTACGTAAACAATGAAAGATTCATTTATTTATTTATTATAAATTTACTTGTGAACCGTAGTGAGCTGAACTGTAAATGTTGTCGTCAATTGATTCTGTGTGAACATAAGAATAAACACTTTTCAGGGCACTAGATGTAAATTTATCAAGACGTATGTACATAAACAAGAAAAAAATTATAAAGAAACATATAAAAAGGAAGCAAAAGCCGAAAAAAGATAATGTATGGTAAGTTTTAGTGCGGAATGGTTTTGGGATTTGCCACTTTATTTTTTGATCTTATATTGTACCTGCTCTTTAGTATTTTAACTTATTTGTTCTATTTTGTAATATTAGGTAATCTTGGGTACGGATCCACATTTTATGGAGTAGCTTTCGTAAACCTTTTTATTTGAATCTTTATATTCCCTGTAAAGGTATTAAATTTCTCTGAGCAGCCTACAAAAATGAAATCCACAATTAGACATTTTAGTAGTCAAAAAGTAAAATAATGTATCCAAGCAGTACCTAAGTTTTGATAACATAACCGAAGTTTGTTATAAATCTGTTATTTCATTCGTTTTATGTCTAGGTCTGATGCCGTCCAAAACGAAGCAGTGGAAGGAGGAGAAGAAAGAAGAATTGTAGATATTTTTTATTTCATAAAAAACTACAGGACCTCAAACAGTATATTTAATATATGAAATCTGAGACAAATGAACATGAAAAGTTTCATCCTCAAAAAAATTTTAACTTCCAACTTGCATCATCGTCGTGACTGGCATTTTTTCATTTTAATGGCTCTTATAAAATCGTTATTTCGTTTGATGACGGACGGACTTTTTACCATTAAAATGTAAATGTAGACAATATATATTATTGTAAATAATGACATTGTTAAATGCTTCAAGTGCCATAAACAACTAAAGTATTGAGTACTTTCACGCATAGTAACCCTTCCCTCTTCCCCCGAATCCCGAGAAAAGTAGACTATGCGCTATTCCAGACTATAATCAATCTGTGCTGAATTTCATCTAGATTCGTTCAGCCGTTCAGGCGTGATTGAATAACAAACATCCATTCATCCATCCAAACTTTCTTACATTAGTAAGATTAGATTACATGTTGAATGTCAAGCATGCCTCTTTTTCCGTTTTGCGCACCATATGAGTACCTTTTCACCTTTACATAAAAAACGGAATTCAGTTTATTTGAAGATTTAGCTGAATATTTTGCATATACTATTACTAGTCGAATGCCAAGATGCCCTGGTTTTAGGTATGGTGATATCGTTGCACCGCAGTTACGGGTGAATGGTGGGGGCCTAGGTTCTATTCCCAATGGCGAAGATAAAAGTTTATCTTTTTTACCTTTTTTTATTATTAATTAATCGTTTTCATATAAATAATCATAAAATAGAAACAACCATATATCATACAAAGACTAAAAGCAATAAAAATATTATTTGGGATTTATTGGGACATGATTTACAGACTACTCAAGAGATGGCGTACGCCCGTATATGCGTTAGAACGAAGCGGCCGTGCCGAGCGCCGCGCGCGCCGCCCTATCTGGCATGCGTCGCCAAGCGTAAACGTTGCGGGGAAGTGGGACGGAAACACGAAATTTCTGTAACTTTGGGCTGAGCCTTAACACATTTTTGTCAAACAATTTTATTGAATTTTTCGAATAATTAATGTTATAGACCAATTTTTAACAAAATTATATCATAAGATACTTTGCGAGCTTTTGCATCTTTTGACACTACTGCCTTTTGTCTACCTTTATAACTTTCTGAAATATAGCCGAATCTCACTCTCCGAGGTAATTGGTCTGTTAATCATTCCATGTAAAGGCCACCTGCCCAGCCCACAGTTTTCGATTGGTTCCAAATGTTTTTTTCTCAAACGATAGACAATATATCACCCCGGGAGCTTTTTTAATTTTTTCGATATTGATTTTTTTTCACCATTTTTGAAAAAGTGTTGAAGACCAATTTTAAGAAATTTGATATCATGCAGTGTCCTAGACGCCCCTGCATCTTTTGACACCACTGCCTTTCGTCTACTATCATAAATTTTGGAAATGTAGCCGAATTACACTTCCCCACGAAAATGATCTGATAAACATTTTCAATGTTAAAAAGTAATTTTGAAAGGCTTATATTTAACTTATCATCAGATGTAGTAAAATATTACGTCAAAAATAGTAAATGACCACCAAAATTATAACCGCATTTTAATGTGAAATTATAACCAAAGTTTTTACATCTTGCTATCCTATTAAAGCAAATGATTTCAAAGAAATCATTGTTAACCCAAAAATTGTTTATGACCACCATAATATTAACCACATTTTAATTTAAAATAACATGCAAATATTTTCATGTCATTCAGAAGCTTATTCATCAATTTCGAATTAGTTTTGTTTTCGAAATTGATCAACAGACTTATAAATTTATAGACCATTAACCTAAACAAAACTAATCCGAAATTGATGAATAGGCTTCCGAATGGCTTGTCGCTTCGCTCCGCTTCGCTCCTCACATTGATATAAACCAACCTAACCTAACCTAATGATTTAAAAAAATAGACAATGGTCTATTTTTTTATGAATGAATGAACCTAAAGTAACCTAATTGGAAATTGATTAACAGACTCCTTTGATAAATGACATGTGTAACACAATAAGGAGTGAAAAATTACAAAAAGTAAGAAAGTCTATAAAAAAAATACTACAATAGAAACTATACCCGAATGCAGATCGTTTGCAACGCTGAGTAGCGGAATGGTTTTAGGTAACTTTCTGTGAATTAATGCTCGTAAACCCTGGCGCAACTCAGAATTCCTGGGGTTCTGAATACTGGAAGGGTTTCCATATATGCTGCGGCGCGTGCGGTGCGGTGTCGCGGGAGGGGCTTTTAAAGACATAACTTAATTTGGAATCATTATACCTTATTTGGTAATGTGCCAACATCTTATGGCAATCATAGTGGTTTATCTTATTAGAAATAGCGCATTAATTTGCTCGCTAAGGTTTGGTGGTCATTTACTACATTTGGTCTTTGAATACAATTTGAAGTGCAGTTGTGACTAAAATAGCTAAAACTATTGCAATTTTAGACTTTAATTTTTTGATGTTTATTATATTTTTTTGGTTAAAGAGTTTAGGGTATTAAAGTATTTTTTGGTGGTCATTATATTTGTCCCGATTTTGAAACCTCTTTAACATATTTATCTATAAGTACCACGGTAATGTGTGCTCCACTTTTTTTTTGTCCCGCAGCTACAAGTATGGCGACCTAACCCGAAGATTGATTAGCGGTTCACAGATGATAGCTACCTTCCAAATAATATTATACAGTGCCAATTCTTCGAGTAAAAGACTGACAAAAAGACAGGACAAAATTATAGAGGTTCCGGTTCTTTTTTTATTTGACTACGGGACTCTAAAAACGCTTTTTCAATTACTTTGACTTAAAATCTTATTTGACTTATCGTAAATAAATACGTCAAGAAACAATATTATTAGATATATTACATGGATGGAAGCGTGATTGAGTAACGAACATCCAGTATGATTTTATTAATCAAGAATGAGGATTAAATATTTCTTACGGTAACCAAATGAAGCGCATCACGTGATCTGTGTTATTATTTATCGCCAATAACTCTCTCCAAAGAGAGTGTGTCATCATTATTGGCAATGTTATGTGTTCAGCTGACAAATATACCTGAAAAACAATAGTTGTAGTTACACGACGAAAAATATTTCATTGAACAAAAAGATATTATGAACAATTTAATAAAAAAAAATACGAAATAAATGTTTTTTTAAAAAGAGCGAAACAAAAATATACTTATATAAAATAAATGCATTTTATCTTCCTATCATCTTATCAGCCCTTTTTATACCCCACTGCAGGGGCTTAGGCCTCCCCTCAAGATGAGAGGGCTTGGAACTTGAATCCACCACGCTGCTCCAATGCGGGTTGGCGGATTGTAACGACTGACATCTATTGATAGCGACCGGGACCGAATGCTTAACGTGCTCTTCGAGGCACGAGTCAGTGATACTTAGTTAATTTATCAGAAAAAACTCATTGGTACACGCATTGGTATTGGTATTTTATCTTATTTATTTCATTTTATTTGGTAGTCCTACAGCGTTACAGTTAAATATTACACAAACAAATTTAATCCTAAATAAGGCCAAAAATGGATTACACTTTTAATTTAACAATTAAACTAACGTATGCCTAAGTTAACAATCTTATTTGTCTCGTATCTCCTCCTTGTGTCTTGTGTTGTATTTGTATCTTAAAAAAATAAAATTAAAGGTGTTAACTAATTGTCGTCGTGCTTGGCTATAACGATGGTAAAGAACTAAGTTTCTGATGCCGGTAAGTATTTTAAATTGGTTATATAAAAATTGATTTATTTTTATTTCACGCTTTTAAATCACCTTTTAATATTTTTTTATTTAACGGCTTTTCATCGTGGATGTATTACAAATTTTTATTTTACTTTTATATTTTCCTCTGGTGGGTTATAACCGTAACGCATGTCTAAGTTCCTAGTCTGAAGGTATATACATATATCTATGTAAAACGAAAAATGCTTCAAAATATTAGCCTAATCATTTAAGACACACACATTTATTTATTCAGTGCCCTATAACCGTAAAACAATGTCTTAAAACTGGCTTTGAGGTAATATCTATATAATGCAAAAAACCGGATCAAAATAGAGCCAGGTTAGGATAAACATAAATTCTGGTGGCTAAAACTGTAAAACATACTTAAGGGTCTGCTCTGAAGTAAAACAAATTCAATAGAAAAAACCGCATCAAAATATCAACTGTTTTAGAAAAACACATTTTCTGCAGCGCCTTCTGGTGGCCATTATTCATAAAGCATGTTTAAGAACCTGAGGTTATTGATATCCATGTTTAATGTATTTAACCGCATCGAAATCGGTCCAGTAGTTTTTGAGAAAAATGGTAACACATATGCACCCACAAACACTACCTCTTACCTCAAACGCAAAATATGGTCCCGTGATCGTTGTGGGTAAAAGTATACTGAGCGACGCAGTCAGACGAGAAAATAGGGACTATCTGACCGCTCTAAGCTGCCGTTCGAGGCAGCAACCGTCACTCAACAAGACAAAAAATAGAACAGGATAACAGCATGAGTTACTAAAACAGTGAGCAGGATTCGAACCTACGCCGCTATGTATGAGTGGCGGGGAAAGCCGCATTCCACACTAGCACCAAGTTAAAGCGGTAAATACATCGATGGATTAATAAAGTTTAATAAAGAGATAACTCTGGTAGGTACCTATACCTACCTACAAGGTGTAGCTTTTCGCTTCTGTCAAAATACAAATTAAAGTTCAATAAGAGAATTTGACAGTATTTTTTCATTGGACTAAAAACCTAATTTATCATTGATTTTATTAAATGTTAAAATTTTCTATTTCATCACATGTCACGGCGTCATTTCGACCCTACGCAATATCTAAACGTTCACACAAGGTTACTGACCACGAAACGCAGTAACATCTTGAATAGCGCTGAAAATGCGTTAATTTTACAAAAATACATTTATTCTTCTAAGTTCTATTTGGGCTTAGAAGCTGAAAAATTAGTAACCCACATGAAGCTGGTAGAAGGTTTGAAACACACCTGGCATATTATAATTAAAAAAATCTTACCACATTACTCTTGTAAACAGATCTGTATATTTTTTCAGTGTAGAATGGAATGTCAAGTCTAGTTTCAATACAGTTCGGCAAACCGCCTTGCCCTTTCACTAAAATCTGCACCATGTCGTATGCATAAGAACAGAAAAATTCAGCCTGTAATATACAGTTATGATTTATAAAATGTTTTAAATCGAAAAGCATTATAATAATATAATAATAACTGGGACATTGCACACAGCGCCATCTAGTCCCAAAGTAAGCAAGTATTTTGCTTGTACTGTGGGGTAGGTGCTAGACAACTGATATACATTTTTAAATATTATTTTTTTTACATGTAATATATACATATTATATAGGTACTTTTACATGACATGAAGTGATTAGTATAATATTATATCTTAAATAAGAATACATTACTGCTTGCGTAAGAGCTAGGGCGTCCCATGGATCGCGGGATAGCTTCTGGACTTAAAAGCCCTGCGAGTACGTTCGCATAACAGGGTCTATTGCCTTTCAAGGAACGCTTCACGGAAATAACGTCATGCAAATGACGTTGAAAATTGGAATATGCAACGTTAAGAAAACTCACGAAATGTGAAACGTCGAGGAAATAGAGGATGAAATAATATTGATTGTGCTGACATTGAACATGGCGAAATATGATACGCCCCGTTAAAAATTTGCATAGAGTACATTCCCGATACTTTCTTAAGTGAACATTATGAGATGCCACTGATGGCTCTCATAACAAGAAGTTAACTAACTTTCTCACAAGTCCTCATCTTGTACTGACGCAAAATATAAAATTATATTTGTAATAAATAATTACATAATAAAGTTATACTTTTTGTTTAATACCTACCTACTTACTCGTAATACAAACAGCTGTTATAAACAATTTAGTGACATTTGATTCTCAATAAAAACTATATTACCTACATACCTACCCACTAATAAAACCATCAATAAATAAAATCTGAGTGTAGGCACATATTCCTTGTACCTACCTCATAATCAACCATTTCGGTAGGTAAAAACGCGAAAGGTATAGCCAGCCTTCCTAGCGGCGGGACTGCGGCGAAATGGAGGAGACAGCGCAACGGACCAGATTCCGCGGGAGCACCCGGCAGCAGCCGCCACGTCGCAGATGTCGTAGTCGGGTTGTATAACCAAACGATCTGTTATACACGATGTATTTTGATTTACAAATCATATTTATATAGACTAGGTACTTATTGACCAATAAGGATTTAATTTTTTTTAAATAATATTTAAAAAATATAAATGAATAACGGTAAATATAAGTTTTTTACGATCCATGCTAGTACGAAAAAGTTGTTTTTTGGTATGAATCTAGGAACTAGGCATAATTATTGAATAAAAATCGTAAATATGTCGTTAAGGGTTATTTTTACAGAAAAAATACTGACAAAGGATTTCTACCCTTAGAAATTTTCTACAATAATATTTTTTTTAACATATAAGAGCAACCGTTTTGGAAATAATTTGTATTACAAAGCAAAGCAAAAAAAAAAAAAATTGCACTCAACAGTAAGGCCATAGCGGGGGAAGGATGTAAGGGTGGGAAGTGAAGGTGAAGGGGAGTGACAGTGGTTAAAACACGGCAATCAGATAGCCAGGACACGGCAACTTTGCTCGTACGGTTGGTTGTGGTGACAAAACCCTCGAAGGCATTATTAATCAGTCTGACAGTATTTGTGGTCAAATCAATCTAACAATGCGATCTGAACATGAATATTTTAAAATTCGTAGGTCAGAACTGTTTGCTGAGCGTGAGTCGAGCAAGTAAAGAAGCGTCTGGCGGTATCACCCGGCGACTTCTAGAACTGAATTTTTTTCTTCGTTTTATTCACATTTTAACACAATACAAAAAAATCTTAATAATTAGTTTTGCCCAATATAACGAAATCAATGTAAGTATAATTGTATTTTTATATTTAAAAACTTTTCTAGTTAATCTAAAAAACGGCGAAAATTAACGGTTCCCTCTCTATCTTTGAAGACTACAATCACAATTAACTCAAACAATTCTAGTTGGAGTAGTTTGTTTATACTATAAAGATCTCGAGATAAATAAATAAAACTTTTTATTTTTCCAGTTGTGCGACGCTTTATCGCCATGTAAAAAAAAAAAAACAACCGCCCCATTATACAAAGTCATTGCGATAATAGGTCATGGCGCGATATTTTTCATGAAAGATTTTAACGATACTCACCAAAACTAGTTTAACAATAATGCCATGATATAGTTATGAATCAAAATTATCATAACAACCACTTAATATAAATTTTACAGATAACCATACTAATATTACAAATACGAAAGTATTTCTGTCTGTTACCTTTTCATGAATAAACCGCTGAATCGATTTTGATGAAAGATATAAAAATAGCTTGAACTCCGCAAAAAGACATAGGCTGCTTTTTGCTGTAAAATATATCTGTGTGTTTGTTACCCTTTCACGGCTAAATCGGAATGTCTTTTTTGCGAACCCGGTACAAACGTGAGGTCCAAGCGAATGAATCCACGGGAGAAAAGCTAGTATTATTTATATAAACATAATAAGTCATATCTCACCCTTATCACGGGATCCAAATTATTGATAGGCACACGTCCGCAATCCAGCACAGCCAAATATTCTGGTTTGTCGACCCATCTTCTCAATGGTGTTAAAACACCTTTATAGTTTTTATGAGCAAATACATGAATGTACAAAAACAAGCTTCTTTCGTTTGACATCATTAGTTCGTAACAAAGTGTGTTGGCGCCTTCCATAGCATAGTTTAATTTAATATTCAACAACATAGGACTTTGCGGCTGTGAAATAAAAAGTATTTTACATAATTAGGTCATGTAAAATATATACATTTAAACTCATCTCGGCCATAAGTCTATTAGTTTTCAGTATTGATGTTGTATTTATAATTAATCTGACTTGATAGGCAGCCTATGTTTGAATATTCGTTAAATTTTAAATTTATTTATTTTTATATAATTATTTATTAAAATTTAAGTGTGATCACAGTATAGTTTGAAACCAAGCGTTCACTGCTTTTTCTTCTTTATAATACCTAATTACGCGTATTATATGCAACAATGGAATATTATTATTTTATATAAGCAACAATTTAACACATAAAACGATTCTACTCTCTTGTTAGGTAAATACTTATTTAATTAAGACTAGGCGGACCACCGGTTAAACTTCTTTTCAAACATTGATTTTGAAATCAATTTCAAACAGTCAAATCTTGATATTTTGCGTGGAAAAAAAATTTTACTTCGCTTGATCATAAAAAATTCGGAAGCTATAATAAAATTTGATTATTACTTTATTGTAAACGCATGCAAACATTAATTTTGAAAATAATTTGGCGATTGGTTTGGGTCAATGCGAATTTTTGTTACTCGCCTTCTCGCGTACAGTTCCAATCAAACTTTATGGCGGATGTGAACATAGGCACAAGTTACGTCGCAGTAACCAGTTTTAAGTGTAGCGGGACGCAGTGGAGCGAGGGATATATGACTGTACCTGCGTAAGCACGCTTATAGCGTTGTGTTCCGATCCGCTATAAAGTTTGAGGCGAACTATAATTTCCGTTTGTCTCACAGGGATTCTTGTTGACGCCTTAGTATGTACAGATGGTATACAATTAAACAGTTACTCATTTAGTAGTAAGTACAATAATAATTCATATTTTTTGTTCAGTTTATTATTTAGTTATATACTTAAAAATAAATAATTTACATTTGATGAAAATGGGAAAACAAATAACCAAATAATAAAATTTATTTTAAAAAGAACCTGTTACTTAAGAAAAAAAATCATTGCCTTAGTTAAAGCCAAAAACACGACCAATCTATAGAACATTCAGGTGTTAGCGCGCGATCAGAAAGCAAATCTATATCGATAAACGAACATGTCCTGAATGATATAACAACACACAGCCCGAACCGCTGGGTCTCAAAATATGAAATTCGGAACAAATGTTCCTTATAAAGTGAAAGCTAGTATGAAGGAAGTAAGTATTGTTTGAAATTCGAATTCTAAGGGGCTGAAAGAGATATTTACATTTGAAAACCGTTAGGTCTATAAACGAGTTACAAAAAAAATTTAGAAAACGTTTACATCATAAAACTGAACTAAAAACATATAAATTATAACAGTAGTATGAAGTGAGTCACTGTATATTTGTATACTGTGGCATAATGTCGAAGTCGTGCGGCGTAAATACCTACTTTGTTAAGTCATTCTCGGCTTAAGCCATCCATAGATCATCGAAAACGCGCGAATAAGATCAGCACGACGTTAGGTAATTGTCGCCATAGACAATCCGAAGACTTTCATCATTGTTTTGTCATGCCATATGTAATATAGCGGAGGCGACAGACCGCGCGTCTTCTGTTGATCTATGGACATTTTGTTGTTCAAGTGAAAATAACTCACAGTGACAAACCCTTCCAAAGGGCTGAGTTCCACAAGCTGTCTGTGCGTACATGCAGCATGTCGCATTTCATACATCGATATGCCGACTTGTATCTCAACCATAGGGCAATCGCAAATTTTCTCTCGTCGCAGAGTAAACTCTACGGGCGCCCCGTAAATGCAGCCGAAAACGAGTATCAGTTCCACGGGATTAGAGCGAACGCACAGATCTGGTGCATATAAATCCACATTCAGAGGTTTCCCAGGCCGACAATCCGTTAATGCTTTGTTTAATCTGAAAGTAATCTGACTCATCAATTAATTAAAATTTTGTTTTACTAATAGGTACGCAGACGTTCCTGTTATAAAACTTTACTTTCCGTTATTCTAAAACAGCCTTTTTTTTTTGAGATTGTACCGAAATTTCCAATTGTAATTGTCTATATGTAGTAAAAACTAATAAGATCTAAATGAAATTAAGTTAATTGGTTCTATATATATATATACCAAGCATTTGTAATTTTTTTACAATTACAAACACTTGGTATTTTTTTAGTTCGGGATTCTTAGCGAGATCTCGAGGATGCCCGGTAAATTTTTCGTATGAATGCCGAATTCATTTATGAAATCATACACACCATTCAAAAGTAAAATCCAGAATAGGCTTGAGTTCACAAACGTAATGTAAATTGTAAACTAATATAGATAACTGACAACAGTTGTGCAATTCATTTTATTCTAATATCGATCATAGAATGTTAAATAAAAGTCAAATCAATAATATCGAATAGATTACTTACGCCATAACTTTTGACATAGGTATTTGCTACATAAAAATATCAAGTTAAAGTCATGTACCTATATATAATTTTGACCAAACAAACCGTTTGATATGGTACAAGTAATTATAATATAGTTTGTTCGACTCGCACGCCCCTTGATATTTTTAACACATTCTTTTTTATAAAATAATGTCGAAGTTTATTCATAGGTAATATGGAAGAGGAGAGAAATCAAAGGGTATAAATATTTGTATACAGGATGAAATTTTAACAACCATCCAAAAAAGTTCTAGATGCTAGATGATCTCTTCATAATAAATTTTATAACGTTTGGTTGCCTTCTTTGTGACGACACGCGCCCGAAACCTCTAGCCCGATACGGAGCGGAGCGTACAGCGGCCGTGAATGGTGACTAGAGTTATTGGTTTTTTTGGGAAAGGTTTGTGTAATCATATCTCAATAATGTTCTATTGAACGGTATTAAAAGGAAACAAGACGGCCATCGGTTTTTTACCAAACATCATTACATTTAAATTTGGATGGTTGTTAAAATTTTACCTTGTATTTTTCATTTTTCTTTTTAGCGTTTCTCATGTTTTTTATAGACAGATACAAATCTCATCCAGTTATGAATTCCAAATGTTTGATTTATGCGAAATAGACATCAAAGTTTATCTAGTACGCAAACTTACGCAGTTATTAATCTCGGACATCGCTGATGAAACCTTTGACTCGACAAAAGCCGTATCTTACATTTTTATATCGTGTACACTACAGAGGTAACTAACAATCTTACTAAGTTTAACGCCTGATTATCATTTTTACAATAAAGCAGGAACAACAAAACGCTGAACAAAACATGTTTCTTGAGTATCACCGTCAATTTAAAAAAAAAAAAATTATACATATTACGGATATCTATATTATCTAATTATAGATATATAATTATATATAATAGTATATATAATTATATATCTATAATTTTAATATACAGCTCTTTGAAGGACGACAGATAGACAGACGGTATAGGCGTATAATTATCAATAATAACAAGGGTTTTAACATGAAATTGCCGTTCTAGCTATTGGCCACTAGGATAGCTGATGGAAGTTTTTAATTTGGTTTTTTTTTCAAACGAAAGCTACTTAAATTCGAAATAAAAAATCAATAAAACCATTAAATAATTGTTAATCAATTGTTTACCCATTCGGGTCTTCACTCAAATATGGACACGTCGAATTATCGAAGTAATTTTAAAATACGAGTTCCGTCGTGGCACTGACACAGCCAATAAAACTCTTAACATCAATTAAGGAAACATAACTAATTTTCCGTTTAAATTCAAAGTAATGAAGAATTGCAAGCGATAGTGAAAAATGATCCATATCAATTTACTGCAGAATAGCAGCATGGTTTGAGGTTAGCATACCTAAAATATTTACCCATTTGCAGTAAACTGACGAAATTAAAAAAAAAAACTAGAAAAAAGGGTATCAATGAATGACCTCCACAAAGATACGCACATCAACGCACAAGAAGCCGTATAAACGTTATAAAACGATGGTCCCTACGTACATAAAGACATGTCAAAAATTACCAATTTTTTTTATTGCATAAAATGCTTTAGATTGTCCAAACGCTCATATCCATATAAGATTTTTTTATAAATATTAACTGTTTTACTAAATATACAAATCGTATAAGGGAACAAGTATAATAATTACAAAGAATTGGTGCGTATATGCGGATATCCTAGACATGTCAGAGGGCCAAGTGCGAGTTTTTTAACTATTAACTGTGTCGTATGCGTTTTCCGTAATTTGTATGGAAACTCGTAGTTACCTAAAACGACCGCTAGATGTGCTGTACGCATGCTGTACGAGTTTCCGTACAAATTATAAAAAACGCATACGACATAGTTAATAGTAAATAACTCACACTTGGCCCTCAGTTTGTTCTGCGTTTTAAAAAGCGCGTCACTCTGTATGAACGCCGCGGTTTTGTCAAACTTAACGTCTTTTATACGAGATTCTTCAATTAAATTAGACGTGTTGGTACCCGTTCGCGCGGTTGAATATTATGGTTGTGATACAGTTTCGTGGTGTGTTTTTTTAGTTTTTAATATCAATATTATATACCTAATTTTTATTATTATGTTTTTAAAATATTATATAACCATGAATAAAGAGATATATGTCCCCATTAATCTATTTTTAATATTAATGGGCATCGCTATAAAGATGTTTAAGGCTTCCTTTTGAAAATAATTACATAATTCCACGTTTTCATAAAACATTTATTTAGATTTGTTTGACATGGTTTTATTTAAATTACAGCGTAGAACCAGTTGTTTAGCAGTTTTACCCAGAAAATGTGAAACAATTAAATATGAATAAATACTACTTTAAACTTCTTAAAAATAGCAAAACATTATAGAAAAGATATATTTATGATTGTAATTAGAATTATTTCTAGAACAACTTGAACCTTTAATACACTCTCCTGTAAACCTTAGTTTTTGATATGTCGCTTTGTACGCAGAGACCGTCGAAAAGTGGGTGCACTTAAAGGCCCTCCGTCAGTCTACCTCCTATCATGTCTTTCGCAATTCGGACAACTTTCTCTATGGGAAAAAATTTCGCTCCTGAGAAGCACTAGAAATCGCATTCACAAACTTTGTAAAGTCCAGCACCCTTAACATTCACAAGGATTCACAATCTCGTTAACAGATGCCAGAAATTCGAAGATAATGTGAGTAATTATTATGATTAAATAAATATTTTTTTCTTAGTGATTTCTAGATCTACTTTTTCTTTCTTCAAACAGCAATTTCATGTTTTAACCTCTAATACAATAAATACTGCTTACTCGTTAATATTCATAATGTTCCAAAGGCAATGATTGCTAAATAACACTGGACACTTCACTGAAATCGTGCGCTTAACCTGAAACCATATCAAGTAAGAAAGATAATAATTAACAACAAACATATCAAGTACAAATAGTATGAACACGAAGAACGGTTCAAGCAGTGCGAATTTATACGACTATAGCAAAAATAAGATGGGTTGGTATGTGGAAAGAAAAAGACTGAAGAAATAATGCATGAAAGCTAACGAGTCGAAAATATAAACGACGAAAACAAACTTCCAGGGTTTGATAAAAAAATCTAATAAAATGTAGAATATATATTGAAATTGAAATAATTGGAAATTTCTAAATTTTAAAAATAACTTCATGAAAGTGTTTTCACCTTGCACGTCTACTCTGCTCTATATTGTACCAACGTACCAACTACTAATCTAATCACTGACATAAAAGTACGAATTGACTAGAAACCCTCTTCTGCGTTTACCGTCTAACCACTCCTATAAGTATTATATTATATTGTATTATGTAGGTAGTATTATAGCTAGCTGGTGTATGATTCAAATTTTTAAAGAGGCTTTTATCCCTTGTGAGATATGTCAGCCTATGGCAAGTTTTATTGCGTAAGGTCCCCGCGCGCCGCTCTTTAAATCTCCGCGCGCCGGTTTCGACCTCCCACAATTGCGTAACGTCACCTCGATACTGTGAACTGACATTTATGACTCCATTAAAACCAAACGCTGTTGTCAAATTAATTTACTTTAATTTGACCTAAGCGATTTCTTATTTGTACTGTTGTAACCTTAGATAATCGAATAGGTAGAGGTGCCATATGTCGGTATTTGTTCAGAGATACGTGTCCCAAAAAGATTACTCACACAACTAATATAGGTAAAAATAGTACGTATACGTAAATAGTTTTCGTTTCAGATTTATATCATATTAGCAAGCGGTTAAGTAGATAATTCCCTTTCACGTACATCTTTAGAATGATTTGATGTCGCATTTTAAAGTTTAGGTTATGAGATCTGTCTTAAGTATGCATACAACATACTGCTGCAGCGTATCCCTCTTACCAATTCAAATGCTCTGTGGCTGTAACTTTTCTTTATGTTCGCAAAACAGAATTAACGGCTATTCTGACATTGCGATCACAAGATAGCTTTATAACATTTTATTACATTATTTATCTCGAATCGTTTTCTGATTAGGGGTGGATGAGATGACGTAGGTAGGTACTATGGAAGGGATGAAAGGAAGAAATGTACGTGCTGTGCTTACTCCTAACCACAGACAAGTCAACCTTATAGACCACGCTTTGACAGGAAGTAGCATTCGCCAAGGCTATGTAGTGACATTACATAACTACGTCACTAGTGAGCCGTCAGTTGGAAGCACGTTGGAAGCCATTAAATTGTCAATTTTGAACGAGCCAATGAAAAGTAGCCGGACCTCTCCCCGCACCCCGCCACTTTTTGGCGATTTCGTTTTCGTACTGACGTTTATTAAAGCGTGGTCTAAAGGTTGACTGGTCTGTGCTCCTAACTTACACCTAAGAGGTGCACTTAACAAAAATGTGTAAATATTTTTTCACCAAATAGTAAATAAAAGAAATATTCTTGTACTCATAATAAGAATTTTACCTTCATCGTGGGATATATACCGTCGTACCAAATTGAGCAAATAGTTTTTTCAATAGGTGTGATTTCAATTTCTTCACCGTTTTCATCTCGATACAGCACACTGTATTTTATCTCAATCTTTCTTGGTCCTGCCCCGTAAGGTGTCACAGAACATTTCACTTCACAATAACTCGAAGGGTTCAATGTATTCTGGAAAATTGTGTATTTAACAGTTATAATATACCTTATAATAATCTGACACATCTAGCACACGACGATCTAATCCCAAAACTAGACAGAGCCGGTATTATATGTAATTTTTTTCGTAACGAACTATTGGTCCCAAAGCTTGGTTCCACTAATGGGTCCAGTAAGATTTTTAAATACTCATATCTCCACGTACAAACTCGTAGCCCCTACTGACAAGTTTTAACAAAAACCTCTTGAATGATAAACAAATGATTTTTTTTGCGAAAATACTACAATGTAGAAATTACTATTTTTTATGAATTTTGCATAGATTTATATATGTATATATTATAAAGAATATTTAATTATGTATATCAGTTGTCTAGTACCCATAATACAAACATAATATTTGCTTTATTTGGGACTAGATGGCGCATACAGTACACAGGTAATATGTACTCACTATCTTAGATGCCATCTCGTATATATCATTCGAGTAATCGTCATCCATCCCACTGATGATATGGGATAGTTTAGATGTATATTTACAAGCGCTGAAGTTGTATATTATGAATGAAAACAACACTTTTCTGCCAACTTCAATATCATGCAAATTTATAGATTTCGGCACTACCTGTTAGATAATAGTATTTTGAATATAATAAATACAGTACATATAACTCGCGCCAAACTTTTAGTTTGCTTAGAAGTCGAAGTAAGTAGCATCGCAGCGGGAAGAATGGGCCTCAGAAGGTGGAGAGAGACCCCCGCACCTACGCAAAACGCATCAGCTTTAACTTAAGAGCGAACTAGAAATTTGGCTCGAGCTATATTTAATGTTAATAACAAAGTTAGTTGATTGCTCACAATTAAGTACTAAACTAAATTTTATTAAAATGTTAACGTTGTAAGTACTTTTAAATATGGTGCTTGTGATGTAATGGCGAATATTGAAAATTTCTATTAAATACAGTAAGATTTTGACACTAGTAATATTTATCTAGAATACATTTTAATTGGCGCCCTGCCGCTTCAGTTCATGTGAATTAATTTATACGCTATGTATAGCAATTTGTGGCTACAACGGTCGAACGCATGCAGCACCATAGTGTGCACATAGTTTTAAAAAACCCGACTGCGTAAAAAAAAAAACTGAAGGCAGAAAAACAAGCTAAAAGCTTGAAAACTGGGATTCCCCCCATTTACCTGATCGGTATAGTAAGCACACAGATTATATAAAAATGTTGCGGCATGAGCGACAACCGTATCTACATAGCTGCGTACATTGTTTGCATTGTGGTAAAATCAGTGGGTATAGTTCCAATCAAACTTTATGGCGGATCGGAATACAACGCTTCATGCGTGCTTGCGCAGGTTCAGTCTTATGCCAGTCTTATGCCCCTCACTCCACTGCGTCCCGCTACACCTAAAACTGGTCACTGCGACGCGACTTGTGCCTATGTTCACATCTGCCATAAGGTTTGATTGGAACTGTACACTACTACTAATGCGCAACGTTGCAGCGTGTATGCTGGTCGTATAGATGGCTAGTGTCATACGTAGCGGCAAAATCACTAGTCCTTATTTGGGCATATACCAATGAGTTTTTTTCTGATTTAAGTCCATAATTATCACTGACTCCGTGCCTCGGAGAGCACGTTAAGCCGTCGCGTGTCGGTCCCGGTGCCTGTTAAAATCCATCAACCCGCACTGGAGCAGTGTGGCAGATTAAGCTCCAAGCACCCTCATCTCAAGGGGAGGTGAAGCCCCTGCCGTGGGGCATAATGGGCTGATATGTATGAATTGCCAATTTTTGTCATTTTTTAATTACTGATTCTGAGGCCAATACTATGGCAATAAAGTGATTCACATTTTACTAAACGTAATATAACGATACCCTTAAATTAGGCCGCTCCGAAAATCCCATAATTTCGACGAACAGTTCTGCAGGGACCCCAATAGGTCTGAAAAATTAGAAAGAACAAGTAATATTTTATAAGGTCGCGATGATCACATTTTGAAAATTAAAAAGGTACTAACAGCTTAGCTTACAGGTTTTAAGATATCCTTTCTTTTTATTTTTGATTACTACACCCAAACGATAGGATTCAACAAACATAATTTTATATGTGTCTTGAATGTCTCTACCATATTGAACATTATTATGTTTGATAAAACAATAAGTTTTAGAGAACACTAATAGTGATATATACTAACAGTTAGAAGAAAAAGAGTAATAAAAAAAAATCGTATTGTATGGGGTAATAGTTATTCCACTATCTTCTCTACTATCCTCGTGAAGATTATTGCCTACTATGTACTTACTCACTTGTTGTTCACTAAACAAACACAAGAACAGGTGACGATCGTCTCGTAGACTTTGTCAGGCGTTTGTGGATAAAACCACCAACGATATGGAACTATCTCCCTTGGCGGCACTACTACGATTCCAGAATCATCGGCACCCAACCACGCAGCATGATTTAAAAGTCTTATGCTGAAATTTTACATACAGATTGTAATTTCTATTAAATAAGTATCCTTCAGATAATGTGTCGTGATAGCCCAGAGCGCAACGAGCCTGTCTCGAATTTGGCCCCATCGGGCCATGGTTCGAATCCGGGCGTGTACCAATGAGTTTTTCTGACTTAAGTACACAATATCACTGACACGGTGCTTCGGAGGGCACGTTAAGCAGTCGGTCCCGGACGCTGTCAATAGATGGCGGTCGTTACAGTTCCCAACCCGCAGTGGAGCAGCGTGGTGGACTTAAGCTCCAAGCCCCCCTCCTTACCCTGGGGGAGGCCTAAGCCCCTGCAGTGGGGTAAGATAACTAGCGTCTTATTATATGTTTGTTTTTAGAGTTCCGTACTCAAAAGGTGCCAACGGAAATCCTCTTACAAAGGCTCTTCTGACCTGCCGTCCGTCCGTCTGTCACAAGGCTGTATCGTCTGAACCATAATAGGTAGGTACAGTTCCAATCAAACTTTATGGCGGATGTGAACATAGGAACAAGTTGCGTCGCAGTAACCAGTTTTAGGTGTAGCAGGACGCAGTGGAGCGACGGGTATATGACTGTACCTGCGCAAGGACGCTTATAGCGTTGTAGTCCTATCCGCCATAAAGTTTGACGCGAACTGTAGACACTTGAAATTTTCAAAGAGTGTTGTAGTTTCAAGGAGGCCGCTATAACAACAAATAATAAAAATTAAATTAAATAAAAAATTAGAGGGGGTCCCCATGCAAGAAATGTGTTTTTTTCGATGTTGTTGGTGATTGTGAGATCATTGCTTATACTTAAAATTTTCATGAAATATTACTACCATGGCCGATATAACAATAACAAATAATAAAAATTAAATAAAGTCAAAAATTTTATTCTAAGAAAAAATATTTTATGTCATTAAACTAGATTAAACTATACAGATGGGTTAAGAAAGCAATATTGACGTGATTAGGTACTGCAAATATTTTTTTCATCATCTGGAATAATTATTAGAATGTTGTTTTATGTCGATTACAAAGTAGTATCTACTAAACACACAATGGGTACATTTTAAAACTGTCAACCCAACAAACGACGATTAAATTATAGACGACGAACTATTAAATACTAATTAAACTAATCTAATTAAAAATTCTATTATATACGTACTGTATATACATCCTAGTTTTATTGTGTATATAGGTGGTAATGTAGCTGATGCAGCCGGTTATAGTTGGATTGAATTCGTACAAAGCGTGCGTGGACGGATTGTAACCGTGTGATATCATTTCCACATCACTCACTTCAGCTTTCCCATAAAATATGATTCGAACCTGATGGCAAAATAAACTTGTTTTATCGATAATAGCGTGTCGTGATAGCCCAAAGCGCAACGAACCTGTCTCAAATTTATAAGGCCCCTTAGGGCCATGGTTCGAATCCGGGCGTGGACCAATGAGTTTTTCTGACTTATACATAACTATCACTGACTCCGTGCTTCGGAGGGCACGTTAAGCAGTCGGTCCCGGACGCTGTCAATAGATGGCAGTCGTTACAGTCCCCAACCCGCAGTGGAGCAGCGTGGTGGATTTAAGCTCCAAGCCCCGCTCCTCACCCTGGGGGAGGCCTAAGCCCCTGCAGTGGGGTAAAAATGGGCTGATGAAGTGAAGATGAAGATCGATAATACCTACATTTTTAATCCCTTAGAGACAGCTCTGATGATATCATAGTTATAGTGAAACTAATAGAATCACGGTACGATAAGTTCGAGCACTTTAGGCATAGAGTAAATAAATTTGACAACGCCACTTGGTTTTAGTAGAGCCAGAAATGTCACTTCACAGTATCAAAACTATTAAACGCAATTTCGTGGGGGTGAAGGGTGGCGCACGGGGACCTCGCGGACAAAAACCGGACTGAAACTTGCCAAAGATACACCACGTAACTCGAAGAAGTGTGGTTGGACGGTAAGCGCAGAAGAGTGCTTCTAGTCAATTCGTATTTTTATGACTTTAGGACTACATGCCTACATTTCGTATGGCAACCTGCTAGAAGGGCACGCATAGCCTGAACGGCTACTCAGCGCGGCGAGCGTGGCATGGCATGCTGGCACCATGCCGCGTGTTGCTCCAGTAGTAGTTGTTCAGAAAGTAGAAAATCTAATTGATTAGTTTTAAATTAATCAACCATCAACTTATCTCGACTGAATTTGAATTCGACCAAAGGGATTCTGGGTCGCTCTCGTCACACTGCTCCGCTTCGTTTCTCACACTGACATAGACAAACCTAAACTAACCTACATTTTAAGAATAGGGGATCACCCACCTTATTATCTTACCTGAATTTAATATTGTACTCTGAATTGTTGTCAAATTACTTCGTCTATCAAACAATAATATAACCATCTACAATACTTCCCACCGATCTATGCGGCTCTGAACTACTCTGAAGTTAGTCACAAAAACGTTGTAGTAATCTAATTTCATAAAAGTGTTCCGGTGGGAAGTATAGCACATTTGTTCATTGGTTTACTTTTAATTTACCTTTTGCGCCTTGTTGATCAAAAGGTCCCAATCTTCACAATAGTCGCCAAAATGTTCTGGTTCGAGAGCCACCGTAATTATTTGCCAACCACGACCATTAACAATTCCACACATTGGCATTGCAACAAAATTTCTGTATGATAAAAGTAATTGTTTTCCAAGTTAGTACTTAAACAAGTCAAACATAAGAAGTTGCTAAATACCTACCGTTATAATTTTATCATACCTATTTATCACTTCAGGTTCTTAGTTATGCAATCAGATCCAAAATGGAACTGTAAAACCAGAGGTCAAATGGAGCCTCTTTGCCAAGTTGTCGTAGCAGAATGTGTCAGAAACACATTCTCTCGACGGCCATGATATAGTATAGTTGAATTTGGTTTTTTGTAAATAAAGAATGGCTTTTTTCGTGTTTCTCTTCTGCGTACTACCTAGACTAGCTTTAATAGGTAAATAGAATACATTAATCGCACTTTTATACAAATAGGCTTTCATTATAATAGGTACTGTTGCTGAGACGTACCTGAACAGTAAAAACAGCTTTCAGTATGGTACTGCCTCAAGAGGGTACCTGTTTTTCCTTGGCTCTGATTGGTTAAGTGAAAAGGCGCGAGAAAATTGATTAGAAAACGAATTTATCACAAAACAAAGTGTATAATTTAATTTACTAAAACAGTATAAAAAAGCCAGAGATAACATTACATACTATAAAATAATTGCTAGGCATTTCAGACAGTCGAAATATGAAAATACAATATGAAAAAAGCTCTAAAGTGCTGAAAAATTGTGAGCCATATGATTCACCAATCTTTGACCCTATAGGTCCGTACAAAGGTCGCTGGTCAACTTGGCCTGTACAGATATATAACTAGTTTATTTTTTGGGTTTGAGTGACCTCAAAAGGAACTGCGTTTCGATATGAGAATACAAAACAGATGAAGCAACCGCCTTTTATACCGACATAATGTATCCACATTGTAGAAATAATGAAAACGATCCTGCGTTAGTCCCGATTACTAGGTACCTAGTACCCAGCAAACAGTTGATTCATAGCCTAAGTTAAATTGAGTTATTTCACTAACGTGTTATTTGGTGCTGAGAACTTAAAACACATTGGACTCTCCAATTTATTAGATAGCATAAAATTAATGAACGTCACGCGTCCCGGCACCGTTGGAGGTAAAATCAACTGTAACAAGTAAAATGAAAATATTATTTTAAACCTTTATTGTTTTCATTAAAACATTGTTAAATCTCTAACAGTTAAGCATTTAGAGCTCGAGAAAAATATTAAAATAAACAAAACTATTAAATTAACAAAAATATTAACAATTGACGAAAAAATCATGACTTTAGTTATTAGGTTACTTTGTTAGGTTTTCTTTACTTTTTATTGAAAATAAATTCCGAACACAAAAATAGCTTTAATTGTGCAAATAAATACAGTTTATGAAGAAAAAAAATATCACTATATTAAAAACAATTACAATTTTTATACATCTGGTGATTTCAATACTAATATTACGTTTTCTTAAAGGGTTTTCTTTACTTTTTATTTTTACAAAATACTCATAAGTGGCATAGCTTATTATGGAAATTATATGAAATAAAAAATTTGATAATCACTGTAGCTATTTTAAATTATGTTGTTCAAATCAAATTCCAAGTTGTTTAGGTATATTATGGTAGCACTACGTCACCCAGCAATAGTTCAACTATGGAAATAAATTAAATAACGTATTTACTTTAAGGCGGTTCTGGCCAGTTGATCTCTGAACGAGCCTGGCTTAATCTTATCACAGCAACCTGGAGATTCTTGAACGAGTTGTCGTTTCGGTTGCAGCTTTGTCTGTGTTTGTTAGTGTTGTTGCAATTACGTACTGATTGCAGTAAAATTAATTTGTATGCGAATATTAGATTCCATAAAATTATTCGTCATCAAACAAGCACGACGGAGATAGATACTGAAACGAATCTGACTTTCGATTCCACTAACGAATTGGTACGAGATAAATAGTAAATTTAATCAAGACACGGCTTTTCTCGCATGTGATTGAATGTTTCAAAAATTAACCTCCATACTTGAATACGGTCCTATTTATTAAACACTTATATTTTACAAATCTAACTTTTATAACAAAAATCGATACTCAATAGGTATAAAAAAGGTAAAAACGCACTTTTGTGGGACAATTCCATTCGGCTGTTGTTTCCGTGCAAGGATTCCAAGTATTTCCAATGCAGGGCACACGAAACCATTTATGTTTAAGTCTCGTAACGGATTCCTCGTCCGTACACTTTTGTCGATATTCGCCACACATCAAATAGCCGTATATTTGATCATTTATTCTGGGCCTGGAAATAAAGTAAACATTAGCGATTCAAGAATGATAAGATAATCAAATACGTGTTTTTTTTCAAAAATATTGAGATATTTTGGCGTCCCAAAATTTTTAGGTATGTTAACATGCAAATTCCGCAGGAATCCGCAGGAAAATGAAATGTTAGTATTTTTTTTAAATAAATTTTAATTATGCCTAGAAAAAGCCTCCTATAGTTTAAAAGGTAAGGAGATATCTATGTAGAAAAAACTTGGCTTCTGGTTGTGATCAAAAATATTTATTTCACATTCCTCATTAATAAACAATGTACTTCGTAGTTTAAAATTCTAGAATATTATTTTTCTAAATTCTATCTCTGGTGAGCGTTGCTAGCATATTAATGTAATGGTAAATATTTGTGGACTTGGCCCTTCGAAGATATGGATCCGTGGAATGTCGAATTTCGCTAGACGCACGAAATAAAAAAATCCTAACTACTTTTTATGTTATTACAAAATATTTTTTACGTTTTCGTTCTTTTAGGCGAATGAATCATTTGACTTATTCAATTACCTATCCAGAGAGATGTGTTTCATTACATAATAGTAAGCAATTACGTTTGCTATAAGACTGAATAGTCCTCAATCACTAGTGTGTTTGAAAAAAAATATGATCTGATAAAGTAACTTATAGAACTGAACAATTATTATATATTTTTAGGGTTCCGTAACAAAAGGGTATCAACGAAAACTCTATTTCTAAGTTTCTCATAATTTTTGTAACGAATCCGACTGCTGAAAAACTTATTGGGAAACGTGGAATTTGGAGGCAAAATGTGCCTATATCAAATATAGTAATGAAAAACTCAAGTCAAAAGTTACATTTACAACAAGAAAGTTAATAATGCGTTACAAAATGAATTAAAATTTAACAATTGGTATTACCTAAATCGGACTGTAAATAATCTTGATTCATTGGACGGTATATTTACTGCAATGGGATCAACGATAAACACGTTATCTGGATCTGAAATTTAAAAAAATAATCAATTCATTCGCTTGAAAAGCGGGTCTTTGTTCATTGAAACCAGTTAAAAACCAATTTTGTTGAAGTTGTAACCAATTTTGCTCACTCGGTGAAGAAGAGTTTTTTTGAATCTAGAGCGTCAGATTTGTTTCTAATTTCATTAGCTCACGAAACGTTCAAAAAGTCAGTTGCATTTTCATTTAAAGTTTTATGTAATGTCGCACTTTGCTAACGCACCAAAAAAAAAATTAATGGCAAAAAGAAACAAATCATTATATTGTATTAATTAAGTCCTTTTTTTATTGCTGTAAAAGTCAAGAAATTTAATGATGAGTGAATCTAGTGACAAGGATTGGACTTCAACAGCATTAGAGTAAAAGGAATATTTTTTAAATGCTGAACTAAACGTCATTTTTCATTCATTGGACGACTGCTTAGCCTAGTGAGTAGCAACCCTGCCTACGAAGCCGAAGTTCGGCCAGGTCGGGTCAGTATTCATATGATGAATATTGATACTGGTACCGGGTCTTGGTTGTTATATGTAGGTGGTGTCATCGCTTGGTACCCAAAACACAAGCTAATGCTTAGTTTGGGGCATAGACGTTGTTGTGTTGTACACGTTATTATAATTATTATTATTCTGAAAAAATTACATGAAAAATATTTGAAAGCCTGTGAATTATTTATTGAACAATTTAATTTAAAAGAGACTTGCTTCGGAGATTTGTTCGGCGATCTGTAAAATAAATGTATTCATGAATTTGGTTACAATTGTTTTTCTTAGTACATCTACAGTATGTTCCGAGGTGAAAAGTTATATGTGTCACACAACAGAAAATTAATTTGTTTCTTGTGCTTACGAATCGCTCACTACGCTCAATATTTTGACTTAGTACCTGTTTCTAGCTATGTTCATGCTTCAATCGATTATTATAGAATTTGTCACTTGCTCGGGGTTCGAACGCAGCACTCGCAACAAAAACGAACTTTGCTCTCTTGTCGTTCAAGTAACTATTATTTTTCTAAAACAAATACATTATAGTGTTTAATAAATTGTTGAATTGAACCTGGTGTCCACTGCATGAACCCGTCGATATCTTTATGGTTCGTCACACTAATAGTCAGTGAAGCGTTCTTGGTGATATCAGTTACGCTGCCCAAACCAAAATCCAAGTACCTTTAAAGAAACAGATTAATAATAACCAAAACATTACCTTTTCAGCTCAAAGAAAATGTTTAAAATCACCTTTGAAATACGGAAGCCATCGGAATGTAACTGAGACGTGTCAAAGAATTCTCCATTAAGTGGTCATTCCGATAATGTCGTAACCAATTTTTTTCGAAAACGTGAACATTGGGATCTGAACATGCGTCTTCTGACAGTACTACAGTAGCAACCACGTTGAGGTAAAGAGGTTCCTTTAAGTACATGAAATTGTAGTAGGATCGGTGAAAATATAGGACACAAAGTAGGTAAAGCTTATGAAGATAAAATTCGATAAAATATCTGACCTGGTTCAAAACAAGGCAAACAAATTCTTCTGTATAGTTACCTAGAGCGGTACCATTGAAAATTACCGTACAATTTATACTTTCAAAAGCTCTTATGAGTCCGCAGTTACCAGTAGAAATCTGAAACGAAATTTAATTTATCGAAACATAGGATGAAGCGCCAAATTCATGAAAATATTTATTAGTGATAACAGACACCATGTGGCTGCTAGTAAGTATTCCCTACGGGCCTAATGGAAAATAAAATAAATAAATTAAAAAAAACTCCTCTATATTTTACTATCTGCATAGGTCAATCGGACAAAAAAACATTGCACGGTGTACGTTGTTCAAACCCAATTCTATAGAATGAAATTTATTTTGTTCTTTTCAGTTATCTAATTATTTTTCATCTTTTTAGTCAATTGGTTTTGCAGTTTGTTTTTTTTTAATTATTAATTTAGTTTATTTTATTCTTTTAAGTTTTATTAATTGGCACACATTTACTTACTTTAGTTTTGGTTACAGCCCAACAAAAATATAACATACCAACCTACAGTACCCGGGAATAAATATTGCACATCGGCAAAACCGCATTTCCGAATACAAACGAATGCCAATATCCATGTCCATCAATTATTAGATTTATCGTTTATCAGAATTTGAATTCAGAACTAAATACTATATTATTTTGTTTTGATTCCCCGCGCGAACTATATAGAGCTGTAAAACGACTTCCTTTTTAAATAATGTTTACTCCTTTTCAACATGTATAGTATACCAACGAAATTAATGAAAATGAAAACAAAATAAAATACATCTTCAACCGACTTCCAAAAATGAGGAGGTTCCTATTTTCGACGTTTAGGTATGCAACTGAATGAATATTTATCTGACGACTGACGAAGTTTGCTGAGAGACATTAAAAAAATAGAAGCACTGTAATGTACTTGTATTTCTGTTTTATCCTTTGAGCGAAGCGTATTTATTTTGTAAATATATGTTATGTTATTACTTCTACCTAGTAGTACCTACCTATGTTTATAGTGTAAATGAAATAATTAATATCTGTTTTTAGATCGGGGAAAAATAAAATATGCAAAAAGAATTTAAAATATATGTTTATATTATGTTTTAATCAGAAAAACTCTCAATTCCTTCCATTTCACCATCTGTGCTCTCATTAACTCACTATCTCACTAACAGCCGTATTTAGCCTACGAGCTCAAAACTAGTTAAGTACCTGAAAATCGCCAATTCCATTTTGAGGCAAAAACCATTGATAAGTTGTATCGACAGACGTATCGTTCACAAGTTTTATTTCTTGTTTTCTTTGCTCGTTTTTATTTTTTTGGATTGTAAACATCAATTTCTTTTTTTCTAGATATACATTTGGTCCTACGACAATGATAAAATAGCACAAACATATATGGCTTATATATATTATAAATTTTAAAGAAAATGTTGCGCAATTTCTTTCTAAAGAAGAAATTATGAAGTATTTGAAAGGAAAAATTAAAGTTTTCGACATGTCTCATTATTTAATATCATTAGTTTCACTTAGTAACGTCCAAATTTCACTAACCAATGGATTTCCCCTTGACCGTCAACGTGTATGAATTGTCTTCTGTATCATCAATTAAATAGTGATCAGCAAAATATTGCTCTGGGATGTGGGGCGTGAAAATTATTTTTATGATACTGTAATCCTGTGGTTCTATTGGACCTGAACATGCAAATTCTACCTTGAAAGCCCTGTCAGTATCGTTTATGTTATACATTGCAGATAACCTGTAGGACACTGGCTTCTGTAAAGTGGTAAATGATACAAGTAGGTATAATATTAATTTAAGATGGTACCTATCTGTTTTGGTTACTTCCACACAAATTTTAAACCTGCTCTGAAACACGTCATTATTTATTTATGAAGATAACTACGATTCCAATACTCGCCCACCCCCACCCCCCAAATAGACAAAAAATAACCTCTACCACCCTAGAAGTATTAATAATAATTAATAATAATTTAGGGGATGGTGGCACGAGGACACAAAACCAACAAAAAATACGTACCCCTTACCACCGACATGAATTCGCTCCTTGCATTGACATGATCAAAGGGTCGACTATTGAAAGAGGGAATAGTCTTCAACAAGTGAAAATTCGATTTGCGTGGCGCTCGCTTCGCTCGCTTGCGTTGCGCGTTTTTTATGTTCCTCGACACCATCGATTGTTGGAACAGTAATCGGAGTGCCCATACATTCCGTTTTCATTGTATTTTTTTTTAAACTAACCTAACTTACCAATTGATTGAGAAATGGTGGAAAAGCAACCTACCTTGACCGAATTTCTTTTAAACATTCTTATGTACCAAACCAATCGATGACCCAACCTAAATAGTTGAGTCTCATTAGAAGAGTGGCTGGCCATTTAGTGTTAGTTTCAAGTGTTAAGAGTTTGAAGGCTATCAAAAATGTCTTAGTAGCAGGTATGTATTATTCATTTTTAATTTCGTTTTTTTCGTATTTCCGCATTTCAAAAAATTATTAAAGTTGGTTTAATCTCATCACCTCACCCCATCTTTCTTATTATTAATACTCTTAGGGTGGTAGTTTTGGAAAACCAACTCCTGACAACCTTGTTTTCACGTCTGCGAAGTTTCATTAAAATTGGTCGCTTCAGACCCGCTGTACCCCTGACCTTACCCCTGGTGGTACGGTGGGTCTTTTAAAGTAAAACGGTATCCCCAGCTAATAGTGTTGTACATCTAGTCGAAAGTAGGTACTTCAGACATTGATTTATACCCTTTATACCTAAGGATATGGTTCCTGATAATCGGGCCTAATATGTACGCCGCGACAAAATTTTGTCGACGCTATTTCTCGTCCCGAACCGAGATATCTCTATACTATGTTTACCGGTGTTATAGTTCCAATCAAACTTTATATCGGATCAGAATACAACGCTTTATGCATGCTTGCGCAGGTTCAGTCATATGCCCCTCGCTCCACTGCGTCCCGCTACACCTAAAACTGGTTACTGCGACGCGACTTGTGCCTATATTCACATCCGCCATAAAGGTTGATAGGAACTATAACTTGCAAGACTTTTATTTCGTCCCGCTCCGTCACAATCGGAAAAATTACTCGTCCACGGTAGTTTTGTCTACAAACCCTACATGCGAACCATATTTTGTCGAATTTTGACATTTTTAAGCGATAAGTATATTTCTCGTTTTCGTTGACGTTGACGACAACAACAGTGGAAAAAATATTGTTACATAGAAAGTAGTTGTTAAATTACACTACGTTGATTAATATTATTTAAATATTGTTTTCAATACATTTGCTATTAATACGGTCTTTATGACATCGAAACTTGTACCGTAATGTTGCATTTTACACTACTAGGCCTTTTTATTTTACCCCAATAATAAACGAGCATTCTGTTTTCAAAACATGCGTAAATCGCGAAAAGCAACCCGCTCGCGCCCTTAGCTCCCGCCGTTATAACATTTGAAGTATCTACCTAATTTTAATAGTAAATGTATTGGGGCTTACTTTGGGACTAGATGGCGCTGTGTAGGAAGTCCCATGTATATTATTATATTATTATTATTATTATGTATCGCGATGTAAGAGACCCTATCGCTAAATCTACATCATCATGAATTAAATTAAAACGATTTTAATTTTGTTTAGCTCGGGCGTATCGATTTTTAGCAACGCGGATGAAACTTTTTCCCAATCAGTAATCATTGTGGGGTCCGCCGGCGGGTTTTCCGGCAAACCCAGTTTTATGAGGACGGGCCGGTGATCTGAGCTCAGGGCGTGAAGCGTCTCGATAGAGATCAGTTTCCGCGCCACGTTCTTAAGAAGAGCGAAATCCAGAATTTCGGGTTGGTGTGAATTAATATCGGAGAACCGCTTCGGTGTTAGGGATGCGATCACATCTACATTTAAGGCCTCGGCTAGGACCGATAGCCTGCAGCTGTGCCTGCGGCCGTTCATGTTTGTGGATACACAGTTCCAGTCTGTGTGTTTACTATTAAAATCGGCGAATAAGATTACGGAATCTCCGTTTTATCTACAGTGTTATTTTATAACGTTTGGTTGCCGTCTTTGTGACGACGCGCCCGAGATCTTGGGAAATTGGTTTTTTTCGGGGAAGGATTGTGTAGTCATATCTCAATATATTTCTATTGAACGATACTAAAAGGTAACAAGACGGCCATCGGTTTTTAATGGTTTTTAAAATTTGGATGCTTGTTAAAATTTTACCTTATATGTATTAAATGTATTATAATTTTAAAATCATTTATTTACGCAACATGTTACATAGCCAGGGCTACTACACCACCATGAGCGGGTATTAGTAAATAGAATGTCTTGCACCCAATAGCACAACAAAAACTTAGCTTGTTTATAGTCAAAGTGACGTCCTATCGGTACCGATATGGCCGATAATGTTTTTGACATTTGAAGAACAAACGAAAAAATTACTTAATTATAAAACTTATATTGATTTTCATGAATAGAAATCAAGATTTCTCATTTGCTTTTTATAAAATCTATATACGTTTTTTTAGAATTCTTTTTGAATGGTGCAAAATAGCCTAAGTGTTGCGCAGTTACTTAATCTATATATCAATAAAAAATCGTAGACTTTCCGTGCTTGTACATTTACGGTTTTTGCAAAAAATTACTGGGAATCGCAACAAAAAAAGTTAAAAAAAAAACAGCTTGCTGTAATAAAACGCAAACACTCTAATTTTGAATTTTTTACTGTTTGTCGATTTGTCGGCTTATCGGTTTGTTTGTACATTTATACGCACTTCACGTAAAAGCCACTCATTGAATACAAAATCAAAAGATATTCAATTTTTGAACCGGCTGAGATCGATACATATTGAAATTATGCATTTTCTGAGCCTATTGGGTAAATCTTAACATATGAGTTCACCTAGAACCTACGTCAGCGCAGCACTACGGTCACTCACGCAGGGGTACCGTTTTACTTTAAAAGACCCATCGTACCACGACAAGGGTACAGCGGGTCTGAAACGAAATTGGTTCAGCCGTTTCAGAGATTAGCTGGAACAGACAGACAGACAAGCCCTGTGATTCTATATATAGCCTATAGCCTTCCTAAGAATTAAACTGTCAAATACAAAAAGAATTTTTCAAATCCGACCGGTACCTATAAGTAGTTCAAAGATTAGCGCATTCAAACAAACAAATTCTTCAGCTTTTTATAATAGAGACAATGGATAGTGCATTGTAGATTTATGTGCCCAAATAAAACGTCTAATTACATTTAGCTATCATGTGTTTAGATCTCAGAACGGTATACCCACAGATCCTCAGAACAACACAGATCAGTATACCGACTTATATGTACCACAGATTAATATGTACGATCCGCTGAAAACACCATTAGTCCATGGTCGCTTCTACGAAAGCTTCAGCGAAACACTTAAGTACATATAAACGAACCTATAAACAAATCCCACTTAAAAAGGGTGAAATCGCGGCCAAAAGATTTGCCATTCTAGTCTAGGTCTAAAATAATTTATCTACATTTTATTGAAATATTATACTGACATTCATTGTATTTTCTATAGTCACAACTTTTTCCATAACATTGTCAACAGGAATTAATCCAAAATCGACCACTATAACATCACTAGATTTCTTCATAACAACATTCTGCATCTTCAATCCAGTTTATTACGCTCTATGTGTATGGAATAGGTACCTAATTGGAAATAATTTACTCCGAGAATTTACTATTCCAATTATCAAGCTGTTAACTTCTGATCTGATAACCACAGCTGATCACAGCAGATGACAGATTACTACAATCATACAAACTGATCTGAATGTCATGTCATAAAATTTTCTCATTTTGAATTTGCCTCCTGAATTAAAAATCGATGTGGTTAGAAGATGGTTAGAAGCATGCTTGTTAAAATTCCGGCTACTACCGTTAGTTTTTTTATTTTCCGCTATCCAAGGGAAGTAATTGATTTAAATCTGATTTTCGAAAATCGAGTTTTCATCAGATTTCCACGTTTTGAGGTCCAGGGAAGCCATTCTGATTATTTTCGGCTGGACGTCCGTATGTGTCTGCTTGTGTAACTTTTTTTTGTCGTGCGATATCTTGAGAACGGATTGACCGATTAAGATCCGCGATACGGCGTTTAAAAAGGTTTATCGAGACTTAGATGTGATTAGATTTTGAAGTCAATCGATCGAGCTGTTTCGAAAATGATAAAAAAATAAACCTAAAAAAAATCAACGGATCTCCTGCTTTCGCACGAACTTCTTACGACATTGGAAATGAACCTAACGGAATAAAGTAAACACATATTGTGTATAAAATTTTTCGAAATAAATTTTTTTCGCAAAAAAAAAATTTATATAACTGTATTTGAATAAGCTTAAAACTTCGAAATATAACATTCTATACGACATTTCGATCGAACAAACCGAATTAGTACGAAGTGTAACAGCGACACATATCCGACTTCCAACTAAAGGCACCCTTAACCACTACTTCCGGTTGTCCGATTCTAACAATTTTAGTCTCAAACGATCCCCCGTCTAATTACCCCGAGCCGTTTTTTTCCCTATCGGACCTAGTTCTCGAGATATCGGGCTCCCAAAATGAAAATCGGGGGAAAAAATTGGGATTTTTTTCGTTTTTACCGATAATTTTTTTGTTTTTAACTTTTTCCAAATTGTCTTTTGCCATCTTGTAGAGCTTGCCGAGTTGCGTTTTCTGACACCACGTTCAGCTCGTTAACTCGAAAACTCTTTGTGCAATCTGCCTGTCTCACAAAACTCAAATGATCCCCTATACTCCAACGAAATGAAAGTCATTTCCAATGGCAAAATTTTAACGTTTTATCATTGAAAATGACTATCATATCCATTTCACGGGAGACGCATTTTTGGCCATAAATCCCAGGGTATGAAGTCTAGCCAAGATTTTAAGGTTTTAAAAGATTAAGAATTTAGTTGTGCATTGTATGGCATCAAAATTTTGGAAATCGGTTAAGTAGTTTTTGAAAAAAATTGGAAAATGTAAAAAAATCGGGATTTTTTCGGAATTTTTTTTTACTAAATCCAAAATATTTCAAGAACGGAAACCGATATCGAAAATGAAAAAAAATAGTATCTCGGCCATTAACGTAGCTACGATTTGAGACCAAGTTTTTGAAAATCGGTTGGTAATTGTAAGAGAAATTATTTCCGAAAGTTGAGATTTTATTGGTCGATCGCTTGTGTTTGTGGATATAAGTTGCTATATTTCAGAGAGTATTCGTCGGATCGCTTCAAAATGTTATACCAAGGGTTAGAAGGCGTCGGTAGCTACAGTTTGAGACCAAAATTTTGGAAATCGGTTGGAAATCGAACAAGAAATTTGACATCACATGTTAGATTTTATGGACGATCGGGAACTTGTTAACATTACGGTCATCGTCTTTCGGCCTGTATTCGTTCGAATGCTTCATTATAGAGTTCAAAACGTTTAAGGATATCAGAGGCTGCAGTTTAAATCGTGGCAATGAAATAAAATAATCTGTGAAAATCGGATTTGAGTAGGTGGTGATCTGTGGATTTTTTTTTAAAATAAGTTTGAGATTACCCAACCCAACCGATCTACTTGAAATTCGATCTAATATAGGTACGTTTTTTGTATATGCTGCGTCGAGTGCCGCCAAAAATATCAAAATCGAATAACACGTTCAAAAGATATCGCAGTTCACAAACCCAAAACGTGTTTATAAAATTACATATAATGCCGTAAATTGCATTAAAATCAAACGAAGTGCCACACCCCATTGCTGGATAATACTGGAATCCAAGCCATTTTGTTTATGGCTAGATGTATGGAAGAGTTATGGTTAAGACAATAAAAAAAACAAAGTAAAATTCTGAGAAACGGTCTGTGAAGGTGCTGTCCATATATATATACCTTTATGGTGCTGTCAGTCTTGTCGTGGTCTTCCTAGATAGTTTGTGGTGGTTAGGGATGCACAAAATATTTAATATCGATATTTATATCGATATAAATATCGAAAGCTTGAGAATATCGATATTCGATATATCGACCATTTTAAGCCGATAATATCGATATATATCGATATAAAAAAAATAATTTTACAATGTCTCCCGTACATAAAAAGTGAAAGCGAAAAAAAATTTTTACATGTGGGTATTTCTCTGAAATAAGGATACTTAGCAATTTCTTAAAACCTTCAGATAACAGGCTATATGGACTACATTATGGATGATAGATGTATTTTACATAGTGCACTCATTATGTTCATGTATTCCAGAAATATGTAGTAACAATTAAGTGGTAAAGACATGTCAGAAACGAGTAAAACACGAATATACCTATAAAACATTATAAAGTTAAATAATAGGTGGTATAAAACTAAAAATTTTTATAGGTGTTTTTATATTGTCTGACTTTCAATATAAAATAACGTGGTCGCGCCCACCGGATACCATGAAAATGTATGATTTAACAGTATATATAATTTAAAAATTACGTGTTTTAAAACAATTATCTTAGGATTATTAAAAAAAAAACAGTTATATACATACACATCTTGTAATAAAAACATAAAATTTCCAGTGCATATTTGTCAAATAAGATTAGTGCAAGCCTGTTTTGTGTAGGTCGTAGAAATACCCGTCTTTTAGAGTAAAGTTTCGTTTAATAATAAATTTTGCAATGAAATAGACTTCCTATAAAGGTTTCTCGACATCAGATTTCATTTAACGATGCAAGACGTTTTTAATTTTGATATATATATATCGATATAAATATCGGAATCAAGTAAATATCGATGTTCGATATATCATACTTTTAAATATCGATATAAATATCGATATTTCTATGCGTATAATATCGATAATATCGATATTTCGATATATCGTTGCATCCCTAGTGGTGGTCTTGTCGTGGGCTTGTCAGTTGTCACTATTGTGGAAATATACTAAAACTAAATAATATTAAACAAATAATTTTTGGTTGTAACTAGTTTATAATATGTAGAATAAAAACGAAGTAATGATGTGAATAAACTGCAAAAAAATATTTGCTATTGAGACCCTATTGATTATCTTTGAGCTGCATATATTTCTACATATCTCCTTCACACTTCCTGCTTTGAAGTGTTGGAAAATGGTTGGAAATAGCTAGTTTCATTTAAAGAAGACTGCAGATTATAGAAAAGTTTTATTCACTCGTAAGAGATGGACTCAGAAACGGATTGGCTTTCTGATATTCTCCAGAATGTTCAACTTGAACAATTCTATATTCCTATTAGAGATCAGCTTCAGGTAATAAGTTGTTTAGTTAGTTATAATTTTTAAAATGTATATTTATTTTAAATTATACCCTGTTCTAGAAAAGTTATCTTGATCAGTACATATATTATTGTTTGATAATAAATTAATTCATATATATGTACACATTGGTGTTTATTTATATATTGTGTTTATAGATTACACGGTTGGCACATTTTGATTATGTGCATGCTGATGATTTAGAAAAAATTGGCATAAGTAAACCTGGAATCCGTAGATTGCTTGATGCTGTTAAAAAGAAGAAGTTACAACTGTGGAGAAGAAATTTATGGAACAAACTCCTTGGTTCGTCATCTAGTGCAACAGTTACAGTAAAAACTGATATTCCAATAAAACCGGCAGGCTCAACTGAATCTGGATTAACCTGTTTAATTCTAGAAAAAGATATTGTGTAAGTTTACATGAAATCTCAATGTTTTCCATTTGTTATTATTTTTTTTTAATATAAATAACTTCTATTGAGTTTTTAATTACTTTTTAATTTGCTATAAGCTTTCATTTTTAATTGGGTATTAATGATGTCTTTTATTTCAGTTTACATAATGAACTGGGTACTGGCTCTTTTGGTGTGGTCAAACGTGGAGAATGGAGAATATCAGGACAACAAACAAAAATCTTGCCTGTTGCAGTTAAGGTTCTTAAAGCAGATGCTTTTTCACAACCTGGTGTCTACGATGATTTTCGACGTGAAGTTGAAGCAATGCATAGCTTAAAACATGTTAATTTGATAAAGCTTCATGGAGTTGTATTCCATCCTCTAATGATGGTTTGTGAATTAGCTCCGATGGGTGCATTGTTGGATTATATTAGAGCTCAGAATGGAAAAGTGTCACTGTATTTCATATCAAAATGGTCAGAACAAGTCGCCGCTGGAATGGCTTATTTAGAGAGAAATAGGTTTTTGCACAGAGATTTAGCTTGTAGAAACATTCTTCTTTCAACATTAGATTTGGTGAGTACAGTTTTTTTTTACACAAAATTATGATGTAACTAATTAAAGATAAGTACAATTCTGTGCTATTATATTTCACTAGTATTTAAAATTAAAAATAATTTGTTTTTAAGATTATGTTGAGGTTAACTGAGATTATTTTTATTTTCTATTTAACTTTCATGAGATCTTTGTTTACATAGACATCTTTTGTGATCAGGTGAAAATTGGTGACTTTGGTTTAATGCGTGCCCTGCCTGACACTGATGACTGCTATGTAATGAGTGAACGTCGTCGAGTGCCATTCCCCTGGTGTGCTCCTGAATCACTAAGAAGTCGCCAGTTTTCACATGCTTCAGATGTATGGATGTTTGCAGTAGCTCTATGGGAGATGTACACCTTTGGTGAGGAACCTTGGATGGGTATGTATTCTAACCATGACTATTACCTTACGTTTATTTTACCTTGCTGGCTAAATATCAGAATCCCTGAGAACAGATACAGGCAATTATAGATACTAGTCATAAGTATAATAATCAATCTTCTTTCCATCATGAAAATGGATTAATAGTACAAGTGGGGCCTGCTTCCAAATATTAAAAAATATATATATAAATAGTTGCATATTAAGCGAATGAAAAACTGGTGGTCTGTCAGTCTGTAACTTGTAGGATTTTTATATGTAATAAAATAATTTTGAAATTAGAAAATTCAAAAAGTTTAAAAACACTATTATATTTTATAAGGCTATAAATTATTAAATTTTGAACCTTAGGCCTGCTTTTGGTGCCTGCAAATCAGCCTTAGTATTAACCTACAAACAATAACAAATTTCCTATGTAAAATTGAAGAAAAAATGGAACAATCTATGTTTTTTACCCTCTTTAAATTTTTCTGATATATTAACATCTGTGCATAATATCTCCCACACCAAAATTTTATGTCATTTGACTAGAAATTAATATTTTTAATTTATTGACTTGACATGAAACCTTTTATTTTGTAAATACACAAAAACGTTTTTATTAAAAAATTCTATAAGTTATAGACTACCAGACCAGCAGTATTTATTTTTCTATTATTCATCTATTTAAAAAAGAATTACATTTCCTTTCTTAAACCTGATAACTAAGTACCTATATTTTGGAAGCAGATCCTGCTCATGCTATAATTATGAAGATTATAAAACTGTTGGCTGTTTTTTATAGGGTTGAATGGTTCAGAAATATTGAGACTGATAATGAGAGAAGGCCAGAGACTTTCCGCTCCGGCTGCTTGTCCACCAGATGTCTACATGCTTATGATGCAATGTTGGGACTTGAACACAAAAGAAAGACCGACATTTGCAGAAATCCTCAGATATATGAAAATGAACAAGTTCGAAACTGCATCTGCTACTTTGAGGTGAATTTTAATGTTAGGTGTTGAGTAAAATGATAGTAACAAAAATAAGCAATCAAATTAAATTGTAACTAAAATTAACCAATAGTGCTGTCATATTTGTAAATTATGTGTCAGTAATCATTACATTTCAAAATATATTAATAGAATAAAAAAAAACAAAACACAACAAACAAACGAAATTAAATAAAACAAAAACATCTAGACAAGTTAAATTCTTTATTAGCATTTAGACCCCAATGGTAAATACCTACATGAAAATTGTATTGATTTCATACACTTTTGTTTATCTAAATGAGAATAGTCATATAGTTTTTTGTCCAGCACACCAACAGTATACAATTTGTTTGAACTGAATACAAAATATCTGGTTTTTCTTTGTATCCTAAATCATATTAAATCATGTAACAAATAATGTTACAGTTATAGAAAACAAGGACAGATGAGTATCCAGGCAGGTGACACAATAATCCTAATAGATAAGAGACAAGAGTTGCATTGGTGGAAAGGACAAAACGAAAGGACATTAGAAGTGGGACTTTTCCCTAGGTAAATATGATTGATATTATATTTTAAATTTGTGCCTTTAAATTTATTTTGGATGCACCAAATGCATGTATCTTGTCAACCTTCAGTACTTATAAACAGTACTGTTACGTGTTAGGGTTCGAAGAATTTGAAGAAAAAGACCTGCTGACTCTTTTGAAGACTTTATTCACTAACACTAGGTTCAACGCAAAGCACTAAGTCCAAACACTAAGCACTAACGATGTTCCTAGCTCGTAACCAAGTCGTAGGTTTCACTGGTATCACTCTTGATCACTAGTTTTCACTTCGAAGTCGCCTCGAAAGTAGCCCAAAAACTGAACTGAACTCGCTCGCCTTCCTGCGGCTATTTATATGGGTCGTAACGAGCCTCGAGAGCATTCTAGAAGTTACTCCACTCGCGCGAAGGCAATCGACCGGTTTGGATAATTCTAGAAAGTCTCACGCAGGTACTGGCTTTTCGAGACTATTTCTTTCCTTTAACGCCATCTAGTATTGAGTAGGGGTTTCGTGTTGTTTTCGTTATACAAAGCGGTTTTACTGGTTGACGCTAGATGGCAGTCGTTACTCTGTGTGTTCGTAACAATACTGTATAAGCTCTACAAATCGTCATGAATAGATAAATTAGTACTAGCAATTTTACTATCAGAATTTTTGTCCTGCCAATATTTCAGTCAATATGCATCTCTAACAATATCACTTTTATTGTTTTTAATCATATGCTTAAAGTATAGGGCAGATGATGATTATTTTTTAATTATTAAATAAATGAGTTAACTTAAAATAATTATGCTGTAACGTTTATAGTTTTTTTATGTAATTGTATAAATATATAACAATAAGTGAATAATGATTGTTTCGAAATGTTATTTTAAACATAGGAGGCAATACCGCATGGTGACGTCAGGTCATATAATGTTAAAATTCTTTTTAACAAGACAGAAATAACCTTTTCGATACATTTGCTATTAATATGCTCTTTATAACATCGAAACTTGTACCGTAATGTTGTATTTTACTTTATACCAATCACAAACGAGCATTCTGTTTGTGACGCATGCGTAAACCGCGAAAAGCAAGGCGCTCGCGCCTTTAGCTTCCGCCATTATTGCATTTGAAGCATCTACCTAATTTTCACTGTCAAACTGTCACTGACTCCGTGCCTCGTCGTCACATTCGTCACAATCTGCCAAGTCGCATTGGAGCAGCGTGGTGGATTTAAGCTCCAAACCCTCTGATCTTGAGGGGAGGCCTAAGCCCCTGCAGTGGGGTATAAAAAAAGGCTGATGAGATGGGATGGGATGGGACCTAATTTTAAACGCAAATGTATTGAAAAACGTTGTATGATGCTCGTACTCAGTAAGCTGGCTATTATAGTCATCGGTTTATTATGAGCATTCGGCTTCACCTCTTCTATACCTTGACTATAATATGCAGGTTATCGCACATGCATCATAATGTACTATTGATAACTTATATTTTTTTTATTTTTTTTTAAATAATCAATTTTGTTTTTAGACTGCTTTCGCAGTGTCAAATTTATTTTTATGTTTTCTTAATAAACATATTTTTAATATCAGTCAGCTACACTATTGTGTTCCTTCTAAAAACTATTATTGAATTAAAAGAAGGCTGTATCGATTTATTCAACGAACACATATATGAAACGTTATACGCATCTTGTTTAAAGATAATGAACATGAGTAAGCTTCACAATACATCATACATTAGCATATGTTTTGAAATGCTAATTGCAATCGTTTCATTTGTGTTTGTTTTAAACGGTTTAGTTACAACTGAAGATTAGTAAATTAATTTAAAAATTATATGTTAATTTCAGTAATTTAGTGGCAGTGGGAAAAAATAAAAATGTACAAGTGACAAAAAAAGCGCAGACTTTATCATCACCGTATAGAGGTCAGTATTAAAGATTGAATTAGATATCGGCATTCTATAAATTTTAGATACGGAACTAATTTAAAAAATACGCAGGTAATAGAAATGATTATGAATTTCTGGTATGCATATGACTATTTTAAGTATCTATTCTACATAACAACTCTTAAAATTATACACTTTTTTTTTTAAATATAGATGCATGCTTCTAAAGCAAAAAATAAAAAAGTTTAATCGTGTAGAAGTTAAAAAAACATGTAGTTCAAGCAAAATGATAGTAATACCTATAATATTACAAATTTTTAAAATGATTTCTTGTCATAGATAAGATATAACATTCAAACAAATTGACAAGTAAACACTTGTGACATTCCTCACGAAGACCACAGTACAGTCAGATACAGTCATTGTTTACCTAATCAGTATTCACACAACATATTGAAAACCAATCGTGACACATGGTCGACTGCCATACATAGTGGACGAACTACTTTCGTTTTCATTTACTATGGTATATGTTAAAATATTGCGTAATTAAACTTATGTCAGATTCTTTCATAACTTGTATTTTTAATTCAGACAATTTTGTGCATAAATAACTTTACTGAACTGTAAAGTTAAATATATTTATTTATCAGTAGTTACTTACTGATAATTTAAAAATATTTAACTTCATATTTATCAGGAGGTAAACTTGAAGAAATATTTACAAATGATTAGATATCGTTTTTTAAGTATCAAACGAACGAAAGCTGCCGAGTTTGAATTTGATTTGGGCGCTAAATATTCTGCACTTTTCCATCAGCCTTTTGCATACCCTACTGCAGAGGCTTAGCCCTCCCCTCAAGATGAGGGGGCTTGGAGCTTAAATCCACCATGCTGCTTCAATGCGGGTTGGCGGATTGTAACGACAGCCATCTATGGACAGCAACCGGGACCGACTGCTTAACGTGGAGTCAGTGATAGTAAATGTACTTAAGTCAGAAAAAACTCATTGGTACACGCCCGGATTCGAACCACGGCCATATGGCCTTATAGATTTGAAACAGGTTTGCTGCGTTCGGGTTATCGCGACACTCATATCACATTCTGCACGTAATGATAGTTAAAACTAGAAAATTAGATGCTCATGATTCTCTACTTTTCTCTTGTTTAGTTTAAAATATAAATTACGAATTCGGTTGGGCGTCAGTTTTTATTTTAAATCATAAATGACAAACAGTCTCGTCAAAACTTCAATTTTTATGGTTCCGTATGTCAAAAAGAGAACCCTCATAGGATCACTTTGTTGTCTGTCTGTCTGTCTGTTGGTCTATATGTCAAGACCCTTTTTCTCAGGAACGCATGGAGGTATCAAGTTTAACATCAAATACTTAGGTCCACAGTTTATGTACACAAAATTATGTATCACACGCTAGAGTATAACAAACTGATGACTATACTTTTTGAATTTCGGGAAATAACGATTATTACAGGAGACAAAGTTTGTGTTTTAACGACCCGCTCGTGACGCCACTCAGTGTCGCTGCGTACAAATTATAGCCCGTAGTAATGTAACTGAGTGACGTCATAGCACGATTTATTTTTAAAATGTATATCTTTGGCATTTTTGTAGATATCAATAAAATTCTTTCACTTATTAGTTTTTGCTAATAACTAAATATGATATATTTTTATGAAATACAAAAATGACATGACTCACTCATTGGTCGGTTTTGTTTTGTTTTGTTCAGAGGAAGAAAATTAATCGTGAACTCCTTTTTTCAAATCTTTAATCAGACCTTATCACTAAAATTCTAAACTTATCTCGAAAGAAATGATTTTTTTTTACATAAATGACTAAATGACTTTATTATGTCTAATGAATTTCTTAGTATAAATTTTTAACAGTAAAAGAATTTAAATCAAAATAAGCATTTCCTTTCACGAGTATGGACAAAATTAACTCTGCCCTATGAAGCCGGGCTGTTTAAATGTCATGGAGTCTATGTCACGTTTTATTTCTGAAATAATTTTTTAAATTGATTTAATTGCTTGTCTAGTATGAGGTATGCAATGTCCTCTTCAGTGATTTTATTGGATTGGTAATGCCCTTTAGGTTTTTTTATGCACCTACACAAGTGCCCGAAATTAAAAATGCTATTTTAATTATTTTTTTCAATAGATTTGTATTTTAGTTTGTGAACAATTGTACAGGATACTGAAAATACTAAAATAGGCTTAATCTTGCCACAAAGCATTAAAACCATAAAATGTAAGTTCATTGTTTGAACACATTTTCTTGATTTAAATGACATATAAATATTTTTCGTACTACACAAAGGCAACAGTCCGTCATGTTCGGGCCAAACAAATAACGCATTAACGGAGGAAGCATCGGTCATACTTCGGAAACGCAGGACAATAGAATCGACCCAACCTTCGACCGCTCGAGCGCCACACGCGGGCAACAAACAGTTCAACTATAGCAAACTCGTAAACGATCGCCCTGGAAGACTCGAAGCCGAGAGGCAGATGCGTGCAAAAAGTCTAAATCAAGGTTAGTGTTAATAAAAAATATATTACCTTTGCGCTACTTATTATTAATATATGTTATTGAAAAGATGATTGAAAGAATGACTACAATAAAAAAAAGTCTAAAAAGAAGTTAAAAACAAAAACTCACCATATAACTTTCTTTATAAAATACCTTGTCTTTTACAAAAGTTAAGTTGAAGTCAAAAGGGAGCTACGCTTGTTTTGGGGGTTCTTATATGGGAACATGGGAGCATTATATGGGAGTTCGTATTTAGATACTCTGGTGAGTCATGAGCTAGACCAACAGCCCTCATCAACCCATATGTACGAGGGGTGATTAAAATGTATCCAAAATTAAGATGAAAGTAACATTTTAAAAAATTTAAGATTTCAATATAGGTTCCTTGCCTATGAATACACTTAGTGTAGCATTTTACCAGTCCTTATATACCATACTTAAATATGTTCTTTTAACTTGGAAAATAGGTAAAAATCTCTAGGGGTAAGGTCTGGTGAATATGGTAGATGCTCCATCATTTTTAACCCTGCTTTCTTTATTACGTTTATTACGGAAATTTGAACTCGTAATTTCTTGTGATTGTCCATTATCATTCTACATATCTTTTGTGCAGAAACTCGTCTGAAAAAAAAAATAGAGCAAATGTAATTCATCTTTAAGAAATGATTGAATACTACCAAACGAAATGTTTATGAACCTCAGCTATAAAACATATTATACTGGTTATTCTTCTATCATTCCATACTAGTTCATCAACTTTTTTCTGTTTTCTTCTGTTAGAGAGGTGAAAGGTCTTTCCATACTGCATTCATCTTTACAAATAGTTTCCCCACGCTTAAGCTTTGCACATTAACAAGCCACTGTATAATGAAAGGCAATTTTAAGTCATAATTTAAGTAAATATTTTTTTGGTAGGTATAAATAAATTTTATGATTATAATTATATTTATTAAATTATAAGTACATTTTTATATTTAAATAAAAAAACAAAAGTCAACCAATGCGTATCATAAATATTAGGTCTTAACCTATGAAGTTGCCGTTTCTTATGAAATAAGTTAAAGTAATTTTTTTTTTCAAACATGTTTATTTATGTTATTCAAAGTAATCACTCGTGCAATCGATGCATCTTTGCCAACGCAGTGGCAGTTTATTGATGCCCTTCTTATAAAAATGAACTGGACGGGAGGCAACAAACTCTTCAAAGGCATTTTGTACTGTCGGGAATTGGATTTTTTTTCCGTTAAAAATTGTCCAAATTTTGAAAAAAGTATTAGTCAGTAGGTGCAAGGTCTGTTGACTATGGCGGATGAAGGAGAACTTCAACCCCAACTCTAGCAGCTTGGAGACTGTTTGTTGCGCAGTATGGGGTCGCGCGTTGTCGTGAAGGAGCAGCGGGGACGACCGACCAAAGCTGGTCGCAGACGTGCGAGCTTCTCCATCTTTGTGTTCGGTTCTTCACAGTACACATTTGTAGTAATGCTCATGCCGTTTTATAAAAAGCTGTGATGAATCACACCGGCACTAGACCACCAAACAGTGATCATCACATTTTTAGAGGTTATTTTTCGTTTAACACATTGCTTTGGTGCTGAACCAAAGTCTAACCAACTTGCTGACCGCTTTCGATTGTTGAACGGAATCCAATTTTCCAGAACGGAAGCGGGCAAACCATTAACGGGTGGTGCGTTCGTTTGTTAACTTCTCTCCGTAAACGTTGTTGTGTTACGTGCCGTTTGTGCCGCATTAGTGCCACGATGGAATATTCCATAATTACACGAATTTTTCAAGTGTCCATTGTGACGAAAAATGTTCAAAAGTAATGAAAACACAACGCTAATCAATAAACAAAAGACTGCCTTTGTAAAGAGACTGTCAAGTTTTTAAAATAAAATTAATTTGAATTTAGAATTCACAGCCAATCAAAATTTGTTTTTGGTTGAAATGGCCAGTACTGAAAAACGGCAACTTCATAGCTTAAGTCCACCACGCTGCTCCACTGCGGGTTGGGCACTGTAACGACCGCCATCTATTGACAGCGTCCGGGACCGACTGCTTAACGTGCCCCCCGAAGCACGGGATATGTCAAGAGATAATAACAACAAAAATATTTAAATTGTGTACAGACCTATGAATGTTATTCACTTAAATATTCCTATCATAATATTATCTAACTTTTTAAATTAATTTTTTTTTCTTTATCAAAATTATTTTTTTTTACAGTAAAAGAAGATTTACTAATTGATTTAGACATGCCACCGGTTACCGGTTTAAGTACGCCACCAAAAAAGTCTGAAAACCAGAACATATCTATATTGGACCAACCCATAGATGTGCCAGAATTGGGTAAGACAAAGTACCTTGTTCACATAATAATTTATGTATACCTAATTGAGACTCTCTTTTTGTTTTAAGAAATACTTATTTGACCATTTGTTGTCTGTGTAGTTTCTAACAATTTTTATAAGTATAAAATTATCTACTGAAATTTTTTCCACGGTATTACGAAGTGCCGTAATATTACATACATACATACGTTATTAAGCTCTAAAGCAATTAAAATTTTTGAGAATTAAATCATAAGAGAAAAATTAGCTAAATGTGTGAACTAATTACTATTCCGTATATTAACGAATAGCAGTGCCCACGATTACACCCTCGTTAAATTTGGATTATGTATACTTGTTTCATTAATAAGGCGCCGCCGCGCCGCCCGTCACACTCGTGTCGCCTGTCGATATTATTGCAACTTCCGCGGTTACTACTTCCGCTTTTTTTGGGTCACAGCGTGATGTTATATAGCATATTACTTTCCTCAATAAACAAGATTCTAAATGCAAAAAAATTGCAAAATTTTACCGGTAGTTCCTGAGATTAACGCGTTTAAACAAACTTTTCAGCCGTAGGTATATATTAATTTTACCGCTTAGCCTAGTGGGTAGCGACCCTGCCTACGAAGCTGCAGGTTCTGGGTTCGAATCCCAGGTCGGGTCAGTATTTATATGATGAATATTAAAACTGGTACGGGTCTTTGTTGTTATATGTATGTGGTGTCTTCGCTTGGTACCCAAAACACAAGCTAATGCTTAGTTTCGGGCCTAGACGTTGTTGTGATGTATACGTTAAAAAAAATACTATAGAATATAGACAAGAAAACTGTTCTATTATTTATCATTTAGTGTTCTATGACATAATATATCTATAGAAATTAAATAATATTTTTTATGAAATCTCAACATATGAAAGGTGTGTAATAATGCTCAAGAAAATTGTCCTCTCTAATACCAAGTAGGTTTGGGTGTTATATTTGGTTGCACATAAAATTCCAAAAATTAAAGATAAAGTCAGTTATGAACACCTAAACAGTTAAACATACTTATTTCTATTCTATTGTACCTTATTACACATATTATAATTGATTCCAGATCTGAACACAGAATGCGGTGAACCGATTGCAGTAAGCTCCGATAGTCTTCCAAATTACAATACATCTCAGGACATACCAAGAAGCTATTCGAACCTGTACAGTGCCAAGTCCTTAGAAAATTTATCTACTTCAGCGTTCAGTGTAAATACTGAAGCTTCTACACAGAACGATCCATTCGACACTACGCATTATTGGTATACTAGTAAAAATGGAACTATGAGCAGAACTAATAATCATGATATACGATTAGACGACACCGTTTCTATGCAACAAACAAACGAATCTCACGTATACTCAAGGCACTCCACTACGAATAACGAAACGCCTATGTATAACAACACATTAAATACGCAAAGCCAATCGAACAGACAAACGGACAATGTTTATGGTACACTATCAAATTCTATATACGGAACCAGAAATATAAACTCGGTCACAGAACAGAATGGCGCCGCTCTCTCACAAATGTCCTTAGACGATAGAATATCGGAGTCGTTGAATCTTAGATCGAAGAATACAAACAGCGAGAACGTATATGCTAACAGTTATCTAGCCGGCTCTTCCACATGCAGCAACGGTTATGCTCAAAAAAATGAGAAATACCATGACATGCCCATATATGGAAATTTCGAGATAACACCTCAACAAAGCCAGTTCATACTAGAAACTAAGGATTATTATACGAAACTATCGACGCCGTCCGGATCGCAATCTCAAAACGACTACTCCAAGAACATCTATATACCTGAATTCGAAGAGGAAAGCGCAAAATTAAAAGATTTCAGCGATACTAAAGAATATTCCAAAAATTACTCGTCAATGAAATACCAGAGCTTCCCACAGTACGGGTATGGATACGCTGTGACGTCACAGAACGCGACTTATGACGAGGTCAACGATGTAAACAGTGTATACAGTGAAATAGATCAACCCAATGGTGTTTATGCTAATGCTCGACTGTATGACGAGGTTTATGAAGGAACGCCGAGACCGCACCGTCCTGCGCCGCCCTGCCCCAGCCAACCAAAGTAATTTAACTCGAAATAATTGTCTAATTTCGAATATTATACAATAATTTTAACAGCGCTCTCGCTCTTGACTTTCTGTCCCATATACTGCGTGATGTTAGTTTTTAACTTTTTTATCTCTAATTGAATTTTATTTGCATGTTTTTTGTCAATTTAAATTATTACGATTGGCGAACGTAATAAAATGTGACAACATATATCTCGAATCCTCCCCTTTTTTTCACCTTTTGTTACATTTCACCCTCCTCGCCCCTCCCTTTTTAAGGACGTAGTTTATGACAGATAATTATTGTAAAATTTTAAGTGGGATGCCAAAAAAACGTCTGTCACCCCAGTGTGGTATTAATTTAGCTTTGAAAACATTTTTTAATATTACTATCTATACTTTTTTCATTTATTATACACACTGAAAGACGAATAATGAGAATAATAAGGTTTTTCAGCGCTAAATCAATGCCTTTCTAGGACCTAATTTTATTAACTAGTAAAGTGTGTGATATTCTCTACATAAAAGCGCTTTAATCGCTAAAATCGCTAAAATTATCATTTATTTTATTGTATCTATGTAATAATTAAATTCCAAATAAGGCAGCTGTCGAATATAATGTAGGACTGATCTGATATTAAATTCAATTTTAAGGCCGCACCATAGTTAAAGAGATATGTCTACTTAATCCAATAAGCATTGATTCTTTTACAACCTATTTTTCAAGCTTATGTTGTATATTTCAGTCTGCATGTACCTTATAATTTGTAAATATCCCTCTGTCAAAAAAATCGTCATAACTTTGTCCACAATAAGTAACAAAAATTTGGATATGAGTCTGTATTTTATAGTCTATGAGCTGCAGAACATGACAGACATATAAACTGATGGAAGAGTATGTGCAGATTCTCCAGTTAAATACTAGAGACATGTTATTTAAGGAACAACTATTTTTCTGCTCTCCGGACCTGCACAATCTAATTTAACTTTAATAGATTTATAAAATTGAAATGTTGTGAAATGATACTAATACAAAATAACAGATACGTGTTTTTCTAACTTTTGTATCGAGTCAATCACATTTTTATGTTAGCTCGTTTATCAACTTACAAAGTTAAGATATTGTAAAATTTATGACATTGTGGCACTGGTTGATGGCAACTGAGAATTGGAAAACAGTATCACATTCCATGCAGTTGGCTAATTGTTGTAACGGATCTGTAAGCTTAATATATGTCATTACTTAAGGAACCGTAACTTGAAATTATTGAAATGCTTACTTGTAAATATCTAGAGTAAACACTAAGCAAGGCTATGTCTTCAACTGTATGACAACTATTTTAATTTCATCTCTATACGTATCACTTATATCGAAATAAGCATGTTTTATTTATAATGGAAATGTAGTTTCACATGGTGCCTCACCAGTAAGTACCTGTTAGATTTATCATAAGTTTAAAAAGATTTATTTCGATCATGTAACAAGTTTTCACTATCCATAATCTACCTTAACTTACTCATTTTAAGAATGGCCCTAAGGTCTGACCTTTCGTAGAATTATTATAATGTATTCTTTTGAAATTGGCTGAACCGATTCAAATGACATCTACGATCTTGGATCGGATACGACACATCTGTGTTGGCACTGTGCTACTTTTTTGGAAACCAAACCTAAAGTAGAACGAGAAACAGAAAATATTCTAAAACATAGTATTTTTCACAATATTTGATTTATGGAAAAAATGATTCTGAATCAAAAATTAAGTACAGTATGAACCTCGATAATAATGTATATTTTAAGAATACTACTACCATTAAGAAAGTTAATATTATGATTATTCGATGAAAACGGACAAAACCCGGTTTTATATTTTTCAGGTTAGCATTTTCTCATTCTCGAAAAGGGTACGTAGTCGACGTCCGGGGGCATGTCGGTCTAACCACCCATAGCACAGGAATAACCAATATATATATATATGCATAATGTACAAAATTTTGTATATAAATACAGCGAAAATCCAACTCGCAAATTTCCGAGACCTTCGGTCCCCTCTCACTTGATATATAGTAAATTAGGTACTCGCAATAAAAACATATTAAATTAAAATTTTAGTTAGTTATTGATGTGACTAAAAAGTTTTATTTGTTGTATTTCTCACGTCTAATTCTTTAATAAGTGTTAATTTACCCTCCTTTTTAACCCCCTACGAAAAAGAGGGGTGTTATAGATAAAGATCGTCAGTTTAAAAAAAAAATTGTGGTCAATACAATGTCAATTCTTAATGTTTTGTGTAATTAATAGTTTGATACATTTATAGAGTTTGACAAATGCCCTCTTTGTGTATGTATAAATATGTACAGTTTTTAACATAAACCAGAAGCCTGTATTACAATAAAACGTTATTCAATAATATTTGTATTATCAATAATACTTCTTCCTGAGAAACCCGACGAAAAATACGTCTGAAAATGGTACAAAATAATGTGAATCCGGCTATGAAAAACGACGTTAAAAATTTAAGAATAAGTTCCATAGTCATACGATGTCGGCGAGATAAGTCTGGTAAAAAATGAATAAAGAACATACTTTTATAATATACTCTATGCCTAGCTCAACACACTTCGACCGACGTTTATCTAACTTTTCGATTCCTTTCAAAAAATTTGATTTCAGCGCGTTTGTTCGCTAAAGATCTCGTCTAACGTAATTCATGGAACTTGGCCATGGTGAAGGCAATTGATGACGACACGTGTGCACCCGTGCATTGTCCTTGTAGAAGAGACTTTTTTACTTAAATGCGGCCGTTTTTCATTATAATTTTCTCAAAACGGTCCGAGAATTAACATAGTTTATTGTCGTTGATAGTTTTTCTTTTCTGGCGGTAGTCAATGTGAATTGCACCACGAGCGTTCCAAAATACTTGAAAATACCGTACCCGCATGACTTTGTTGGCCGATAAAACTGCTTTGGCCTTTTTCAGTACTGGTTTTTCGAAAGTGATCCGTTGTTTCCACCGTTCTTTCGTTTCTGGAATGTGGTGATGTATTCACACTTAGTCTAATATAAAACGCCACAATTTTTTTTTTGTCTCGTTGAAACATCGCCAAACCAACTTACGAGAAACTAAGCATCCTCGTGGTCGTACTAGTAGGACAAATTAGTAGTACCTGAGGAAACGCCCCTTCTGAAGTGGACACGTGGGTGCGTTTTTGATCTATTGTGGGTAAACGCAGCATCAATCGGGCGGACGGCTTTCTTATATCTAAATGTTGATAGGTACAAGATAATACCCGGGGCATCCCACACAGCACCATCCAGTCCCAAACTAAGCAAAGCTTGTATTATGGGTACCAGACAACTGATACACACACTTAAATATTATTTATAATACAAATGCATAAGATATTTTACATATACAGATATGGAACAAATAGACGTATTCATGCACACAAATATTTGTCTCGGGTAGGAATCGAACCCGCGACGCTTGGCTCCGCAGTTTGGTTTTCTAACCACTCCGCCAATCCTACTAACTACCAACCAATGCTTACTATTACTATCTCTACAATTTTACGGATTCTCTTATTTATTCGGATCCGATCATTTAATACGATATGATATCAAGGTGTTGTTCATGTGTTTGGGGTGTAAACTCGAAAATCTGAATAAATTATGAAAACCACGCGAACGAAGTCGCGAGCGGTATTTTATTAATTTAACTTGTGATTTCAACTCATATAATATGAATACAAATAATTGTTTTTTTTTAATCTATCTATCTATCAGAATAATCCAAAGTAGGTACGTATAGTAAAAGCGTTATAGCGTTCGAGTAATTCAGACTTTTCTGAAATTGCCTAGACCTTGCATCAATAGTTTTGCTGTCATTAGATAAATCAAAGGTTAGGTTTATTGAAAAGATCCTTTTTGAATAGATGTAGAGCGTGTATTAGAGAAGGAGGGCGTCAATTTGAGCATTTATCGCAATTAAAAAATGATAATTTTTAATTCAATTGTTTTATTTTTCATTTACTATTACAGGCATAAAACTCATTTTACTCGCAAAAAAACATAATGTTGTCTTTAATGACAAAAATCAAAGAAAATGTGAGTCTCATTGATTAAACGTACCTACGTCATACTGAAACTTTCGGATTCCCATAAATAATTTCACTTATGCTGCTGACGACATAGTCATCATGGCAGAGTCGCTGGAAGAGCTCAGCGGAATGGTTAACGGCCTCAATGTCGCCTCTCGACGGGTGGGGCTCGGGATGAACTTGGACAAGACGAAAGTCATGTTCAACGAACATATTCTCCCGTGACCGGTAACCGTAGAGGGTGCGACTCTAGAAGTTGTGCAAGACTATGTCTATTTAGGACAGACTGTCCAGTTAGGCAAACACAACTTCAACAAAGAGGCCGACCGGAGAATTCGGCTGGGCTGCTTTCGGGAAGCTTCGTCATCTGTTCTCGTCGCCACTACCACAATGTCTGAAGACCAAGGTCTTCAACCAATGCGTCCTACCTACAATGACGTACGGTGCCGAAATGTGGACTCTCACGGCAGGACTGATCCATAAATTTAAAGTCGCTCAGCGTGCTATGGAGCGGGCTATGCTCGGTGTTTCTTTGATGGATAAAATCAGAAACACTGAAATCCGTCAAAGAACTAAAGTTGTCGACATAGCCGAAGCGATCAGCAGGCTGAAGTGGCAATGGGCCGGTCACATTTGCCGTAGAACGGATAACCGATGGGGTAGACGAGTTCTCGAATGGAGGCCACGTACCGGAAAGCGAAGCGTTGGACGCCCCCCGGCCAGGTGGACAGATGATCTGAAGCCCCATACCGGGGGTAGTTGGATGCGAAAGGCGGAGGACCGTGTGTGGTGGCGAGCCTTGAGAGAGGCCTATATCCTGCAGTGGAGAGACACGGGCTGATGATGATGATGATGATTTCACTTATGATACATTGATTGTTTTTCAAAGTATATACCGCCATAATTGACACATTTTTGCATTCGGTGGAACCATTGTAAAAAGCAGTTGGACAAATTTCTTTAGGGACCTCTTCAATAGCTTTATGGACTGCATTCGCAGCCGATTCAGGGCTTGTGAAACGTATGTCTCTAAGTTTGTCATTAATTTTCGGGAACAAAAAGAAGTCGCATGGTGCGAGGTCTGGAATGTATGGCGGTTTCGTCATCAGTTTTACATTTGAACCCTTCAAATACGCTTCTGTTACCTTAGCGGTATGTGAGGACGCATTATCGTGGTGAAGGACGACTTTGCTTAGAGGACGCTTTTCCTGAACTTTTTCTAAGACTCTGGGTAAGCAAGTGTTGACATACCAATCTCAGTTACTGTTCTTTGGTCTTCAAGTGGCACTTGTTGCGTAATGTCCTGATTTGCCAAGAAAGCAACCATTTTCTGGCCAACAACGGTTCGACTTTTCTTAACTTTCGTTGGCAAATCTTCAAAAGGAAAGACCCATTCTGCCGATCGACTTTTTCTTTCCGGTTCAAAGCAGTACACCCAGGTTTCATCACTTGTCACGATAGTATAGACAGCCAATGATTGCCCTCCATTAAATCCCATGTATTATTATTAAGCTTTGCTATCATTTTGCGACACCACTCTACACGCAGTCGTTTCTGGTCTTCCATCAAATCATGCGGTATCCATCGAGTGTAAAGCTTCCGTACCTTCAGACATGTAAAATCTTTTGCACTTGACTCATTCCAATGCCTAATATAGTACGAATTTTCTGTCATGTAATTTTTTTATCAGTCTCAACTAATTGACGTACGGCGTCAATATTAAATTCGGTAACCGCAGTCGCTAGTCGACCTTCACGTGCATCGTCACGGAGATAATTACTTCTACGTCTAAAATCACTGAACTACGTATATACAGAGTTACGAGATGGAGCTTTATTACCAAATGCCAATTGAAATCTCTGGCAACTCCCTGACTTAGGCCGTGCTTAAGTCGCAGCGAAACTCATGAATCATAGCGCGAAAATTTTTGCTAGTTAAGTTCATTGTAATTCCGACACACAATTTTCAAACCGACGACGCTACGATCAATAATCAAATGCCTATCTCGCAATTTAAAAAGTAACGTGTTCCCAGAGAGTTCCATTTTCAAATTTCATAAAAGGCTTTCTATTTCTTCTCTTGTAAATGGCCAGTTCCGAAACGTTTAGTATACCACACGTAATATCACACTTTCATGTCACATTCACAACCAAAGTTTGATAAGTTGCACGAAAATGTAATATTTAGACTTATTTAATTTGAAGAAAATCGGTCCCTTTTAAATAAAAATTGCAATATTTTATGTTTCATAACAAAAAATAAAAAACCGGATATATTTTACAATTTAAAAATTTTCAGAAACAAGCAAGTTTTTCATGAAGTTTGCCAAGTCAGCTCAGTACAATTGGAGCTGTTTAAAATTTAAAAAATGTGTTTAATGCATTCGATGTTTCAACTATTCCCAAAAAGTGAATTTTTGTAAATCTGTGAAAATGACAGCAAAACTTTTCATGCAAGGTAGAGACTAAGCAATTTCAGAAAAGTCTAAATTACTCGAAAGCTATAACACTTATACAATACATACTTTGAATTATTTTGATAGAGCATGAACCCAGCTATCGGTACTCAAGAGTTTGCGCGCTATTTATGGGACACCTTGTATATCTACGTAACGATACCACACGATACCTACTCTCTTGGGTGTTTACTGTTCGTCTAAACGCTTTTAACTTCCTTTGTCTAAATTAAACCTATAGGTAAATAAAATGGAGGCTGGATAGAGATAGGTACATCTCTGGGTTAACTAAATTCACCTTAATGTCACTGAAACAACAATTTAATCCAAAATTTGATTAGCTATTATTATATGGCTTTATCTGCACCTGACATGAAGTTAAGGATGATGACAGGCTAACAAAGGTGGGACGAAGGAGAGGGCGAATGTGGTTGTTTTGTGAAATGGCACGCTAAATTAAATACAGTATTATTTTTATTTTATTCTCGTTGTGAACATATTTTGAAGCTACAGGCATTAAATATGCTGCAGCTATAGCCTAAAAACTGTGATATATATGCCATGTAATTTTAAATGTATTTTATTTCGCTGTGAACGTAAATGAAGTGCGATTTTTTTTATATTTATATTCTTTTCTTTTACGTCCCTTTTCCTATGGCAGCTTGTTTACTTTTTAACTTTATATTGTTCTGGATACAGTTATGTATGCAGCTAATTTTAAATTAAAATTAGGTTGATAAAGTATAATGAAAACAGGCAACAATAGGGACTTTTATTTGTACCATCACGCTTAAAACTGCCCCATGATACTATTTCGTAACATCGTTTATAAACGCTCTACTATAATATAAAATTATAAACAACTTAATCGACTGCCCCCTTTCGTTAGAGCTAATTAAATTTAAAACAACTCGTAAATGTAAAAGGTCTTATCGATCAAAAAAATTTTTGTTATCCATGGCCCTACATCTTGAAACCTAGGTTACAATGATTGACAGGCCTCTGTAAGGTTTTCTAAAAAAAAGTTGATTCAAAGACAACAGGAAGACTGACGAGAGAGTCCACAATCTCGCTCACTTGGGCCCTCACGTGTCGAAGTCGATCGAACGTACGATTGTCACAATTATACATTTTTACTCCTACAATGTCGGTCTCCACCTACTCCTGGGCCCGTAGGCTAGAGCCCCCTCCTGCCCCCTCTCAAGGTACGGGTGATGTATATCAACAAATATAACAAATATGTTTGTAATAGTTGAGGTAGGCGATCATTGTAAAATCTACAACGATTTTATGGATGTGGATATACGATATTTAGTAACACTCCCTAAATTCAAAAATTAAATTAAAGCGTTATTGGTTTAAATAACTGTAGCTATCGTCGTTTTATATAGACTTTGCGAAAAAGATATAATTGAGGACTGCTACAGTTATTGCAGTCATATTAATAGTTAGAGGCCATAAAAGTAGGAATACGCTTGACTCGGTCCGTTGTCCTTATTTACTCTATGTTAAAGGCTATATGTCGTGATAGCCCAGACCGCAACGAACTTGTCTCAAATTTATAAGGCCATAGGGCCATGGTTCGAATCCGGTCGTGTACCAATGAGTTTTTCTGACTTAAGTACATTAACTATCGCTGACTCCGTGCCTCGGAGAGCACGTTAAGCAGTCGGTCCCGGACGCTGTCAATAGATAGCGATCGTTACAATCCCCAACCCGCAGTGGAGTAGGGTGTTGGATTTAAGCTCCAAACCCCTTCCTCACCTTTTGGGGAGGCCTAAGCCTCTGTTGTGGGGTAAAATGGGCTGATGATGATGATGATGAAAGGCTATATGTATAAAGACATGCTGCACCTAGGTATATTTAGGACTATAATAATAAGGCCCAGTTTTTAATTTTGTCTCAGTTTACACCTCGAATTCAAAAGTTTTCAAACGTTTATTTGTGATTTAATACATACTTATGAAAAGACAATGTGTTTAAACTATATTATAGAGAAGCGACGAAAAACCGCAAAAATGAGAAAAGTAATTTAAACAGTCGATATAATAATTGCATATAAAAAATCAGCAATGTATGAGTCGTACTCGCGCCTTTACTGCAATATAACGTATTTATAGCTACTACCAGATGACACGAAAACGCATGTCAATTTAAATATACTAAACACATAAAACTACGAATCGACGAAAAGCCCTCTTCTGCTTTTACCGTCTAACCACTCATACTCTAGCTAGCCGTGCAAGATGAGTTTTAGTCCGAGTTTCAATGCGCAAGGTCCCCGCGTGCCGGTCTGCATCTCCGTGAAATCCCCGCGCGCCAGTCTTCAACCCTGCAAAATTGCGTGATGTCACTACGATACTGTGAATAGACATTTATGACTATTAAAACCAAACGCTATTGTAAAATTAATTTACTCTACCTATGACTAAACTATATTTTTTTACTTGATATAATTACAAATTAACGATTTCCGGTTTGTCCCTTAACTTGTGCTGTGAGGTCTTGCTTTTCACCAAATTTCATGATTCTAGGTTAACAGAAAGTAACCTATAGGTTCTGATTTATTTACACGAGTGTTAAAATATGCGGCATAAATAGCCGTATCTTTTTATGGCTCCGACTAAGATACTTGATTTTTTTACAATTTCAAGAAATTGCAAACCTACGTATTTAATACTCGTATTAATTTCAAGTTGATATATTCACACGTGCCTAATAAAAAGGATCTTAACAGCTTTTTTTTACAACTTCAAGAGACTGCCGTATTTGAAATTAATTTCAAGTTGATATTTTCACACGTACGCAAGACAGACAGCCAGACAAACAACGAAGCGATCGCATACGGGTTTAATTTTTCTTTTTGAGGTACGGAATCTTTAAAATTACTTTCATTGTTATTGCCACTCTAATGAATCTTTAGTATTATTTCGTGTAAAAATAAATAACACCATAATAAGAAGCGCAACAAAATTATCTACCTACCAATAGTTTTATCGTTTCATTTCCAAAATACCTAGAACTAGAACTAGAAGGCTGCTATCAGTCGAAAGGTCAGACAAAAACTATGTCCAACATGGACCCAGAAGTAGGATTGCTAGATTGGTGAACCGATACTCTGCTGATCTCAGCTTCTTTGGAGGATGCTTCTCGTCGTTCTCAGCTAATGTTAAAAAATTGCTGTGTCAAGTTTCCATAAAAATAATCACATGTATAATGCGGTGTATAATCTTTTGTAATTCATTTCATTGTGTTTACTCATTCACTTGTTTAATAAGTATGTATAATGCCGATTGGCGTAAATAAAAAAATAATAATAATAATCCATATATATAACGAAAAAAACCCTGTTTTAAATTGGGTACCTACAGCCGTGTAATGTCTCTATCTCTAAATTAAGCGAGAACTGGGCCTTAATTATGTGGGCGGAGTCATGGATGGGCAAATGCAAATTTTTATATAACTAAGGATTAAAATTAAGCCAGCTCATTAGAATGACAATGTCTTCCCCGAACTGGTCGTAATAACTCCTCGGTTATCGAGGACGCCTGTCATTAGCATGCATGCGGCACCACTGAGTGCGATAAGCCGCCGCGTGGGCGACGTAGACATCCCATTTGTTGAAGTTATGCCATAAAACGAAGAATCGACTGCTGTATTTCATAACAATTTAACATAATTTTACTTCAATCATTAGTATAGGTATTAGTATAGGTAGGTACATATTCAAACTCGACAAGTGATTTTTATAAAAATACCGATTTACATAGCATCTGGCGTTGCTGTTACTTGTCACACGACAAATTAGTGTTTGTTGAAGTGTTAATATCGTTTTTATCTCGTATCTGTGCTCCGCCCGGCCGTGACGTGGGTGTACGGACGCCCGTGTGAATGGACCGCTGCTGGATCGATAATGCGATATGCGCATGTCAGCCCGCGGTTCCACAGCTGTGCCGAGGCTCTTCTATCCAGAAAACGCTGTACACCGCTATCGTGGACATTATTACTCCAAAATTGTGTTGTGTAATATTAAAATTATGGAACGCGACCATCGGAACCGTTGAACGGTTAGTATTGCTAATTTTTCATGTGTAATACGTTTAAAATGTTTTAGCGGTCTTCGGACGCCGCCATGACTTGATTGGCAGACCTGTTACGTTCTTGTTTCGCAATTAAAACTATGGAAACTTACTTAATTTGCGAGCGTTTATTAATATAATTTACAGAAATATTCAAACGTTTTAATATATTGAGATGCCATTGTAAGTAACAACCTATTGGATATGTCTCTAGTTATAGGTAAATATTGAATGTTATAATAGTATATCAAAATTAAACATAAGTATATGTATATGTGTTATTAATGATTACAATAAAATTGGCGTTATGGAACGAAATATATTGAAAAGCTTTTACGTGCGTGGGCTGCAAAGGGCACGCAGTACGTCAGAGCTGAACGCTGTATATAAGTACACAAGCCGAAATCGATTTAATGTAATCTTATTGTTGTGGATTCTATAATTAATTTACGTCGAAATACGTATTTGACGTAAATGGTTAATTGCTTTTAGGTTTACCTGATTCAACTAACAAATAGACATTGTAAATACATAAATTCGCTTTGACGCAAAGGTAAGTACGCAAGAACGTATATCTATTGTCGAATTTTGTTTGTGCATTTTTTTTGTTTAATTTTTTATAAAATTGTCTATTTATTTATTTACATTTAAACTCACCAATTTTGAGACAACCAATAATAATTATGCGACAGAATGTTAATTTAAATTTAAAAAAAGGATACAAAATTTTCTCTTCTCGTTTAATATGTATTTTAATTTATTTAATATTGTACTGGACGTTCTATTAGGTATGTATTGGAAATTGATAAGATAAGTACCTATTATTTTGCTTTCACATTCGTTTCTTTTTTGTTTTGTTCTGGACATCTTCTCTTCTTTCTGTTTCCTTTCTTGTTTAATATAATATGTGTATAAATAAATGCATAGGAAATATGATATGTAACAGATACAATGAAATCTAAATAGTAATAAACGTAAGAAGTTATATGAAAGTATGACTTCTTAAGGCTTCGTCACTATGTCGACAGTGGGGAAAAAAAATCTATTTCCAAAAAAAATTAAAAGTTAACACTAGTCGTAGCTACCAACCAAAAAAAAAAACAAAGGAAAATCGAACGTACGTCTTACAACTTGCAACAAAAATGTTAAGAAGTAACAAAAAAAAAAACAAAGAACCTACACTGCGAAAAGTGGATAACAAAACTAGTTGTGTTACCATGAAAATAGCAAAACTTTGATAAATTGAAAAGCTGGTACTACTGACTTTGACTACTTATAGCAATAGTTAAGTTGTCACTATATTTAGATAACTAGTAATCAAATTTTTTGTTACTTATAACTAAAAACTTTTTTCTGTGTAATTATATTTAAAAAAAACATACTAAAAGCGTATGGTTATCTTTCAGTGAAAGCGAAACCGTCGTGGGTTTAGATCGCTTTACCATTAAATGGTGACACCAAGTTACATAAGTATTTTCATATTATTTACAAGCTATCCACTGAAATGCCTCTGAAATGTTTCCTCGTGTAGAGATTATTTGTCAAATTATCTATCAAATTACAGTTTATCTCTCCTACAAAGGAATATAACAAACACATCAAAAGGGTTCAGATAAGCTCATTAATATTAAGCTTTACGATCGTTTGCAAAGTTATAAATAGAAATGGAGATAAATCAATAATTTGATGTGTAGGTAATTTTAGACTAATTAATGTGGTCACGTGCCCTAATCGATTCATTTTGAATGTCAATAAGTGTGTATAAACATCTCAAATTGAATATTTGTTTTTAAATTTTGCCCCTTTCGAATTTCTTATTATTTACAACGCTGAATCGCCATTAATATATTGTATTCTGGCCATATATGCTTACTATATTGTAAATTGCATTTTTATGGATCCATAATTTGATAAGAAACTGTACTGCTGTTTAGCACATTAAAGATATCCAGTTCTTTTATTCAATGTTTATTCAATTCTAGGAAAAATACATACGTATATCCTCGAGTAAAGTGTCGTTGATTAGGTATTTTAAAATCATTGTGAGGTTTCATTTAGGGTTTTTCAAAATCAGATACTGTTTAAGAAATATTCGGCTCTAAATTAGCTTTTTTGCGTGCGTTTTCTGTTTCGCTCCCCTTAACTCTTGAGCTGCTGATAAATTTGAAAAACCTATAATATTTATTAACACATAGAAGGTACAAACTTTCTACCAAAATTATCATGATTATGTAGCTAGAGTCAACTGAGACACGAGTTTTTTAACTAACGAACTCATAATTATAAATATTAATTTTTATTCATCTTTGACATGTTTTGTAATTCGTTATTTTTATATTTAATTTATTGTTTGTAATTATTATTGTACTTGGTATAGGCTATAGACAATGCCTTTTTACAGCAGCTGAAATTAAATTTTAACTCGATGCTTTTTGACATTGTGTATTAGTTTCATAATCTGTAGTCCTATAGATTGAATTTTTAAAAACACGTATTTCCGATTGTGCATTACTAACTTAGTGTACCGCTTTTATATGTTAATACTTATTGAATGACGAAGCTAAGGGTATGTAATGTAGCTACAGTTTGATTAATTGAATTGAAAAAGTTATAATGATCAAGTTATTGCGTAGTTCAACTCTCAACAAATTCATGATTTCGGTTTAGAATAAGTTTTTGTTGTTAACATTGCTACGCATCCCTTTATAACATATTTATATAAATCAGACCAATAATAGAGGGATCGAAATTGCAAAAGAGGTAAAAGAGCACTTTATTCGATTCCCAAAAAGTTGCATGGCCAAACGGTTCAAAAATTAAGGCCAAAGGCCCGTCATTTATTGTATTTAATTGAAAACTGGTGATTTAAACATGTTTTGCTCTTAGTTTCACACCAGAAAAATTGACAATAGACAATATAAACGGCTCTATCAATAGGTATGTACGCAAGTAATTTGTCTAGGTATAATGCAACAAATTATATCGTATTTTTACCCGACTAAAGCATCTGTATTTGTGTTAGCTTTTCATGGTTAAACTGCTGAACCAACCTTGACATTTAGCAAGGATATAACTTACATCTTGAAGGTGGCCTTAGGTAAATGCTATTTTTTACTGCGGAGGAAGATAAAAGGGTATTTTGGTACCTAAATTTCTGTTTTGTCCACAAAAACTCAGCCCCTTACGCTCACAGTTATGGTGATAGACAACCCTTGATTTCCTATCGATTCTCAGAGGGTTTGGTGGTAACGATTGTGCGTGGGTGGCAGTGACGAAAACGTATGAAAGGTTTCAGAATTCTCCAGGAAGTTCCACAATAATATATTGTGTTATATTGGTTAATTTTATATTTCGTTTACTTTGGCAAATACAATACAAATCCACTGGAGCATTGATCGCTGAGTCCATGAATATTATAACAGTTTACACAACAAATTAATTATCCTGGCATACCTACTATAATATATCAAGGACATTCTCGCAAATTAAAATCAAACGTTATTTGAGCATTGATGTATTATTCGGGAATACGATTTCCAGTTCATATAGATGAACAAATCTGTTTTCACGTATGCCGTATTAGATTAAATGTTACCTATTAATAATTATATACTATTTTTAATTTGTAGTTATTTAATAAATACGGAATCTTTTTCATGAATAGAGACAATCTGTAGTATTTTAGTAAGTTTTTTTTTATTTATTTTATGTATGGATTTTCAAGTAATAATCCAGTGTTAAACATTGATAGCTGCTGACATCAAAACTACTATCATAGCTACGATGTTCTACTTGATTGTATACCGCTGCATGTAGTAATGACGTCACGTTAATGTTTCAATTTTTTTTCAAATATTTCTGTTATTACGCCTCCAAAAAAATTCATAATATCGCTGTTGAATAACTACACCTATTCCTATAAATGCAAATATTTTTGGTCTATGTTACAAAATTCTTTAACAACACCTTTGATATTTCAATATTTTTATCTTAAAGATACCGGGCATTTCTAATATTAGATAAGGGTGGGTACGGAATAAGGTCGAGGGAGACATAAAGCGATACCCTCCTACGCGCTGCCGCCGCTCCAGTCTAATCATTTAAAACGCTGATGAGGACGTCTCACAGATTTAACTACTAATTAAGAGGGTATAAAACTCCTACGTACTTCTTATACTGAACTTTAATTAAGGCTTTGTGATTAGGCATAAAAGTTTCATTCAAAATAACATCATTTTACAAGTTGAATATCTATGAGCTGTTCTTTCATTTAATTTTAATAAAAATTTAAATTAATACCTCAAATATTAAAAACCGAGGGGTGTTTCTGATAACAAACTGTCTCAGGGATAGTTTAGAGTTCGGACCACATAACGTAGGTACCTATAGGCACAACGTATAATCTGTAGACTGTGCTATAGGTGTGTACAAAAAATTCTAAAACTAAAATAAGTAAGAAGTGTAAATACTTAAGTTTAGATAGTTAATAGTACCTAACTGTATTTGAACGATTTCCTAGTTTATTTTTCAAATGGTAAATAAGAAGTGTAGAAAATGAAGTAACTAATAAAAAAAGAGAACGAGTTATGATAAAGAAGCCATAAATAGTAATTATGAGAAAAATCACAGATCTTGTGGTGCGCAAGATCTGTGCCAACACAAACAAAGTGTTGGCAAAAGTAGAGTTGAATGCAGAGGCAGAAAATTTTGTATCCAGAGTAATTAATTGCTAATTCTTTTGTTGAAAACAGGTATTAACAGATTCATTAATTTAATAATTTTTGACTACATACAGATGTGATGTACGGTCGCGTTTGGCGGCCGACCGTGTGGGCGCTGGTGCTGCTTGGCACGCTGGCGCCCTCCCACGCCGACGGGAATATAGGTAATTACTCGATTAGACAAATTGTGCGGAATCTCACACCTGCCTGCGACTATTAGCAAATTAGTTACTTGCACTCGTTTTGCGGATAGACCATATGTGGAATGATCTCACCAAAACAGAATGTTTATTGAGTAGTTCGTTTCGAGGTCTATCTCAAACAATACGTTAATATATACGCCAATGGATAATTACTTAAATATTTAAATAATAAAAAATACTATCATATAAATTTTACTAAAATATTATTAGTTACAGGGGGCAAATCTATAACAAAAATATGTTTGGTGGGTGGTCTTTAAATTGAAAATCGATTTTTTTAACGGTTTTCTTTTACACAAATGTGTTTTGTTGTTTTTGTTTGTCCCCATTTACAATACCTTTATAACATTCAAGTCATATTTATATGATAGTATATTTTATTATTTACTTAAGTAGGTAGCTAGCGAACAAAAAACACTTCGTGGTACATTTCACATTGTTCAAACAAAATTCTATAGATTATAGAGCTTGTTTTTCTCTTTTCAGTTAATAATTTTTTACGCAGGTTTTCTAATTTTTTGCATTGCTGTTTATTTTTCTTTTACAAACTAAAAAAACTAAATAGAGTTTTCTCGTGTTTTAAATTGCCCGGTTATAATTCACGCACACAGAAACGGTTTGTACATGGTTAGTATGGTGTAGCGAGAATACCTACGTAATCTGTTGAGTCACACAAGTACATATATGTAAAAGTTGGCCTGTCATTTTTGTTAACATTGCATTGCGAGGATCCATCCCACTGACTTATATGTACCTAGGGTACTAGACTGTACGTACCACAGTATGGAACACCGAAGAAAATCGTTCAGATCGCGGTGCTCTGAACGACTTCGAAATAGTCGTTTGTGGACCGCCTGTCAGTGTAATCGATTGACATTATTGTGTATTTTGGAAAAATATCTGAGCAAAATGCCTTGCTATGCTTTTACAAAGTGTATAAATAACACCCGAAACTTTAAAAGGCGGATGGGATTACTTATCACACGTAACTTTACAATATTTTATTAATTTAGTTTTTACTAATTTTATTTTTGACAATTACAAATTTGACAATTGCACATAAGTTGAATTAGTTGGTAAGCATGACGTTAATACTCATTTCATCTCAATTCAATCATTTACATTGCTGTACACCTACCCTTTTCGCTATCTCGCTCAGCGCAGCGGTTCAGACTCAAATTTTGTAAGATCAAAGAAGGCAGGGCGTAATTTTCGGACCACTAGACTCTTAAGTCTAATGAGACATTGTGGATCAAATTCAATATTTTTCTAGCGAAAACGTAATTCTGTATTCTCAAAAGCCATTTAAAACATTACAATTTTCGAGAATCATATAAGACATACCAACTTTCATGATACAAAATTACGTTTTGACAAGAAACAAAATATGCACAAAATTGCAATCGACTATCTTCGGACACGTTCGGCCGTTCTCGTTTACGTTACGTGCGCTGTACAATATAAAGGGATCTTCGCGTCTAGTAATTGGGTACATTTAAGTCGGTGGTCCATCTAGACCATAAAGGTATATATACTAGCGTAAGAGAGGAACACAGTGTGCGAATGACATCCAGCTCTTTGCGGAAATCCTACATGCGAGAAAGAAATGCAAGAAAATCTGACATAAAACCTCTTTGAACACATTTAGTCTTCATTACTCACTTGTCAAAATAAGGTCCAGCTTTGTTTTCTATTTTGTGTTATAATCGTTTTGAATTCTACAAAAATTAATTCTTGTGATAAAAATGGTGTCGTGTTCAGTTTTAAATTGCACTGTAACATATGTTAATAATCCAAATAAAGAGACATTTCACCGGTAAGTACTGCCAATAACATATTGTTATCTTAATGCTTATTTTTATAAAAAGCGATCCTAAATTTACTTGGTTATACCTCAGTAGTATACGGTAAATACTTTATTTTGTAAATAATTTGTTATTTTAAACAATTATGTGTACGATACAAAAATATTGTGTAAAATTACAATGTAACAATTAAGCATAGGGATTGCACAAAATCTATCGATATGTCGATATTTTCAAATATAAATATTTTGTAAATTTGATATTACCTAATTGCACCTGTTCCACTGGAATGATGTCGTTAACTGTTTTTAAACATATTGTGAGGTTTATTTAGCCTGGCAGCACATTGTAAGAGAAAGTATGACATCTATACATATATACTACACATAGGGTATATATGTAAATACAAGACTTTTTCAAATGAAAATATAAGATATATACACAATTAATTTTAATCGTTATTTATTTATGATTTAAAATCTGATGCTCTATTTAATTTTAATCGTTATTTATTTATGATTTAAAGTCTGACGTTCTATCTGTTCTCTGATTATGAACGTCGTAAATAATTTAACTTTGAATGACAAAACTACTGTATACAATAGTTTAACCTCATTTTCCTCCAAGAAACTGCGGTGTTAAAAAATGCTTCCTGATAATGATGACTATTTCATAATATCCAGGTTTCCTGTAAACACGGAAAAATGTTAAATAGAACAGGTGGGACTCCTCGAAAACATTCTTTGGTTTACAGTAGACATTTTACGGATAACTGTTTTGTCTAACTAAATCACCGACGACTTTTGAAGAAAGGATCTATACCTACTGAATTTGTGCCGTTAGGGGTTTCTTTTTTTTTCATATGTGCTTACTAAGTAGGTATATTAAGTAATATATTAATAATACTTAATATCTAAAGTCAGAGCATTTGTGCCAACTGTAATTTCTGTACAGGTCAATCTGAAGACCAAGCGATCGGTGTCAGCGTACGTTTACCGGGATATATCACCAGGACCTTCAACTTTAGAGCCTAAACCTTTATTTCAGCACTAATATAAAATGGATTTGAAGAAAAAGTCCATCACAGTGAAAATATCAATTTTAGGCAAATTATCACTTTGTCTTTTACAAAAACTTGTTTTTTATATTCAAATAAAACTTAATTACCTATTACATAAAGAAACAAAAAATATTATAGACTAGTCCAAGGCATCCAAGGCATAATTTGTGGTGTAGTGAGACGACGCGACACTCAATGGAGTAGACAATGTGACGTCATGGGCAGTAAGAAGCCACCAGTCAAACCACACGAAAATACATAATAATAATAATAACGTGCACATTACAACGTCGTGGCCCCAAACTAAGCATTAGCTTGTGTTTTGGGTACCAAGCGAAGACACCACATACATATAACAACCAAGACCCGGTGCCAGTATCGATATTCATCATATAAATACTGACCCGACCTAGGATTCGAACCCAGACCTCCAGCTTCGTAGGCAGGGTCACTACCCACTAGGCTAAGCGGTCGTCAAATTAATAAATATCAATAATTTATTTCTCAGTCATTTATTGACGAATTTAAAAAAAAACTTTCACTGTTTTATTAGTTTTGGTTTATCTTTCAATTCTATCGAGTTAAATTGTATATTTTGAACATCATGAACTTCTCCATTGTAAATGTTTTTGTTTTGTACATTCTCATTTTTTTGTTTACAAATGTTACATTTGTTTGTTTGCTGTGATTGTGTGTGTTATTATAAAAAAAAAAAGAGTTAAAATTTTGTTGTTATGCGTTGCAACGTGACGTATTGTCATTAAAAATAAAAATCGTTTATTTATATTGTTTTATTTATTACTTGGCTTGTATTCAACTAAATATTAAAATTTCCATAATGATGTTAACGCTTTCTTTACTTCTGCAATTTTTTTATTATCAACTGTTAACAAAAAAAAATATTTATTGGTGTAAAGGAAATGGCATTTGAATTGACTGATTGATGATTTGTCATTTTAAAAAACTAAAAGTTAGGAAAAGTTACTCAAAACAAAAATTATGTAGTATAGCAGATTCAAAATAATAAATAGGATTGCCGATTTCGACTTATGATAACGCGGTAATTTCAACGACACATTATCATGAAAGTACTACGTGCTATCGATAATATAAAAAACACCCATGCACATCACTAAAACTGGCTCAACCACATGTGAATTTTGCACACATACTCATTTCCGTTTTGGTCATGCGATGTTTAGATGTCAGTTGGTCTCCTACGCTAGTATATATATGTCTATGATCTAGACATTAAATAATCATAAGAATTCAGTGATTCTAATATTTTAAAGTCACTTTCGTCACTGATAGAATTTGTTAAGTAAATTTACGTGGAACACAACACATATTAATTCAATAATTTGAAAAAATATATAAATTGATATATGTATATTTCATTTTGTAGGATGCTTATTCAGCGCATCTCTATGCGTTGAGGGCGTGGAATGGTGCTACGATGGTAAGTTTCGTCGTCTTTATTACTACAACTTATTATAGTTCAAATGTATTCTTGTTTGTTCAGTAATTTGTAGCAACATGAGTTATTGTTTTTTATTCAAACAAAACACGTATTTCTTATAACGTGATTGAGGATCACACCGATGCCAGACCTTAAACACCATGCATTGGACCGGATTGTATTATTTACACAAAAGAACAAATATGAGCTTTGTGAACTTTAAAAACCATCTCACATCAAGATATTGACAGCGTTTTTATTTTTAAATCACAGATTTCGCTTTCGGAAAATGCATTCCGATTTACGACGACGAGCCTGAAGATGGCTCTTTATATCAGTAAGTAACATTTTATTTCTATTCAAATACTAACAATCGGCCCCGGCGTCGTCCATGCTCCTTTTACAACAAGCCCTCTGGAAACACATTACCGTATAGAAGATCAAACCAGCCTGTCTTTTCGGCGCCCACCATTACACGCATATAAACACAAAGCGTGACAAAGCTCAAGGCTCACTGTTACTCGTACTTATAATAAACAACACCCTATCTATAAAAAAATGTGAAAGGGCATTCCTCCATTCATGATAATGGCACCACAATATTACCATAAAATAAACAGGAGGCTTGGAAACAATCAAAACACTTGACAATAGCTAAACGTTTACCGCACAAAGTTTTGGTTATCTAACAACCATGTTTTTACAGACTAACGAATTTTTATATTGTCGAGTAGACGTACCTACTTGTTAGACGGAGGTAAGACTATCCAGATGTGTCTAAATTAAATTTTTCCGTGTTTGAGAATATCTTTTAAAAATATTATTCAATTGAAACACTGACTTACATTATTTTATGTTTGGATTAAAAATCAGTTCTTTTAAAATTCACATGTTACTTTAAAACATACATTAGCAGCATGTTTGCGACACAGCGTTCCGACAGCGACACTAAACTGATAATGACATAAAAAGAATTCTTTGTACTAAACCCTAAAATTTCTATATATTTCCCTATTTAAAGCCTAAAAACACAGGGTTTTGAAACTCCACGTCGTTAACTTGCGATTCTGAAGCTAGCAGCTCTAAAATCTAGGGTTTTGAAATACCATGTCGTAAATTGCAATCCTGAAGCTACCAGTTTTCAGCAAAGGTATGAATAGCTTATTCATAACTAAGCTAGGTGAACATCAGTTATATTATCAAAATAATAAATAACTTTATTCGTATTTTACACTAGATATGATATGAGCAATGACCAACTGAAGTGGTTCGAAGCAGAACTTCAACGGTTGGTAGCACGCGGGTACAACTGGGGACATGCGTACACGCAGTGCGTGTTGCAAGCCATGCTGTACACGTTACGAGAACAACTGTAAGCCCATGATTTATTTTTTCATATTAATAGAAAAAACAAGATATAACTGTACTGGTACAGTTCGAGCAAAACTTTATGTTTGCTCGAGGGAAATGGGAGTCTGCGTCGCTCAACCCGCTGACACTGTGGCTGACACCTAAAAGCTACTGCGACGCTACACGACGCTAATTCAATTGCTCATAAATTTTTATTCGATTTTTAAATCGACTTCTTTTCCGAGACGTTCAAAATTTTGACTTGTGGTTTTACAAGTGCACGAAGAAACCAAATTATAACTAAATTATATAAAAAGTAAAACTAAAAGTATTTACAAAATAAAAAATACTATGTAAATTATGATAAATGACAAAATTTTAAATACACGATGGGTTCAGGGTACTAAATAGTGGTTTTAATATTTGTATACAGAAAGTTTTATATTATCACGTACTTGAGCACATAGATTAAAATAAACAGGACTATATACATCAGCCGTCGAGAGCTTGTGTTCCTGACAGGTCGTAATCGGAATACTAATCGGATGTTTGATGTGAATTTGTACCGATTCCCATTCTCAAATATTATTATCGTTTACATGCAAGACTGTCACAAAATTATATTATTATGGCAACTCACAACGAACATGATGCTGTTGCTATAAACCTCATGTGTCAGGAACGCAAATTCTCGACGGCCGATGTACCGATGTATTTACTGTTACGATGTAATTTTAGTTGTGACAATAACTTAATGGATGTGACGTTTTCAGAGACGGGAGGCAAGTTAACACCAAAATATGTGAACCTTTCGTAGACCCAAAGCTAACATCTCAGTCTTCCGACGTAGAGGAAGAAAACGCAGAGGTAAAATTGTGAATCTGAATTTGTATATGATATTGGTATATGTCAGGCACAGACCAGTCAACCTATAGACCACGCTTTAATAAACGTTAATACGAAAACGAAATCGCCAAAAAGTGGCGGGGTGCGGGGAGAGGTCGGCTAGTTTTCATTGGCTCGTTCAAAATTGACAATATCGCTGACAAATTGGCTTCCGACGTGCTTCCAACTGACCGCTCACAAGAGACGTAGTTATGTAGTGTCATTACATAGCCTTGGCGAATGCTACTCCCTGTCAAAGCGTGGTCTATAAGGTTGACTGGTCTGTGATGTCAGGGTACAGATTATGTATTTTAATAAACAGATTGAAGGTACAAGCAAAAGACACTAATTTATAGGATAATATCTAAGTAAATCACAATTTTTTGTTAAAAAATTGATATTTCCTGGAAATGTACAAATTATGGTGTCTAAAAGTAGGATTTCAAATTCGTGGCCAAAAAGCGAATGATGGCACAAGCTAGTGAATTTCTCAAATGTTATTCAATACGTTTACATTATTCAATAAAATGAAATCAAAGAAACCACTAAAAGCTCGATAATTTCGTAGGTCGATCCTGATGAAACGGCGTACATTCGTTTCACTCCGGAATCCCCACTCAGTAACTTCGCAAATGAAATTTACTATCCACCTTTTGCGACTGGAAATGAGGGCGATCCATTATCGTCAGAAGGTAATAATTTTTAATAAATTAAAAAAAACAGCATGTAGTATGAAGTAAACCCACAAATAGCACTTGCGTTCGTCCACTAGACCAAAAACGAAACAAATTACGAAACAATTAAATTACATAATTAAAATACTTCACAATTTTTATTATATGTCACAGGTACCTACTGATTTTGTAAAATACTTAGTGTTTATCAGCCCTTGATTTCATCTTATTTTATTTTTAGGTGTCACATATTTCGCGAACAACCCTGAAGACAATAGCGAAACTCCGAGCGACAAAGTTCGGGACTTACTACTTTTGCGCGATGACAGCAATGAAGCACCTGTAATAGTTCCCTTTACAGGATTTAGAGAGAGGTTACTACAAGAAAAGGGAGTAACGACCCACGACAAATTGGCTGCGATTCAAGATAAAGAAAAGAAATCTATACCTGTACAAGATGTGTTGCCCGACCCAGGTGTGGAGGATGCTTTCGACGACGTCGAACGTTTAGGTGCTCATTATCGCAAAGCAAAAACTAAAGTACCACCATATTCGACAGAATATATTACTGGCAACAGGCATTCGTCTTTAGAAGCTGAAGTCCTTTCTAACGCTTTAGAGAAATACAAACAGAGCTTCGCCTCTAAAAATTTTCCTTTTGAATACGAAAACGACGAAAACGAAATACCTGAACAGAGAATTTATGAAGACGAAGACGGTTTAGAAGATTTCAACGTCGACGCTGGAAGTGGAGAGTTGGATCCTTACCAAGACAAAGGTATAACTTGCCCTATGTTATGCATTTCATTCTCAGAAAAAAATTACATTAGGAAAAGATTTGATCCTATGCTCTATGATATTATTGTTACACCTGAGTTAAAAACGTATCCATATACTCGTCTATAACGCCGTTGTTGGTGTTTCGAATTCCATGTCTCTCATACACGTATTATTTATTGTAGATGCTACCTTAACTGATTCCGAAATTAAATCTAAAAATATGGAATACTTAATGAATTATTGGAAGAACATTATCAATTCTAAAATAAAGCCGCAAGGGGCTATATATACCGAAGGAGGTCCTTTTAGACCGGACGACATGCAAGGTAAACGCATAGTTAAGCCGTCTGTTAATGCTTAAATCATTTGTAAACAGTTATGTTGCTTGATTGCTTCGCTGATGTAGGTAAAGCAGTCATTACTTCTTATGACCCAAGACTATCGCTTATCACCACGTACACTCACTCATGCTCTTCACCTCACTGTTTACGTTCATAAAGTTATGTTTCGTCTTTTACCTATAAAAATCATAGACGATCCCATCCGTGGTGTTACTATGCCGTCAATGTTTCAGGTGACAATTACAAATTTAGTTCCGAAGACTTGCCAGGAATATTTTATAACGATTGGGGCTTTAAGCGTAGGGAAAGAGACGATGTTAAAAAGCCCGGGCCGCGTCTGGACGCGCAATTTCTAAAGTTTTTATACAAGAAAAATGTGACAGGTTAGTGTCACGGTGACCTGGAAGCTAGTGTTCGTTAGATTCTTGATGTTTCCTTAACTAAATAGCACAGGGATGCCGTGCGTAAATATTTTGTTATTCTCAATGTCGTCTTCTTGAAACTAAATAACGCACTTTAAACCCTATATTATAGACAGCAGCACTCAAAGCACCGTCCATTCAATGTGATCCTTCAATTCAGCACATTATACTTTCACCGGTTATGACATGCATGGATGTATGTTTATTTTTATTTTCAACTACTATTTAGTGTGCACTTAGAGTATATACTTTTATGGTACCTATCAATATAGTTTGCAAAGCAATAGTGCTCCATTTCCTTATTTCCTTCGAATTCTATTTGCGACAAACTATGAATTCGCATATAGTGTTCATTTTAAATTCTAGTAGGTATCGCATCCTTTTAATTTATATCTTTTCATATTTATTATACCTATTCATATGAGAAATAAAATTATAAGTTTATCTACTTTTTTATATTATTTATAGTGTACGTAACAGCAATGTTTTAAGGATTTGATTTACTATTAAAAAATTAATAAATTTTGTTACCCAGTACCTACCAATAGTGTCACTGCAAATGGTTACTTACAAATGTACAAATAAGTATTCATGTTTTATTTGCGTTTTCAGAATCTGCGACAAAAAACCATCCGTACAAACATAACGGTTTGCCCGGTGATCACAATCACAACGATTTCGACTATGACCCATCTTATGCATACGTGCTTTTCAAAAATAGGTTTGTTTTTTTTATATTCTTTCATTGAAATATTTAATTTGCTTATGAATGAACTTGACAACTAATCATATCTTTTAATGTAGGTTCGGCACGGACTGGCACAAAGGCATAGAATTTATTACCAAACTTGAAGCACTTATGGGTTTAGAGAAGAATACATTTACGAATCCACGGTAATTGTTCACATTCTCACTATGGTAATTCAGAAATTGCTAGTAATATTAAAAACATATGTTTTCAGTGTGGATCCTGGTGAGGTTACTTTTAAAGTGGAAAAAAACAGTAAGGGACTTGACGCTACCGCTGTCGCTCGACACGTAGGTAAGAAAGAAACTTCAAAGCCGGTCAATCAACGAATTGTTTGAACCCACATCACGAAGATGTCATTTCAATAATGTATACTTTTCATTACGATACTTTTTTTTTCATTTTAGACAAAATCAAAGATGAGTTGCGTCGAGAAACCGGTGCACTAATACTCGCGACCGGGGTCGGAGATCGCGTAAGTTAAGATGTTTAAAGATGTTAGTCGTCATCGGGATTATTAGATATACTTTTATACGTTCTAGTTAATGTATTTGAGACGTCGATTTTGACGAAGACACCCTGAACACTATTATATGATAGTTTCTTGCCATTTTGAAGTTTTGCTTCACAGTTTCGAACAAGCGATGTTGTACACAAAGTTTTTTACTATGACCAACTAAATAATTATTCCTCTCGACAGAGTAAAAGACCTATAGTACGTCGTACTGAAGAAGAGGACGAGGGGAAGTTATTTGGAATGGAATTACCAGTATTGCTGGCGCTTATTGGCTGCCTTGCCGTTATCATGATAGGTGGTGTTACCTTCTTCATACTGATGCGTAAAGACGAGGCGGCACGGAGGAAATTGCAAGGGCTCTCCTCTGCAGCTGAAATAGACGCTGAAGCCACTAGGGACTATCAGGTCACACAACTTGTTTTTGACAATTATTATACAATTTAGTCAACTGTATCTAGGGTACTGACAGAGAACTGTATTGATCTAACCCTCTATTAGCCCTGTAATAGGGGTAATAATAAAGTAGGTATCGTAATGAAAAATTATACACCATTACTTTGCAACGATTAACAATTTTTGACATGCAACTAACACCACCAGTCGTAATCAGTGTTTTATCTTTATACCTTCAATATGCGAGTATTCAATGCTTCAGAACACAATTTACCGTAATTTTCATTTAAATGTTTATTTACGACAGGAGTTATGCCGTGCTCGCATGTCAGGCAAATGGACCGGTGCTCCTGCTTCGAACCCCTCCGACCCACCACAGCGTATCACTTCACTGTCCAAGGAGCCCGATGGAAATTCCCCATCAACGAGATCTAGTACTTCCTCTTGGTATGTATTTTTTTAAAATTGAACTGGTTTCCATTTCGGGACCATACTAAATTGTATTCGAGTAAATTTTATCTTTTTCAGATTAACAGTTGTGAAAATTGTTGTATACATATAAATGATTTTAAAATGATAGTTGAGGCTTGTGGTGTTCACTGTACTTACCTATAATTCCATCGTTCATCCTTCCATCGGGTGGATTTTCTATAAAGGAAAATTATGATTTTATTCGATTTCACAATCTAAGCTATTCGGCAATATTCCTTTGGTAGAGAGTTCTTACAAACCAGACTAAATTCGATCATAATATAAAATCCAATCAGCTATCGCGATTGAGCGTGGCTTAAGATAGTCTTGTATGTTTAATTTCACCATGATTTGTATGTACGTTCAACATTGGTGACAACATTTTAAAAGTCAATATAAAATGAAATTTCGTTCTAGGAGTGAGGAACCGGCTTTGACCAACATGGATATATCAACGGGACACATGGTTTTGGTAAGCTATTTGGAAAATACCAATATTTATATAGATTGAAAAAAAAACCAAATAGGTAAACTAAAATTGGTAAGTTTAAACCTGACTAATGATTCTTTAAATATTAGTTGATGCCGTTACGGAAAGTTGCTTGTCCAAACTATATGCCAAAAAACAAGCAGACAAATTTGAGAATTACGCTAAAATTATTATTAAATTATTGTTTTATTCATAGATGGTGGTTAAAAAAACTATTATTGAATTTCACAGGCATACATGGAAGATCATTTGAACAACAAAGATCGCTTGGAACAGGAATGGAGCGCCCTCTGTGCTTATGAAGCTGAACCTTGCGCTACGACCGCTGCCTTGAAACCTGAAAACGTCGGCAAGAACCGCTACGCAGATATTCTACCTTACGATCATTCGCGGGTCATTTTAAATACTTTGACCAATCATCTTGCCTCGGATTACATAAACGCTTCTACTATAGTGAGTTTCACTTTTTTACATTAAAAATTCTAGATTGAGCCTCTAACTAATTCGGATATCATCGTAAAGTCTATGGATGAAATATAACCACTTTGATATAAATGACACGACTATTTCGATCTCTATAAACACAAGAACTACATATTTTTCATAAATAGTGGATGAGTAATAAAATAAAGTACTGACCGCTTAGCCTAGTGGGTAGCGACCCTGCCTACGAAGCTGGAAGTCCCGGATTCGAATCCCAGGTCGGGTCAGTATTTATATGATGAATATTGATACTGGTACCGGGTCTTGGTTGTTATATGTATGTGGTGTCTTCGCTTGGTACCCAAAACACAAGCTAATGTTTAGTTTGGGGCCTAGACGTTGTTGTTATGTATACGTTATTATTATTATTAAAGTAGATAAAAATAGAGTAATAAGGACAAGCAGACGTGACCTCGGTAAAGTCCGATACGGGGCCTTGATCCATGCCGTCGTAAAATATTTTGGAAGAAATTTACTTATGATCACATTGCATAAAAAATATTGCCCTTGAAACACGAACATTTCTATTTGTTCCGTGAGTAGGTGTGTAATATCGATTTATATATTTATTATAAAGAATAAGTACCTATGTATATCAGTTGTCTGGTTTGTCATTTAGTCCCAAAAAATAAGCAAAGCTTGTACTATGGGTATAGTGCAAGCTTTGCTTATTTTGGGACTAAATGGCTCTATATGAGATGTCTCAGGTATTATTATTATAATTATTTTATTATTAAGGAAAATTATAACTCGTGTTCGTATTTGTGCGAGCATCACGCAAAATCTACTGCAGGTGTCGAGAAGTCGGTTATTGTAATTTCTTTGAACAGTCCAATTACCACTGGTAGTCACCTAGAAATTTGTTCAGGATTTACCTACTTAAAAACTATTGGACGGATTTTAATGAAATTCGATATAAAAATATATCGAACGCTGGGGAAAGGATATACGCTAATTTTCACCACGATTATTTATCTGCCCTGAAAATTTATAAAAGAAAACTTTGTCGTATATACCGGTCAGTAACAAAATATGACATCGATTGAATCACAAGCTGAAATTAATATGATAAAATTTAAGCAAAATAATGGATTTTTCGCTCACCAGACAGACCACGATCCCCGTAACCCGGCGTACATAGCTGCTGCAGGCCCTCTTCCACACACAGCGCCCGACTTCTGGCAGATGGTTTGGGAACAAGGTTCCGTAGTAATGGTGATGCTAACCCGTCTCACTGAAAACGGCCACCAGCTTTGCCACAGATATTGGCCAGAAGAAGGATCTGAACTGTATCACATTTATGAGGTAAGGATTTACACTGAGATGAATACGTAAAAAATCTATGGGGTACAGTTCCAATCAAACCTTATGGCGGGTGTGAACATAGGTAGCGGGACGCAGTGGAGCGAGGGGCATATGACTGAACCTGCGCAAGCACGCATAAGGCGTTGTATTCCGATCCTCCATAAAGTTTGATTGTATAACTATAACATAGATGGAGAAGTCAGTGTATGAAAATACAAAAATGGAAAAATAGAGCAAGCGTTGTGAAGACAGTCACGGTCAACGGCAACCCAATGAATATCTCCTCTGATGGCCTGAGGTCCTTTACCTACTACAGTGCAAATTGTAAAGTAGGTACCTAGTTGTAGTGACTTCTAAAAACTTAAAGCTTCATAACAAATAGTACCTAGAACTCAGAGCTCGATTCAAAATGTACATAATATATATAATTTGAGATGGGCATTTATATAAAATACGCTACATCCTCTCCTCGAGATACACATCTGATTAAGAATACCTACCTCTTAAACAGATTTTTTTTTGTTGTGATAGTTTTAGCACAATAACACCAAAAATATAAACACCAACAGTTAAATGCATTTCATCATAAAAACGCAGTAAACTAGTTGACGATAGTCCGATAGTAGACTGACCGATTGGCCGAGTGGTTAGAGATCCTAACTGCGGAGCCAAGGGTCGCGGGTTCAAATCCCGCCCGGGACAAATATTTGTGTGCATGAACATGTCTATTTGTTTCGTGTCTGGGTGTAATATATCTATATATGTATATAATATAAAAAAATGAATATTTATGTATGTATACCAGTTGTCAAGAAACCCATAAGACAAGCATAATATACTTGCTTACTTTGGGACTAGATGGCGCTGTGTGGGATGTCCCATGTATTGTTATAGTATAGCTATATCTTTGATTGTTTTGTTTATAAAAACCTATATCACATGAGTCAATTTCTAAAAGGGAAGAATATATCGATAATTCAATAACCATATACGTAATATGGCATTTTGGTCCTTACTTTTATTTTATTTCACTGCATTAAATTACTATTTCGAGTAAATGTCAGATCTCAAATTACATCCTAATATATGTATCTACACCCTATTTGTCTAAGTACAAACGCACTTTGAGAATTTTCAAATTGGCGGGCATTTTCAGACGACTTTATCTCAAAGACTGAATCTAGAATCTTTAAATGGTAATTGTACCATTATAGTCATATTTCCTTTGTATTTATATGTGTCTGATACCCGACTCTTGTATTTTAACGACACTTTTGAGACTACTGTAAGACTCATTCAGTTTTTTTTTTAATCTAGACAACTGCGGTTAGTAGATAAAATATTAGCAATGGGTAATCCCTATTATGTTTATTTTTTGTGTGGGTATTATCCTGTTGTTGAAATTGTCAATCGTTTTACTAGAAACTGCCTATCCTATGAAGGATGAATAAAGGAAAAAAAACATTACTAGATAGAGATAAGCTGCTATAGGTACATAAAATAGTATATACGCTGTTAAAATATAATATACTATTAGTCAAATGTGTGACTGAAAAAGATGAACTAAAATCTGATATGACGACGATTTTTAATTTTATTCTGTCCGCATAAATGTTCATTGCATAATTAATTTTATCATAAATGTGGATAGAAATTATACCATAATATATCACTGTGTACAGGTTCATTTAGTGAGCGAACACATTTGGTGCGACGACTACCTAGTCCGCAGCTTTTACTTAAAGAACCAGCGCACCGGCGAAACGCGTACAGTGACTCAATTCCACTTCCTGTCCTGGCCAGAGAACGGTGTGCCCAGCTCCATCAAGGCTTTACTTGAGTTTAGAAGGTAATATGTCGTCATAGATCTGGTATAACATTCAGCCAAATCCAAACACGCGAATTATAGTCAAAGTCATAGGTACCTACTACCACCTACCTAACCAGGCACAAAGTCTTCGGTACCCTTATATTTCGCTCTTCCAATAACGATGGCTCATACATGTATCACATGAGAACAAAACAAAAATCGCGTCGATTAACATGTTAAAGGGTTTGTGTAACCCTTTTTAGCGTTATGCAAGCGTGACATCATGACATACTAATCTATGGTTATTTTCTGTCGGGAAGTTTAATATAGTACAGGCGCCACAATTTATGCCTCGTTACTTATTTTTTACTATAATAGCGATATAGGAAAGCGGCTTTATCCATAGTGTAAACATACTTCGGTTTCGATTGTCTGTTTCACTTGTTCATTATTTATTCTGTATTATAACATTAGAGTGATTTACTTAATGAACCTAATTACAAAAATCATTTTTTTTTCAGGAAAGTTAACAAATCATATCGAGGAAGATCTTGCCCTATCGTAGTGCACTGCAGGTACCTACACTAAATCTATTAAAACACAATAGGTAGTAGTTAATATCGTTTCGTCCTCTTGTATTGGCGCTCAGACACAATGGAACAATTCTCTCTAAGAGTAATTTAGACTCAATTAATACGGTCAAGTCGATACTGTTGTCACCGTCGTTGTCGTCGCCATGTTATATTTTCATATTTTTGTTTGGGTTATAATTACAATGATTTCTTAACTCTTGCTATTTGGAACGACGAAAACGTGAGGCTATTCAATTCTTTTAAGCTAAAAAATAGAAAACTAGGTAGGTATGTCATATTCTAATTATGTTGTGGCTTTTGTCTAATTTCGAAAAATAAATACATAAAAATTCTGCATACTTCACACTTCAGTTCCGTACTCACAATTCTGTTAATAAACATTTCTTGGGTTTTATGGGTTAAAAAAAAAACAACAAAACGATATACAGCGGTGATCCATCTGCAGTTTGTTTACTAAACAGTTATTACAGTTTAATAAATTGCTTATTGCAGCGACGGTTCAGGACGTACCGGCACCTATTGCTTAATAGACATGGTCCTAAATCGCATGGCCAAAGGCGCTAAAGAGATCGACATTGCAGCAACGCTAGAACACATTCGCGACCAACGTCCGCGCACCGTTGCCACAAAAAAGCAATTCGAGTTCGTGCTCATGGCCGTCGCTGAAGAGGTAAGATTGCAACAAACATTTAATTTGTATAGTAGCTTTTTGCCCGCGGCTCCGTTCACGTGGATATACATAATGTCCCTATAAATTGTCCCGATCCAGTAGGTAGCCGTTATGTACATTGACATATCATTACATGGATACGGCATATTCTTAGTTGCTTATGGCCCGCAAATTTTTGTGATAAATTGCCACATAACTTATAGTATTAACGGTCTTTTTCATAGCTTTTCTTTGTTTTTGTTTACGTATAGCTATGATGACAACTGATATGTAGTGATGTACGTATATCTATGGTTAGGTATCACTTCTTTTTGTATACTTCTTGAGTTTTTGTCCCATTACTGTTTCATCTCACAGCTCAAAATCGTCATTCTTTGATGGTCATTCATTTCCAATACTGACTAGCGGGATCGCATGATAATCCTCTACTGGAAATAGTACATTACGTTACTCTCTGTTAATTGTATCATGTAAACATCTACAAAAAGAAAATTTTAAGTTTAGATATTCCTGGAGATCAATAAACCTGATTACCCTATAAAAGAACATAGGTTTCAGAAACTATTAGTAATTACCTTTATCACAACCAACAAATACCTAAATGGTGTTCACACGTCGACGGTGCATTTCATTATCTAACATATTAGAGATTCGAGTATGAAATTGCCATTTTGATAGAACCAAAAATACAACTAGAAATCATCTACTAAGCAATAAAATACCTATAAGATCATGAATACCTTTGCAATAGAACTGTAGAAAGCAGACTCAATAAAGTACGTAAAAGCGATTTGTAATGCTTCTCGGGAATGATTTTTTTTATGGAGAGGATTGTCCAAATTGGAAAGAAAAATTATCAGCACCTAGCCAACTCCGGAGAATACGGAGGGTAACCGAGGGTTTCCAAATGAAACTCCTGTAGCATTGAAACAGTTTCTCGTGCAGTCAATGAAACTTGATACAAATCGATCAATAGTTGCAGTTGCAAGTCAAAATTTCCTCTGCGAAAGCGACTAAACCAAAAACTCACAGTACGTTTATTAGTCATGTTTTCTCCGAAAACAGTATTAATTTCATAACTGTATCTACTGCCTTAGAACCAGGGCGAAACTTATATTAACGGAAAATGAATCGAATCGTACATATGTCCATTCTAAATTAAAATTTCATCCTGACCCTGCCTGCGAAGCTGGAGGTCCCGGGTTCGAATCCCAGGTCGGGTCAGTATTTATATGATGAATATTAATACTGGTACCGGGTCTTGGTTGTTATATGTATGTGGTGTCTTCGCTTGGTACCCAAAATACAAGCTAATGCTTAGTTTGGGACCTAGACGTTGTTGTGATTGTGTGTGTTATTATTATTATTATTATCCTTTTACATTGTGCCAGTGAAAGCATTCCACGTATCAAATAAATTCCTGTTTGTCTTTCAGGTTCACGCTATTTTGAAAGCTTTGCCGCCGCACCTACAGCAGCAACAGGAGAAGAAAGATAAGGAGAAAGATAAAGATAACAAAGAAAAAGAAGCCAATGAAAAAGAAAAACCCAATAATTGAAAAGAAATCGACTCGTTAAAATGGAAACCCGAAAAAAAAAACTGAAGAACCCAGATCTGTCATTAACACTTTTTCAACTTTTATTGATACAGATTAACACGTTAAAAATTTTATACTAACATATTCGATCTGGGTTTCTCGGTGTTAATCTTAATAGTATTTTAATAAATAATTATGCTCTTGTAACGTTACGGATTAACAAAAATTTGCATATTTAGTGATGCAAAAACAATTATTTTAATCGAGTCTTTTTAATGTTAATTATAAAAATGAATATTTATTTTTCGATGTGCTGCTATAACGCTTGAATATATTTTCGTAGGCAGTATTTGTAATGTTACGAAGTATTATTCTTTCATAATTATTTTATTTTGTTTAAAAAAATATTATCATCTGAAAAATGCGGATCCTAGTCAATTGTTAAGGTGTCTAGATACAATACTTTTATAATCCACTGGTATTTTTGTTTCACGAAAGTTATTATTCGTTTAACCATTTATTACTTATTAGACATAAGTTGTCGTAAATATGTGTTTGCTTAAATGTATGAATATCAAGCCTCAAAGGGTAGAATGACTATATGCTTATATTATCTACCTACTGGGATTTATGTCTAGACGCTTTTGTGTATAAATCTATAGTAAACAAATTAGATATGTATTTCGACGAAACACTTACCGATTCGTGTACCGTTATTAAAACAGTTAAATGCATTTATTTAATTCTAAAAATTGGAAAACAAACCTAATATTAAGAGAAAATAATTTTTTTTACACATTTCATTCATATTATTTAATGTTTTCTTGATAATAAAGAAATATTTATTAAGACTATTATAGTGCCGAGTAGACATCTATGTAAATAAAATCATATTTATAAAGAAATGCTAATCTTCTTTCTTATTTATCTAATACAAGTAATTAATTTCAAAAATAAATAGTTATTATACACATTCTGATTAATATATTTGTTTTTTAAATAGTGAAGAATTTTATGAAGGATTAAATCCAAAATTATTGTTACATGATATGAATATTTTATGGGCCTAAATTCTAATTCAAAAACTAATCGAAATAAATTATTTCAAAGGCATATTAGTCTGTGTTTATTTATTATTCGTGGTGTATTGGTTTTGACTTTGTACAACTAATGTTACAAATATTGGCATTTTGATAGCGAACTTTACAAAAAAATACAAGTAGGTATTATTATTATTTATGGCAATCATATCTTTACAAACAGAATACCTGACAAATAAGAATCATGTAAACACAAAGATGAAGTTATTTAAAAATATTTACAGCGCCGTAGATAATATTTATAGGATAAATTATCTGTGTACGAGTTTTTAATGAGAACGTATTGTCGCATATGGGAAAATGTAAAAAAAAAATACCCACGAAGTTTAAAATGTAGAATAGATTAAGAGAAATATATTTAACCGTATTTCTGTATGAAAATTATATGTAGTTTTTATGTGAATGATCGATTCATGGATTTTGATTAAAATTGTTTTAGGGTATACTAACATTTCATGTCCATCAACCCTATCTCCTACTTATCTCTTAAATCCTTCCTATTTTTAATTGCCCTCGTGACAACTAAAGTCACGACAAATTATTTCATCTAAGTATAGTTAAAATTAAAATTACGATATTTTTAACTTCCGGTTAGTTAGGTTAGCGTTATTTGAAACAAAAAACAGTTACAATTTTATGTTACAATAAAAATATCGTTAACTATAGATGAAACTTTAACGTTAACTATAGATGAAACATCTATCTCTAAAAGGGTTAAATATAGAGCTGCTGATAGACATGAGTAAATACCATTAAGTGCAATATAGGTAGGTAGGATACACATGGTTATACAAACTGAAAGTAAAAGTTCCCATGCTTCACTGATACACGGGCGAAAAATCACGGGCCTCACAATCTCATCAATTACTCGCCCATCAGGCTTTTTGACGATAGATCGAGTTACCATACAACCTAAAACCTATAGAAAACAAGGTTTTGCGTTAAAAGCTTCGAAAATATTGAAACAATCTATAATGTCGCGTGAGAACATGAAAGAGGATTATTTTTAAATAGTTTTATTATTAGGGTTCCGTACCCAAAGAGTACAAATCTGAACCCTGTTATTAAGGCTCGGCTGTCCGTCTGTTACAGGGCTGTACCGTCTGAACCGTGATGGAGAAGTTTACAATTTTTTTTATTCGCTATTATTAAAATTTAAGGTACTAAATAAAACAAAAGTGTGAAAGAATCATGAAAATATCTACAAATAAAGAAGTTATATAACATTAAAGTCGCGCTTGCAAAAATAATTTCGCTCCATGCGACGGCTCAGCGTGTGACGCCACGCTACCCGAATTCATTGACTTTCAGTCATCCGCGCGCTAACGAGTCGCAGTGTTTTGATTATTTCTATAGATAAGAGTTGTTTCTTGTGATTGCTGAGACCATTGAAACAAAAAGCAAGCGTATACATATTGTAGGTATAGTTCTAATATTTAAAAGCACGACAGTTAAAACTCTAAATACCTACACAGCGGGAACAGAAAGAAATCTTTGCTAACCAATAGGTAATGTAAGATTTCAGTGAGAATACTAACATTTTAGGTAGGTAGGTTACGATTACGATGAAAAAAAAGGATAAAACGTATTTTAAAAACAAGCTTTTATTGATAATTTAAAAAAAAGTTTATAATAATTTTATTCCTAGTAATTAGCTTAATAGTTATTCTTTAGTATTTATGACGTCAAAACAAATTACTTAATGCTAAAAAGCTAAAATTTGATATGGTTATTATCACCTCATAATGGGTACAGGTACATATAAGTCGGTGGTTATTATAGACATTTATTGTGTAGGTACCTCTACCTATTTATTTTTATGATAGTTTACCAACACCCGAAAACCAGAATACCTACTTGTAATAAAGACGAATCAAACAAGCTCAAACACCGGACAGATGAAACTATATAAAAAAAACTAGACAAGTGCAAATCGGACTTGCCCACCGAGGGTTCCGTACAAATTAGGTATATATGACCGCGCATACCGTTGCTTAACCTCGGAGATTGTTTATTAGTTAATCAATCATCATACGTTTAATACTTTTTATTTCAGCGCTAATATAAGACGGTTTTGACGATATCAATTTTGGGCAAATTATCTTTTTGTCTTTCTACAAAACCTTGTTTAGAGACTGGCCATCAAAACGTGATATTGACCTTGAAACAGGATTCTTTATATGGCAATACTCTACACTTTTCAAACCCTAGTTTGGTTCGTTGTCAAGTCGTGTACATTTTCGGAAGAACAAACGGTTATCTTGCGTTATTATATCGAAACCTATAAAAAGTTCAGCTAGTAAGTTAATTTATGCAATGATGTGTAAATTTAAAGCAAAACAAGAAGAGCGAACCTCTGCTTTTCGCGAGAAAGAGCGATTTTTCTATGAAATAATGGCTGCCACAGAATAGTGCACTGTAATGATTTTGATATTTGTTGAATAGTTTGTATATTCCATAGTTATTTCAAGATATATTTCGTTGGACTAAAAACATTATTCGTTTAATTATGTTTTCTTTGTCGTTTTCAGTTTGAAATAGTGGTTCCCACTTAACGTGGACGGGAGGAACTCATTTTATTTTAAGTTTTTTATTTTACCACCTTATAGGCGTGATTGATTTGTATGTTTGTGCCAAATTACCGCTTTCTAGTGTTAAGGGCTCTTATAGTATTATAGCATTAAGTCTTAGCCGCGGACAGACAGACATGGCGAAACTATAAAGGTCTTTAGTTGACTACGGAACCCTAAAATCAGGTTTTAAATAGCGTACAATAATATAGGCCTTGTAGTGATTTAGTAAACATTTCAATAGACTTAGCCAAAAGTCAAGTTTGCTTTTACATCTGTTGGCAATTATCAAGATTGCGTATTCCTAGTTCATAAAGGTTTGCCATATCTACATATTTAAAATTTAAAAACATAATCTCAGTATCACGTTTCGTTAGCCAGAGTCTACCTACCCATTACTTAAAAAACTATACGATGTAGGCTTGGACTAAATATAGGAACTTAGTTCGTAAAATAACAGCGACGAAGGCATAAGCGCATAAGCAATTTTTGGAGCGCTGAGACGAAACTGGATGAAACGCTGCACTCGAGTGAGCGGTGTGACGTCACGGGCAGTGAGAGGTCACAGTCAAACCGCACGAAAATGTAGGCTTGGACCAGGCCCAGGCAACTTGTTCGCCGCGGTCAAGACATACCTACGGGGGCCAGGAGCAGTGATACCAGTTACTGTGTGCCAACTTTTCTTTTTTATTGTAGCAACATTATTTGCCAATGATACCAGAAACACAATTATCCTATGTTTTCAAGATTTTTTTCCCATGATAATCGCAGCAGAATGTATGAATGACTGTAATAAAAGTGTTTTATTCGACTATGAACGATGTATATGGAACAATTCATAAACTATGTGCGTGCAGTGAGCAAATTAATTAAGAATTTAACAAAATCATTGTGTGAAATATTTGTACGAACTCTTTAATTAAACTGTTGATTATTGTCCCATCAATCAAATAAATTATCTATTTTGTTATTAAAATTGCATATTCTTTAAAAAAGAAATGTATTGTAATTTATTTAAAAATTTTGGGAATGGTCGGTTCGATAGGATCACTTTTTATAGTGTACCTTTTTTGTTTTATATCCAAAATATGGTTAAAACTTAAAAAAAAAAAAACATAAATTAGTTCTTTTGATTTTTTAGAAAGGCGATTGACTGAACGAAACCTGACGACCAAATGACGACATATTAACAAGTCCATTGAGAGTATAGAGTTGAAATGGATTTCCAGTCACTGATTTACGACTGCTTGATTAAGATTTTTTTCGGAATGGCGCATGTGAAGTTTAGGTCATTTTGATAAAAAGTTTGTATTAACTGTAAAGTTGCCTTCTTTTAATAAACCATTCAAAGCATAATGTGCAGAAACATTAACATATTATACCAATATGTTTCCAATTGATCATAAAAACTGTACGTTAGAAAATATGGTCTGACCCTTACCCAGTCACTTTTATGAAACATGAATTAAAAAATTATAAGGATATGATAACGAAATTGAATTATACAAGTAATAAGACAGTTTCCATAATACTTTGTTCTATCTAACGAACTCAAGTTGAATGGAAATTAATCTTAACAGCGCCATCTAGTCCCAAAGTAAGCAAGTTTTTGCTTGTATTATGGGCACTAGACAACTGATATACATGCTTAATATTCTTTGCAGTATATAAATACATAGATATTTTGCACTCAGGCACCAAACAGATAGACATGTTGATGCACACAAATATTAGTCTCGGGCGGGAGTTGAATCTGTGACCTTTGGTTCTGCGATTGTCAATGTTTTTAATCGTCTAACAAAATGACTTAATTTTTTTCGTATGCTTATGGTGTAATCCACATTTCCTACCTCCAGAAATGAAAAACTCTCAACAGCGAATGTTATTTCGATTTGTGAACCGTTTTCATAAAATATTTATGGAAACACTTCGGCATTTCACGAAGAAACAAATTATCTTTTACGTTCCACCAGGACAATGCACAAGCACAACATTTTTCGAGATTACCTACTAAGTTAAACATAAATTCACGCAAGAACGGTGCGACTGCGAGTTACAGTGAGGGGTATCCCACAAATGGCCGCTGACCGCTACAATGTTATTGTTAGTCACTGGCGCGTCGCCACAGCGCTGTATCTCAATATTTTAGTCATAATATTAAAGTTTTACAGATGATGAATAAATCTAGTGTAAATATTTTACTCACATATACATAACATGTAGACAACTACACAAACAAATTTTTGTAAATAATAATTACCTACCTATATATATTTATTTGATTTTACATCACTGATGTTTGATTTCTGCATCCTTATCTTCAAATTGTTTAATAGATTAGACCTTTGATTACGACTGCTAAATCACAAAAAATTTTACCGAAATAGGTTCAGTAGTTTTTGTGTTTATTATGGTGTTTATACAAATAGATAAAAATTCCCAAAACGATTGTTTTAAGTATCGTCTACCCACACATAATAATAATAACGTCTACATCACAACAACGTCTTGGCCCCAAAGGGCGCTTTAGTAATCTAAGCATTAGCTTGTGTTTTAGGTACCAAACGAAGGCAACACATACATATATCAACCAAGACCAGGATTACCGGTACCAGTATCAATATTCACCAGATAAATACTCACCCGACCTGGGACCTCCAGCTTCGTAGGCAGGGTCGCTACCCACTAGGATAAGCTGTCGTCATAACCCATAACAATTATTGTTTTGGAAAAATATCTTATGTACAGGGTTGACCGTACGAATATGTTACAATTTTATTTATAAATTTTTCATTACATAACTATATAGTAAGATAATAATGATTTTTTATTAGTAAAATTTTAACAAAATATTTTATTCGGTGTTTTACATAACTAAAAATTCTCACAGTTATTCAGTAGGTACTGATATTATTATTCGTAATCATATAATATCAATTTGCGATCTGTATCTCTTAAACTAGGTAAGAATTGTAACTATAGGAATTCTACCTCAAATACATGAAAATATTATTGCACATTACTACATGGTAACACTGCAAGTTTAGCTGATTATTCAATTATGTATGGGGGCTAGTGGGGGCTAATAATTTTACGTCAAAAATAAGTGTGTTTGTGTGTGTGTTATATATAGGAGTGTACGTGCATGAGGCATGAGGTTAGTGATTGCTGACAATTAAATGGTTCTAGGGGCAACCAGTAGTTGGCGCTATTCTTGTCGTTTTTTCCCCCTATAGAGTTACATTTCTTCTTCCCGTAGGGAAGTATATATTGTTCTGTGGCTTGGACTACGTAAAAATACGTAAAAATTTCACTGTTTCATTTAAAACTTTCATGATGGCTGGATAAAAATATATGCCATTTTAGCTTGAAACTAGTGACAAAACTACCCTCTATGTTACTAATTCCTCTGTGGTTACTAGCTCACAGACGGACTGACGGACTAGGGACCATGGAACTAATATGTACTACGTACAACTGGAATGATATCTCTCTAACATTAGCGTGGTCATACGTAAACTGGTGATTAAAAAAAAAAGTGCGAAAGGGAAGTAACCGGGTGCCTAACTATCTCTTTCTACACCACTTCTGTGTGGCTAGCATAAAATATCCCACTACACTGGGAAAAAAACTATGGTGAATTTAGATTTTATTATGAGGGAACCGAGGAATAAAAAACTATGCGTCATGATAATTACGATACAGGATCTATAATTTCCGCTGATGCATTATGTTTTCCTCTTCATATTTCTCGTTTTTTTATTATAGGGGTCATCCATTGCTCGACTGTTGAACATTTTTCTTAGGGTAGGTAATTAGTAGCCTACAAAAGTTAGGTAATGGCATTGCTTCGCAATGCAATGACCTCACGTCGCGTTCTAATATCACTTCTTCGGAAAGTTCTGAATCCATTTTGATGGTTTTTGTGTTTGGTCACTATTTTTCAACATAGGGTAGATACAGTGAAAGAATTATCGAAATCAGCTGGTCTAATACGCCGCTTTGGCCGTTCCATATCCCAGCTGCTATTTCACGCCGCTGGTTGTACACAGTCGCCGAGCGGAGACGAAGTCAGAGACGTATATTTTTTCCTCTTCACATTTCTCGTTTTTTTATTATGGGGGTCATCCATTGCTCGACTATTGATGAACACTTTTTTTAGGGTAGGTAATTAGTGGCCTATAAAGGTTACATAATAGCATTGCGAAGCAATGCCATGATTGCTCACATCGCGTTCTAATATCACTTTTTAAAATATTTGAACTTAATTCAATAGGACTTTATACATGTTTGGCCGTCAATATTTCTGAAAGTTCTGAATCGATTTTGATAATTTTTGTGTTTAGTCACTATTTTATAACTTAGGGTAGATACTGTGAAAGAATTATCGAAATCAGTTCACTTAATTTAAAGCTGTAGCAAATCAAAAAAGTCGGTTCTTTGTTTTTGCGGAGTTTTTACCTACTCAACAACTTTATTTCTGTATCTTTTGCAGTTTTATGTCTGTCTATCTTCTTTTCTTTTTAAAAATTATTTAGGTACCGTAATTTAGCTTTATTTGGGTATCCGTTAACGCAAAGTTATAGTAGCCCTTGACTAAGCAAGAATTAATAATAAATGAAAAAGAAACGTACCTAAAAAGTATCAACCCAGGATGACAAGCTATTAGCAAAATATTAATATAACACAGGTCTACAAAATTTTTTTTTTTTTTTTAATTTTGATTTGATAATATCATCTACTGTTAATGTTTTTTAGTGTGTTGAAACCGAAAATGAGGGCAATCTTTTTCCATAACGTAGGTACAGATTTCGTTCAATCTCGAATAAGTACAGTAATTATTACAATAAAAGATAACAGAATCGGCTGGTAACTTTGATTTATTTTTATCTTGTTCACAATATCAAAAACATAAATACATATTACATAAATATATAGTACATATTTCCGCTTGTCAGAATAAACGATGACGCATACTTAATCATTATTTTTATAAAAACTTTTTGTAACAATGAATATGTTTATTAGATCGTTTCCGTGTAGGAGTCTAATAAATTTGCCTATATTTCCAATATTTATGATGATAGACAAAAGACAGTGATGGCAAAAAAATCAAGAGCTTTCGGAGCATTGTAAGATACTAAATTTTCTAAAATCGGTTCGTAACTTTATCGGAAAATCGAAAACGGTGAAAAAGTCGAAATTTCCCTATTTTTTGGACAAAAAGTTGATTGTTTCAAAAACGGAAGAATTAATATCGAAAAAATAAAAAACCTTCCGAGACTGGTAGACGGTCTACAAGTTTGAAAAATAAAATTTTAGAAACGGTCGAAAACCCTGACTTGAGCATGTGCCCTTTTCATTTAATGATTATCAGATTAGCTACCCTAGAAAGTAAGATTCGGCCTTATTTAAAAAAGTGATACAGGTAGACGAAAACACTAGCGTCAAAAAATGCAAGAGCTTGCGTGGCAAAGTATGGTAGCACATCGAAAATTGGTCCATAACTTTCTTCGAAAATTTTTTGTCGTACAATTTTGTTCAATGTCTTCCGATAATTGCGAGAAGAGCGAAATCTGTAGATTTTTTTCTAGGAAACTTATTTTCTTTTAGGCCTAAATTATAAATATAAATATATATTTATAGAAATAGTAATACACTATTTTACACTCTATTTTTTGTGACTTCTGGTTTTTAATATATCTTGGTATGCGGATGATAATAGTATTTTTAAAACTTATTATGTTATATTTCATATTTGTTAAAATTTTTATTAATATTTAAAACAAAAGTCTTAATTTATGGTTTTATGCTGGCAACTGAAACGAGAATTTGGGGAATTTTGACATTTCTCAAAGTTGAAGTTTTTGACGTCATAATACTAAGGTGTCCATAATGTTTAGATTAGTTAATAATAATACTTTGGTAGTTGCCTTTTGCCCTCTTTTGCCTATGATGTGGCCGTAATAATAGGTTGCCAGATATTTCAATATGAAAGATAGAAACCTATGTATTGTTTTAAAGAGAAACGTTTTTCGTTAAAGTAGGAAAATAATTTAGTTACATATCTGATGTCATTCTAGTTACAGATCTGACACCATACGGGTAATGAATTTGACGTCATATATGCATTTGAGAGACTTGTGTGTGTGATTTCGATGGGGTATTGAATCTGTCCATATCTCTGGTGCCAATCGAAAGGAAGGGGGCCATCATATTAATATTTGAGATCCTTAGGTCTAGCACCAGCGTTGAATTTTGAGACATTTCGGCCTTAGAAATAATGTTTCGGTACCTAAAAACTTTTAAATCCTTTTTTATCCGCTGAATGATTGGGAATTTTTGAGATTGTTGGGTTTTTTCAAGGAGCTTGGTTGCCTGTACGAACTTACGTTTTCAAGTTCCCACGTGTGCTCAAGGCGGTGAAGTGCGACAATATATATGAGAAATATATTTCAAACATATATATCTACAGAATCCTTGACCTTTTTAATAGCGTGTTTAGGCTTATTGGGATCGTTTCAACGAGATATTTTCTGAGTGATGGTTCTGAGAACTTCAGCGTGCAAAAGTACGTACGCAACTTGTCGCGCTTGGATCTTTACTTCTGTGGGATTTAACTATTTTGTAAATAAAGGCGGTCAGCCATCCAATTATGAATCACATTCTAGGTACTCTAGGTAGCTGTTTTTCTGTAATCAATGGGAGATTTGTATTCAAAAGGGTATTATTAATAAAGGGAGCATGCTGCTAATTTACTAAGGTGATTGAGATATCGATATTTGAAGCTTTGATTTTTAGAGTTACTAACTGCTTCACAATTTATTTTGGAGGTGAGAAGCCTCCGTCGGTTGATCATATTTTCTGCGGGTTGCCCGCTTTTAGTGACTAGCTCTCTTGAACTTCTGTTTGCTTGCTTCTACTTTTCTATCGAAGTGGATAGGAGTCGGGCTACTGCCGTTTATTATTATTATTTTTTTTTTGTAAAGTTGATGATTTAACAGTATTATGTACAAATCCAACCAATATTTTTGATGTTATCGCGAGTTGTATTATGCGGTAGCCACGCAAGACCTCATTTTCAGTGCTTACGTTCGTGGTTTATGATCCCTTATAAATATTAAAATTACTTGTTAATAATGAATGTAAATTGATTCCCATCGTTCATGTATGTTTTTTTACTCCATAATTATACTGATGTATGTTTGTAGCATTTTAATTTGAAATCTGCTAAACCAATTTTGACAAATGTTCGAATTAAAGGTTCTAATTTACAAAATTACGACATAGGTTATTGACACGGACATACAGAAATTTTTATACTCATATAAAAAAAGTTGCCTTCAGTGTCACGGGTTAAGATAGGCTTAGAGAGTTTTGTTCGATCTTAGTTGAAAATTAAAAAGTTCCTGTTATGGTCTTATTTATCCTACGTAACCTTGTCACCCTAATCAGAAAGAGACAATATGGCACCCACTAACGTCCTTGTTACTTTTTTTTTAATTCGTTTTCAAGGTCAAATTTCTAGGACCTCGAAATTTCTTCGTAGAGCTCATTCTAGTTGTACGTAGTACATAATAGTTCCATGTATAATCTATGGTTCCATGCTAGGGACTAGCCTTGGAGGACCACCTTCAAAGACTGCACAAAATACATTGATACAGACCACCAAATACAGACCACATACAGACTGTTGAGACCACAGACAGACAGAACAATTTATCTGGGCCTGGTTGAGACCACACGTTGGACTGCCTTGGACCTATTTAATCATCTGTGCCTTGCCTTGGACCACCTTGGACTAGCCGGCATCCGGCAATAAGCAAATAGTTACAAATAAATAGCAGAGAACTTGTTGAAGATTAAGAACGCACCTAGTTGAAAAACCTGAAATTAGTTACGATTATCGCGAACTACAATATTTGTAGAATTTTTTTCGCTGTTGCATTTTGATCTTATTCCATCGTTACAGTTGAGTACCCACACATAAAAATCAGGTGTAAAAATGATTACCGGCCGTGCTTTGCATTTTGTTTTCAAAGTAGCAGATCGAACCCTTACAGCAAAGTTCTACAGAGAAGTTTTAGGAATGAAGGTATGCTTGGAATTTTAATAATTTATACCTATCTTAATTTTTTATCTGTCGTCATCTGTAGCACGGAGACACAATCCAAGGTCACATTTCGGTATGGCTTATTTAGTTTGAATAAACTGCAACGAATCACCTAAATTGCTAGCATTATAATTTGGTACATATAAGTATGTCCGTGGTAATTTGTAATATACTTATTTTACCTAAATTTAAGCATATAAATAAGAACACATCCTATTCAAAATACATATATTCAAAATAAGAATTTCCAAAATTTCATTGAAGATAAAGTTATGTAAGTAGGTATGTTCAGAATTGAGTAGTACGATGTAATGTTTACTTGGCTTGTGTTGATATTTATTATTGTAACAGGTACTGCGTCATGAAGAATTTAGTGAGGGCTGTGAGGCAGCATGCAATGGGTAGGTAAATTTTTACATTAAGTACCTAATGTTCCTAATCTATGATATTAATTAGTATAGATATGTAGTACATAGGTGCGTACTTATTTTTTTATGGATTAAAAAACTGTCGAATAAAAGTGATTCAGTCAATAAGACTGATGAAATATTGATGTTGAAGAATATCGTACCTATCTACTTAGAAATAACAAGTAGAAACACAAAAAAGAATAAACATTAAAATACAATTCATATTTGTAACTAACAAATGCATCATTAAAATACAATTTATATTTGTAACTAACAAATGCATCTTGAATAATTTATGCTTAATATTTATACTAACTTATAATTTATCCATGACACATGGAATCCTAGTGTGGGGACTAGGGCCCATTTGCTGTTTTATTTACCTAAGTAGGTACTTTAGTTATTTTATTGTCATTGTTATCCTTTTGTTGATGTAAGTACCATTTCTTTTCGTGTTTTAGTTCTTAGGTTTTAAATGTGAATTTTTACAGTTCTTAAATAAATTATTTTATTATTATTATATAAAATTTTATGTCTTAAAATTTCAAATAAGTAGGTAATTTCAGTTTTATTATATACCTCCTTACCAGTAAACGCCCGCAGCTTTGCATAGATTACACTTGTGTAGTAGCATACATGGGTAATTTTACAGTTTCGCCAAAAAGTGAATAATTTCATTTTTAATTTTCAGCTTACAGGTTAAATACCTATTCTAACAATTATTTTTCCTTAAAGGTTATATTTCTATGAAATATAACTATAAAACCTAATAAAATATTTCATAGTTTTAACTTTTAGAATGATGGAAGTTCAATACAAATGTTTGTCCCCTATTTTGCTCTCTTAAAAGTTGAATTTCCAAAAATCGTGAAACATGACATAATTACCTATTTAGTTCTGCCCCAAAGCCCAAATACCAATTTTCATATAACTTAAAGAAAGATGGATTTTATACAATTTACATACTTTGTGATACCCTCTTAAGGATAGAATTTCGAAAAATCATTACTTAGTGGATGGTTATGTCTGATATGAAACCTAATATCTGAATTTTCTATAATTCTTTACAGTGGATTATAAAATTGACTGAAGTCCTGTGCAAACGTAGATCACCAAATTTTCTTACTCCCTTAAGGGTTAAATTTCCAAAAATCTTCAAACACATTATATTACTTTTCAATCAATGCCTAATACCAATTTTAATACATTTAATTTCAAAATTGATGAAAATCGCATAAAAATGTTCATTCTCTCTTACGCTCCCTTAAAGGTTTTTCCATAAATTTTTAAACACAACATAATCAGTTTCCAACCCAACGGCCAAATACCAATTTCTATGCATTTATATATTTATAAAATTGGCAGAAGTCATGCCAATACCATACACAAATACCAATGACATTTGGGTTTCAAGGCAGAAATTTAATATATTGTGTTTCGAAATTTTTGTATAATTAACTCTTAAGGGAACAAAATAGGGCATAAAAGTTTATATATGACTTCTGCCAATTTGAAAATTCAATGTCTATACAATTTTCTTCCAATATATGAAATCGAAATACCATACACTCATAATCAACGCTGAGCTAAAACCACTGCAGCAAATCACACAAAATTTAGATATCAGGTTTGTTTTGTGGTGTCAGCATTCAGTAAAAAAGGATTAAAAGGATTAAAAAAGGATCAAATGGAAAACATATTAATACACTCTGAAATTTGTTCATTTTGACATAAGTTATACGTGTTATCACTACATATTATAAAATAAAGTCGCCGCCGCGTCTATCTGTCTGTCTGTACGCGATAAACTCAAAAACTACCAAACGAATTGGCATATGGGTGACACCAATGGACGGAGTGATTCAAGAGGAAGGTTTACGTGTATAATTTATTAATACACTCTGTTTCTCTCTGTGAATTGTTTCTCTTTTATAAGGCTAAAGAAAAGTCCGCCGTGGCATATGTCTATCTTTTATGGATAGCTTACTATTTTTATATTTTAAAAAATGGTCACATATGGTAAGTTAATTGGAAAGCAATTTATACGGAAACAGTATTAATCCTTATAAAATTAAATACGTTATTTACCTTTAGCATTTCATGCAGATTATGATTGCCCTTTACACCATCCAATTGAAATTAATATCTTAGGAGATATGGCGAAATAAAAACTATCGCGCGACAAGCGCGGTGGGCAGCGCGTGGCGCGGCCCCATATCGGCATGATACCAACTCGGCACGCGTGATGTAAAGTTAGGCAGAAGTTATCATGTTGGATATTAAGAAATATGCGAAGCACCAAAGCAGATACAACAACTACGACAGAAACAACACTACGGCTTATATGCTCTGCTGCCCTTGCGAAGCCGGGGCGAGTCGCTAGTTAAAATAATAAAATGATATCCCACTCACTTCTAATTGTATTTCGCAGGCCCTATGCAAATCGATGGAGCAAGACTATGGTTGGCTATGGCCCAGAAGACACACATTTTGTCATCGAATTAACTTACAACTATGGGATCATCCACTATGAGCAAGGAAATGACTTTTTGGGATTGACCATTCAGTCTAGTGAAGCATTGAAACGTGCATCAAAATTGAATTGGCCAGTTGAAGAAGAGAATGGCACAAAATTTGTGAAAGCTCCTGACGGCTACAAATTCTATATTCTAGACAAACCACAGCCTCGTGATAAAGGTAGTGTGGTAATAATAATCACAATTTGAAAACTTATAGAATGATAAGATATAGGACTAATATGAGGTGTGATCAAAAACTATCCAAAATTGGTTCGATTGGAACGTTTAAAAATTATATAATTACTTTTTCAACATTGTCTCCTTGCTTATGAATATACTTAGTAGGTATAGCATTTCAACAGTCATTTTATACCACTTGAAAAAATATTTTGTTCTTGAACCTCAAAAAATACTTCTGCAGCAGTGATCAGTTTGCCATTGTTGTCAAATTTTATTCCAGAATGTGAGCTTTTAGGAAGAAAGTAAGAATCACTACCAAAGAGATCTGATTAATATGGTTGATGTTTTATCATTTTCAACCCTGCTATATTGTATCACAAGTTAAACTCGAGGTATGGGTGTATGCGTTGTTATGGTGAAAAAGCAGTATCTTTTTTCACCATGACAATGCATCCCCCCATACCTCGAGTATGATGATCGGTTGAGTATTAAAGAGTGAAAGATTAACAGACAAACAACCACCATACTCACTTTCGCATTTATAATATTAGTTAGGATTCTAGATAGTTAACACTTTCACCGCCATACGGTCCGCCCTGGCGGTCCTCAGTACAGCACGCCATATATATACTGCGCTGAGTTCTGCAGGCCATGCGCCTGTCGGCGCACCGTTACTTTCGCGCCGTAATCCATCAAAATGTTCGTTATTGTTACTACAAAATTTATATGAAATTCCGATATCGTAGCGGACCGCATGGCCTACATGATGGCCTACTAAAAAAACAATCATCAAAACCGCCAGCCGCCCGTACCGCATGCTGCACTAGTTATAGGTTTTTCGTCGCGGCTTGCGCGTATAGAGGCGTGGCCGCTGGCGAACCGCATGGCTTGCTGAACTGGAAAATTCTATATATGGGTGGCGGTGAGAGTGTTAAAATCGGTTAAGTTCGATCGGTTCTGTACTATATATACATCATATTACCTTTTATGTTTTTTTTTATCAAACTGAATAAAATTCAACCTGAAAGAAAGTTCACCCCCATTTCTTGATATAAGTAGACTACCCTAGTAACCACTACACCAATTTGAACTCATTAGTTCCCAGTGAAATTAAGCAACATATTTATATGCTTTTTCTCTTCACAAATATTTTCCGTTTCCCGCGTTAATTTAAAGATTTTCGTGAAAGTTTTCTTGTAATTTATGAGTGAAAATAACCTATATTCTTTATTTATAATTGAAATTTTTAATTTTAATTCAATATTTTTTCTTAAACTCAGTATAGGATCTGTAGTTACAGTATGACAGACTACAAATTTTACGGGAGACTTATTATGTAATATGACTTTTTGTTACCATTTGACCTAATTTGAATTCCTTATTAAACATCGCGAAAATTGTAGGTTTTGTTAAAAAAATGTGCTTTTGCATGAAACTTAGTTCTGTTAACACCATAAATATAAAACATTGTGAAATGTATTTAAAATGGAACTAATAAAATAATACTCAAAGTAGTAAAATAAAATAAATTATTTGGCTTGTTACTTAGTTCTTGATTTGCATTTACTTATTGTTGCGCTTATTGTAATTTTATATTTGGTTTAATAATGCATTTTGTTCTGTTGATGCATAGTTTTTGAGTTTCAAATGATACAAGAAGGATAAGGGTTTTTAATTCTCTTATGCCGAAATACGTGTTTGACGTGGCCTAATTAGTTGTAATAAAAAAAACTATTTTTACTAAAATTTTGGATATTAAGTTTTTGAATTAAGCAGTCATTATGTATGTGTTTTTTATTTTTTTCTTTAAAAAAATTAATATTGAAAACTTACCATTGACAGGATTTATCTAATTATTTTATATTCTCTTTCAGATCCAGTTCTAAAAGTTGCTTTAGCTAGCTCTAACTTGGAGCGTTCCATCGCTTACTGGAACGGTCTTCTAAGTCTGAAGATTTATGAGAGTACCAATAAAAGGGTACTTTTAGGATATGCTGATGATCAAGCAAAACTTGAGCTTGTTGATATTGGTAATTACATTTTTTTCTGTGTCTACTAGTCATGTTGTGTAAATAATTTATTTGAAAAAGTATAAAATAGTAAATTACTAAAATTTAATTGCCTTCTATGCACCAAAAATTTAATTGAGTGAGCCAGAGTGGCTTGCTGGCGATTGTCTTCTTGGGCTGGTATGATGGACGGTAGGTATATCAAAATGCTGGGGTTCTCATCGGTCTTTGTTTCTTTACTAAACTGTTGTACTTGCTCTGTTGTGCCACCAGAAAAATTAATTTCGCTCCACAACAGCTCTTTTTTATGATTTTGGTTTATCTTTTTACGTGCGTAAAAAGTATTTCAAATAAGAAGGTGTATAAACCGATCAGAGTGTAGATCGGTGGGCCATCTGCTTCCTCTTGGATGAGCAACAGGTAGGGGTGTAGGGTACCTCCCTGTACTCAGACATCTTGTCAGGAACACGGCCTTGACGGTCGTCGGTGAGGTGGTATCGCCTAGTCTCATTGAGCAGGCAAGGCGTCGCTCTGCGGTGCGTCGGTTGACGTTAGCAGTTCACATGGGTGTAGACGCCCGGTCGGCAAATGCTGCGATGCGGAGCTATCTTCTGGAGATGGGTAAATGAGCTATTGTTGACGCTTCTTGAACATTCGACGCGCCAACCGCCACACGAATTCCACCAATGGGATCCGCAGGTCTTGAGCGATTCTGTCATTACTGACGTACGGCTCGGCTCTCACGCCCAGTGCAACGTTCTGTTATTGCTGTTCGTTTCGAATAGTTTGTACAGCAGAACGATATAGTTCTGCTTGGAGTCGAGGAGCTACAGCACCTTTGCAGCAGCAGTCGCTTGAACAGCTTCCCGATGGTGTGATGGTCCGGTAGCTCATAGAAACTACTGTATATACTGAGAGTTTTCCGGTTCGCTCTAAGGCAGTAACCATAGCCTATTTATCATATGAAAGAACAGGGCATTTACACGTTTATTTGAGCAAGTACATAGATTTTGGGAAAGAAAACACTAAAAAGTCACACTTTATGCAACATTATAAAACATTCCTGAGGATGTAATAATCAAATATATGTCTGATTAGCGGCTTGGCCGCCGATATCGTCATTTGGTGCACGTATACCGAATGGCATGTAGTAAACTCGTCACGCGTCATAAAATTCGGTGTGTACATCCGTCTTCACAAATATTAATTTATTTAACAATACATTTTGATATGATGCTTTAAACGAAGTTTTTAGAGAGAACTCTGCTTTGTCATTAAATAATTTATTCCCTTTTTAATTCCAGATGGTCCAGTGAATCATGCTAAAGCATACGGTCGTATAGCGTTCTCCTGTCCGTTTGATATGCAGCCTATCATAGAGAAGAAAATCGAAAAAGCGAATGAGAAGATTCTTACTCCTTTAATATCTTTGGACACTCCAGGCAAGGCAACGGTCAGAGTAATAATTTTAGCTGACCCTGATAATCATGAGATCTGTTTTGTCGATGATGAAAGTTTCCGTCAACTGTCGCGAGTAGATCCAGCCAGTGATGCAGAACTCGATAAATTCATTAAAGCAGATAAATCACGTGCGTAAGCTATGAATATGAAGAAAAAATATTATGTTCTGTGAGGAATTGCTGAGGTATAAAAATGCAGTATCATTACAGTATACATTACATGATCACTCGTGTTATAATGTTATCAGCTTCACATGAGCCCTATGATCTTGGTCACTACAGTATGCAAAAACTCGTTTAGTACTTCGGATTAATTTGAAAAATTCTTTCTACAAAATATTCCGAACCAGTAGTAGTATACATACATTATTAAACTTACAACTCACTACAAAATTTTATATTACATTTCAAGACCCGGTACCTGAAATAGACACAGTGGTAGGGATAAAACGCGCATAAACACTTTTTCGGCCCATGTACACTGAGCGCATGTAGTTTATAAGTCGGTGAATGCAAGCGTGTCTAACAGCGTTGCCAACTCTACGTCTTTTTGTGTTGTTCTATGAACTTAAGGCCTGTTCTGCAAATCTATGAACTTGATTTGCAGAATCTACATATTTTCTATGAAATATTCAAATTGGCAAAATAACATTAAGTCTGCAGAGATGCTGAATTGATTGACCTACATGCGTTAATTTCCTTTTCTTTTTAGAAAAAGTTTATGAACGTTCTGTTAACTAAACCGACACGTCATTTAAAGTTGTGATCTATTTGAGGTCGTGTAAAACTGTAAAACCATAGAGATTTTTTTTGTTTGCTACTAGGTAAACCGAAACGTTAGTGCTGGTCTAGTCTGTCAATGTGACATGGTATTATATAGCTATATAACCTAACCTAAAAATATTTATTATATGTATTTTTCAAGAGTGCGTTCCAGACGCATTCAATAACAGCCACGAACGCCACCGCCGCGAACGCTAGAAAAATTTATCTTTTACGCTTTAATCCGTTACGAACGATTAATTCAAATACAAAACGTACACGTAAATTATGTCTAGAACAGTATTAAATTTTAAATGGCAAAACTGCAGTATGAAATGTTCAAAAGTCAAGTTGAACACTATATTATAACGACCCACCACCGATGTGAGTCGTTAGTGTTAATTTGGCTGGCTGTTATTTGATGCATTGGAACATGGCCCAAATCTGACGTCATAATCAAAATTCGAGTTAGCAACGATGATGTCTGATGGCCAATCGAAAAATGGAAATGTTAGCTGGTCCCGCTCATACGAGTAAGTTTTAATAGTTTTTTTTTAATGGCGTGCATGGGGTCGCGTAACTTCTGATTGCATTTTGAAAAAAAAACTCCATATTAATCGTATAACGTTGCGTTTTTTATTATTATAATAAAAAAACTAGACACTGTTAAATTGTCTAAACCAAACAGTTGCCATGTATAAAAGAAGAAAAGTTTAATAATACGTACTAAGTTCGGAATCTTTTGTCGAACGAGTTTCCGCGTCCCTCGATTTAACAAGTTGATTCTGGCTTACTATAATTGGAATTTAGACTACACGTGATTATATGATAACGATTGTGTAAAAATTGCATGTACCATGATCTTTTGAAATATTTTATTAAACTAAAACATAGTAGTTATATGTAATGTAAAATATCTTTTAATATATTTCATAGATCTTAGAATATAGAATATCTTTTAATATATTTCATAGATTTTTTTCTTTTGACTAAGTTGTAATTTATTTATAATGAGTGGTGTTGGGATCAATCCAAGTGCAATTTTGATGTTATAGCATTTCTAACTACTTATTACAATTTTATGATTTTGTTACTACAATCTGTTAATCAAACTTAGGCTGTGATTGAATTGAAGACATTGAATTAAGTATAATTTTATTTGTTTAAAATTTTTTTACTGCTGAATCAGATATAGTATCCAAAAGTGTTTTAAGTAGTTCTAGGGCAAACTCGACATATTTATAAGTCGACATAGCGCGTCGATCCTATAATTTTATAATGCGGGTGCGGGAAAAATGACCTGCCAACGTAAAACTTCACTCGAAAGATACAGTTTTGGATGTCAAGACAAATTGCGGCCGCTTTTGATTAGAGAAATAGCGTGATAGATAATTCTGGAAGCGTGTTCACCAGCGCCATCAGTACCAAGTCTGATCACTTGCCTGTCTCTTTCATCGTGTGGTGTGATGTTATTGCTATACGAGCCCTACTATTTATGAATCCTAAATAACGAAATGAAACAAACATGTACCAATCATTGAATATGGCTTTGTTTTCCAAAATATTTGCCATGATGGCGCAAAGACTTTTGCATATCCATTTTTCATTGCACTTTTATCCATTCTTATGGAGGTAATCTCCAAAACGCTAACTGCTCCGTACTAAAATGTGTATTTTAAAAGTATCGATGGGCTGGAATTTTTGAATTTTTGGGATGGGCTATAAATATCTATTAGTAAATAATGTTGACAGTTGTTGAACGTTTTGTGTGTGTAATTGATTTTTCTGATTTATAATGGGTAACATGCAAAAACATTTTCATCTGTGCCCTACCAACGATAGGCAAAAGCTAACAACTAACCCGTAATCCCGATACGGTATATTAGAGCTGCACGGTGGATGGCCCGTCAATCTGATTATTTGACCTTCCAAAAACCGAGTTGTTTCATCTGATGTGTGACAGCTGGCGTTGTTGTCATGGCGAAGTTTCTGGTTGTTTTTACGTATTTCTTCAAAGGCAAATGGTCGTGTACTATTCCGATTAACTATTTTTCTACTATCTATCTAGTATAACCACATAATATTATCAAAAACACAAGCGACCATTTATTTCAATATTTTTTTTGGGTCGGTGGTACAACAACCGATTTTGGTCGACCTTTTATAAAATGCGTCTGTGAGCATACAATGTTCACGATTGCGATTGAACTCACTGAACCAGTGACACACAGTGGTTTTCGATACTACTTCATCGCCCATAGATATATCATCATCACCACAAGTCGATATGAGTTAATCGATGCATTGTTGTTGGGTCAACTCACGCCGAAAATCTTAAATCATCGCATGAATATTTTTACGATTGCCATTTTATCAGTGACATGCAATGTCAGTCACCAAAAATAAATTAATAACGTACGTACAGTAACAGTTTAGTGCGTTTTTTCAATAAGTCTACAAAATGATCGAATCTTTTAAAAACTGTAGCTGATCGGCGCTTGCCGGGGGTGTCAGAAACTTGGTGGCATTATCACTCTCGTTTCGTCAACTTCACATTTAATTGCAAAATCGATATGATAGATACATTTAATATAATTTTAAACAATCCTCAAGACAGATAGCGAAGCACTTTCTATGGCCGAAACTTTTTTAATAAATGAAAATATGGAATTTTGTTTTTTACTTCACACATTTTCAGAAATTTTCGCTAAAACTGATATCCTATTTGCTTTGTTGCAAGATAAACAAGTGGACATAGAAGTTGCGAATCCAGTCTTTTCAAACGTGGATGAATAGTGGATTTATTGATCAATTCGAAACCATTTTTGATAGTTTAAGGAACTGTAACGAGTACGTACAAAAACGTCTCAGACTTAATAGTGACATTGATTTAAAAACGGAGTATCGTCGGCTATTTTTAGAATTTAAAGATAATATTATATGTCAATTAATGATAGATACAACTTATTATATAAGTTAATATTTTTGGATTTGTTGAACAAAACTCAATATAACTTATATGTGCTCAATCATTTCCTGATGAAAAGTTTCGACCTTGATTACAGTTTTTCCAGGTTTTTTTGACTTTAGTGCCCCAAAAAACCAATTAAAAATTTTGTACACCACTTCATCATTAAACGAGTTAGACGTTTATTGTCATAAAAGTAGGAATTGATTAAAAGCCCTCTTCTGCGTTTACCGTCTAACCACTCATACTCTAGCTAGCTGGTGCAAGGGCGAGTTTCAGTTCGCGAGGTCCCAGCGCGCCGGTCTTCACCCCCGCGAAATTGCGTTTGTCAGTTTCGACACAATGAAGTTGACATTTTTGACTTTATTATTAAACCAAACGCTGCTGTCAAATTTATTTACTCTATGTTTGAGCTATTTTTACATTTAAATGATATTTTAAAAAGCGTTATTCCACAGACACAAACTGTTCAATCTATTTCGAACACTTCCATTTACTATTGCTTCCGCGGAAAAATAGTTTTTTGCTTTTAAAATTCATAAATTTTTAAGAATCACTCAAAACAAGACGGATCTGTCTTGTTTTTATTTCCATAGAAAAGCATTTACTTTTAAAAATTTTAAAACACGGGCATCATCTAACCACAGCAAAAAACTTTTTAAGTGAAAAGTACAATCTTAGCAAAAGTAATTTGTCTCTGTTAATTAAATGGGTCGTGACTTTTAATCTGACCAAATATGGTTAATGAGTAGTGAATAACTTAAATAGCGGTGGAATAAATCAGAAAGGAAAAAGGAAAATTTTCTGTAAAGAAATGCTCAGTGACTTAATGGAGAATTTGAAGTACGATTTGATGACAGTGAAAAAATGAAGTAGCCTCTACATTATGAGCCTAAACGTGTTGGTCCTTGAAAGTCGTATGTTATATCAAGCGAAACCAGCAAAAACGGAAGGAAATCAGTGAAGCCACTGATGTGTCTGTGTTAGAATGAATACGCTCAGCAACACCAGAAATAAGAATAAATATGAAACAGAAATATAATTATAAAAATAATTAAATATAAATACAACCTCTGGGTCAACTTTCTGAAGACGTTCAGGAAGCACGGAATAATTATAAAAATTTCGTTAATTTCATGCACGAAAGTGCTCTAAAAAAATACTAATAAAGACATTTTTTATACGTTGCTTTATACATCTGATCCTTACACATCTAATATTTAAGAAAAACATATACCAGAAAAATTAATGAATTGGATGAAGAAGTTATGTATTTCTTGGGTTCATCATAATTTTAAAAACTTATACTTGCTTAGTCTCTTTATTATCAAAATATGTATATACTGTTAAATGAATATTATTAGTGCCTTACTATTATATAAATTTCAATTATTAATTTAAATTATTATAAAATGAAATTTTTAAAAAATTATCGAATATATCAGGTATAAAATACACTAATTAAAAAAATAATACTAATACGCATATATATAATAATGCAGTTTTATTAGATACCCTACTGTTTCCTTAACATAAATCCCAAATTACAGATTTTTATCTCTAAAAACAAGCACGTTACCGATTTTTCAACACTTGCACCCCCTCGCCGCCCATAGTGCGGCGGTGAGGGTAAAGCGGCGTTGCGGGGTGAAGCGGAATGCGGCGCGGCTTGCTGTGCCTGTATGTTGTGTAATAATTAGTCACACAGTGACCAGTGACCGTGACATTGCAAAGGTCATTATACCTATGAATCGAGTGTTTTTTTTTCATAAATACTGGTTATTTCGTGAACGCTGATATTTTTCGAAATGTCGCGCTATTTTAGTGCTACTGAAAATGCAGGTATGCTTTATTTCATGAGACTCGTATTGAAATTTTTTTTGTCAAAAACAATTTCACCCTTAAAAGTTATCCCTAAATAACGTATTTTTTTGCAATACAGCAACATGCAACACAGGCATCTTTTCCAGGTACTTTTTGTCTTATAATTATGCGAAATATTTTTCTTCTACTTTTCTGTCTTGTTCTGACCAACATATTTTCTGTTTTGTTTTCTGTGATTTTACTGCAATCACTTTGTAGTTTTTTAAGTTTTCCTTTTTTATAACGTCATTGAAATCTCCATGGTGTTCTGAAGTAATTTCTTCATCTTTATTGTTGAGATCAATTACAAATGTAGGCACTGGTGTGCAATTCTCTTCGTCGCTTCTTTCGTCATCGCTTTCGTCAGATGATGAAATCCTATCAATGTCTATGTCGATCTCCTTTAATTTTTCTCTTTGTACTTATGCATTTGTCCCTTCTCTGAAGCAATCAGATTCTACTTATTTTAGCTAACTGTATAGTTGATTCTAGAAGTCTGTAGTATTCGTGATGAACTCTTACATGACCGATGAAATTTGCCAATTGATCCATCTCATGATTCGATAAATTTAGGATTTGCGACATGGTCGCAAAAGCGAGTGGAAGTTAGACAATGTGATTGTTTTGCGCCACAAGCATTGGCAAAATATCGTAACACGGAACTTACATGTAAATGTGGAGATAATGATGGAAAAAAATACTTACTATCAGGCGGTATACCAGATTTGTCTCTGTATTCTAACAGAATGTCGTAACTTTCAATAAGTCTCGGACGTAATATGATTGGCACTTTTCTCATTTTTTTACCTCTTACTTCAAATCTATAAAAAGACGTGGGTATTGCTTTTTCAAAATCCATAAGAGTTTCACAAATATCTGCAGCTATGGTATTCTGGGTTTCTTTATTATAAGTTTCTACATCTATTCTCTCTACCTCACCAACACATCTTCTATTGAATAGTAGAGTTTGATCAAGTGATATTTTGGCTAAATTGGTCCAATTACCGACACCGATTTCGCCATGTTTTAGTAATTATATATATTATTCTCTTTCTTTAGATAAGTATAAATTTAATCTTTTAATATCCTCAGTAAGATGTAATCGGTTTGGCATATTCCATTTGTTTCTGTAAATTGTCGTTAATGCACCTGACGAAATATATGACGACCATTCATTTTCACATAGATTGATCACTGGTTTCGCTTTTTCAATTTTTTTTTTTGAGCATATTATGTATAAGCGATTCTAATAATATAATGTTGGCACATTTTTTATAGTGTGCCCAATTTTCAAAGCTAGCGATGGAATGCCGTATTTGCCAGACTCGTCACGTTTTGATACTATCCTGACGGCCTCAATAATTAATGAACAATATTTTGGATCCATGTAATTTGTTATGTTATTGATATCTGTATGTAATTTTCTAATTTGTTTTAAAAATCTGGCAATTTCTCTTAATTGTTGACTAATGTAGCCGTGAAGATGCTCATCTTGTTTATGTTTATTTAATAGTTTACTTCCAAATTTTATTATTAACTCATCTTGTCTAACTATCAGGGAAACGGCATCAGCGTTCATTCGTGATATGATAGTTTGATGAAGCTGTTCCGTGCAACTGGAAGCTACAGGCAGTAATGCTAAACCTTCTGCTTGCGCTCGCTTCGACATTGTCTGATCGTTTTTTTTTTTGTACGCTTGGTGATGACAAGATAACTTATATATGACAAAACCAAAACAAGAAGGGCATGGTAACAAAGAATCTGGGTCAGTAACTATATTTCTCCTTTTTTGAATAATGTCCCAGAACCACTTCTTATTACATTTGTTGTGAAGACAATTGCCCTTTTTTCTAAGGTCTTCTAAGTTTTCTTTGCTTTCTGAAGATAGCACAGGAAAACTTAACATTCTGGCAAATTCCATTTCATTCTGTGCTTTGCTTCAAAATGTCTTGGTAATTTAGCAACTAACTTAGAACAGAAAAGACAAGACTGCTTTTTGTCCCATTTTTAATGGGTCTAACATTGGTGGATACAGATACAGTAACTTTGAGTTTAGAAGTATTAGGAATAATTGGCTGTAGTTCTTGTGTCGAGACACGAAGGGCCGAAATGGCCTCATTTAATAAAGTAACTTTTGATTGCAAAGCATTTACTAAATCGTTATTATAATATTTTCGTAACTTTTGTCAGCAGATTTAATAGGTAAGTGTTTGGTAAGTGTTATTTTGGTTTTCATAAGTTCGTTGTCTTTCAAAGTCTTTTCCGCTTTTTTATTTTCCATATTTACTACTTTTGTCTTTAGGTTTTTTTTTCTAACAGTTTTTGTGTGATTTATAGAGGTACTTTTATTTTACTTATTTGAATAAAATCTAACATTTTCTTTTTCAGATTCACTCTCAGATGTAGATGAATAAGATTCCGTCGAAGGAGAAAAAGCTGGAGGTCCCGGGTTCGAATCCCAGGTTGGGTCAGTGTTTATATGATGAATATTAATACTGGCACCGGGTCTTGGTCGTTATATGTATGTGGTGTCTTCGCTTGGTACCCAAAATACAAGCTAAAGCTTAGTTTGGGACCTAGACGTTGTTGTGATTGTGTGTGTTATTATTATTAATATTATTATTATGAAACATTAACATTGAAAAAAAATAATAACGGTATGGATGGCGGAATCTGCTACAGAAATAAAAATTTATAGGAAAACCCATAGTTTTTCATCATTAAAGATTCTTCGTGGTTGTATGTTTTTTTAAATTATTTTCAGGTTCGTTGGGAATGTTTTTTTTCTATAAACAAACGATCTAGTCTAGACATTCAGGAACGCATTGCGTAACAAAATGGGAAAGAAAAAAAATCAGTTTCGAGTTGTTGAGGCAAAATTATCTCAAGATGTCTTCTATACACCCTCTATACTTAAGTACAAATGTCATTTGAAGATATCTGCTTCTATTGCTATATGCTAAAAAATTGTCACTTAGACTTATAACATGAAGTTTGAGTATCAACGCGATAGATCTATGACAAATCGTTTCAAAAATATAAAAAAAAGGTCACGTGGCCACATATAAGACCTTGCTAAAACATAAAGTTTGAGTACCAACACGATAAGTAAGTGGAAGTTTTGAAAAAATTTGACATCTAAAAACTTCATGATGATCATGCTGATCTGATCAGCTCGATATCAAATTGCGTGACGTACGGGCTTTTCAACTATATCGTAAATAGAATTAATGACGGGCTCCTAAACCTACGTTTTAAAACGTAATCAGCGACGGGCTTTTCAACTAACTGTATCTCAGTTGAAAGCAGCTACGTGCTCCCCTTTTTGAATACAACTCTTCTTATTAGTTATTCTATCACAATAGTAAAGCTACTGGTATCTCAGTTGCGATTTGTAATTGGATGGGTGACTGCCTCAACGACATTTTGTATCGGCCTCGGTGACGAATGACTGTATCTTAAATAGAACCTGTGGCAAGTCCAAATCGCCCCTATTCCAAAGAATACAAATATAGCATTTGGATCAGTTGTTTCAGATGAACACAAACACCATTTTTTCCATAATTTCACTTTTGGTTTCTATTTTTTTGTTTCTTATATCTAGATCAAACACCAGTAAATAGACACGTGTCTTCTGCAAAAAACACCTCCAATTAAAATTAAATTTCTTAGCAGAGACCAGAGAATTTTTTGTCTCTCCTGTAAAGTTAAGGATATGGGATATGTGTCCTTTCTGAAACAACCTATTCTTTTATTCTACACTTTTTTTTAAAGCTGTAAACACGCGTTCAACTGTGATGGAAACAGTTCCACATTTAGATCCTGTTAAAGTAGGTACACTTTTGCCTGTATTTTACTATACAAAGACTATATCACCCATGCTTGGGATGGGCAGTAAGCGTAGAAAAAACTGGCCTAGTGCGAGTTGGATTCGCGCGCTAAGGGCCTTACAGTAACGTATAACGACGTGTTTTTTTTCTACCCGCCGCCAGAATACCACACTTAAACGCATATCTCAATTTAAAAATAAAAAAATATAGAGTAGGTATTTATGTAGTATATGTAATTAACTACAACATAACGATTGTCGGTTTTATTCCTTTACTTGTGCCGTAAGGACCTTGCTTCATACCAAACATAAAGGTATATATACTAGCGTAAGAGAGGAACACAGTGTGCGAATGACATCCAGCTCTTTGCGGAAATCCTACATGCGAGAAAGAAATGCAAGAAAATCTGACATAAAACCTCTTTGAACACATTTAGTCTTCATTACTCACTTGTCAAAATAAGGTCCAGCTTTGTTTTCTATTTTGTGTTATAACCGTTTTGAATTCTACAAAAATTAATTCTTGTGATAAAAATGGTGTCGTGTTCAGTTTTAGATTGCACTGTAACATATGATAATAATCCAAATAAAGAGAGATTCCACATGTAAGTACTGCCAATAACATACTGTTATCTTAATGCTTATTTTTATAAAAAGCGATCCTAAATTTACTTGGTTATACATCAGTAGTATACGGTAAATACTTTATTTTGTAAATAATTTGTTATTTTAAACAATTATGTGTACGATACAAAAATATTGTGTAAAATTACAATCAAACAATTAAGCATAGGGATTACACAAAATCTATCGATATGTCGATATTTTCAAATATAAATATTTTGTAAATTTGATATTACCTAATTGCACCTGTTCCACTGGAATAATGTCGTTAACTGTTTTTAAACATACTGTGAGGTTTATTTAGCCTGGCAGCACATTGTAAGAGAAAGTATGACATCTATACATATATACTACACATAGGGTATATATGTAAATACAAGACTTTTTCAAATGAAAATATAAGATATATACACAATTAATTTTAATCGTTATTTATTTATGATTTAAAATCTGATGCTCTATTTAATTTTAATCGTTATTTATTTATGATTTAAAGTCTGACGTTCTATCTGTTCTCTGATTATGAACGTCGTAAATAATTTAACTTTGAATGACAAAACTACTGTATACAATAGTTTAACCTCATTTTCCTCCAAGAAACTGCGGTGTTAAAAAATGCTTCCTGATAATGATGACTATTTCATAATATCCAGGTTTCTTGTAAACACGGTTAGCATAGAACAATGGAAAAAATGTTAAATAGAACAGGTGGGACTCCTCGAAAACATTCTTTGGTTTGCAGTAGACGTTTTACGGATAACTGTTTTGTCTAACTAAATCACCGACGACTTTTGAAGAAAGGATCTATACCTACTGAATTTGTGCCGTTAGGGGTTTCTTTTTTTTTCATATGTGCTTACTAAGTATATTAAGTAATATACTAATAATACTTAATATCTAAAGTCAGAGCATTTATGCCAACTGTAATTTCTGTACAGGTCAATCTGAAGACCAAGCGATCGGTGTCAGCGTACGTTTACCGAGATGTATCACCAGGACCTTCAATTTTAGAGCCTAAACCTTTATTTCAGCACTAATATAAAATAAATTTGAAAAAAAGTCCATCACAGTGAAAATATCAATTTTAGGCAAATTATCACTTTGTCTTTTACAAAAACTTGTTCCTTTATATTCAAATAAAACTTAATTACCTATTACATAAAGAAACAAAAGATATTATAGACTAGTCCAAGGCATCCAAGGCATAATTTGTGGTGTAGTGAGACGACGCGACACTCAATCGAGTAGACAATGTGACGTCATGGGCAGTAAGAAGCCACCAGTCAAACCGCACGAAAATACATAATAATAATAATAATAATGTATACATCACAACAACGACTACGTCCCAAACTAAACGTTAGCTTGTGTTTTGGGTACCAAGCGAAGACACTACATACATATAACAACCAAGACCCGGTACCAGTATCGATATTCATCATATAAATACTGACCCGACCTAGGATTCGAACCCGGGACCTCCAGCTTCGTAGGCAGGGTCGCTACCCACTAGGCTAAGCGGTCGTCAAATTAATAAATATCAATAATTTATTTCTCAGTCATTTATTGACGAATTTAAAAAAAAAAACCTTCACTGTTTTATTAGTTTTGGTTTATCTTTCAATTCTATCGAGTTAAATTGTATATTTTGAACGTCATGAACTTCTCCATTGTAAATGTTTTTGTTTTGTACTTTCTCATTTTTTTGTTTACAAAGAGTTAAAATTTTGTTGTTATGCGTTGCAACGTGACGTATTGTCATTAAAAATAAAAATCGTTTTTTTATATTGTTTTATTTATTACTTGGCTTGTATTCAACTAAATATTAAAATTTCCATAATGATGTTAACGCTTTCTATACTTCTGCAAATTTTTTATTATCAACTGTTAACAAAAAAAAAATATTTATTGGAGTAAAGGAAATGGCATTTGAATTGACTGATTGATGATTTGTCATTTTAAAAAACTAAAAGTTAGGAAAAGTAACTCAAAACAAAAATTATGTAGTATAGCAGATTCAAAATAATAAATAGGATTGCCGATTTCGACTTATGATAACGCGGTAATTTCAACGACACATTATCATGAAAGTACTACGTTCTATCGATAACATAAAAAACACCTATGCACATCACTAAAACTGGCTCAACCACATGTGAATTTTGCACACATACTCATTTCCGTTTCGGTCATGCGATGTTTAGATGTCAGTTGGTCTCCTACGCTAGTATATATATGTCTATGATACCAAACATGGTGCTATGTCAACGGGAAGTACCTACCCTATAGGTTTTGATTTACTGAAGAGTGTCGAGATATGCTGTATAAATTACTTAATTTTTTATTGGCTTCAATTAAAGCTTGTTTTTTTACAACTCTATGAAACTGTAAACCTACTCGTAAGTACTAGATATTAATTTTAACTTGAGACTACCATGCGTTCCTGAGAAAAAGGGTTTTTACTTACGATCGCTTAGCCTAGTGGCTAGCGACCCTACCTATAAGGCAGAAGGTCCCGGATTCGAATCCTAGATCTGGTCAGTATTTATATGATCAATATTGATACTGGTAACGGGTCCTGGTTGTTATATGTATGTGGTGTCTTCGCTTGGTACCCAAAATACAAGCTAATGCTTAGTTTGGGGCCTAGACGTTGTTGTGATGTATACGTTATTATAAAAAAAAGATAGGCGGACAACGAAATGACCCTAAGCGTTCCATTTTAACCGACTTCCAAAAAAAGAGCAAGTTCTCAATTCCACTGTTTTAATGTGTTTGTCTATGTTACTCGATATCGTCGCCGAGCCGACTATGAACTGATTTGACTGATTCTTTTTGCTATATCTATTGCTATTGGTCCCATTTAAAAATATATATATTGCACCTCTAAAGATAAAAAATTAGGGGATTAATCTCGTTTATTTGAATTTCACACACTTTTTGTTAACCGATTTTAATAAAACTTGACACAGATGTAGTTCCATAGAAAATAAAATATTATGGTGACCAAGAGTTGATCTGATGATGGAAGTAGTAAGCAGCCGAGGGAAACTTCTCAACAGTGTAAAACAGCTACCCCGTGTTTGGGTTCATATGATTAGTTTTGACGTGAATTTCCATCTGTGTTTTAACTGGCATCTAGGAAACTGCGACCCGAACACAGCGGAAGCGAAAGCGGGGCGGGTGCAGTAAAAAAAAATGTAGGTATGGATTTGTTAAGAGCCATCACGACCAAGCACCTGAGCCGTAAACTATTGCATTCTTTTCCCTATTTTTTAACGATCGTCCCCTTCGTCCCTAGTTTCCTCCAAACGCCGCGGCTCTATTTCGTTTGTGCAGCACGTTTAGAAAGCCTACCCATAGGTAGGTACCCATAGGTAGGTAAATAAACTATGTTTACTTACAGCTAACAACTGAAAAATTAATATTAATTTTTATGAGAAAATATCTGAGGAAAATATATGAACAAGCTTCAAAACTTTGTCGGTACCGGCCCGGGTAGTAATTTTTTTAGTCTGTTTTCGATTATTCATGCGTGATATGGCCGCCCAAATCTACTTTTGTTTTTGGCAACGTGTTAGAGCGTCTTTTGTCTTTTTCTTTATATCCGTATTTTATTTTTTTTCTCGAATTTTCAAGTTTAGTGTAGTCCTTTCCATGGCGCTCTGGCATATTTCTATCTTTCTTTTTGTATAATTGTTATAAATCTATATTTGGCATGCGTATGAGGGGAAGGGCATGGTAGAAGACATTAATCGAGAATTTTCTTTTTTGGTCTTAGAGGGAGGTCAGATTTTAAGATTTATCTTTATGACTCCAGAATTTGTTCCAAGTTATATTTAGACGCCTCGTTAGGTCGTCATGACGTCTGGGTCTTTTGAAAGATATCTGTTTATATACGTATATTCCTGCACAATCCAATGATTGATTTTATTGGGTTTTTCTGAGTTATTAGTCATAATCTTTGTTTTATCCGTTTAATGCTAAGCCTATTTTGTAATGTTTGTATGTTTGTTGTCGTGCCGTCGGGATGGGATCTCGCCGTCGCAAATGAAACTCACCGATACAATAAAGAGCGTTTACTATATCTAAATCAATTATGAAAATAAGACTAATTACAAAGCTACGCCGCGCCCTCGGTGGTCTTGTCGTCGGTCTGTTTGCGCGGGCGTTCGAGATATATAAATTTACATTAATTTGAGTATTCGACTTTATGATGGAAGCTACGTTATATGCGCATATAAGATAAAATGGGAACAGGCCTTTTACGTTTCGACGTGAAGGGTCGGAGGTTCGTTTCGCTCGCGTCGTCCAGTCTCGAGCTCGGCCTCGTCACAGGGGCGGCGTGGGGCTGGCGCTCGGTCTAGTGCAGGCCGGCCGTGGTGTCCCGCTCCTGGGCTGCTCCGTCTTCTCCTGGTCTTCGGGCGGCGATCTTCTTTCGACTCTCCTCCCGGGCAGTGGGTATTTGAATAAAATAGTTACCGAAGATACAATATTGAACAAACAGGAAGCCTCTTCAGCCGACGACCGCGACGTCGAGAACGAGATATCTCGCCTTGACTCGATATTCCCGTCTGTCGTCTACATCGCCCGCAATCTTGATTCTCCTACTTTTCGACTGCCTTATAAAAATCTACTTTCTATCTCGAATGCCGGATCCCAAGTGTTTCGATAAAATTCAGCTTTGCTTATCGCCGAGCGGGTCGCTGGCTAATCGTTCGCGAGGACGCCATCTATCGACATTCCACGTCGCTGCGTTTCGGTGCGCTTCTACGTTCTGCCTTGCGACTGTGGTTTGTCAGCAGATGGCGCCCGCGTCCTATTTTTGCCGGGCTAGGAATTTTATGTAACAATAAGTATAAAAGTTCTATATACTATTGTGTGGATATTGAATCGAAGGCTTTGGCGTAGTCAATAAATGTTAAGTAGAGCGGGCGTCTTTGCTCTTCGGAAATTCTTTTATTTTTTATAAGAGTGTTTTTAAACTAAATAATTGAGATTGTGTGCACGGGCGATTTCCATTGTTAGACTTTCGAACTAAGAGTATCTTACTGCTTGCTACCCACGCGCTACCCGTGCAAAACCTGGACAAGTCTCTAGTTTTTTATATCTACTTTATTATTCCTGCGAGACCCAATCGTTTGACGCATCCTATTTGCACCATTGCGCTGCAATTTTTAAGAGCAGAGTAGTAAGAAGAAAAGTGTATGACGCGATGAAGTGGCCTGCGGAATCTACTATATTTATATTTCACAAATATTAAACTATTACCAATGGTTTCGCGCCCCAGAGAATGAGTAGCGCTTTTTAACTCCTGACGTTGAAAACGAGGGATGTTATAAGTTTGAGGCCTATGTTTGTAGTGGTAGTGCAAGGTAGTGCATAAACAGGTAGTGCCTAAATGAGCAGATCGATTTTATTGTGTTTTAATTTTTTTTAAACTTAAAGGTGATTTAAACGGTATGGTTTTTAACTACATTTCTATCTGCATGTCTGTATGCGGTATCATAGCTCCCAAACGGATAGACCGATTTCAATGGTTTTTTTTTTATAGAAAGTTAGTTTCATCGAGATAGTTTTTAGCTACACATATCTATCTGCCTGTCTATCTTGATGTCTTCTGCATCTGTGGTACAGATTGACTAATTCGAGTGCGATTTTCTTTTACATTAAAAGCTAGTTTAATCGGGATGGTTCTTAGCTGCATTTCTGCCTGCCTGTCTTGATGTCTATCTGCATCTGTGATATCGTAGATCCTAAATGGATAGATCGATTTGAGTTCGGTTTTTTAATTAAAAGCGGGTTTGATCAGGATTATCCTTAGAAACGTATTAATCTGTTTGTCTGTCTGTCTGCTGCATCAACAACTCTTAAATAGATGAACCGATTACCATGCGTTTTTTTTATTTAAAGCTAGTTTAATCGGGATGTTTCTTAGCTATATTTCGATGTATGTACGCATGTGTTTCTGTTTGCGGTGTCTTGTATACCTTTCAAATCGATGAATGTAGGAAATAGTAGGCATGATTGAATGCTTTTCAATGGGATTTTTCTTTAATTTTAGGTCATTATCAGGTATTTTTTTTAAAAGGGTGTTAAATATTAAATTAAAAATGTAAATAACGCTTGATAAAACAAAACAAAAATTTCAAAAGTCGAAAACACATTAATTTTCAAATATTTTTTGATATTTAATGGTGCTAGAAACCGGTATAAGTAAACTAATACCTATAAGCACTTATATTTTATTGTGATGTGATAAGGTTACTTAGCGGTTCCCGACGTCTTTAAGGATCAAAAACCGTTTGAAAATTAATAAATCTGTAATTATAGACTTTTCAAATGTTAATTTTTTTGGTCTATAGGATTATTCAATTTTTTTATTAAATTTTCTTGATATGCCTTCCCACAGAAAATTGCGATAAATTAGTAAGGCAGACGGTTAATAATAATAGCGATTAATAACGCTTCCGTATCGTTAAGCTATTTTTGTTTTGTACCCCCCCCCCCATGGCTCGCTATTGGTTTTAAGCGAAAGTGCATATTGTAGTAGGTGCCGGTGGTGGGGTCAATGAATTTTTGTGCTCCGTTGTTTGGCTCGAACCTACTATAAGTAGTTGAAATAAAGTAAATGGACGAACTTAAAATACCTGTGCCGCTTAATTAATTTGCAATTGATGCACAAGTGAGTCGGTACGCGTTTCGGTTTATCGAGAGGTACTACAATCCGCGGCATCGCCGATACGATATCGATAATAGATCCACGAGCTGTCATAAATTTCATCGCAATCCAGTATCAGGCTGATCAATTTGGTGGGCAGCGGGAGAAGCGGGAGCACGTTGGCGCGTGCGCGGCCCGGGCAGCGAGGGGCGGTGGGGCTCGGGGCGGGTGTACTTCGGCGGCAGGAGGGGCGGCAGTGCGCGAGTCGCCGCCGCCATCCGCGCCGCCGCCATGGCCGCATTGGCCGCGCCGCGGACACAGTGCTGACCACCTGCCGAGCCCAGCGCCCGCCTCGAGCCAGCCCCGCGGCCTCCGCCGAGCTACACCGCCGCTAGGTAACGTATAACCCTTCGGACGCAATCGGTAGCACCGCGTTGCGAGCCTTGCTCTGGAGTCCGGCCGTCTTTGTGGTGGGCGGCCGCCGCCGAGCCGGCTACGGGCGCGCGCACGAGCGGCTGACCTCTCCGCCCGCGCGGTTCCCTTAATCACAATATATACGTAATGTTATTATTACGCATAAGCCGTGTTCGCGGGCCGCGTCGTCGCTCCGCTTCACCGCCGCCTGGCCGCCCGCGCCGCGCCGTAATGCACGCCCGGAGCCCTCTTCACTCCGTGCGCGGGTTCGCAAGGACAACTCCACTTCGCATTCTCGCTCTATCACAGCGCTTTCCACGGGAAAGCCGTTTCCTTCTTCGCAGCTAGACTTTCAGAACCTACTGAACGTAATTGCTTTCGCTCGGCGCCTTTATTCTCGCTATACCTACTTACGCTTTATAAACTGGTCTTCTTCGATGTTATGTAACGTATGAATAAGCTTTCAATGGAACCGACTACCTAATTATTCCGTACCTATTTATTTAGTCGACTGCTAATAGGCACTGAACTCTCATTTACGTCTAATCATATACCGCTCCGAACCGATACGTCACGCTCCGTTGATAGGACGACGACCGATAAATTCCAAGTTTTTATTGATTTTCTTCGGCTTTGTCTAAGACTGAGCCCCGGCTCACGACGACCGACATCAGACTATTTATTCACTATCATGTAATGCTCGCGCACAACTTTTATGGAATCCCCTACGGCGTAGATTTTCGCTAAAAGCTTTTTTTTGGAGAAAACTTCGATCAGTCGTAATCGGCGTCGAAATGGAAAAGTCCGTGACCGCGCGCGAGCAGCGAGTTAGCACATGATGTACGTGATAATGAGCGGGCAACGTAACGCGAGCCGCGAGGACAAACCTCAAGCCAGTTGAGACTCCCATGGGTAAAGACGTGTTCTCTTCGGTCGGCCGGATAGGACTATGCGGGATAATTGGAACGCCAAAATCTGAGGTACTTTAACATAAGACAACCTAGAGATCTAGTCAAACATCAGATAATAAATAGTATATTTCAACAAAGTATTCAATTGTAAAGTGTAAAACAAAGAGTAGTATTACATATCTATTAGACAGTTATATGTAGGTACCGCTATTTATTTTCGCTTAGTGAATTATTTCTAGAAATATTCTAATTTGTGTTTGGTGATTAGCATGACGTTTAGTTGAAAATAAATTAAAACTTGAGGTTTACGTGTAGATAGTAGTAGATCGGTTAGTATGTTAGGATTTACAAAATTTTTGGAAAAGGTTATTTTTTACAACGTTCTCGCGTTTCTAACAAAAAATTCAAACAACACCTCTAGTAAACTCACCGATGAAAGTATATCAATTGCAAGACCTAATTAAAGGTCTTCGGATGTATTTGAATTTGCAGATGATCTCACAAAGGACACTTTATCAATCTGTACCCTATGGCTTATCATATGCAAAGGACTGTACTTGATCCTTGCTCTATACAAACTAGACGTAAAAATAAAGTCACCTACAACTTTCAGGTGAAACCCGTCATTTTTAGAACTTAGTCTGACATAGCGTGCCAGATACTTAATCACTGCGCTAAGGAAACCGTCAATAGTATCAATACGACCTCCTCTATAAATAGAAGAAGACAGTGTTCATGCATTTTAAGTACTGTTTGTAATACTATTCTCACGTATTGTTTCTACGAAGTGATCGTTTTATTAATATGCAAAGAAATCAATTTTGTGTTTGTGATAAAGTGATTGCTTTATGGAAATTACCTATAAACATAATATGTTTATATGTAATTTCCATAAAGCAGAGTTTCATATGGTTTAGGAGTGATGATTTTTCAAAATCGCAAGTTTTTAGATTTTTTTTGTAGAGTCCGTTCTTTATGCTGTAAAAGTTTGTCCATGTCAGTTGAATTTGAACCAGTACATTTCTAGTGTGTACAGAAAATCATTGAAATATTTTTATTTATTTATTTAATATTTATATTATCCGTTATTTGATTAACAATCGTGGAGTCGTTCAACGAGTTTTGAAAGAGCTATATATATACATAGAGTTTTTCGTTGGATAGAATTCGTACCGAAGAAATCTATAGAGGAACTGGATGGCCCGACATAGCTAAGCAAGTTAAGTGCCAATAGGTAGGCTACGTCGCTACATGGAATCGAAGACCGCCGGAGAAGAAAATTTCTTCACTGGTGACACTGACCGCGAAACAGACGATTTAGCGTGGGACAGTCCCCCACTGAGTGGACGAATTATTCGATAAAGGTGACGAGCCGCGGTTAGTTACAGGTGACCCAAGAGTGTGTGTTATGGTGATTTAAGTAGAGGCCTATGTCTAGCGGTAAACTTCTAATAGCTTAAATGATGAAGACACACGTAAGCGCTCTGTCAAGATTGCCAGAAAATGAAGGCTTAATTTAATGTACGCTTCCTGCTTTACATAATTATAATGGCCTCTCTATATATAAAAAAAAAAACTGAGTGAGGCGCAAAGTCGGGGTCCTACTTTCAGGTTTCGTTTTAGTTCAAAAATTTTAGTAAAAACACTAAGCTTGTCGTTTGATAAAAAAAAATGTCCATAATTGAGTAGTTGACTTCAGAAATTAATTTCTAAAGATTTCGCGTCCGCATGGTTGGGAGCATTCACGCGTCATGCGTGTACAATTATGTATTGATGTATGCACGTTCTGATCGACGCCGATTGCGTGACTGGCCGGCTGACAGAACGGATTTGACTACCTATAACTTCGTAATTCCTACATCTACGGTGGCATTTTCATTTCTTATTCAGAGAACGGAACGTACCACGACTTCGGGGTAGTAGCCTGCCTCGATATCTGAATGTAAAGGTCGCGCGTATTTTAGGATCCGATGGGTAGTTAAATATCGGAACCCTCTGATTTCCTCGTCTGTCCATCCATCTCTGTCAAGAAGTCTTCAAGTATACAGTCCGAGCGGCGACGATATGAAGGTGGAGTTCATTGGGTATAGAATGCTTCAAGTTGAATAATACTTATGTGATGATGACAATAAAAACGTGATCCATCAGGGGGTCACTCGTAATACAGCTTATTTTTATTTTTTTTAATAGAGAATTTCAACTTTAATTTTATTTTAGTTTTATGCTTTAAAGGTGTGTTTTAAACCCCCTGTCAGATGTGGGTTACTAAGAATCAGCCCTTAAGCCGAAATAAATCTATATTTTAGTTTATATTCCAAAATAAAATAAATTCTTTTTTATTTTTGTACGTTAAGGCTACTGAATTCGCAATTTGAAAACCGAAAAACACGATTTTTCAGGTCAAATTTCTCAATAACCATTAAGATATTCGATATTTTTTCAATGCATAGTTTATACATCACCTATTTATCTACTAAGCCCATGAAATTTCATTTAGATAACAAAATCATATAAATAGGTAAAAAATAAATTCAAACATGCGTTTTTGGGTAAACACGAAACATCAGATTTTTCCGTGGTTTTTTTAGCGAACTGGTAGTGAATACCAATCACAGAAAAATCATACGTGCGGGGCATATGGTATATTAGTAAGTATACGACACATTGTCTTAAAATGCATTTAATTAGTACTGTAAAAAATGTGTTCCATGCTGAATATACGCAAAAAAGTCGTGCGTAAAATCGTTGTCTACGCGTTACAATTTAATGAAAATAGTTAGAAAATCTATAAGAATAAAATTTTAGGTGTTATCTCCCAAACACAATTTTTATATTTTATTTTTGTTTTACAAATTTGTTGTAATAAAATTTCGAAAATTACCTTATTAACCTATGTATACGGTCGTTGCGTCCAATCGTGCTCGAAGGCCTTGTCGACGACGGTCAAGTTACAGGGTCTCTTAACGCATTTTCACCGCTACTCAAGGTGTTAACAGATACGTTTCGCGGTCAGTAACCTTGTGTGAACGTTTAGGTATTATGTAGTGTCGATATGACGCGGTTACATGTGATGAAACAGATAACTTGGGCACTTATTAATATCAACCAAACATCAGGTTTTCATCCGAAGTGGAAAATACTGTCAAAAGTGTGTTCTCTTATTAAACTTTTATATGCATTAATTTGGCAGAAGCGGAAGACCTTGCCTTGTATAACTGCCACTAAGTTAAAGTTTTTTCATATTTTCTATAGAAAGTCAAGACTAAAAATTGTGTTAACTATATGTATATAATATGTATTTGTATAAAATAAATAATTATTTAATCTGGGCGAAGTCGGAGCGAGCCGCCAGTTGAGTTATGTAAACTTAAAAATTCATAATAAATTATGAACTGTGGACGTTCTGTGGAGCGACATTATTCACAACACAACTGACACTTCTAGCTGTCCCACAAAAAAAAAAAACGAACAGACAGACGGATGATGGGATTCTATAAGTTCCATTCCATCAGCCCTTTTTTATACCCCACTGCAGGGGCTTAAGCCTTCCCTCAAGATTCTATAAGTTTCGTTTTATTCAATTTTATGCACGGAATTCTAAAAAATGCACACTTTTCATACAAAAATTGTGATGTACTTTTATTACATGGGAGATTTTGCTGAGTAGGTGCGGTGATGTTTATGAATAAATTTAGATTTTTTATTTTTTTGAAAATGTCTTAAATCCTCTATTTCAGAATAATTTTTTATACGATGACGTCATTCCGAAAACGGTTTATGGTAATTTTGTTTCTTTTGTTACGTACACTTATATTATGAAACAATTTTTCCATATGGTTAAACCAATTTTATATAAATCGTCGGTGCCACGACAGACATTGTCGATAGGTACTCATCTCGTGTTATTTCAGACAACAAAACAGCACAGCATATTTCTGATCGCGGTAACCCCAATGTTTATTTCTTTTAACCTGTCAGAATTAATACTCGCAGCTCGTTGTTCTGGCGAGAGCTGCGCATGTGATGGAAATAATATTAAATATTTGGAACTTACAGCTTACAGCCGTGCAATAAAAATTGAAAGTTATACAAATCCTTGATTGAATTATTTTAACCAGATATATAGACTTACAAGATACGTCCTTCCTATACATGAAAACTTTCCATTAGTATTTTGCCTATATACTTTGTTTAGAAGCACGCCTGAGCTAAATTTTCTTATTATGCGACCGACCCCCCCTTTTTAGGTAAATTAATTCCACAATACTATTACTTGAATACTTTTGAATATATTGAAATATTGATACGTAGGGCATACTATAAGTTTCTGGAACTGGCCACTTACAATAAAAAAAATAGAAAGCCATTTATGAAATTTGAAAATGGAACTCTGTGGGAACACGTTACTTTTTAAATTGCGAGATAGTTATTTGTTTCTTGATTCGACGTCGATTGAATTGATTAAAGGTCGACCAGCGACTGCGGTTACCGAATTTAATATTGATACCATATATCAATTAGTTGAGACTGATAAAAAAATTACATGTCAGCAAATTCGTACTGTATTAAGCATCGGAATGAGTCAAGTGCAAAAGATTTTACATGTGCATCTGAAGGTACGGAAGCTTTACATTCGATAGATACCACGTGATTTGACGGAAGACCAGAAACGACTGTGTGTAGAGTGGTGTCGCAAAATGATAGCAAAATTTAATGGAGGGCAATCATTGGCTATCTATAATATCGTAACAGGTGGCGAAACTTGGGTAGGTATACTGCTTTGAACCGGAAGGAAAAATGGAATGGGTCTTTCCTTTTGAAGATTTGCCAACGAAATTTAAGAAAAGTCGAACCGTTGGCAAGAAAATGGTTGCTTCTTTTTTCGGCAAATCAGGACATTACACATTAGTGTCATTTGAAGACCAAAAAACAGTAACTGCAGATTGATATGCCAACACTTGCTTACCCGGAGTCTTAGAAAAGCGTCCTCGAAACAAAGTCGTCCTTCGCCACGATAATGCGTCCTCGCATAAGCGTCCTCGAAGCAAAGTCGTCCTTCGCCACGATAATGCGTCCTTACATACCACTAAGGTAACAGAAGCGTATTTGAAGGGTTCAAATGTAAAGCTGATGACACATCTGCCACACAGTCCAGACCTCGCACCATGCGACTTCTTTTTGTTCCCGAAAATTAAAGATAAATTTAGAGGCATACGTTTTACGAACACTGAATCGGTGTGCATTCCATAAAGCTATTGATGAGGCCCCTAAAGCAGATTGGTCCATCTGCTTTTTACAATGGTTCCACCGAATGCGAAATATGTCAATTGTGGCGTCGTATACTTTGAATGTCGTGATAGCCCAGAGCGCAACGAGCCTGTCTCAAATTTGGCCCCATCGGGCCATGGTTCGAATCCGGGCGTGTACCAATGAGTTTTTCTGACTTAAGTACACAATATCACTGACACCGTGCTTCGGAGGCCACGTTAAGCAGTCGGTGCCGGACGCTGTCAATAGATGGCGGTCGTTACAGTTCCCAACCCGCAGTGGAGCAGTGTGGTGGACTTAAGCTCCAAGCCCCCCCTCCTCACCCTGGGGGAGGCCTAAGCCCCTGCAGTGGGGTATAAATGGGCTGATGATGATACTTTGAAGAACAATAAATTCATCATAAGTAAAATGTCAGATCTTATTTAAAGGAATGCAGAAAGTTTCAGTGTGGCCTACGTACTCACCTGTACTCACCCTCACCTGTTTTATCTTTCCGGGAAACAGAGACACCTGGACACACCCATCGCATTAATTTCAAAACTAGAACACAATTTAAACAACTAGTCATAGAGTAAATGAATTTGACAGCAGCGTTTTGTTTTAATAGAGTCATAAATGTCACTTCACAGTATCGAAAATGTCAAACGTAATTTTGCGGGGTTGAAGGCCGGCGCGCGAGGACTTCGCGGGGGTGAAGACCTCCCGGACTGAAATTCGCCATCTTACACCAGCTAGCTAGAGTATGAGTGGCTAGACGGTAAACGCAGAAGAGGGCTTCTAGTCAATTCGTACTTTTATGCAAGTGGGTCAGTGAAATTTAATGTCCAAGTATTTTTTTTTGACTCTACATTACAGTGAATCAAAAAAGTACAGAATCATAATTAGCGCCCAAATTGGCCGCAGCTAAAAATAGTATATCTTAAAATTGATGTATCGTCAGCAATTAAGCTTGTCTTTGACAACATCTGAATGACGTCAAATAATGAGATTTTAGCTTTCGATACTGTTTGCGTATGTTAGTGTTAATAGTAAATTAATTACTTGTGCGATTGAGCTTTATTTTTTAGACGGTAAACTTTGATATTGAAAAGTAATACTTAAATATTTTCCCTATTCTGAATTATACAGTTTATGTTTATGGGTGAGGTAATTATTATTAATTTTCCTGGTGTGTGAGTTATGGTGTCACACTGTTTCATCGTTAAGAGTTAAGTAAAAGGAAGGCTTCTATATATGTACATTTTTTTTGCTTTTATGAGGCACAAGCACATATGCAGAGGTATAAAGGTTCGGTATTCGGATGGTACAGTATGTTTGTTTTACTAACAGCAAAAGCCGAAAGCTCAAGGTAAACTGTTCTAATTATACTATAGACGAGTTCAATGACTCTACTCTTTTTTATTTTATATTTTCGAAATTAAAACATTCAAAGAAAGCATCACTATAAAGCGTTATCAATCATTTTAGGGTTGTACAAAAGTTTAAAAATTGAAAGATATTCGTTTGACTGTCGGTTTTCATCTGTCATGAGACGTGATTAAATTTTAAAGAACAAAGGGACAAAGGGGGATGCCCCTTACATGGATGCGGCCATAGTTGCATATGGTCCGCAAATTTTTGAACTTAATCGCCACATAACTCCATAGTTCTAGTAGTCACGTACGTTTCTGTTTTTTATGAATGAAATTTAGCCCTAGCTATGGTGACAACCGATCTATTATATATACTTTTTATCCGTTGTCTTGACAAGGCCAAGCCAATAAATTATTTAAAATATAAAATACATATAACACGTCATCAATACATGTAACTACACGTAAAAAAATAACAAAATGCTATTCCTCTTTTTACTATAGTTTATTGTACTTCACTTAGTTTTGTAAAAAATGGAGGTAATCGGGAAAATAAAGTAATAAATTGCAAAGAAAAAAACTCTCTTAACACAAGTCCTGATACTTCCAAATAGTAGTTATAATAGTCTACGCAATAATAATTTTGTGGCAGTTAAAGAGTTTTACTAAATATAAACAACCTTAAATATATTTAAACTGTATTATAGATTCAAAATCAATACAAGAACGGCCCTTTTGGAACTTGAGAAGTTGCTGTATGTATAAGTTTCACTTTTTGCGTGTGTACAATTTTTGATTAATTGCGGTAAATACAAGCGTCCGTCGTGCTTACTTTGTACTACGTTTGTACCGGAGACAGTGTAAGAAAAGTACAGTAAATACGACCTCATTGTTCATTAGACCGTTGTCTTGTTGACAATGTAACAAAAGTAGAACTTTGAATACGCGATCACGCGTACTCATTTTATAACATATTTCACTCTTAATTATTTATTTACAACATAGGTTTATTACTAGATACCATAAAAATCACCATGTATATATATCGTATCTCGTTCTCACTGCCAATCCCCTTTACAGTTTAGACCTCATTCCTATTCCTGTATATTTATTTCAGTTTCCGTTTATCTGATATTGATATTTTTATTCAGTGAATTTAATGACCTGAATATATTAATGTTGAGTTAAAATCTTTAATTATTAATTATTTGTATTAATATACAGATATTAATACAATTAATGAATAATAAAAAAAAAATATTTTTAATTGTACACATTTTATACAGATAACATTGGCACTGAGAATACAGTCCATATATACGGTATATATATCGCACATCCAACATTAAGTCCTGAATCACCTAATGTTGCTTTTGCGTTCGAATCCCTTCTAGAGAACTGGACGTAGAAGACAAACGTTAATTATTTCAAATTCATTGCGTAAAACATCTCGAAGTCTGAACTTCAAAATATAAGTAAACTGTGGTTTTATAAGTCATAAAAAAATTCCAAAGCTTGTCTACATCATGTAAAACACATAAGCGTATCTCTTTGCTTTCTTTGGTATCTTATATAACAATGAGGGAAAATAATAAACAAATATCGTTTCCAATATTGGATTCAAAAAAACAGAGAGGTCAACAAATATAAGCTTTTGTTCTAGCTAAATATTATGCAAAGAATATACCTACACGGTGTCGTGTTTCATATGGTCCAAATGAAAACCATCGATAGAGGGGTTCTTAGAGTAGACCCTGGACCCCTCTTTCGATGGTTTTCGTTCTACAAAACAGAATAGATCACATAAAAGTATTAATTTTACACGTATGAGGCCGTACGATTTCTGTGGGCCCATTAGTCACGTAAACTTGATATTTAAATCGATCTGCGCTGACGCGACGCTATCTCAGTTCCCTTAATAACAGCGATATAAATCTAACTATTGGATATATCATTCATGCAATATTAATATATTGTCGTGAATCATTTTATGTCCTAGCTCAGCTCATCAAACTTCCAATCGATCGACTTTATTTACAACAACATATGAGTTATAATTCTAAAATCGAGTCAGTAGGTAAGTAATTACAATTTGTTATGAAAATTCTCTCACTGACTTAAGTGCACAATATCACTGACACCGTGCTTCGGAGGGCACGTTAAGCAGTCGGTCTCGGACGCTGTCAATAGACGGCGGTCGTTACAGTTCCCAAACCGCAGTGGAGCAGCGTGGTGGACTTAAGTTTCAAGCCACCCTCCTCACCCTGGGGGAGGCCTAAGCCCCTGCAGTGGGGTAAAAATGGGCTGATGATGATGATGAAAATTCTCTACTTACACTAATCTTATAAAGAGGTGAACTTTGTAAAGTTATATCTCCGAAACTACGCATCCGATTTCAAAAAGTATTTCACGAGTATTTAGAATGGACCTTCAGTTTGGGTATAGGTCATATATTATTTTTTTCTAATGAATTGATTTTATTTTTTTACTTTAAACGATTACGCAGTCGAGCCGGGCGGAGCCACGCGCAGTCGCTAGTTCAATATAAACAGAAGCAACCGAAAGCTCATGCACTCCACCTAAATATGTTTTAAGTACAAGTATAAGTTACTATAAATTCAGTTTTAGTTATTTAGCAAATGATAAAATTCGAGTTTGCAGTCTATTGGAATATGAATGTGGTATATTCGCGTAATGCGTAAGGTTTATTTTGAATTGTTGATAATTCTTTATTTTGGACGGACATGACAAAAAAAATTTAAGTAACAGACTGTAACTATATAAGAATCAAATATCCTTTAACATAATTTTGAAATTACTCAACTATTTGCTGTGGTTTTAAAGTTTAAATGAGCAATATCGTAATCCTAAATCGTATTATACTAGTTACTTTTTAATGAAATCAGTTTATCTATAAGTAATTGGTCTCAGAAACTTGCCGATTTTACATATGTCTTAAAATCGTATTGAAAAATTTAAAACGCAATTCTCAATCATAATTCTAACTCTAGAACAATACAGATAATTTTATGCAGATTAAAAAAATGTTTTCGTAAATATTTCCACTTGTCAGGAGTATCGTAGAGAACTTTTGGTCTCTCTATCTGTCTGTCAGTTTGTCCGGGCAAATTTCTGAAACGACTCTACCATTATTTTTTTTCATTCCGGAAATATTTAGGGGGATGTTTTAGCAACTGTAGAAATCATGAAAACTTCGTGAACGAAGTCGCGGGCGGTTGCTTGTAATATTATAAATAATGACAATGTTGAGTTCTCCGAGTGTGCCAAACACAAATAAAGTATTGAGGTAAGCCGATCGGGCGTAACCGCGTAGGGAAAGTTAGTTCCTGACAAAGTTCGTCTTCATTAGTTTCATGGCCACATAGATTGTTATATGTAGCTAGTGCATGGACGTAATAGTACGTACTATGAGTTAGTGCTAATAATTCGTTTTTGAACTTTATATTTTTAATAAATAAAAATTTGGAACCCCTCCTCACTTTTTTCAACCCCTTGTCTCACAATGTTAAAGTCAGTCAATAGTTTAAAAAAAAAATAACCATTCTGATTTGTTTCCTCAGTCTTTTTTTCCAATCACATGATCGACATACGGCATTTCTTATCTTTGTGTGGATTTCAGTCTTAATACGGTATTTGTCTAATATTAAATATATTATATCAACCAAATATAAAAATAGACTATAAATGATAACAGTAAACAAAATTATATTTACTTCGCAGGAAAACAGCCAAGCACATGGAACTTTTAAATCGTTACCGTTTCATCCCTTTTGCTGTCGAGACGATGGGTCCCTGGTCCAAGGATACCAAATCATTTGTCCACGATTTGGGTGTCGCGCTGTGTCTGTTGACAGGGGATCATATGTGCAAGGAATACTTTGTTCAGAGGATCAGTGTCGCAATACAGCGCGGCAACGCGGCAAGCATCCTTGGTACCCTGAATCCATCGTCTCTTTAAAAATTTGTCATTTATCATAATTTACTTAGTATTTTTTAATTTGTAAATACTTTTAGTTTTACTTTTAATATATTATCAATTAGGTTAAAGTAGCTACAAAATTGTAATTTTGAATTGAATTTTGTAAAACATTTACTTCAAGAATATGGAAATTATAAACTATTAAAATTTTATATCTGTTTCTTTCTTGCAAAACGAAATTTAACATTACTTTAAATGGCCTGACGTCACACATAGATACGCCGTGCGGTATGCCCTCTCTTTCTAAAAGGACAGTTTAAAAATTCATAACTTTGTTAATAATGATTTATTTCTTTAAATTCTTTCACTGTTATGATAAATTCAATAAACTCTATCATATAAAATACTTTAAAAAAAATAGTCAACTAGCCTAGACATCCCATAAAGCGCCATCTCGTCCCAAAGTAAGCAAGTATTATGCTTGTGTTATGGGTTACTCTGTGGGGTTACTAGAGAACTAAATATACATACTTAAACATTCTTTTTTTTTAATTATATATACATATATAAATATTTTACACCTAGACAAGAAAACAACTAGACATTTACATGCACACAAACATTTAATTTTGTTTGTGTGTATGAACATTGAACATCGAACCCGCAACCCTGGCTCCGCAGTTAGGGACTCTAACCACTCGACCGATCGGTCAGTCTCTATAAATACATAGTTACAACGAATATCGATTTAGTTTAAACGTTCTCGATCGTTCGCGGTACGTTTAAAACATCTAACGGCTGCGCGTTGCGTCGCGTCGCACCAACTTATCTCACTTATCTAAAAGTGCTTAAGCCTCCCGAAATTCCCACCAAGTATAAAATTTACGAGCCGAGATGAGATTTCAGCGGTCCCGCGTTATCTCTTTTATCACGAGATATTGCTAGTCGCGCCGTAGCTGTCGTTGCGACACGGGCAATTTGTCGAAGCCATTACCTACCCATTGTCATTGAAGATCCGTGAGCGGACCTAGTCTTGTATAACGCTTTATTTATAGTTATACGGAAGTGCTCACGCAAGCAAACCCCGCTTATGTATTACAATACTACGCGCTGCATATGTGAGTTTAATTTTAACTCTTCGTTTAACTAATATTTGAAATATTTTCACTGATTCGTCAATCTATTTCTATCTGAAAGCTTTATTAAATTATTTTGCTGGCGTAATCTGACTTATTCAGATGTAATTTATTTGTAAACAAATAAAATCTCATAAATATCAGACCATGTTAATATAAGATATCTAAATTCACAATGGCGTTTCAGATTTATAATCCAAATGACGTCAATAGACGAGTTTGTAAACTCGCCGGCGTGGCTCGTCAAGGTAATGTAACTATTTCACTACTATTTGTTATCGATACAATCAAACGAAATATACTTAACTATCATCCTGAAAGTTTAATCGGCCTCATTTTTCATAACTAACATAATTACATCCGTGTAGTCTAAGAGGTAGCGGGAAATTTAGAGACCCTAATTGCGGAGCCAAGGGTCGCGGTTCCGATTCCCGCCCGGGACTATTATTTGTGCCCCGAAACACATGTCTATTTGTTCCGTGTCTGGGTGTAGAGTATTTATATATTATAAAAAGATGATTTAAGTATGTATACCAGTTGTCTAGTACCTACCCATAATACAATCGTAATACTTACTTGCTTTGAGACTAGATGGCGCTGTGTGGGATTCTGTCTGTGGGCGCTGTCTGACTAAAATTTGGAAGTTTTGATCTACCACCTAGGTGGCGGCGGTGGCGGAGGATTTTAAAAAGTATAAGTTTTAAATGGCACTTTTTTATGCACAAACAGGCTTATATTATATAAATAATGCTATAAATCAGTGTTTGTACCTAAAAATTTTAGTTATTAAACTTGATTTCAGAAAATGTAATGAAGGCTTATTAATAAAAACTAGAAATATTCGTTAACTATCGAAAGGCGTTGAAAATTATGATGATGTGTTCATAAATATTTTACGTGAAGTACACGAACAAAACCGCAAATCAACTGCAGTGAATTTGACCAATTTGTGGCACTGTATGTCCCAATTTATAAACGAATTCTCATAATTCTAAAAACGACCGTGTGAAACATTTTAATTTTAACATTAATAAAAAAAAACTAATGAGTTTAATTTTTTTGTTAAAACGGAACAAATCGATTACCAAATTTTAAGACATTTTTACCGACTTTTTGATAGTTTTCGAAAAACTGTCATTTTGTAAGAAATATTTTTCTATCCTACATCTATATTTTTATATCTGTGTCTGTCTATCCTGTCGATAACACGCATTTTGACAGTTCATACCTCTCCGTAGTTACAAAACAAATTATTAGAAAAAGAATTATTAGTTCTTGGCATTAGCCTTGCTCGCGCTTGGCTCCTGCTTCGTGATCACTTAAGTAATCAACAAAGCGATTTGACTAAGGACCCATAAATGTATCCGTGGTCTGATCGCTTTGTCAGATTGATCTTATCATAAATATTGTTTATAGTATTCTTGGTCAGACTGATTAACTTGTATAGGTTACCAAATTACAATAATTTTCTAAGCACTGTAACTTATAATCAGTCTGACACTTACCACGGACATTTATTACTTTGTTTTATTTAACTCCTTCCTCACCGCCTTAACCTATATTAACAAAATTGTACTGTCTGTCTGTCTGTTCCGGCCGATCTCCGAAATGGCTGAACCGATTTCAATGAAACTTTGTAGACGTGCAGAGGATATTATCGGGGGTGACATAGGCTACTTTTTGTTTGTCTGTCTGTACGTCTGTATGTCTGTTCAAGCTAATCTACGAAACGACTGAATCAATATTAATGAAACTTCACAAACGTGATTAAAAGATTGTTTGGAGTGAAATACAATACTTTTTGTTTATCTGTCTGGCCGTCCGACTCTTTGTTCGAACTGATCTCCGAAAGGGATGAATTAATTTCAATGAAACTTCACAAATGTGATTAAAAAATTGTCAAGAGTGACATACAATACTTTTTGTTTGTCTGTCTGTCCGTCTCTTTGTCTGTTCGAGCTAAACTCTAAAACAGCTAAACCGATTTAAATGGAACTTTGCAGACGTGAAAAGAAGAGTGTGAAGAGTAATATACGCTACTTTTTGTTTGTTTATCTGTTTGTCTATCTGTATGTTCTAGCTAAACTTTCAAAGATTTTAATGAAACTATGCAGACATTTAAAAAATGGTTGTCAGGGCTGATATAAGTAACTTCTTCTCCGTGTGATGGTCTGTCTGTCTTTTTGTTCCGGCTTATCTCCAAAACGACTAAACCATTTATATAAATCTTCGCAGACATAAAAAGGAAATTATCAGGAGTAGTGACATACGTGGGTTTTTGTCTGTGTGTTTGTTCGGGCTAATCGTCGAAAAGGCAGATCCGATTTTACTGAAATTTTGCAAACGTAAAGAGGGCATTGTCAGGAGTGAAAAGCATTTTTTTATCTATATTAATAAAATCGTAGTGTCTGTCTGTTCCAGTTTATCTCGAAAACAGCTGGTCGATTTTGGGACCGACTTGTGGGATAGCTATTCTATATGCTTAAATAACTAAATGGATTTTGATGAAATTAGGTACCTATGGAAATTTCTTAGGTAGTTAAGTGGCAGAATTTTCTAACAAGTGTAACAATAACCTGGAGCGTCGCGTCTATTTAGCTGTGCCGGTACAACTGTGTAGTTCACGTGGGCGAAGCCGCGGGCGAAAAGCTAGTTAATAAACTAAAATTTTAGACTAGGTTTTTTATTTTCATAAATTAGATTTTCAGACTTCTTACGCTTTAGGCCAAATTTTATGATATACAGGGTAAATAAGTAAATAGCAATGAAATTAGGAAGATTTTAAAATAGGTAGGTGCACATAAAATCGTTTACAAATATTTAAAAAAATTCAGTTAAAAGTAGGTATATTAATTAACGACATTAAAAAAAATCGGGAATCATTTCAATTATTCAAGTACCTATGACCAAACATACATTCAAACTCATATTTAAGTGTAAAATCACAAAAAAAAAACAACACATCAACAACAAAAAATCACGGAACATATATGGTGCTCCAAAGGGTGCTCTACCTCTGCACTTCCATTTGACACTATTTCTTGGGACACTTACATCTAACTTTCACCTTTTATCAAGTTCCTTCTCTAATTTACCAGCGAGCTCTTCGGCTATAATACGAGGGAAACCTGATAACTAATCTAACTATGAAAGAAATGACGAATATGTAGGTAAATTTTACGGTCCCCCGATATAGGCAAGTACAAGTATTACATTTCTCATAGGGAGACTTAAGCCATTACGAAAACATTCATTCGGTTTGTTGTCAAAATGTTGAGTTTGCCTCTCCTTTGTTAGAGTTCCATACATCAAAGATGAAAAAAAGGAACCTTTGTAGGATCACTCCCATGTCTGTCTATTTGTCTGTCACAGCCTTATTTTTTCGAATGTACTAAACGAAAAAAGTTGAAATTCAGTACATATACCACACATATACAGTGTTTGGTGATCCAATCACGGATGACTAGCGTAAATTTACTGAAGATTGATTTTGGGCGTCAAATTAAAAAAAAATCTTAAACGCAGCGTGTGACATACGTATGATATGAAACTGCGCATTATGACGAACACAAATATATTTTGTTTATAATTGTTTTTGTTAACACATGGTTTAAGAGATATTAAAGAAAACACACATGATTATTTTGACCTTTCCCCTCTTATCTCCAGAACTGCTGAGCCTATACTTTTGAAAAAAAAAATAGTAAATTTATAGGTCTTCGCTTATATTTTACAGGAAAATCTAAGCGATAGACAAATAATAATTTTGGAGGCAACTTATAACATTTAAAAAACTTTTCTCAATTGCATCATATGACAAATCAAATGAAAGTGCTCATTATGAGAACTATATATTTTATATATTTTAGTATATATTTAGTTACAAATTTAAAATGCATAGTTTAATAGACATAAAAAAATACGAAACTCGATCATTGTGCTTTTAATTTCCGAAACTACACAGCCTAAAAATTATATTTGTATAAAACAGTAGATAAGCGATGATCTACGGTAAGTACGTAACCCTTTTCACGCAAACCCGACTCGAGCTTGACCGGTTTTTATCTTAATTGACTCTCGTAGTAACTCCGAAAAATTTGCATAATATACGACATTATCATATTTTATTTTTATTTAATAATTATTGGTAATATTCTTTCAAAATCCCAAAATATAGTTTCATTAGTTTACCTGCCGATGAACGAATCTTGAACTTCCGAGGAAGCCTCACGTCCTGAAATTTCCACTACTGTCAAGATTTTTGTTTACTTTCACGACCCCAATATCATAATCAAATGTCATCACAAGTTATTATCCTAGAAATCACTTACGCGTTGCTCTATGTCGAACTGGTTCAACATTTTAGGGACCCAGCGCACATGGATCTTGGATATGTCTAAACGTTGATAAATTATTTCGTTTTCTCGTTCCTTACTAATACTATAACGGTTTCTTACTGTTTAATTCGTCGATCACCTTAAATGTCGTCACTTTTGCCACAGTATATTCGCCCAATACGGGGGTTGTCTTCGAAGCTCTGACGGCCTTATTTAAACCTTTTAGAGTATACCAACCAAAAGTTTATGACGTAATAAGAAAAGCAAAAATCAATGAACACATTTAACATAGTTTTTTTTTTATTTGCGATGGCGTTTTTCATTCTTTGCTTAGAAATGTAACGACTGCTCGATGCTCAATGTTTAACGTCATTCTTGCGATCACTTTATTCTTGCAACATCTTCAAAACAAATAGACGTCAATGAAAAATCAAACAAGTTATATTAATAACTGTTTTGTTGCTTTTTCTTTGTTACGCTGAGCGTGAATTTTATTCATAAATTGAACGCGATGCCAGCACCAAATACTATATAATAATCTGCTGTGATAGATCCAAAGCAACAGCCAAAGCAAACAACAAAAAGTAATGATTAAACTCGACATTGGCGAAATTGCTTTATTTATGCAGAAAGCGGGAATTAAGAAGAAAAAGTTACAATAAAAAACCGGCCAAGTGTGAGTCGGACTCGCACACGAAGGGTCCGTACCACTGTAGAATATAAAAAAAATTAACATTTTTTGTATGAAGATCCTCAATTTAAAACTATATTTTACGGTTATTATTTTTTGTTATTTTGGCAATAGTAGTTACACACTCCATAAAATTTTATTTTTATTACTTCATGAAAATCATCTCAAAATTATCAATCATCAAAAATGCTAAAAAAAACACATTTCTTGTAATGGGACTCCCTTTAATTTTTAATTTAAATAATTTTTTATTATTTGTTGTTATAGCGGCTATTAGTACCAATGAAAATTTCCAACGTAAGCAATGATCTTACAACCACCAATCTCCAAAAACGTGAAAAAAACACGTTCCTTGTATGGGAACCCCCTTTGACGTTTAAGTTCATTTTATTTTTATTATTTGTTATAGCGGGCATAGTACTACACACTCTGTGAAAATTTCATGTGTTGTGTTTCAAATTACGGTTCAGACAGCACAACCCTGTGACAGGCGGACGGAGGAGGGACAGACGGACGGACAGCGGAGCTTTAGTAAATAGGGTTTCCGTTGATACCCTTTTGCGTACGGAACCCTAAAAAAGTTATGATTTTTTTTCTAAGGAATAAACCAGGAACACGACTATAAAGCATTCGCATTACGTATAGTCAAAAGAGATTACTTTTAAGCCCGCCTCGTATATCCGTGAAGTGTTAAACGGTTTTTGTGAACCCTACCGAACTCTGAGTGTCACACACACTTCGTTTACATAAATATCACGAATTATATGTATTTCATAAATCACAAAGTAATCACAATAACTTTGTTTTCATAAATCATAAAAGCAATTGTGCCATGTGAACTTTTTACTCTTTCATTTACTTTATTACAAAATTATTTAGTAGGTGCTAGCTTCACTGGAATACAAACGTGTACTGTTTTAACATATACCTACCAACATGTTAATTATTAAGTCCAAATCTAGTCTTTTTAAAATATCTTTTCTTTTCCCCATCTTCTCCCGTTTTAACAATATTCCTCGCCTCTTGATCTATCAAAACAATTTTTGGCGTTTTTTACTTTAAAAAAAAGTTTATTATCAAGGAATCATAATGTAGGTAGATCTATGGCCCAAGTACGTACATACATCAAACCAAGTTTGATTATAGTCCAAACTCAATTGCAAATAAAAACACCGGCCAAGTGCGAGTTGGATTCGCGCACCGAGGGTTCCGTACAAACCTGTAGGTATATTAGTAAAAGTAAGTTTCATTTTGTTACAACTTAAGGGTGTTACAGACCTGAGTATTTGTTATTAATTTCATTTAAATATCTCTACGCGTTCATGAGGAAAGGGGTAGTAAGTTTAAAATTATTAAAAATATTTTTATTATATGAAGTAACTAAAAATTTATGCTTTTCGCAATTTTTCCTTTATCTGTACTGTAAGACGTTGCTTCGTAGCAAATTTCAAAATTCTGAGTTTACGGGAAGTACCCTGTAGGTTTTGATTCCCTTGCGAGTTTAGAAAATTTGCATCATAAACGGCTGTATCTTTTGATTGCGTTGGCTTAGAAATTAAATTTTTTCACAGCTCCAAGGAACAGTAGACGTGAGTATTTGATATGAATTTCAGTTTGATACCTCTACGCATTCCTGAGAAAAAGGGTCTTAACACACAGACAGACGGACGGACAACAAAGTGATCCTATAAGGATCCTATAAGGGTTCCGTTTTCTCCTTTTGAGGTTCGGAACCCTAAAAATAGTAACGAAAATGTCCAAACGATGATACGCTATTTGACTAATATTAAATGTATTATATTTATCAAGGAAATATAAAAATTGAGACAAAGTAAACAAAATTACATTCGGTTAAAGGATATGGAAATTATAAGCTATTAAAATTTTATCCGTCTCTTGTATTATTTTAATATAATATTTTAAATGGCCTGACGTTGTACGTGTGCGATATTGCCCATTCTAACAAGACTTTTTAAACATTCATAACTTTGTTAATAATGATTTTTGAAGTGAAAACTTCTTCAGCATGATTGCAGCATAATCGTGGTTCGAAAGTCGATGAAACGAAAAAGCGACAGTAAAAAGAGACAGACACATAAATTCATAAGATTTAACATGGAATAAAATGAGATAGGAAGCATTATACAGTGTTTCTTATGTTCGTGGTTCTCTTTGTGCTCTGCTTCGTACCCCATCCACTCGTGTTTACTTGGGCCTCCGTTGTGCCTCAGCGTTTTTTTTTTTTTTTATTTAATTTTTTTTTACAAGGCTTTTGTCGCTTAGCGACAATATCAGCCTTATATATTACACAAAATAATAACTAAAATATAACTAGAATATAATGATAATAATTGCACCTAGATTGTTTCTCGCCTTTCCTCAATCGAGGTTTTGGCGAATCTATACAGCATCCCGGCTTCAGAAGAACACGGAGAAGCCAGGATACTGTTATAAATGCCAATCTGTGGACCTTGGACCCCCAACTGAATCATAAGTTGTCTTCTTTTAGGCTCGTTCCGAACACATTCCGCCAGCAAGTGATATGTGTCATCTACCTTTCCGCATGTTGTGCAATTTGGTGTAGATGCATTTTTGATCATGTGTTGGAATCTGCCGAGCGGAATATGTCCTGAACGTAGCCTCATTGCGACCACTATGATGTTTCTGGGCAACGAGATGGCTTCAAACCATGGGTATACAGGCGGATTACACTGTAGTGTTCTGTACCAGATCCCCTTCTCCACGGATCTTCTATCGAATTGTGTCTTCCACATTTCTAGACATCGTTTTTTGGTATACAATAGAAGCTCCGTGTAGAAAGGGAATCCCATTACTTCGACACCATTGATCGTCGCCTGCCCTGCAAGAGTATCCACTCTTTCGTTGCCCGGCACACCAACATGAGACGGTATCCACTGAAACCTTATTTCAAATTTATTTTTAGTTATCTCGTTCACTAGCCCTAAAATTGAGTATGCAATTGGAAGTCCACGGACATTTCGAGTACATCGGTTGAGGTGCTCAAGCGCGCTTCTCGAATCGCAAACGATTAAATATTTTCCTATACCTAAACTTTTAACATAAGATAGTGCCTCTGCAATTGCTATTAGTTCCGAAGTCATAACAGATAATTCCGGGTTTAATTTAAATTTCATATGTTGCATCGTTTGAGTATCGAGAAAAGCAGCTCCGACTCCGCAATCATTTTTCGAACCATCTGTATATATCTTATAGAAGTCTACATAATCATTATTTAATACATTCATAGATTTTTCTTTTAAGTATTTATCAAATAGTGTACATTTAGGTTTATCTATGTCTTTAATTTTAATGTTTATATATTTTTTAATGTTAATGTTGCTAACCCAAGTATCTAAAGAGTATATTTCTAGAACATTAGATGAGTGAACGCTAGTGTCTTTTAAAGAATCATACACTGTCACTAGTAGGGGCCTTTTTTACTACTCCAATATCTCTCTTTACATGACGATGATAGTCGGTTTAATATTTGTATCATAGGGTTATTAGCGCGAGATCTAGCTTTTAGTATATACTTCTCTGCCAGAAATCTTCTACGAATCATTAAAGGTTGAAGACTTAACTCATATTCCATTACGTGGATCGGAGTAGTCCGAATGAAGCTCCCTATTAGTCTCATCGCTCGATTTTGAATTTTGTCTAGTTTTTGGACATGACATTTAGCACTATTATCAAAGAGAAAGCTACAGTAATCGATCCTACTTCTTATTATTGAGATATAAAGTCTTCTTTGAAATTTAGGATGAACTTCCCACGATGAACCCGATAGTACTTTAAGTATATTTAAGAATTTTGATGTTTTTTCACATAATTCATTGATATGTTTACTCCATCTTAAACTACGATCTAGCTTTAAACCTAAGTACTTAACATAGTCTACTAATTCTAACGGCGTGTTATTAATTGTTAAATTTGGCTGTTGTTGATTTCGTCCTCTACTGAATAAGCATACTTTGCTTTTACTACTTGATATCTCTAATCCTAATTTTTCTAACATTGAACATAATAGGTCTATGGATGATTGCATATCTGAAATTCCTTTAGAGATATTATTAAATGATGTGTAAAGAACGAAATCATCTGCATATTGAGATATATTAACACCTATAATCTTTTTACAAATATTAATGGTTCCTACGTTAAATAATATTGGTGATAATGGGTCTCCCTGTGCGAGACCCTGGCCCGTCGAGCGTTTTAAGATTCTTTGATCTACTTCTATACTTAAATATCTTTCCTGTAGAAAATTCCATAAATAATTACAGATATTTTTGCCAACTTTTAATTCATCTAGAGTAGTTAACATGACATGAATGTTTAAATTATTATATGCGTTTTTTATATCTAAGAAACAACTAAGAGTCATTGAACCTTTTGTAAAGCCAATCTGAATATTTGAAATTAATTGAGCAAGATTATCTAAACAAGATTGCGCTCTTCTAAAACCTATAGTATTTTCGGATAGTAGATAGTTTTTTTCCAAGAACCATTCTAACCTTCGTGCTAGTATTAAATGAAATATTTTACAGGTACATGACATTAACGAAATAGGTCTTAAAATTGAGCTCGTGCCGGGATCTCGCCCAGGCTTTGGTATAGGTATTATTTTGATGTTTCTCCACTGGGAAGGCACAACGCCTTGCGACAAAAACGCATTATGTAAATTCAATAGAATTATTTTTCCAGAGTCAGGTAAGTGAGAAATCATCGAATAGGATATTCCGTCCATACCCGGTGTGGTGTCCTTAGATTTAATTGCACTTTCCATTTCTTGCATAGTCACTTCACTATCTAACTGTTTATTTTGATATTTGAACACTGGTTTTTGAGGTGTAACAGAGTCGGGCGCTAGATCACGTAACAATGTGTATGCTTGGTCGTCAGAAATAGATATTTTAGGTGCTTTATAACCCTTTATCCACTTCATTTTTCGCCACATGTCACTGGCTAAAGTTGTTTCATTGATGCTACTGCAGAAATTTTGCCAACTTATTGCCTTAGCCTTTCGAATAGCCCGCTGTGCGTCTGCTATCTTTGTTTTCAGGTTATCGAAATTTTCAGGGGTAGGATTACGTCTTACTTGTGCCAAAGCTCGTCTTCTCATTGCCACTATCTGGGACAACTCTGGAGTCCAGTACGGTTTAGGTGTAAATTTTTGGTTAGGGACTTTACATGTCTTTATTATTGGTATGGATTGATCAGCGGCCGTATAAATATTTTCAATTAGTAAATTGTAGGTGTCTTGACTGCTTTTTGGTATTCTGATGTTCGACAATGTGTTGTTAAGGTAATTTGTGTATCGTTCCCAGTCGGCCTTTTTAAAATTACGTTTATTCACGGTATCGTCATAGGAATTATATGCCACTGAAAGTTTTATTATTATATGATCACTTCCTAGGGTTTCATTTGTAGTTTTCCAATTAATATCTATTGCAATATCTAGTGTGGCTAAAGTGATGTCCGGGGTAGATTGACAAACAACGCCACTTCTCAGTTTCATTAATGTGTGGCTTCCATCATTAAGGGAGACATAATTATGTTCTAAGCACGATTCATATATTTGTATGCCTCTATTATCGTTCTTATGAGACCAATTTGTGTGGTGTGCATTAAAATCTCCAGCCACAATAGTTCTAATTTGGAAACTAGTAAAAATTTGGTCCCAATCTGACTGTGTAGTATATATATTTGAAGGGCAATAAACTGCAACAATATTTTTTATTTTCACGCAATTTAAAATTTTTATGTGTAGTACCTGAATTCCATTATTTTGATGAATATATTGGCACAGTTGTGTGGCAACTGATGTATGAGCGAAAATAGCGATGCCACCATACCCATCTCTTCTATCTTTTCTGTATATGTTATAGTTATTCAATTTTAGGGAACTATTTGGCTGTAACCAGGTCTCACTTAAAATAGCCACGTGTATTTTTTCTGAAATAAGAATTTGTTCTAGTTCAGTAAATTTTGGTCGTAAACTTCTACAATTCCATTGAAGTAGGTTCACTGTATATAGTTGAGGTTTTCTATCCATTAAAGGTGTCTAAAAGTATTTTTACTATGGACACGTCAGAAATATTTTTCTTGAAGAACAATATAAGCCAGCTTATTATAATTTTAATAATTCCTATAATTTTGTTTTCAATATCAGTATCGGCTATAAATATATCTTTTATCTTTTTTATGAGGTTATGTCTTCTTTCTTTACTCTCTTCGCTGTCGCTGGTTTCTTGTAATTCATTGCTATTATCGTCATCTGAAAATAATTCTTCTTCAGTCTTTTTTCTATCTCCTTTATTGTTCTTGGACCTCTTTTGTGTTTTTTGTTTTGTTTTGTTATTAGATGTTACAGTTTCTTCAATATTATTATTTATGGTTTTATCATTTTGTCTATTTGTATTGTGTACAACCGCCGCCGTCTTGACTACTTGGGCATAGGTTGTTATATTCTCTGTTATGTTTTCAATGTTGTTCTCTTGTATTACCGGTTTTTCATATACCTTATAATTCTGTTTCTCGCTAAGTAGACTGATTGCTTTTCTGTAAGTACAATTCTCTTCCGCCATTACTTCTCTTATCTTTTTTTCCTTAAGGAAAATTGGGCAAGTTCTTGCTAAAGACATGTGTTTACCATCGCAATTGATACATTTAAAATTTGTGGTCTCGCAATTTGCATGGGCATTTCCACATTTAGGGCATAGTATTTTTTTGTTGGGGCACATCTTCGCAGCGTGGCCAAAACGCCAACATCCTGAACACTGGGTTACCGGGAAAACATATGGATCTACTTTGAATCTGCTACCATATGCATATACATGTGAAGGTAAAGTGTGCCCTTCAAACGATAATCTCACAGTCTCGCACATTTCCCATTTTCCTTCATTTGTTTTGCGGTTCAATCTTTTGGCGGATGTTATTTTAAATTCGCTTTCTAAAATTTGACATATTTCTTCTTCACGTAGGTCCAAATCAATATTTTTAACATGACAATACCAAAAGATGTATTAACTTCAAAAGTTTTTTGACACATATATCCTTTCTCTTTCAACATTTTGTTTTGTATGAGTTTCTCGGCATTTATTTTGTCTTCAAAATGTATAAGCATTTTATAGGGATTTAAATATTTTATCCGAATTATTTTTTGAATACCCTCATTTTTTAAAATTTTTGATATACCTATTTGTTTTGGTAATTGTTCATCCTTACTGGTCATAACTACTTCAATTTTTTCGTCTTCAACTTTCTCTTCTTCCATTCTTACAGGATTATTTTTGGTCGCTTTCCTGCCATTTCGTCCTACATAAGTAAATTCATCACTTTCCTCGCTACTGTGGCGCCTTTTTTCCGCTCGCTCTCTGTTTATTTCTCCCATCGAACTTTCAGTCCAACCTGTGTTCTCTTCTTCCATCTCGTCTGAAATATTGATCTCTTCATTTAGACTCATGATTTACGATGTTTTTGCCCGCGATAATGTTTTAATTATTCGTCCGTCGCACGGACGTGTGCGCGACGTTCGACGGCTACGCGTCAACTGGCCTCAGCGTTGTACGTGTGTTAATACGTGTTTGTGTGCGCATGCGTAGTACAAAGCTTGAGAAAAGACATTACAACAACCGTTGGGCTTTGTATACGTGTACGTATTATTTATAATAAAATTCTTCAAATTGTCGAAAACGAATTCAGAATATTGTCGCGATTATCGAAAAATAAGGGAGAACAAAATTAAAATTATCTAACTTTGTATCACTTCATTACTAAAACCTACAATTATTATCCTCTTACCAAAATTTTGCATTCGTTTCATTATCTTGAAACCAAAATTTTTGAAGGTTTCACTTCTACCACCTGTGAATTGCACAAATGTTTTTTTTTTTTATATTTTTTCACTTTCATATGAAATATTTAAAAAAAAAATTGTCACCGAGCCTGTTCTGATATTATAGGATGTGCACGAATCCGACTCAAACTTATACGGTGTTTTTATTTAAGTAAATATCTAAAAACAAACAAATATTTTTTTACATATAATGTCCTTTTAGAATGAGTTTAGAGACACAAACCCGGAGACAAAAAGAATAAAAAACACGTTATTCATACGTCCCACAGGATATCATTGCGTTGGTGGATTATTTTAGTTGAAATGGATATTACGGAACGCGACGACGCACCGTACCCATTTCAAGACAGGAAATTGAATGTTAGCCAAATAATGTCATGACTGAAATGCGACATTTGTTTCAATTTAACTTTTTAGGGTCCTATATAGGATTACGACCTTCCAAATACAACCCAATTACTGTGAACCAAACTTATGGATTGTACTACATTCTGCCATCGGCTTCGCTCGAAGTTAATTATAATTTAAATGACTTTTTGTCCATAGTTCACCAGCGCGTGATTTGCATTAATGTTTTTTTTTTATACAAAATTCTGGATAATTTTGAAACTACTGAACCTAATTTTATTAAAATTGTCACAGTCAAACCTGATAAAAAAAAATGCAAGTTTTAAAAAATCCGCTTCAGTTTGAAATTTGTTTTTACCAGTACAGTAAGTAAAACGGACCAATTAGCCAGATGATCATTTATGTAGAGAATGTCTTTTTTTAAGAAGAGAATCTCTTTATCATTAAAATATATATTTATTAATAAGATTGCAATGTACAAGTTTTCTCCAATAAAAATAATAATAAATAAAAATAGGTATGGATTTTTTTACTATTAAAACATTTGATAGTGTGCTAAGTCTCAACCATACCATACCATCAGCCCATTAATGTCCCATTGCAGGGGCTTAGGCCTCCCCTCGGGAAGAGGTGGCTTGGAGCTACGTCTAACACGCTGCTCCAGTGCAGATTGGTGGATTTTAGCGATTGCCATTCTATTGATGGCAACCGAGACCGAAGGTTGATTTTAGTATTATTATTGATTTTAAATCCTTAACTAGGTAGATACGTTTAGTTTCTTAAATATATTTTTTCTATGATTCTAAACAGGGTGAAAATTTAACTACCATCCAAAAAAAAGCTATGTGTTAGGTATCACCAATAGACTTCATTACGTAAATAATAAATATAGGTTACATTTTCACAATAAATTATTTTATCTACAGTGTTATTTTATAACGTTTGGTTGCCTTCTCGTTCACCACGCGCCTGAGACCTTGAGACAGAAACGGGGCGGAGCATGTGGGGGCCGTGAATGCAGACTAAAGTCGGTTTTTTCGGTTAAAGGTCGGTTAAAGGTTTTTTCAGGAAAGGTTTGTATAGTCATATCTCAATATTTTTTCTATTGAACGACACTAAAACGAAAGAAGACAGCCATTGGTTTTTTACCAAAGATCATTATACCTTTGGATGGTTGTTAAAATTTCACCTTGTATACCAGGTAGTCGTTTCGATCAACAGCCCCAATAAAATAAAAAGAGAATTTGTTGCTACAGTTTTTCACATAGCCGACCTTTGCAATTATGCAATTAAGTAAAAGTATTTAAAAGTAAGTAAAACGTTAATTTTTTGTTCCAGTGAGGAAGACGAATTATTATTGAAATATACTAAGAAACTACCAGAAATTGGTAGCATCAATCAAAAAGCGGTCTTTGCACATTTTATGGTTTCCGTAACACATAGACAAATAACGACGAAGATGAACCTATATTTAAATCTCAGCCTTATAAATCGCATGGAAACTGCTCGACATAAGTTAAGTCAATTTAAAAAAAAAAAAAAAATTCCTGTAATGACTAACAAAATAATACATCTTTTTGATTTCGACGGTTATTATTCAGTTAGTGATGACCTTCTTGTGATGACGACCGTTTGTCATGTAATTTTCACAAAAAAGTCATATAACCATCGTGTAACGGTACGTGTAGCACATTTACTTCAAAAAAAAAAATTTTTCATAACTCGCTAGTGACGTGACATTTACAACGAGTTGCACCAAAAGAGATTACGTAAACGTATAACGCATAAAGTAAAAATTGACAGCTATACTTTGATTAGAACGATGATGACTTTCATACCTAGTACAATCAAATGCGGACATGGAAGACATCATGGTTCTGATCATAGTATAGCTGTCAATTTTTACTTTATGCTACGTGTATATACGTTTACGTTATCACTTTTGATGCAAGTCGCTGTTAATTTCTCATCTTTGTGAGAAATTACGATTTAATCGGTGCTACCTACCACACTCACGCGGCCGACGTAAATCGATATCATCGGTTGATCATCGATTGACGTCCATCGATCAACCCATTACAAAGAATTTTAAGATGTTCAGACACTTCTGCGATTTAAATAATTAAAATAATTATTTTAAGTTAGCAAATAAGTAGGAACCTACGATAAAAATTTTTTTTCTTGGTCTTCCTTAAGATACCTACTACTTATGTTATTTAGAAGAAATTAATTTTTATGATCTACATATAAAAGTAGAGGAAGTTATTTTCTTATAGTTTACATGTTCGACTCCCGGCTCAAACAGGTCATTTAACAAAAATATTTGAATGCAGTTTCATTTATTGTTGGAAAATAAAACAATGTTTTCTTTCGGTTTAATTTGTTATCATCAATAAATTAGGCAGCTTTCTTTATAAATCTCGTCTTTTGTTTGAGTTCTGTGTGGTATAGTTCCAATCAAACTTTATGGCGGATCGGAATACAACGCTTTATGTATGCTTGCGCAGGGTCAGTCATGTGCCCCTCGCTCCACTGCGTCCCGCTACACCTAAAACTGGTTACTGCGACGCGACTTGTGCCTATGTTCACATCCGCCATAAAGGTTGATTGGAACTGTAACTAAACGACATTCTAGAACAATAACATTCAACTAGCATGTTACATAGGTCTTTTTATGTCCTCTAATATCGGGTATATGCGTGTATATGTCCATCCATCGCGAAGTTGTTTCGTTTTGATTATTTGAATTATTTGAACATCACCTCGATGAGCGAGGTGCTAATTTTATATGTAGATTTCTGAACCATATAGACGTGTGCGTCTAACTTAAGTCCCAGAGTGCACTACCTTCGTTCCATGATGGTACGACTCTACGGCTACTCTCGCCTGCAATGAGCGGCGAACCTAGGTTGTGTCAGAATTGTTTATTTGTTCTCTTGTATGTCCATGTGTTCAGTAAGTAACCCAGTCAATAATGTGTGATGTGGTGCAGGTGTCGGGCGGTGGGCGCGGGCGCGAGCGGCATGCGGCCTTCGCGGCAGACGCCCATGGAGGTGGAGGTCGGCTAGCGGCGCGCGCGCACGCCCCGCCCCGCCCCGCCGCACCCCCGGCCAACATGGAACTCGCCGACGTGCCCCGACACCGACCGCTCGCCTTCGATAAGGTATGTCCAAACTTTCTTATTTATTTCACCTATTCCGAGTTCCAACTCTCACCTGCGAGCCGACTATCGCTATGTGCGCCCAGACCGTAAAAAAAATACGTAGCATAAAATTTGCTATAATTTCTATATCTTGACTTGATTATCCCTTCCACTTAAATATAATATGTTTGTATAATCCTAGAACTATTAAACTTTTAAAAATTTATGCTCCGGAATAATTTTGGTTAATCATTGGTGTATGTATATCAATACGTACGCAATGTATTATTGGCCTAAATTATTTCACGCTAACTCTCCACTAAGCTGCTTTGTAGAGGTAAGTCACAATAGATTTAGCATAAGACTATTATTGAGGTTTTTTTCACTTGTACCCAAATCGACAGTGGTTAGTAAAGCACGCTGCTAGTTAATTGTTCAAGGTTGTCGGCTATTATCAGCGTCTTTTTTTCATTAGAGGAAATTACCCATCAGAGTTTTTATTTTCTTAATATTTTATTTCATTTATTTATTCATAAAAAGCCCATTGCATTGGCCAGGTTCTCGGAGTTGGTTTCATACATTTTCGCTCTATTCATTTTTCTCCGCACCCCTATCCCCATTACGTATTTCTTATTCCTTTCCACTTTCTTTTTCTTTTCTAAATTTCTCTATCTTCCGTACCCATTTCACTGCACCTCTTTCTTCTCTTTCCTCCAGTTGTTTTCCTCTTTCTCTTACTCTCTTTCTCCCTACATGTTCCATCAAAAGCTTTAAAACTCCCTCTCCATATTTGTATTTTCTCTTCTCATCTGCCACAATCTTCTGAATTCCTCATTCCTCTTGTCTGGTAGATTGGCCTCTTGTTAACCCTTAATTCCTTATAAATTTTATTATATCTCATCTCACCCTACCGTATTTCCATTGCCCTTGCGTCTCTACTACTCGTCTCTATCAAATTCTCCAGCTTTCCGCCATCTTGTCTTCCTTTTCTCATTTCCCTTCCACTGTAGCCGTTTTCTCGGTAGAATATTTCTCGATCACTTAAATCCCCCCACTCCTCTTACCTTCTTTATTTTCCTTAAAACATTTCTGTAATGACATTTTCTCATTTTCATCATTTTGTTAGTCACATATGTAAAGATGGTCGTTCTCATTTGTTCACGCATATCCATCTATAACTAATATAAATAAATAAACAGCACTAACAACGGTGTAAACTTTGTGTTCGTATATATGTACATGTCAAAAAATTTATCAAGTCAATCTTACCCCATGAGCGTATCCTTTGTGATTTCTAACTAGCACACACGAATTATTAATATGACGTAAACGGAATAATGTGACCGAATATAAAGCCATCAGTTATTGAGTATGCATCGTTCGTTCGCCAACCCCACAGGTATTTATTTTTAACTTGCACCACGGCGCCACACCGTTTTCGCCCGAAGCCAGCTGAAAATCGATAGACCCGGTTCGTTGAAGGATATTAATGATTCCATGCAGGCATCGCGTTTTCTTCGGTTAGGGACTAATACCTACACGATCTTTTATTAAGTTGGCTATATCTAGACACTTATATTTGGTGAGAAATAACTTATAAATACAATGGAAGTCTGAAAACTAATAAATCTGAACAAACGCCTGTCAGACTTGTACTCGGAGAGGCACAATTGTATTACTAGTGACCACCCGCGGCTTTGCCCGTGTGAGCTATTCGTTCGTATTACTAGCAAATAACATAAATTTATTATTTTCTATGCTTTTTTTGTCTGTTTTGTACAATTTTATATTTGTATTTATTTGGGAAGACGCGGACGAAGTCAAAGAGAAAAGGATATAATATCTTTTTTATATAATATCTGCGACATCGCACACAGCGCCATATAGTCTTAAAGCAAGCAAGTATTGTGTTTGTACCATGGGGTACTAGACAACTGATATACATACTTAAATGTTCTTTCTAATATATACATATATATATACACTTTTACACCCAGTCACAAAACAAGTAGACATAATATGTTCATGCACACAAATATTTCTCCCGGCCGGGAATTGAACTCGCGACCCTTGACTTCGCAGTTAGGGTCTCTAACCACTGGGTCAATCGGTCAGTCTATAATCCAAAGAGATAGAAGGAAAGTAAGGAAGAGAAAGATAAAGAAGTAGTAAACTTTAATTTGGATCTAATACGACAGGATTTGTATTAATGCTGAAATAAAACAAACGTTTAATCCACATAGGCGAAGCTGCGCTTGCTTTCTCATTAGTATATTTACTATTTTCACGATTTTCACATCAAAGTTGTTAATTAGACCATTTCGGCGATAACCGTGTCCTATAACCCATTGATTTTAATCTTAAAGTAACAAAACTGACAGCAGGGTTACGGTAGAGTGCACTTCTCCGTTCAACTATGTATTCATGGATGTGAAGGAGGACTCGCGGGTGTTCGCGAACGATCGTTGTTAAATCGTCGTAGTCGCTTACAAACCGCGAACGTATACACCAGTAAACTCGCGTTTGGTTTATTGAACGGAGCGGCCGAAAATCTATAGTAAATACCTCACGGACCACGCACAGTGAAGGGGTCCGTAATTGGTAGTTGAACATTCAAGGCAAAAATTCAAATATAAGTTTAAAAATAAATATCTCAGAATCTACTTTACTTATTCTAACCAATTTTCGTTAAAAGCTCAAAGTAAATAAATTTGACAGCAGCGTTTGGTTTTAATAGAGTCAAAAATGTCACTTCACAGTATCGAAACTGTCGAACGCAATTTCGCGGGGGTGAAGGACCTTGGGCCTCGCGGAATGAACTGGAACTCACCAAAGATACACCAGCTTACTATAAGAACAATGTTTAGACGGTAAGTGCAGAAGAGTGCTTCTAGTCAAATCGTAATTTTATGGTTAAAAGTTTGTATTTTAATTGTATATTTTATTATTAATTATTTTTAAATAACAAATTCTTTAATTATTAGTATTTTATTATCTCAATGCATTTTAAATAATTATATAATTACTTTCCTCGTAAGGGTACTGAAAAGCAGAGTGTTTAGCTCGGGTAGAACATTATTTTTAAACTCTCAATCATAAAAGTACAACGTATTGGCTATAGAAGCCCTCTTCTGCGCTTACCGTCTAACCACTCATACTCTAGCTAGCTCATGTAACCGTTTGGTAAAATGGCGAGTTTCGCGATTTCGCGAGCCTTCACCCCCGCGAAACTGCGTTTGACAGTTTCGTTCGATACTGTGAAGTGACATTTCTGATTCTATTAAAACCGTGACTTTTTAATTCTATTCTTTCAATAGATCGAACGCTAGTCGCGCTACGCTCAGAATTTAGATCCTTCGCTGCGCTCTGGATTCAATATTACGAGTATGTATATCGCACCCTTGTAGGGTTTTACCTTAATAATCTACTATTCTTCTACCCCATTTCACTACCGAGCGTTAACATTTTTTGTGAGCGGTTACATTTGCCACACCCATATAATGGTGTCGGGATATTTCGGCCCTTTATGACGCCGGAACTTCGTATCACCTTTCCTCCTAAGGGCTCAGAGAGCATAATTATAGAGACGCCCTTAAAGTTTTACGACATAACTCGATAAAAACGGGATTAAAGTAACGCTCTTTACTAGAAACGGTATACTATAGTGCACTTGAGTCACATTTTGCACTTAGATTTTTTTTTATTTTTACAGCTCTGGTTCTGTATGACGACGTACAGTAAAACGAACGGCAAATCTTTTACGCTCATTTTGCTTTTCAATAGATTACTACAAAGTGAATCTACTGATTTCGTCGTAAAATTAACACGTTACTGTAATCTTGACAACTTGTTTTTACTTTCTCTAAACTTGACTTCCACTTCGTTGTCTTCTGCTATCGATCAGTCTATCTCAAGCGACATTTGCTTGTCGAAACGTCGTACATAATTGATGCTTCAGACGTTCTAACTTTTTTGGAAAACTCATCATGTTATATATTTGTTTCGTGTCTAGCTATGAAATATCTAATATATGTATATATTATAAAGAATACTTAGGTATGTCTATCAGTTGTCTGATACCCATAGTAAAAGCTTTGCTTATTTTAGGACTAGATGGCGCTGTGTGGGATACCCCAGGTATCATCATTATTATTGCATTGGTCGTCAATTGTTTTTCATTTTGCTATCTGACTCACAACTACTGATGTGTAGGTGTCGATAAACGACGTCAAAGATATGGACGTCACAACGTATACACTCTGTGCTGTAAGAGAATCATCGTGGCGGTTTAGTGAACTAACATGTAGAAGTTGTAATATCCATTTGACATATGTCAAACTCGTACAAAAGCCGTCATTCTGCTCTGCAACGCCCTCACATTCCGCATCAGTTCTCTTTCCGCACAGACTCTATAGTGGCGACAGTCCTTGGCCACAGAATCACGATCTGCTACCAAAGATGTTGTCTACAGAGAGCACGACATTGGAAGCGTATTGAATTACAATTTTGTAGTTGTCAGGTCACATGGGCGTTTGTCTGGCTTGCCTTGCTTTCTACTTTCACGTAGACTTCTCGCGTCTGCGCAGGTCAGCTCAAGGCTCAGCCAGGATCCAGGGTGCACCGGTTTCCCGTTTCCCCCAGAGTCGCCAAGATTTCACCAACAATGGTACGCGAGGAATGTCTTTCCCACACCAGACGCACAAAACTTTCACACTTTGGCGGAATCAGTTTTTAGGCACCAAAACAATCAAATAAGGCACCTACTAATCTTACAATATTATAAATCGAGACAGAACGCGAGATATTTTTCGTTCCGAGGCCAGTCAACGTGGCTCGCCGGTCTATCGATTCAACCACAAGCAGCGATCTGTCAACCCACAGAGTAGTTACCATAGACTACGCGCCATATCAATCACATAAATTTTTATATTAACACTCTATATACCATAGAAGTCAATGTACATTCGACACATAAGATAAGCTTATCTATTGTATCAATAATTCTTTATTCGTAAATAGAATATCCTAATTAATTAGAAATCGCAAAGCGTGTTTATTTGTTTGTTTGTCCGTTCTTCACCTCGTAACGGAGCAACCAAACTATATCATCATTGGTACAGAGAGCGAAATAGGTAGGTAACTCTATACCCCGGGTGCTCCGGGAAAGTACATTTCCACATAAATTTTCATATTGGAAAATTTCAATCAAACGATCACTGCTGCATACATAATTTACTAACTTAGCAACAGAGTATATCGTGCGTTGAGAACAAAGTCTACATGACCAAGAGAAGTTATCATAATATAATGCCGTTTTAAATGAATATTTATAATAATGATATCTTTCCACATATTTGGTCATATGTTGGCTCTCAATCCACGATATAAGAAAATCACGTCCTATTTTACGTAGGAATTTAATCACCAATTTTCTTGTGCGATGAAAAATCTCACTCTCGCGAGAAAACGGAATAGGGAACGGACGATGATTCGATCCCAAATCTATTGTATACATACGTGTTAACATTCTCGCATATTTTACACAGGAATATCTTGAAAGGATGAACGAAAAACACATGGGCAACTTTTACCGCGGAAAATATCTTCTCCCTGTGCAAAAATTATAATTAAGCGGGTGAAAAATGAAATCGCGTATTTTGTTTTTAATCAAGCACTCCCTAATGCTTGCCAGGAACTGCATATTTTTCCTTACATTTAGAGAGAAAATGAAAACGGGTAAAGTAATAGAGGATTTCGTACTATATAAATCATCACATTACCTATGTTGTAATTTAATCTGATAAAAAATTAAATCAAATTTTGAACTCGACTCCTTCGTTTAAATAGGCTACCATAAGTACCGACTAGATCAATTGAACATCATTAGTTGGCAGTCAAACAACACATTTTGTACGCAATTTCTGCTTAATCATTAACTTACTATATAGTGTGAATCCCGTATTGTTTGGTTCCACGAAAATCGTGATCTCGTTATTCCCAACTTAAAAATAAGGCCAAAATCTGATGGCTCCGGAAGAACGAAGCCCTATCTGCCAGTTAACGAACCGCATATACAAGTTCTGAATGAAATATGGAAGTCTTATCACGTGCTTTGATCGACGACGATTGTTTATATACCTTTGTGAATATATGGACCCAACACAAGTTCCTCTGTTCGAACAGTAGCCAACTTTTTCTGATAATTAGAGCGTCATTCTGTTGGAAGCCTACATATTACTTACCTATTTTAATCCAGAATTTTAGGCTCAGCAATTTCGGAGTTAAATAGCAATTGGTCAATTTACGTATATTTACTTTAATATCTTTTAAGCCACTCGTTTTAAAACTATTAAAAAAAACATTTGTTTTTTTTTTCATAATAAGCAAGTCAACAAGTTACACGATGCACTTCAGAAACATGTTTTTTATTCCAATTCTAATATGTCCCGTAATATGAAAATTTGTTTATTTACGTTATACGTTATCGGATTCTAATTTCTTTTTTAAATAACTTTCATAAGGCTGTGATAGACAAACAGGTACACAGTCACACACCAAAGTGATCCTTAATGGGCTTCTTTTTTTATTTCTGATGTATATGGGACTCTAAAAACCAAATCAAATTCTGAACGCGTATACTCCCCGTTCCTTTTATTCTGGCCCTTGGGGTCTTATAAACGCAGTTGTGTGTCAGTGTGGAATTAAATTCCTGAAATTATTTCAAGCTGCCTTTATCACCGGACTTTATTTTTGAAGCCGTAAAGTTTTTACGCTATTTATATAATTAATCGTAACCACGTGAACTAAAAGCGTACGGTTCGTTGACCGGTTATTTATTTTGTTACGATATTTTATTAAGTGATTCGTTTTCGTCATGTGGATCACTTGAAATACATAAAACACCAGTAAATTGAATTCATAAAAAATAACAATATGAAGACGTAGGTATAGTTCACAATCACGTAGCCTTAGAACATCTGACAATGCCTATAATCAGAGCCTATTTATATTAGTTTTATTATCCACTCTCAATTTTTCTTAACAATAATTTGATTGCATATAAATTAAAAGACACTTAAATTGAACATTATTTAAAGAATAATGGAAATAATTCACAAGATGACGTTGAATATTATTAAGAAATGAAACAACAATTTGATATTGTATTAAACACATTTGCGTAAGTAATCGCTTTGAAATTGTGGTCACTTCGCTGTTTCACTTGCATAAACATTCATGAATATAACTTCTTTAAAGATATGTTTTATAAGAAGTTAAATGCTGTAGCCTGAGACTCCCTGACGATGACGCTAGATGTATACACGTGTACTAAAGGGATTTCTCCGTTTTGTGTTGCTGGTAAATTAACGGCATTGTGTATAAACATCAAGCCGGAAATGGATGTCTTGGACGGTCGCCAAGCTCATATCGCCAAAGTAGATATATAAGAGGGTAAAATCCATTTAATCACGTAGCGAATAATTAATGCTCACAAAAAGGGAACAATTGGGATTGAATGACATGAGTGTTTAATACTAGCTTCCTGCCTGCGGCTTCGTCCGAGTTGTACCCGGAACCGTTAAAAGGATGCGACACTTTGAGACATTGAAAGACTTTCTTTTCTGAAACTTAACTAAGAAATGTCTATACAAAATATGAAAATCCGCTTAACTATATTGGAATGAAGAATATCTAAGTATCACACAGGAACCATGTATTTCCCGAGATCAAATATATCCTGTGTGTTATTCTAAGCTCTAAGACAACATCGCCCAAAATTTCATCAACATCCGTTCAGCTGTTTTAGCATGACGATTTGTTATCTCACAGGAACTGTGCTTTTTTCAGGAATAAAAATGGCCTATGTCATCCTGCAGCTCATGAACGATATTTATCAGTGGTGTAAAAATCAGCTATATTTTAAAAACATGCTTTAGACTATAAGATATATTATTTTAGCATGTTATTTTATATGCTATGTTATAGCATAACGAACGAGGCAGCACGCGTTGCGTTTAGCGCAAAAAACGAAACACGTCTTACAAATGATCACGATGCGTGACTGCGGGATCGCATGGCGCTATTTAATAGCACCAGGAGGCAACCAATATAATATGCTAAATCCGTTGGGCTTAAATAACGCGCTTAAAATAATGCTATATGTTATATTATCCACCACTGATATCTATCCAAGAAATCACATCGAACCGTTGTTCAATTCCTGCGTGAAAGAAGGACAGAATAACAATAAAGACAGTTTTTATGGTGTACCGACTGTATAAGTTCTTTATTTTAAGTTGCATATTACAACAGAGATATTAGTAAAGTATATTTGAAAAAAACATTTATATATTTTGAATAAACACACTATCTGTTACATATTACATATGTGTTTTATAATTATGACGTATACCTAATTATAAGTCACTACATTAATAATATAATTATATTTTATAATATATATATATATATATGTGGTAGTAAAGACAACACGAAGAATGACAACCACGCCTAACCGAACACAAAGACTGGTTTCGGTTCCGGATTGGTAAATGGTCAATCCTTCCACTCTAGTATAATTTTATACGAAGGTACTGTTAGAAAATACACAAAAACAACACGAGTGTCGTCAAACCGGTAATGATAACATCTGCCTATTTTGAGGTCAGTACTCGTCGTAGACTAAATGTGTGTGTTAATCAATACATTTTTTTTTTATCGTTTGAAAGTCGTGTTACAAATAAAGATGTTCGATAGAGTTTGTCAAGTATGCGGATGCGAGTACGCAATATTAGTCAAAACTACGTATCGAATGAGAGCCAAATTGGCAGATGTGCAGGCGATTGCGTAGGGCTCATCGTCCGCTGTTACATCCACAAACAAGCAGCACACCAGAAAACTAAAGCTCTGTTTGTTGGACGGAACGACTGAAACGCTGCCTCAATGTGTAATTATTAAAATTATCTAAAGACAAGCCATTGCAAACAAATAATTTATACAAGCGTGACACCTCACGAATTCGAATTTTGTTTTCTGGCGCGCTTCCGTGGTCCACCGAAAACCGAGGACATACTCAAACACCACCATCACAATGTTACGTTACGAACTTTGATGGTGGCGTTTAATCTGTCTGGAAATTTTAATTCACAACACAATGTTTATATCTATTGTATCCCTAGTAAATGTCATATCGTCATATCGTGAACCATCAAAGCTTTTTGATATGTCATGAATGTGTACCGTCTGACATTATATCGTATACACCAGTATTAACTGGTGTACGGTATAATGTCACTCCAGTGCTTGTAGCAAAAACAAATTTAATGATACTTATTTTCATCTTGACTAAAATTCTGACAATTTCTAAAAAAAATTCGTCACTTCAAGATGAAAATTCACGCAATAGCGCTATCTCACTGTAAACCTATGAAATAGTTTTCTTTGTTTATTATTTCACTCGTTAGGCTTTCAAAACTATCTTGGGTAGCTGACACAATTGTGACTAGACCGCAACCACACTGATGCTACGTGTAGAGTTCGCGCCAGCAAAAAAGTCCCGCGGCAAAAAAATAAACTAAATTAAGTGTTTGGTTATCTGTGTTTGAGCGTATGAGAATTTCTTCGAATATCGAATTTAATTGTCCTAATCCATAAAGTCCTACGAAGTGCGACCCGACAAATAATCCTCAAGTGGAAGAGTTTATGCAGTGCGCCGACAACGCCGCGTCTACGGGACTTCTTCGGTGCCGCGGGCTCTAGTTAATATTATGATGTCTCATTGACATCCACTGAGCTTCGAATTAGTCAGTGATTGACATCGTTGAAGTAATGGACGCTGCTGTCAATTTCTTTACTCGTAGCGGTAAACCATCGATAACAGCGGTGAACAGCCAACCAGACCGGGAAAACTACTAAAAACAAATCCGAACGTCGCGTCGTGTCGCGAGGCTTTCTGAAATATTTAGAGCGTATTGTATTAGATCTGCGGAGAAGTCGTCCATCCGGAATTTCGCATAATTCTGCCGGAAATATCAAAAAACGTCCGGACATTTGCTAAGTTAACTAACTACTTAAAGTTAATATTTCAGATAGATAACTGTCTACCGCTCAACAAAAGATTTTTCGTAAAATTATTTGAAGTGTGATTTAAGATCGGGTTTTTTAAGTAGAATAGAAGAATACACTTCAGGGTTTCATCCATCAGATATGATATTAAAGGGAACCCTTGAAAGATCACTACTGCGGTGTCTGCTTTTTTATCACACCATATTTTCCCCGCGTCTACTAGACGAAATAAGTTTTTTTAGATTTTGGGAACTCCGTAACGGAATATAACGTAAATAAACGAATTCCCATTTCGTGAAGCCAAGTAGAAAAAATTAAAAAAAAAAAAAACTTTTGCCAATTGCATAATGTGACATTTCAAATGGAAGGGCTCGCTATATGGAATACAATTGTATATTTTTTATTATCTTATAATGCACAATTAAATTTACTATGTATCGTCGTGAATTTTTTTATACCAATCGACTTTTTTATTATCGGGAACAAGCCATTCTATTTGACCAAAAAAAAGCCGAATTTAAGAAATTGCTTAAGTTATGTAAAAACTGTCTTAATATATTTAAATTATTTTTAATAATTTTCATTTGATTTAAAAATACTGGCTGCTAATTTATTTTCGTTAAAATCAAATGAAAAATTATTAAATGCCATTAAAATGGTTTTTTTCTTGATTTAATACTCACTGACAGTAATTATCCGTTTATATATACAATAATAATTAAACGTATTGTGAAAATTCACCCAATCCGGCCACGTAAATAAAGGTAATATAAATGCTTATAGCATCATTACACGATACTTTTGAAGTCACTTAAAATAAAAAAATTATCAAAAACTATATAACAACTTCTAAAAAAAAGAAACAGTATAATTTAATCTATCATAACCTCACGGTTTCTCTATACGATGCGCGATGTAGCAGTTTGGGAGCATGGAACTAGTAAGTACTTATTACTTCCATGGTTGGGAGATAAGTTTTACTTACATGTCTACTGTTATTTTGAATGTTTTTAATTAATAAGTGCCAGTACCAGTTGCACTTTTTTTTTTTATTTTGGTTGTTGACACTGAAATTAATTTTCTTATGGCCCACGGTAACCTCGAAACAAAATAAGCCACAGTGTAGATATATACAAAAGAGGGATATCGGCCAAGTTTTGTCGAGTGTACAGCTCTACAATTACGTGATTGCGAGCTCTCCGGGGACCACTTTGACGCCTCATGAATTTCTCATAATCCCTCGGCGGGATATGAACCGTAAACACATTTCTAAGTAAATTTAATTTAGATTTCTGGCATCGCTACATACATTCTTCCGTTTTTATTATTATTTTCTTTTTACAATAAAATATTTTCTGTATACTGTGGTTATGATATTCTCCTACTATTTGTAATGGTATAGACTTCGTTTTCGGTTTCTAGGATCAAACTAGTATGTTACAGTTTTCATTGATTTTTCTACAAAAATAAAACAAGTAGGTGTCTGGTCATTCATGAAATAGGGTTCTATACGCATTCGTGATGATAATAATAATAATAACGTATACATGACAACAACGTCTAGGCCCCAAACTAAGCATTAGCTTGTGTTTTGGGTACCATATCAAGCGAAGACACCACATACATATAACAACCAAGACCCGGTACCAGTATTGATATTCATCATATAAATACTGACCCGACCCGGGATTCGAACTCGGGACCTCCAGCTTCGTATGCAGAGTCGCTACGCACTAGGCTATACTGTCGTCGAATTTTATAATTTTTTTTTTATTTTATTAATTTATTTACATATAGATTACATTTAATGATAATTTTCATTGAAGTTCGTACTCTATGCTATTATTCTAGATGTATTCAGATTTGTCTGAACAGTGGTTCAATAGTTAGAGGGAGATGGAACAAATACGAAAGAAAGCCATTTAAGAGCGAATAAATATTTTGTGAACGGGCACTAATTTTATCTAAAAAACTAATATTAAAATATCTGCTCGACGAGACCCCACTCTATGTAGCGGTTACCAATACGTATGATCACCTTATTAAATTATGGTTAAATTATAAAATAAATTAGGTAAGTGAGGCCTTATGCCCCATTTTCTTTTTTTTTTTTAATTTTAGACTAACTAGTTTCTGAGAAAAGAAGAGGATTGCTCGATTTTTGTATATTTCATTTAATGCCATTTAAATTATGAATTTCAAAATAATTTAATAAAGTTCTATACAACGCATTTTCTTAAGGCTCAGCCCAAAGTTACAGAAATTTCGTGTTTCCGTCCCACTTCCCCGCAACGTTTACGCTTGGCGACGCATGCCAGATAGGGCGGCGCGCGCGGCGCTCGGCACGGCCGCTTCGTTCTAACCCATATACGGGCGTACGCCATCTCTTGAGTAGTCTGTAAATCATGTCCCAATAAATCCCAAATTATATTTTTATTGCTTTTAGTCTTTGTATGATATATGGTTGTTTCTATTTTATGATTATTTATATGAAAACGATTAATTAATAATAAAAAAAGGTAAAAAAGATAAACTTTTATCTTCGCCACTGGGAATAGAACCTAGGCCCCCACCATTCGCCCGTAACTGCGGTGCAACGATATCACCATACCTAAAACCAGGGCATCTTGGCATTCGACTAGTAATAGTATATGCAAAATATTCAGCTAAATCTTCAAATAAACTGAATTCCGTTTTTTATGTAAAGGTGAAAAGGTACTCATATGGTGCGCAAAACGGAAAAAGAGGCATGCTTGACATTCAACATGTAATCTAATCTTACTAATGTAAGAAAGTTTGAATGGATGAATGGATGTTTGTTATTCAATCACGCCTGAACGGCTGAACGAATCTAGATGAAATTCAGCACAGATTGATTATAGTCTGGAATAACGCATAGTCTACTTTTCTCGAGATTCGGGGGGAGAGGGAAGGGTTACTATGCGTGAAAGTACTCAATACTTTAGTTGTTTATGGCACTTGGAGCACTTAACAATGTCATTATTTACAGTAATATATATTGTCTACATTTACATTTTAATATTAAAAAGTCCGTCCGTCATCAAACGAAATAACGATTTTATAAGAGCCATTAAAATGAAAAAGTGCCAGTCACGACGATGATGCAAATTGGAAGTTAAAATTTTTTTGAGGATGAAACTTTTCATGTTCATTTGTCTCAGATTTCATATATTAAATATACTGTTTTAGGTCCTGTAGTTTTTTTATGAAATAAAAAATATCTACAATTCTTCTTTCTTCTTCTCCTTCCACTGCTTCGTTTTGGGCGGCATCAGACCTAGACATAAAACGAATGAAATAACAGATTTATAACAAACTTCGGTTATGTTATCAAAACTTAGGTACTGCTTGGATACATTATTTTACTTTTTGACTACTAAAATGTCTAATTGTGGATTTCATTTTTGTAGGCTGCTTAGAGAAATTTTATACCTTTACAGGGAATATAAAGATTCAAATAAAAACGTTCACGAAAGCTACTCCATAAAATGTGGATCCGTACCCAAGATTACCTAATATTACAAAATAGAACAAATAAGTTAAAATACTAAAGAGCAGGTACAATATAAGATCAAAAAATAAAGTGGCAAATCCCAAAACCATTCCGCACTAAAACTTACCATACATTATCTTTTTTCGGCTTTTGCTTCCTTTTTATATGTTTCTTTATAATTTTTTTCTGGTTTATGTACATACGTCTTGGTAAATTTACATCTAGTGCCCTGAAAAGTGTTTATTCTTATGTTCACACAGAATCAATTGACGACAACATTTACAGTTCTGCTCACCACGGTTCACAAGTAAATTTATAATAAATAAATAAATGAATCTTTCATTATTTACGTAAAAAATTTATGAATTTTAAATTTATAAATGTATATTTGAATATATAAGTATATTTATGAAAAATACCTTTGAGCACTATCCTCTTTCGAAGTAGATGGTAAAACATTTTGTAGTTCAGCAAAGATGGATCTGAAATAGGTTTCATATAATAAAACAGAATGTCGAGTTTGATAACCTCAACATATTTTAAGAGAATAAAAAATATATAATAACGACTAGATTTGTAAAATTATATTTTAAGATTTTAGTATATTTATGAAAAATACCTTTGAGCACTATCCTCTGTCGAAGTAGATGCTAAAACATTTTGTAGTTCAGCAAAGACGGGTCTGAAACAGATTTAATAAAATAAACCAGAATATCGAATTTGAACAAACCTATTTTAAAAAACTGACCAAATGCGAGTTGGACTCCGCACACTGTGGGTTCCGTGAATTAAAAACTATTTTTGTGTTGTTGATTATTATTTTTACAAATATTTTACGTACGTACGTAAAGCATTAGCCACCGGCAGCTGCAGATAATATATATTTTTAACTGATATTTTTATGATTTATTGAACGAACAGGGTTCGGAGAAATTAGAAATCACGCTAACCGTTGTGGTCGTTTCGCCACTGAGTCAAGCTAACACAATAGTACCTATTTATTGCAAATGTACTAGTCAGCAAAGAACGTTCGCTTTTTTGGATACATAGAATACATTTTGTTTTTGGTTTTTTTAGTAAAGTTCACTCTGATATTCAGTTCTCCGAAAACGCATTTCCGGTTTTCCGGTTTTTTTTTTTGAAACCGGGCTATTGAAATTGTGAAGATTTATCTCAATTACCTACTTATACTGTACCTAGCTAACCGTAAGGCCTCCGACAGAGCTCCGCTGGCGATTAGCAGCGCGTTTCGTATGCAGTTCTCTACGACGCCGACGTACCTACCTACACGACAGACATCAGCGTCGCTCTGTTGTAAGTCTAAAAACAAAGTTGCGAACGCACGCCACATCGCATGATATCTACCCAGTAGGTACCTACCTAGTACTACAAACACTCGATTAGGAAGACACCGTTTGAATGATTTGTGTGTGCTTTGCCTTATAACTAATTAGGTAGCTACCTATGTCTATTACTCACCTATCGACAATATTCATGATATTATTATTCTCTTGATGTAAGTTCGTGTCAGTGATCATCGTGATACACAGATCCGCTTCACCTGTAGATACTTTTCTAGATCTGAAAATGGTAGGTAGTTAGGTACTCGGTAAGACTTTTACTTAGCGACGTGCGATCGTTTGTTTTGTGGTAGCTCCTATAGGTACTACCTATTGCTTGTTTATAAGTAATTTGTAGCTAGGTATCTCGTTTCATTGGCTAAAATACTTTATTTATAAATATTAGGTATTTTCCAAAAGTAGGTAATATAAAAAAACAAAGCGAAATACGAATCTGTGAACCCTACATTATACGATTTATCTCGTTTCTCTGATTTTAGTTTATTTATAGATAGGTTGGTATATAGTTCAATAAAAATACAATAAAAATAAAACTAAATAAAACGCTAGGAATCGAACCTGCGTACCTCACTGACATGATTTATCTCGTTTTACTGGCCTTCTTTATTCACATACTTCAACAGACATCAAACTTCATATTATAAATCAATAAAAAAAAGCATGCGAGGGATCGAACCGGCCAACTTCAGAACGGTTTCTTGAATTTGTGTTACGCGCTATGGGTACTAATTCCAGCAAGACGAAATTAGCAATACTATTGAAATCACAAACATGAAAAAAACATTGAATAAAATTTATAAAAATACACTTAGAAATTTTACTAGCTTACCTTATTACGTTCATCAACTGTTTTTGTCTATTTCAATTCATCTTAATTTTAAATTTTCTGAATAGTTTTTGTTTATTCCCCATATTTCCGAAGCACAATATACCCCTATGACACAATCACAGCAATAAACGAAAACCAACGCTTGAAAAAAATAATGAAATTATTCGATGGTAATTTGTCTGCTCTCCAAAACAAGTAGTACATGTACACGTTCTCACTTTGAGAGGCCGACTGAGGCTCGGGCCGCTTGAGCGGGGCAGGTAAATACGCTGCCCGTGGTGTAAGCAGATGAGAACTATAGCGAACTCGCACAGACTGAATTAAACGTAAGCGTCACGACCTCAAAAATATTTTAAAAAAATATTATAGACATAGTACAAACAATACAGCCTAAACGCTTCTATGAATGGATGAAGAAAAATACAGAAAATAATAGTGTAAAGTTTCACAGCACTAAGATGGATAAGAACTTAGCCAGATGAAATTTTTGTTATTTTTGAGCGCTTACTTTGCGATTTTTTTTTATCGAGAAAATTTTATGTAATTATGTTTTGAAGTCTATGAATGGATGCTTTAAGCTTTTAAAATCATGTATGTATTTTCTTTTTATTGTAAAAACTGCTACCTTCCATAAAAACTCAACAAGAAAAGAGTGCTCCTCGGTGCTCCTACAAAAAGGCGCAGCCTTAACAACCTTTTAGGATTATCTGTTTTATAGGTAAGTAAGGGGGGAGGAATGCTCGATTTTCGTATATTGTCTTTAATATAATTAAACTGTACATTTTGGAAGTATAAAGAAAATTACTCTTAACTAACATTTTTACTTAACACACACGATGCACTTGAGAAAAGTTTTCGACCGTTGATTTATAGACCCCATTTCTCGAAATAAGGGGATCGTTCGAAATTGAAGTGCCGGGATGAATTTGCTGTCAAAAGGCGTGTACCTATGGACGAGGGCTATCGTATGGTATAAGATTTGTTGAAATGAAACCAATATGTTTTTCGAAAATTCTAAAAATGTTGAAAATTTGAGCGATAAATTCTGACTTTTTTTACTTTCGACGTGATATTTCAGAACTGGAAGTAGTTAAAAAGAAAAATCAAAAATGCTTTACCATCTGCTAGAATTCCTAGTTGCATTTTCAATGTACCCGATAGTTGCGGGAAGCGCGGAATCTGTGAATTTTTTCCATTACTTATCTAATTTTCTCTCCAAAATTAATCTCCTATATGAAATTACTTTATTTTCGCTATAGCTCCGAAAACAAAATATATGTATTTCTCATAACTAGCATTTTCATTTGATAAATCACTTTAGATCACTTTTTTAAAATTTTCTTATTTTCTTCCCAAAATTGGTTTATTTACGCTATACGTCCGTGATCGGGTCACTGAACTCTGAATATGTACCAACTTTCAACTTTTTTATCTAGTAATGTAGGATAAACTAAGCTGCCACAGACGAACAGACAGACACCAGTGATCCTATGAGGGTTATTATTTTTTTATTTTGTATTTATGGAGTCCTAAAAATCGAAAAATCGATGAGTTTGTTAGTTTATATCAGTGACATACTAAAAAAGAAACACGGTTCTAATTTGGTAAGTAGTAATACTTAGTATTGTCATATACGACACCACATTACATGACAAAATATCGACTAACAAGTATAAAAAAATATTTAGAAACACAAGAAAAAAATTTAAAAATAAATCGATGTAATTAAAATAAGTGGGAATCCTGAAAATCCTGAAATCATTTTTCATCGTCGTTACGTCGGTTTTATCATAGATTTTTTTTAGTATTTAATAATTTTTAATATTTTGTCATAGGTACTTGTTTCGATACTTCAACTTAGTAAGTATCTACGGTACAGTTTATAAATTTTGTCGAGGGAAGGCAAATAAAAACAGGCAGTGACTAGATTTGTATCAGTCAATAATATTTGATTGAATGAATGTAGAACACTTGATATATTGTTTTCTACACAAATTCAATAAAGTAGTATCGCGACGGAAGCTTGGAGGAATATTTAATTTTGTTCGAAATGAGTATAGCATATGACGAACGAAATATACTTTCGTTGCTTATTCAGATAATTTTGTTCTGCTGGCATAGAACTGAAGTATATTTCACAGATCACAAACTTTATTATTCAGAAGTGAGTAGGCGAGGGAAACTTTTAGGCAATTTTGAAGTGATACCTATTGATGTCAACGCCTAATAGGCCTGTATCGAAAATTCGTAATTTTTGTAAATATGAAATTAATTGCCATGCCTGCATTAACGAGGTTATCTGTCGGGCCCTTGCCTCCGTCAACGTACCGGCTGTTCGAGCCGAACGGAATAATAGATTTCATTTAAATTAAAAAAAAATAATAATGAAAGAGTTTTCTAAATATATCATAACAGTGAAAGAATTTTAAGAAATAAATCGTTATTAACAAAGTTATAATGTTTAAAATGTCCGCTGTTGGACAGAGAGGACAATCCGCACAGCGCGGTGGCCTACCTATGTGTGACGTCAGGCCATTTAAAATAATGTTAAACATATTTATATTAATTATTATATTATTACTACTAATATTAGAATATTAATACTGACACCGCGTCTTGGTTGTTATATGTATGTGATGTCTTCGCTTGGTACCCAAAATACCAGCTAATGCTTAGTTTGGGACCAACACGTTGTGATTGTGTGTGTTATTATTATTATTTGCAAGAAATATACAAAGATAAAATTTTAATAGGTTATAATTTCGATATTTTTCAACGAAATATAATTTTGTTTATAAATTTTGGTTTCATTTATTTATTATATTTCTATATTTTCTTGATAAATATATTTATTTTATTGTACGTGACGATGGCAAGAAACCCGAGGGCATGACCGTCGTTCCTTGGAAACAGGGGAAGTCGCTGGTATGGGACGCGTCTCACATCCAAGCACCCTCAGCAGTCGCAGGTACGACAGTGACTTCTGCTGAATATCTCAATAGGCGCAAATATTCTGCCTTAGGAAGCAGCGTATTTATGTGGTTTGGGTTTGGGCGTCTACCCAGCAGACGATGAAGCCGTGGGGGCCTGAGGGGCGTCAGTTTTTCCAAAGTTTATCAACGCGCCTGGTTGAAGATGCCTACGGTGACATGCAGCGAGATAATGCCTCTAAGCCTTTTGAGCACTCTACCGCATGGCATTGATTTAGATGATATTTTTATTGTAGGTATTAAGTGGAGTATGTAGTGGTAAATCTCCATACAAACGGCGTTAACGGTTGCACCCCATTAAACCTTAACCGATTGGCGTAAAACAAATTGTATTCAGATTGGCAAAAATTAGGTTTATACGTTTTCAATTTTTTTAAATATTTTGATACATTGTATCGTAAGAAAAAAAGGCTTAACTATGCGAGTTTTTATTCGTTTTTTTTTTCATTTATTACATGTTCAATTGCATTGTCGCATGATGTGAAACTTAAAAAAAAAAACCAAAAATAAACGCTCATTTCAGTTTTTTATCTAATGATGTATCCAAACATCCAAAAAATAAAAAAGGTACCTATGAACCAAGTTTTTATTGATCTGAATACCATACAATTTTTTGTTCCAATATGTTAAGGTTTAATGGGTGCAACCGCTAACGCCGTTTGTATGGATATTTGCCACTAGGTACACACTCCTCTAAATAGTAATTAATTTAGCATAGCTTTTGTTTTTAATTATTTTAGGTTTATAAATTAGTTGATAATACTATATTAAATTACTATTTATTTATGAAATTATAAATTTCAAAAAATTGTCGTAGAAATCCCTCTTGATTGTAAAAACTTTTTGTTGTATACATATACGTTCTTAATTAACGATTGTTTATTTTTAAACTTTTTTTTTTGTGATCAAGCGAAGTAAAATGTGTCGTGTTTTAAACCGTTAAGTGCCGGATATTTGACAATTCAAAATTGATTATAAAACAAACAAAACTCGGTCTATTTGGCCTCAAAGACATCCGGGAGATTAAGACATCAACATTGCATTATTAAAATAATTAATATATAGTGATTTTGTATGAAACGAGAAAGTTATAGATACGGTTACGAGACTATTTGGCGGGTTTAGGTGTTAGCTCGGAGATGCGTCCCGCGATCGATCCGTTGCACGCCGCCGCGCGTGACGTCACCGCCTTAGCCTTCACGTGACCTCCGAAAAAGGGAGACAACCAACCACTACCAACTTGATTTATATACTTATAAAAAAATGTTTTCTTGTCTTCCTGTACCTATTGAGTTTGTATGATTTATACTATTTAAACTAAACTAAGTATGAGAAATAGCCACATATAACGCTAATTAATGTATCTAAGTTACTGGAATCAATTTGGATTCAACTTTCTAATCAATATGGACCTACGAAAATTTTCTCCAGATTTTCAAATGCTTTCGTTTAGAAAACCCGGTGAGTTAAGCTACTTTAGAGCTGAATATTTCAGAAATGGAGGCCCAAATAAAACATGGTCTATAAACTTCCGGTAACTAAACTAAGAACCAATTTCATTTGAAAATAACTTTCTAGAGATAACACCCTACACGATGGGAAAAGAGCAATAAAAACAATCACGTTTTTTTAGTTTTTAGGTACGTTTAAAAAATCATTATTTGACAACTGATACTAAACTGTCAACTTTACCTGTTCTCTATACTATACATGTAAAATTTCATCCACCTATCTCTATAAATGTAAAAGTTACGGGGGCGTGACATAAAATATAAGCGTAGTATCGGTTTTTTTTTTGTAGCTCCGGAATACTAAAAATGGGTCTTAGGGACTAGATTATTCCATTACTTTTTTGAGTTAAATAACTAAAGTTTTCTACTAGCTTATTACGCAGGGTTTTCTGTTTATTTTACAAACTTCAGATTTTTTTCGAATGTATCAAGATATCATTTAACGAAGGAGATATCTTTTACTAAGGCATCAAAAAAAATTGCCCATGATTAAAATTGCAATAAATTATGTTAGGACTATACCTAACAATTCAAACATAAAAATTTGGTAAGACCCGCTGGTTTTATCGTCGAATGACTATCAAGTCGAAATACTCCGATTTCCCCTGTCAGCTCCAAAATGGTACTTGCAAAATTAAAAGTTAACGTAAACCTCACGCCCATTAAAAAAAAATCTGCTGAAAAATAACAATTATTGAGTTTTTTATTTGCTCCAAAGTGGTATTTGCAAAATCAAAAGTCAAATAATAATAATAACGTATATACATGACAACAACGTTTAGGCCCCAAACTAAGCATTAGCTTGTGTTTTGGGTACCAAGCGAAGACACCACATATAACAACCAAGACTCGGTACCAGTATCAATATTCATCATATAAATACTGACCCGACCCAGGATTCGAACCCGGGACCTCCAACTTCGTAGGCATAGTCGCTAACCACTAGACTAAGCGGTCGTCACAGTACTTATAACCTTATAAATCACGCTATATCTAGGATCAAGATATGTTAAATAGCTTTTAATATATCGAGTACAGCTTGACCAACTAGATGTACATCTACTCGTAGGTACTTCTGAAATTACAATTTGAAGCGACGAATTTCAGATAAGGCTATCATATAAAAATCGCGTTTTCTTTTATTAGCACCAGAATTATCGCACAAGCCATCCATTAAAAGCTCTACTTTCTTTGTACTTCAGCTCTACTTAAAAGCTTTGAAATACGGACAGTGATAGTTTATGCGGAAAATATCGATAGCTCAATCTAATATGCAGCATCGTTTAAAAGCGGCCTATAAACCTCGCCCACGAACTGTGTCGAGTGATCTCGGAAGGTTTTAACTTCACTATCGTCCACAGAGGGCGACTCGAGCGCTCTCAAATACGCCTCAAATACGGAACAAAGAAGCTATAAATTCAGCGACAACATTTTAACTGGCACCAAAAGAGTAAATCGTAAATTATAGCATAAATGCTAGATTTAAGCTACGGAATCGCATATTAAACGAAAATACATATAAATACAATAAAATACGTCGTATTTGTGTATGTAATTTCGGAAGTAAAAAGTAAAATTAAAAAAAGTGTAAGTAATAATTTTTAATTATTATTACAGACCGAGCGAGTTAATTTTTCAACGTCCAATTTGGGGGTCGTTCGTAAAATACGTGACGCTTAAGGGCCGACGTGAAAAGGTTATTGGAAAAATGCTGAACGACGTCAAGGGCATCGATATTTTATATTGTATTTAATATATTTTGTCACAAAAGTAATTTCAGTACGTTAGAATAGGATCGTGTTAGAAATAAGAATTTATATAATTCATAAGTAAAAAAATGACTAACAAAATATTGAACTTGTCTTTGACTGATCATTTATGACCGACCGATAGGCCAAATGGTTAGAGAATTTAACGTCAAAAGACGGGAGTTCATTTCCGCCCGGGACAATTATTTATATGCATGAACATGTGTATTTAATCTGTGTATGGGTGAAATATCTAAGTATGTATAAGCATACAATACAAAAACTATTTAAATATATATATATCAAGCGTCTAGTACCCGCAATACAAGCTGTGCTTAGTTTAGGACTAGATGAATTATGCTATGTCCAAGGTAGTATCCTATTATTGGTCTATGTTTTTTGAAAAAACGTGCTAAGCAATTCGAACAATGCCAATTCTGACAAGCAAGTTTTACCTAATTTTCTGCAGGTATATATCCATAGAAATACCATAAAGGTATATATACTAGCGTAAGAGAGGAACACAGTGTGCGAATGACATCCAGCTCTTTGCGGAAATCCTACATGCGAGAAAGAAATGCAAGAAAATCTGACGTAAAACCTCTTTGAACACATTTAGTCTTCTTTACTCACTTGTCAAAATAAGGTCCAGCTTTGTTTTCTATTTTGTGTTATAATCGTTTTGAATTCTACAAAAATTAATTCTTGTGATAAAAATGGTGTAGTGTTCAGTTTTAAATTGCACTGTAACATATGTTAATAATCCAAATAAAGAGACATTTCACCAGTAAGTACTGCCAATAACATATTGTTATCTTAATGCTTATTTTTATAAAAAGCGATCCTAAATTTACTTGGTTATACATGAGTAGTATACGGTAAATACTTTATTTTGTAAATAATTTGTTATTTTAAACAATTATGTGTACGATACAAAAATATTGTGTAAAATTACAATCAAACAATTAAGCATAGGGATTGCACAAAATCTATCGATATGTCGATATTTTCAAATATAAATATTTTGTAAATTTGATATTACCTAATTGCACCTGTTCCACTGGAATGATGTCGTTAACTGTTTTTAAACATATTGTGAGGTTTATTTAGCCTGGCAGCACATCGTAAAAGAAAGTATGACATCTATACATATATACTACATATAGGGTATATATGTAAATACAAGAGTTTTTCAAATGAAAATATAAGATATATACACAATTAATTTTAATCGTTATTTATTTATGATTTAAAGTCTGACGTTCTATCTGTTCTCTGATTATGAACGTCGTAAATAATTTAACTTTGAATGACAAAACTACTGTATACAATAGTTTCTCATTTTCCTCCAAGAAACTGCGGTGTTAAAAAATGCTTCCTGATAATGATGACTCTTTCATAATATCCAGGTTTCCTGTAAACACGGTTAGCATAGAACAATGGAAAAAATGTTAAATAGAACAGGTGGGACTCCTCGAAAACATTCTTTGGTTTGCAGTAGACATTTTACGGATAACTGTTTTGTCTAACTAAATCACCGACGACTTTTGAAGAAAGGATCTATACCTACTGAATTTGTGCCGTTAGGGGTTTCTTTTTTTTCATATGTGCTTACTAAGTATATTAAGTAATATACTAATAATACTTAATATCTAAAGTCAGAGCATTTATGCCAACTGTAATTTCTGTACAGGTCAATCTGAAGACCAAGCGATCAGTGTCAGCGTACGTTTACCGGGATCACCAGGACCTTCAACTTTAGAGCCTAAACCTTTATTTCAGCACTAATATAAAATTGATTTGAAGAAAAAGTCCATCACAGTGAAAATATCAATTTTAGGCAAATTATCACTTTGTCTTTTACAGAAACTTGTTCCTTTATATTTAAATAAAACTTAATTACCTATTACATAAAGAAACAAAAGATATTATAGACTAGTCCAAGGCATCCAAGGCATAATTTGTGGTGCAGTGAGACGACGCGACACTCAATCGAGTAGACAATGTGACGTCATGGGCAGTAAGAAGCCACCAGTCAAACCGCACGAAAATACATAATAATAATAATAACGTGCACATTACAACGTCGTGGCCCCAAACTAAACATTAGCTTGTGTTTTGGGTACCAAGCGAAGACACCACATACATATAACAACCAAGACCCGGTACCAGTATCCATATTCATCATATAAATACTGACCCGACCTAGGATTCGAACCCGGGACCTCCAGCTTCGTAGGCAGGGTCGCTACCCACTAGGCTAAGCGGTCGTCAAATTAATAAATATCAATAATTTATTTCTCAGTCATTTATTGACGAATTTAAAAAAAAAAACTTTCACTGTTTTATTAGTTTTGGTTTATCTTTCAATTCTATCGAGTTAAATTGTATATTTTGAACATCATGAACTTCTCCATTGTAAATGTTTTTGTTTTGTACATTCTCATTTTTTTGTTTACAAAGAGTTAAAATTTTGTTGTTATGCGTTGCAACGTGACGTATTGTCATTAAAAATAAAAATCGTTTATTTATATTGTTTTATTTATTACGTGGCTTGTATTCAACTAAATATTAAAATTTCTATAATGATGTTAACGCTTTCTTTACTTCTGCAAATTTTTTATTATCAACTGTTAACAAAAAAAAAAAATTTATTGGAGTAAAGGAAATGGCATTTGAATTGACTGATTGATGATTTGTCATTTTAAAAAACTGAAAGTTAGGAAAAGTAACTCAAAACAAAAATTATGTAGTATAGCAGATTCAAAATAATAAATAGGATTGCCGATTGCGACTTATGATAACGCGGTAATTTCAACGACACATTATCATGAAAGTACTACGTGCTATCGATAATATAAAAAACACCCATGCACATCACTAAAACTGGCTCAACCACATGTGAATTTTGCACACATACTCATTTCCGTTTCGGTCATGGGATGTTTAGATGTCAGTTGGTCTCCTACGCTAGTATATATATGTCTATGAGAAATACAGAATAATGACCACGAAAACGTGACTAAAAAAATATACGCCACAAACTAAATATACGCTATTTGATGTTTTGACATTCACTGTGAAGTAGCATTTAAGTGCGAAACATATGTGGAATTCGTTGTGAAAAATCATATAAATATTCTGAAATCAAATTTTATGTGTAATTAACAAAATGCTTAAAACAAACAACGATAATGTACCTAGTATGGTCTGTCAAATCTTTGAGTTTGCCGTTTTGCTCGAATCTTCAATCGTTTCGAAGTAAAAAACGCTCTATCTTAATGAATCTGTTATTTATGGTATAACCATTGATTAAGAATTAGGTATAACCCTAGATAAAAGATAAGGGAAAAGATCCTATTCGAGACCAGCACTAATATAATATAACTTGTAATCCCTTTTTGTAAAAGGGGGTATTAGTTCCATCTCCATGTATAGGAAACTGGAGATATAAGTAGTTATTAACTCCAAGCTATTGACATAAATTCCACTTTCAGTATTTTTATAAAATCCAAATTATAAAAGGATTGGCTGTACCTAAATCAATATTCGTGAATTAACCGTGTAACATTTTCATGCACATACAAATATGGCGTATTAAAAAACTAACTTAAGGGGGGTGTATTTCAGGTCTCTGAATTGTGAATCGGACCTAAATGTTCGTCATGAATAATCTAGAAACTGGCAATCTGAAAACGGTGTCAGTGTGTTATGTTGTTGTTTATAAATTTAAAAAAAAGTAAAATAAAAGAATAATTTCAAATGTTTTTTAATAGGGCTCTATTGCAAAGAAGTGTATTTACATGGTTAAAATATATATTTCACTTTCAAAGTATAACGTCACTGTTCCCTGTTTGCATACGAATCAAGCGTCGCATCTAAGTTAGAGTAACCGAGGCCCTTGTCAAGGGCCACAGGCAAGTCAACCTTATAGACCACGCTTTGACAGGGAGTAGCATTCGCCAAGGCTATGTAGTGACACTACATAACTACGTCACTAGTGAGCCGTCAGTTGGAAGCACGTCGGGAGTCATTAAATTGTCAATTTTGAACGCGCCAATGAAAACTAGCCGACCTCTCCCCGCACCCCGCCACTTTTTGGCGATTTCGTTTTCGTACTGACGTTTATTAAAGCGTGGTCTATAGGTTGACTGGTCTGTGTCAAGGGCAAATTTGCTGTTAAAATTTACGTCATAAACAACACGATCTAGATTTCAACATTAATAAAAAATCTTTACACAGATACAATAAATTTAAATATTAAGGCGGCGAAAATTCATTGAGCTATCTAGATATATAAACTTAGGACCCAAAAATTTTAAACATTTTTTATTACCCTTTATTTGTACGCAAAGTTACGACGAAATGGTTACATATGCTATTTCTCTACTAGGACCTTATCTTCATAACTAGAACATACTTCTGATCATACTTTGACGACTGATTGGCCGAGTGTTGAGACCCTAACTGCGGAGCCAAGGGTCGCGGGTTTGATTCCCGCCCGGGACAAATATTTGTGTGCATGAACATATTTATTTCGTTCCGGGTCTATGTGTAAAACACTTATATATGTATATAACATTAAAGAAAAGAATATTTAAGTACCTATGTATATTCAGTTGTTTAGTAACCCATAACACAAGCATAATACTTGCTTACGTTGGGACTAAATGACGCTGTGTAGAATGTCCCATGTATTATTATTTATACTACAATCAAAAATTCAAGCTAGAGATTCCTCTCTAATGTCAAAATCCTATCAGATTCTTCTTTCCCTATCCACTAGTAATACATATTTAACCGGAAGGCGTTTTAGTGCTGCATGACTTTCGCTCACTGCTTTAGAAATGGTTAAGTTTAGTTCTCAAAACTCCATTTCCATCTCTCTCCACTCCATTTTGGAATGAATTTGGAAAGGTCAGTTGAAACCCTTGATACGGAATTAATTATCTATAGCTACTTTAGTAACTTGATAAGAGAGTCGAGACATATTTGATCGAAATAATTTCCACATGAGCGAAATCAAAGATCGGCCGACGCGATGTGGTCTCTATTCGAATGTAATCTAAAAACGTTGCCCTTTTTCATTTACGGTGTCTAACTCATAGGTCAAATCATACGTGTCGACAGGTTAACCTTTAACCTCACCCTTATTTATCCGAGGATTCGAATACATCCGAGTATTCGATTCGGATGTGAATCGAATAACCTGATTACTATTTTGTCGGTTCGCTACGTCACAAATCGTTATGTCACCACCGTGCACGTGGGGCCTATGCCAGAATCGGCGCGAAGATCGATATTGGTAGATTGAGAAGTTGTTAAAGTATGCAATAATATCATGCAGATTGTAATTTAAAATGGAACATTTATTCCAAATAGATCTCTGTGACAAAAAATCTGTCCGTGGCATCGTAGCTCCCAAGCGAACCGATTTCGATTTTGTTTTTTTGTTTTGAAAGGTGAATTAGTCGGGAGTGTTCTTCTTAGCTATATTTGATGACAGTCAGTCCAAGATGGCCATCGCCACAAAATAGCGGATATCATATTTTTCCCTACTCTACCAATATAAGTATGAAATTAAAGGGCTGGACTCGTAGAATAATGTACACTATATTGAAAAAGGGTGAGGAATTAAGTCAATTAACTTAAGTAAATTACTAAGTTGAAAAACTGTGAAATAAAAATTAAATTAAGAATTTGAAAAACTCCCGACACAAAAAAACATGAACATGAACAAACCTGTATTATTTCAGACTTTTTAAATGTTAATTTTCAAATGATTTTTGATCCTTAAAGGCGTCGGGAACCGCTAATTATTAGGTAATTTAAGTTTACTTAGCGGTCCCCGACGCCTTTAAGGATCAAAAATCATTTGAAAATGAACAAACCTGTATTATTTTAGACTTTTTAAATGTTAGTTTTTTTGCCGTATAAAAAGTGTACCTACTACTTACACTTTTTACTACTATACTTACACTTTTTATACGGCAAACTGGTACCAGAAGTACCTTTATAAATTTCACTCTAACAAGCCGACTATGTCTTTATAGGTATGTTACAAAGAAGCGCTCTTCATATTATGAATAAAAACGTTATAAGCACAAAGCGACCAAGTAGGTACTTACTACGCGTTGAAACCAGGCGTTTATAGGAACATTTATAGTTAAAATTCAAAGAAATATATCCATTCCACTAGCCCATTATGCCCCACTGCAAAGGCTTAGGCCTCTCCTCAGGGTGAGGGCCATAGAGCTTAATCCACCACATTGCTCCAGTGCGGGTGGATTTCAACGACTGCCATCTGTTGATGGCACCCGGGACCGACAGCTTAAGGTGCTCTCCGAGGCACGTAATCAGTGATAGTTATGTAATTAAGTCAGAAAAACTCATTGGTAAAGTATATCCATTATTTTGACCCACACCCTTTGAGACGCCGCCAAAGCACTCAGACAAAAAATTTAATTAAAAATTTAAAAAACCCCCAACACAAAAAAACTACCTACTACTATACTTACACTTTTTTCTCATGGAAGTTTTTGGTGACCGCAATATATGGATACATCTCATTAATCTATGCCTAAAATTAACTCAATAATTGAATTATATTTAATATGGATTAACCAAACGACGCGTTACAATCGACATTGTAAAGAATTGTGAATTTCTAAAATGTGCGAAGACTGTAAATTTTTAAATGGATTTAAGACACACATTTCCCTAAATTGAAAATTATTATAATAATCCAATTTCATTGTTCTGTTGTAACATAAAAATGTTATCATAAAAGTACGAATTGACTAGAAACCCTCTTGCGTTCACTGTCTAACCACTTATACTCTACGTAGCTGGTGTAAGATGGCCAGTTTCAGTCCAAGTTTCAGTGCGCAAGGTCCCCGCGCGCCGCTCTTCACCCCCGGAAATCCCCGCCAACCCCGCAAGATTGCGTAATGTCACTTCGATACTATGAATTGACATTTCTGACTCTATTAAAACCATGTAAAACTCTGAGATTAAAACCAAACGCTGCTATCGAATTAATTTATTCTATGAATGTGATGTATATTTATGGCAAACCATAGTTTCTATGTAACAAGACAACTGACAGGCGTATGGTATAAGAATTATTGCACATGTATGATTCACACACCCTCACATACCCTAATACACACACACACACACACACCCTCACACATAGTAGATTGTTGCATCGAGCGCAAAGTAAGTTATTAATGCACGAGTGTTATGTTGGTGCCCGAGCGCACGTGAAGGCACTAAATTAACGCGAGTGCATTAATTACTCACTTTAGCAAGATGCGTAATCTACTTTTCTTTCAACTACCAATCCATTTACCGTGATAAAATATACCTACTTAAAATAAAAAATCAAGTTAATGACTACAAAGTTTAATAGAAGCGATGTTAATTTAGAGTATTCTTTCATATTTACGGTGTGCTTGGTATTAACTGTGCTTTTTAACATGGAATATATAGACCACAATGAAGAGGGGTCACACTTTCGGACAGTGATTTTACACGTCTTTCGTTTCTCCACATAATAAAATTTTCAACAACATTAAACAATTTCATTTGCAGCTGTTTTTATACTTTGTGGAGTTGAATTCATATCGCTATTTCGATATGAATTCAATTTTAATATTTCGATTTTAATTCAGTTTTTATTTATATGAAGTATCAAAGTTTTACAATGCTACAAAATGCACGCCATTTGTTTTTTTTTTCACCAAGACGGATTTATTCAGTAGATTTTTATTTTCAGCCAGTATCTTTTTGATCTAATGCATACATTTTATATTAAACTAATGGGAGACAGTAAAACCTCTGTGGGAAATTAATATCTAAATAAAAAATAAAAAACAGGGCATTAATGAAAAACTGTTCAACAATGAGATTTCATATAACATTTCTGCACTGTTTTGGTTCTACGCAAAAAATACGTTTTTTGTGATCGGTTGTGTAGTGATTAATGATAACATTACTACGTAGTTGAAAGAAAAATTATAAACGCCATAATTACGTGAGTCACTACGAACAATAAAAAATTAAATACCGGCAGAAACTATTGCATTTGAATATAACTCATCAAAAAGTGAATGAAAGTCTACGATTCGGAGTTGACCAGTTACACGATCCGACATGTTCCGACAGTAGTTTTGTAAAGCAACGATAAACAATTGTTAATTTATTTCGAGTCGTAAACGGCCTTTTGATGTGCGGTATATGTATCTACAAACATGTAACGTTAGTCTTGTGTCAATATTTACACAAAAACCACTGTCCGTAGGGTTATACTTTTTGTCTGCCTATTCTGGAAAATCATATCTTTTGAGACTCCTTACTGATTTCTGGATCTGAAATAACATGAAAATCTATAAAAATTAAAATTTGAGGTGTTATCTCCCAAATACAATTTTTATATTCTGCTTTTGTTTGCAAATTTGTTTATAATAAAATTTCGAAAATCACCTTATAAACATTATGTACGCACGCTCGCAACGTCCAATCGGGCTCGAAGGCCTTGTCGACGACTACAGCCATCTTACAGGGCCTCTTAAATGCGGTTCCGATTTAAAAGTAAAAACTTTTGTTTAACTTTTTATTTTATTGGTGTTGTTGATTGGATTAGCTGAGTTTTTTTGACCATTTATTTTTATTCACCTGGGTGCCTGGTGTGGTGATCAATCCTGGGATGACGACGTGCCGGATTTCGTACCGTCGTCGCATCGTCATCCTTGCTGAAAAGAAATGAAGGGTTGAAAGGAGAAAGAAAAGCAATTAATCTAACGCTCGCCGACTAGTCTCCAAGCTTTATTTAAAATTAAGCTTAGCCTATCAACCATAGATATACATCACTACCTATAGATCGGTTGTTACTATAGCTAGGAGTCGCACTCTATGGAAAACACATAAAATACTTATAACAATAATAATACCTCGGACATCCTACACAGCGCCATCTAGTTCCAAACTATCGGTGTGATCGAACGAAAATTAAAATTGAACTCTGGATCATGACGTTTTATGACAGATTATGAATGGTTATCGCACAACGCTGATTCGTTTTGTCGCACTTGAACCGTAAACATCACCCCCCAAACATTGACAACACGTGTTTCGATATAAAAATTATTTTTATGATTGCTCCATGACGCTTGGCGCGCGAAAACAACGTTCACACCTCCATGCCCACAATGTTTTTTGGTCTTAATTTAAAGTAAAGTTATCATACAAACTGTTGATAATAATACAGCTAATTCTAGTTTTAAACTGATACTAATACGTGTATTGATAGGCGATTTTTATTTTTATCGTAATGATTAGTTATAGATTTAAGATAAGATTAATTATAATTAAGAAAAATAAAATAACAATAAGATATTGTGTTGTTTCAGATGGAAAGTCTAATAAAAGAAATGCAAGATCCAGAAACGGGAGTTCCAGTTAGAAGCCAAAAACTTTTCCTCACTTTCATACCGTCAGCTTTTATGGGTCAGTGTGATTATTGATATTACTGTATGTTTCCTTTCACAATTTCCAATATAAGTTCCCTCATCCCGAAGAGAGGTCTAAGCCCCTGCAGTGGGGCATTCATAGGTTGATGATATGGTATGGTATTTCCTATACTGCTAATATACTCTATTCATATAGGTATTTAAACAAATGTAATTTATGTATATTCATGATAAGCAATGTTAAGGTAGTTTTTATTTGACTGTTTCAAATTTTTGAACTAAAGTTTGTTATATTTCGAAAGACTAGGCAATTTTTAAAAGCTATTTTGATTTATTCAAATTAGTTTTTTAAACGGACTCAAAAATTTCAAGTTCGAAAATTTGGGAATAGTCAATTATGTATTAATAACAAAAAAACCACAATTAATTGATGAATTAAACTAAATAAAGGTTAGTTTAAAAAAATTAACAAATCGACTGCGTGTAGACAACAAGGACTGAAACGTGAACACGACGCGTTCATAGGATTAAATCATAACATAGAGTCAGGCTACCGACTATCTAATTCACAAACGATTGTAAGCTCTGACTGCATGTTACGATTATATTTATAAATACTTCTTATCTACACTTTCTCAGGCCCTGTATTACACTCAGTTGAATTTTTTGATTTTAATAATTATTTAGTAAAGTAATTTTTTTTTATTTTTGTTTGGTTAATAGTTTTACGTTAGGTACTAATAGGAAATTCGAGATTTTTCAATATTATTAATAACGATTAGTATGTTGCGGACTTCGACTTCAGAACCACGAATAGTAGGTATATATTAGGCTAAGCCTGAGTAGGTTTCAAGTGATAATTACTAGTTTTCACCGTGTCTCCCCACTACTTACGTCATAACATTCTCGTATAAGTGCACTTCTGATTTTGTACCTAACGTACTACGTGGTACTACTATCGATTTTTATTTTCTTGACTCAGTGACTAGGAACTCACTACCAGCCGTTGGGTCTAGAAACGTATTTAACACAGAGCTTCTTTATGCTATAAGTATCCAGTTAGGTAGGTTTTTTTTTTTTTAATTCAATTACGAGGATGAAATGATATGTTATAGTTTGTATAAAGAAATGTTACAACGCACGTATCAATTTTGAATGTTACACAAATGATCTACTGATTTATTCAACTAAAGGAATAAAAAGAATAGTCAAAGTCAAGTATTTATTTTCATTAAACCAATACTAAGAGTAGGTACACTATATATTATATCACTCGGACTAAATCGGGAACGGAAAATAGTTATGATACTAGGCTGTGGCTACATTTCGCTCACAACTAGCGGCGTACAACAACCGCAGCCAATCACATTACGCCACGTCATGACAGCCTGAAACCAACATGATTCAAAGTCCAAAAGTACTATGACAACATATAGAATAGACGTAACACTGGCTTACTGTAGTGACTGTAGTAAGGTGTTCCAAAACTACCAAAAAATAAAAGTTGGGGAACTCTCAAAAGCTAAAGTAGGTTGTATATCCTTTGTTAGAGGCACAATACGCTACCGTCTTGTTCGACTGATTATAAAATCAATATCGTACTACACGCTTAATGTCCCTCACCGACGATGTTCCATGGACTCAACTGCATCATAGTAATATAATGTTCAGTTTTTGTTTAAATGCATTAATATTAAAAATATTTCTTTCTATGATTTAATTTTAGATAGCATAATAATCAGGATGCAGTGTCTTGTACATCGAAACTATAGAAAACGTGAGCTAAATCTCAGAGCATACGTAATTTTCATTGTTTTAACGAACATTTTGTTTAAATACAAATAAAATTTAATTTCAGAATCTGTATTTTCTTTCTCAGTACGAATTTCACACGTAGGTCATACAAAATTCTGCTTAACATCGCGGCGAATATTTCAAAACATCCACTGGTGTATATTTTTCATCTACGTGATGTATTTTTTTGTTCACATTTTTGTTGTCACAATACGGTACCTCTATGAATTGTACATGTACATCAATGTAATAAACAAGTGTGGGATATTTTTGCTTTCTAATATTCTAACTTTAAATTTTGGAACAAAAATGGCGTCACGTCTACAAAATTAAAAAAAAAATCTTAAAGTTTCAATATTTAAAAACTCGACTGCATAAGTAATTAAATATATTGCAGAGAGGGATCAACCAATCACCGAAATATGTTTGATGGTGGTCTTTAAGTGAAAATCTATTTTAATTCTTGAAACAAAAATATCTTTTGTTTTTTTTTTAATATAAGATTTTCCTCCCTTGTAATACTATGTAACATTCAAGTCGTGAGTCATATTTATGACAATGTATTTTATTCACATTCTTAAATATAATACAATTATAAAGCTGTGTTTTATTAATTATTTTTTACACAGTTGGATTTAAATTTTTTTTATTTTACTGTTTTTTTTCTTTAAACTAAAAAGTTAAAATTCTTCATTGTTTTTACTCGATTTAAGGCTACACATTACAGAAGCCTGATTATTTTAAATATGTGAACTAAAATCTACAACAGACCGACCCAGTGTGTTGCTTTGTTTTGTACTCCGTGTCATTAAAATATTACCCTGTACAGTCGGATAAAAAGAAACTATAGGAATGATCTATTATACATTTTCATGTTTCAGGATATGACCTTGTCGAGTGGCTAATGGAACGGTTTAATCTAGATGAATCTAGCAATGGTGAGAGATGTAAATATTCAAAGTTTTCTTCAATTTTTTGCTTCATTATTCATTTGCCAAAACTTACTAAAATTGTTTTTATTTTAATTTTCAGTTGAAGCAATAAATTTAGCCAACCAACTCTGCCAATATGGTTACTTCTTTCCTGTCAATGATTCGAAAACCTTAGTATTAAAAGATGACTCTTCTTTGTATCGATTTCAAGTAAGTTCACAATAATTAATTAGTCTAAGTATGTTTTATATTAAACTCGAGTAAATAATATTCAATCTCTAAGAGTGTATCTACTATCCTACTATCACAGTTTTCTCGTTATTTCTAACTTACAATAAATACTCGTCTGCTACATTTTATACACAAATGTCGGAAGTATTTAAAAATATACTTTCAATACATTTGCTATTAATTCGGTTTTTATGACATCGAAACTTGTACAGTAATGTTGTATTTTACAGTACTAGGCCTTTTTACTTTACACCAATCACAAACGAGCATTCTGTTTGTGACGCATGCGTAAACCGCGAAAAACGACCCACTCACGCCGTTAGCTCCCGCCATTATCACACTTGAATTATCTACTTAATTTCAATCGGAAATGTATTGAAAACGTCGTATGATGCTCGTACTCACGATGAAGCTGGCTATTATAGTCATCGGTTTATTACGGTTGACAAATTCTGTCAATTTTGTTTAATTTTAATTCCATTCAATTCTTTATTGCATTGTCCCATGTAAACTTTTAGGTGGTCAGACACAATTTTCTTAAACACTACGTAACGCCCCGTGTGAACACAGCAATTTAAGAGGGCTATCTGCTTAACTTATGATTCTTAATTAATTGTATTGTAAACCCAATGTAATTTAAATTTCCTTTTTTCTTGAAAAAATCTGCCTTTCATTCAATAGTATGTCACTAGTTGTGACGGGTAATACACAAAGACCTAGACACAGCACAAACACCTGGGTAACCAAACGTGTGGGTCATATGAGCGTCCCGCCCGTCTCCCTTCCTCATTCCATGGCTTAAATGTGATAAGTTTGGCTCTCGGACTAATCGGCCTCCATTACTCCTCTATTAAACTAATTCAAAACTCGGTATGTTCACCGCTAATAACAAAATATAAATAGAACCGGAAACGGAACCGAGTACAACCGGGGATTTTTTTTCTAGTTCATATTTTAAAAACAACCTCCTGTCCGTAGGAGCCAACAGATGGCGCTGTTTGTTTAAACTTTAGCGTGTACAAATTATTTACACTGGTCATCTTGTATCGTAAATATTTAAAATGTTAGGTATTGCATGGTGTGTGTCACGGAAGCAGGTAGTTGCTAGAAATCGTATGAGATTCGCTCATTGCCACTCACTGTACACCTGGCTAGATTTGGTGGTATCGAGGAAGACAAATGTTTGCAATATGGACAAACAGGTGCAAATCTTCAACATATCGTTATGTAACGTCAGACGAATAATTTACAAAGATTAATTTTTGTTGCGGAGATGAATCAATTTAGTAACAAAGGAGAAATAGCAATGCAATTAAGAAATATTATCGCCAACCCCAAAAAATAAAAGAGTTTATATATAAGAATCTGAACTTTTATAATAAACTTTGAGCTACACAAGATAAATTGTATGTTATACTTCTGGCTTAAGGGGGCAATTACAAAAAAACGGCATGTTTAGGTACATTTTTAGGAAGTTTGGAAAGGTATATGGTCATAAACCTAATTCTAAAATAAAGATCAGTTCTTAATTTACAATTGTGTTAGAAAACATTTGCATATTTTACACTCTTTCACACTGAAAAAATATTATTTTGTAACCCACTTTTGCCGAAATCGCGGAAAATTAACATTTTTCGGTACATATTACACCATCATCACAAGGTTTATTGAGATTAAAAAATCATTTAAGTATTGTTAATACTTCATCCTTTCTTTCTGTTAGAGGAAATTTTGATAATAAACGGAAAAGTGGCAGAAAAAAATCATCAATAATATGCAATTTCACCGAAATTTCGCCATACTATTTTGTATGAACTGACAGCACACTGACAGCATAAAACCAAGCGCACATGGTATCGTGCTTCAGACCGCTCCGAGGAGCGCTATTGAAAGGTCGGGTGTACGTCTTTGTTTTTCTCCGATCAAATGCTGTACGTATGGTAAAGTTGAACTCAATCAATCTTGAGACGTGGGTGAAAGTAAAAGTGAATGGGCATCTTTGTATGGGCTGCGTACCCAGGTTGTATCAAGTTGTGGTATATGTCATTTTAAAGGTCGTATCAATAGCTTTATTTTATAGTATGGCACCAACCATGAAACACGTGCAAGGAAATAACTATGAGTTATTTTATATCTCATATAATGAAATGTTATTTTTAGTGTAAATGTTACTTATTGTACAATATTACTTTATTACTAAGCATACCTACTATACGGTTACTAATCGCTATTCCACCGCCGCTTGCACACCTACATACTCTTAAGACTGGCCAAAAAAATTGCAGGTTTTGCATAGGCTTCGTCTCCATGCTGTATCTAGTGTAGGCATGTTGTTCTTGGATTTCTTATTAAAAAATATAATTAAAGGCTAGTATTGCGTAGGTCGAAATAATTTAAAAAAAATTATCATTGAACTAATAATCTAGATCAACAATTATATCATCTAAAAAAGTTGCTGGCAACAATATATAATTTTGATGCCTCGCCCACCCCAAATACCATATAATGCTTATTATATGAGAACATGTGCCGACTGTTCTTCGCCCTATTAGGCACGAACAGTACTTATCGACTCCCTTCCCGTCGTTATTGTAGTTACTACAATATAGGAGTAATATATCCGATTCGACACATGACAGGACTGAATCCAACCTCTAGTAGTATATATGTGTGTGGGCAGGGCGGTATAAGAGTTATACTGACAGGTAGCCGCAACGCACAGTATGCTATATAACATGGTAAATAAAATAATATAAGTAAAAAATAAAAACCGACTTCAAAAACATAAACTAAAAAGTTAAAAATAAAATTTTCACTTTAAAGAAAGGAGCATTAACAGGCGGCATATAGTTAATGAAGTCGGTGCCTACTCACTCAGACACTTTAAATTGTGTTCCATATTTGTTATAGTTATAAATATATAATTGTTGTAACTGTTATTACCTGGTAAGTACCCATTTAAAGTGTCTGAGTTGGCACCGACTTCATTAACTATATGCCGCCTGTTAATGCTCCTTTCTTTAAAGTGAAAATTTTATTTTTAACTTTTTAGTTTATGTTTTTGAAGTCGGTTTTTATTTATTTTTTTAATTATTTTATTTTTCAATTTTTAGTTGAACGCATCTGTAACTTAATTCTATTTAGTATAAATGGGGCTACTAAACGCGCTACTCTAATGAGACAGCACCGCGATTACGCAACGTAAATTCAGTGTCAAATTGACGAATCAGCATGCCTAGTAGGCAGTGGTATTCCTATGTAAAACTTCAATCTTAATTATTATTTTTGTGCGAACTGAACATTTTGGCATATTCAACCGTATGACGGAAGCTCAACAAAAGGTAACTGCTGTAAATCGTTGAGGAATTCCCCCGACTGTTTATGGTCTTCATCATCAGACCTGTAATGGCACTATAACTCATATGAGTGCAAAGTTCTCTTCAATAGAAATGAAGTATTGTTTTTGATGGGATAATGTTTGTAGAAGGCGGTCTGAATGATCGTGAAATTTGAAGGGCAAGTTAGTCAAAACAGGGGTGTTCGCACGGTTCCTCAATTTATAGAAATAAATAATGGTAAGAGCTAAAAGCGCGAGCGAGTTGCTTTTCGCGGTTTACGCATGCGGTGCAAACAGAATGCTCGCTTGTGATTGGTGTAAAGTAAAAAGATTTAGTACTGTAAAATACAACATTGCGGTACAAGTTTCGATGTCATAAAGAACGTATTAATAGTAACTGTATTGACAAAAGTATTAATCGTTGTTGTAATAACGCATACAGACTTGTTTTTTTTTTTTTTGTAATGTGGACCAAATAATAATAAAATTTTAATCTATACGAAACAGACTTTATTTTAGTAGTGTTAGGCCCAGAAAGAAAGAAGTTCAAAATGGCAGACACTATTTTCAGTTTTGACCGCAGATTTGTGAAGGGAGACCACATGGACCCATAGATATAGATTTTGAAAGCAAGCAGTTCAAAAACTAAAACAGATTCAAAGGCAGTAATTTTTTTTAGTTCTGAGCACAGATTCGTAATCGAAGACCATACAGACTCTTACACATTGATTTTGAAAACAATCGGTCCAGATTCTAAAATAGTAGAATTTGACGAAATGGGAAATGAAAAGGTCACCTCATTCAATGGGACCTCGGTTTCGCCATCGCCACGTATCACAAACAAAATGCACTCGTATTGCAAAACTCCTCATACGATAACTGTGGCACAGTATAGTATTGTCTAATAATTTTTTTTTATGGAACTTTAAAAGACATCGTAACCCACACCCATAACACAAGCTTTGCTTAGTTTGGGACTAAATAGCGCTGTGTGGGATGTCCCAGGTATTATTGTTATCACTACATATTATAAAATAAAGTCTCCCGCCGCGTCTGTCTGTGTGTCTGCACGCGACAAACTCAAAAAGTACCGAACGGATTGGCATATTATTGACATCAATGGACAGAGTGATTCAAGAGAAAATTTGTTGAAATATGACGATTATTGTTGAAGAAGTCGGAAAAAAATCAAGCTGGTTGGGAACTTTCATCGAAAATGCGGCCTAATCCTTTTGAGATATAACAAAATAATGTATGGAGGAATTGTGTCTCTTTTATAGGACTAAAGAAAAGTCCGCGATAGCATATGTCTATATTTTATGGATAGCTTACTATACTATTTTTATGATGTAATATGATGAGGTGATTGGAAAACAATTTATACGGATATGGTATTAATCCTTATCAAATTAAATACGATATTTACCTTCAGCATTTCATGAACATTATGATCGCCGTTTGTATTCTACAATTTAAATCAATATCTTAGGAGCCATACCGGACGACGCGACACACGTGGTTAGGCTGAAGTTATCAATGTTGTATACAAAGAAATATTTTAGTTTGTTTTTAGGTATTTATTCTTTACTTTTTCATATATTTACAGAATTCGAAATAAAATACATTAAAAATAATCCAAGTTGGACGAACTTGCGTTACATTTAAATCTAATGAAATCCAGTCCACATGTTCGACACAACAAGCTGATACGACACTACGACCGTAAAAACATTATGGCTCTGCTACCCGTGCGAAACCGGGGCAGATCGCTAGTTATTATATAAAATAAAGCAACATTAAAAACCTGACATAAAAGAAAACTAATTTTTAAATAAATAAAAATAATAATGATCAAGACTAATTAGTTCTGGTATAGAGCCAAGTATGTGTTGCCTCTGGTGCAGATGCGCGTGTAGTAGTAAGCAAGCTGTCAAGTAAAACCTATTTTCGAGCTGTCACTTTTTGTACATACGTCCTTAAAGAGCTGTAACTATATATACAAAAAAAAATCATTGTCACATCTTCATATAAAAATTAATTTCAACTATCAATAATGAAATAAATTTTCTAAGTACTACATTTTAGTTGAGAACTTATTATATAATTTTTTTTATTATAGAGAAATTGTAGGTCAGATGTCGTTAACGCCAATATGAATGGGCATTAACCAAAAATTTTTACATTACATTTCAATATTTTTTTATGAAAAATCTTGAGTATTAGATAATTTTTTTATATTTTATGTATGGCTTTTCAAAGAATAATCGATTGTTAAAATCGATATTTTTTTATAGCAATCAATAAAAACACTAACAATGAATTACACTATGAAGGTAATAAATTTTAACTTAATCACGTTTACTTGGTAACTCAATAAAACATCAAGAGATTGTCTCACGAATCGCAAAAGAAACGTCACTCGTGAAACAGCTGATAAGGTCGATGACCGACTATTGTTTGAATTGAAATGTTAGTAGAATTTTTTATTATGTATTTAAATTGGCGATTTTCGCTTAACCAGCTGCAGTGCCAGCTGTCTCCGAATAGCAATAGATACGAATATCATCGCAGTAGGATGACAAAACATTTGGGTTGTCCACGTTGTGAATTTGTTTTTCTCGGTAACCGTTAGTAAGCGCTTAGTAGAAATATTTTGTTTAGTTCGTTAAGCTGTACGCGTTTTTTTAAGTTTGGAGTACGTTCAGCCGAACACGGTATATATATAAATAAAAAATTTTATCTAATTAGTACTTTAATTTTATTATAAACTCCAATTCATCTATATCGGCCTTCCAAGAACAAATCCATACTAGTCTCGTTCATAGCCTTTCTTGTTTTTTTTTTTTTAATAAAATTCAACTCATACTTAGCTATGATAGCAACCGATTTACACTTAATGATTTAGCTATATTTATTCATAGATACGAATAAATGTAGCTAAATATACGTTTAATAGTTTCGTAATGTTAAGAACTTCGTATGTGGAATATCAGACAGATTGATTGTATTGAAAGCGTCCGCTTCGTTCGTTTCACTGATTTCATGTTGTTGACAAGGGTTGATAGTTATAATTACTTTGAATACAATCTCAGACAATGGTCTTGTTCTACATTCTACCTCTCCAGCCTAAACAATAAGTAATTTGTTCCATTATCGTCGTATTCATAAATATATAATAAAATATACGATACTTAACTGGTATGGATTTAAAAAAAAAAAATAACTAGTTTTCAGATTGACAATGAGTAATTTAGACGTCAATGAAATCCACTCTATGGGCTCATATTTCGCGATTATTCCATATTTTGTCCCTATTTTTTTTTGTCTTGTTGGTACCAAATATGAATTGCTAGACTTGCAATCATTCAAAAAGTTCGTTCAATAGGCTAAGCCCATATAGTATACAGCCTATATTGCTTACAGAATGCTAAAAAAGTAATTAGACTCCTAGCGATTAGAATTCCACACTTTTTTCAAATTTTGTATTTTTTTTCAACTATACGTAGTCCATAAAGCTGAATAATGAAATTAACCCTTTCAGAGTCCTTACTACTGGCCATGGCAACCTTCGCGAGTGGCCGGCGGCCCTAGTGCCCCTACCTTGCAGCCTGACAACGTGGAATATGCAATCTACCTCGTCAAAAGGACTTTACGGAATAAACAACGACACGGCTTAGAAGAATATGAACTTGAAGCCTTAGCTAATCTCAAGAAAAACCTCGCTGCCAAATGGGATTTTATCACTATGCAGGCGGAGGAACAGGTGAAGTGTTTAAATCATGAAGCAAATGCATCATTCCGTAGCTTAATCTTATACTTAGTCATAGGACAACATGACAGTAAAGAAACGAACGAAATTCAAGTTTCCTTATCTATCTGACGCTGATTCACTAGTTCTTATCAAATACGCCTTACGTTGGTTTTAGACTCTTTCAGTATCCGATAGACGTCATTATTTGTCAATTGGAACTATTTGACTTAAAGGATGGCATACGGCTATTAACAGTTTAAAAAAAAATTATAAAGAATTTATCTTTAGACAATACTCTCTAATATCAAGCTGATCTAACATAAACAAAGTTTCTTTTCCCTTAGCATACTCAGCAGGTTCAAAACCTGTGCTGAAGACTATTGGAGACTTCATAATGATTTAAATTGAATAGTAACTGGCTTTTGTGACACTGACGGACAGTGTCACAAGCGCCAATACCGTTTTTAGGGTTCCGTAGCCATAGGGTACTAACTGGAACTTTATTACTAATTCATACAAAATTTCCTGCGTTCCAAAGCTTATATAGGGGTTATTTATTTTGTCTATGGTCCTCTGGAAAAGTTATTGTAAATTACCATATCAATGTATATCAATTAGCTTTAAACGCGTATTTTTTAATAAGATTTTCTTCGCTTTACGAGAAGGCATGACATCTTAATTGACCATAATACAGGTACGACTAGCAAAAGATCGTAAGAAGGGTGACAAGATAGTGAGCGACAGCCAAGAGCGCGCGTACTGGAGAGTGGCTAGGCCTCCGCCGGGGATGCCCACGGCGCTGGAGCCCTGTCCTGTGCCCGTGCGCGTGCGACACACGCGCCCCAAACGGCGAACTATAGAACAACTTACTAAAGAGGTGATTACAGACTCAAAATATTAACTTGGGGAGAAAGTTCTTTTTATGAATATTGTGTGAATTTTGTGAATATTTTATATATATCATAATTTGATCATCATCATGTCAGCCATAGGAAGTCCACTGCTGGATATACGCCTCCCCCATTGATAGTTTCATAGTTTAATTACATCATCATCATCAGCCCTTTTTACCCCACTGCAGGGGCTTAGGCCTCCCCCAGGGTGAGCTGGTTTGGAGCTTAAATCCACCACGCTACTCCACTGCGGGTTGGGGACTGTAAAGACCACCATCTATTGACAGCGTCCGGGACCGACTGCCTAACGCGCTCTCCGAGCCACGGAGTCAGTGATAGTTAATGTACTTAAGTCAAAAAAACTCATTGGTACACGCCCAGATTCGAACCATGGCCTTATGGCCTTATAAATTTGAGACAGGTTTGTTGCGCTCTGGGCTATCACATTTAATATGTTTAATTTTAATTACATATTAAAGTATATATGTACTGTTTTGTTCGATAACTTGTTGCCGTCTTGTAGGTAGTGACACAACCCCGTTGCTGTAGATATTTTGAGGTTCGTGGTTAAAAATGCGATAAGTCATTTTTATAGTCTTCTCTTGATATCAACCTTATACTACCTAAAGAATTCTGATGTGACCGAAACAAGTGCAAATTTGATGGCGCAAAATCAGGGCGATATGCTGGATGCGTTAACACTTCCAAACTATCACAATTTTTCCTGAGTGGCTAAAGAGTGTGTGGTAAGGCATTATCGTGATGAAAAACTATTGACTACTGATCAAATCCTGCTGTTTTTTTCTTAATTGCATGCTTTAAATATCAGCTGTTGGCATTAAACATCCGAATCGATAATTATGCCCGGTAGTGAAAGCTCATAATGAACGACACCTTTCCAATTCCACCACACACTCGACGTTTTATTGCTCGAGTTGAAAAAATCGGTCTAAATTACAAGGATTAAATTATGCCACAAAAAAAAATCTGGATAATTTAAAATTTACAAGTAATAAAGGTTGTCTACTACAATACTACAAATACTATTAAAAAAAACGCCTAAAAACGCAGTTTAATCCAAATACGCGCTTGCTATCCAATCTCCTGTATGATTAACATCGATTATTAAATCTATTTTAAAAAATCTTCTTTGTTTCAAACCCATTTATTCAAAACTTTTAAATAATTTGTACTTTGTATCGTGAAAATTTTCAGATTGAGTTCCTAAAAGCGAGCCTGGACCGTACGCGAGTGAAGACCTCGATTGCCCTAGAGGCCCTTTTGGCCTATTCAGAGACCTTCGCTCCCTACGACCCTTGGCTCACCCCGCCGCAGCCTTCCAACCCTTGGGTCAGTGAAGACATCCTCTTCTGGCAAATCAACAGTCCACTGTGAGTTTTAACCTACTTGCATGAAATACTTCGTATGCCTGTATAACCTTATACTTACTTGTACTTATTATCTATACATATCGCAATTTCATTTGCCTTACAACCATAGAAAAATTTAAGTGCTCAATGCCAGATATTCATACGCAACGAGAAAATTGTATATAATGACTGCAAAGTTTTAAAAAATATATATTTAAGCGAGGGTGCCGAAAATTTTACCCGCGAAATAAATAAAGGTAAAGACATTAACCCTTACATCGTATCTGCTCACGCTTAATTAGTAAATTATCCACGTGGACTTTCCGTGATCTTTGCTGCGATTGGATGATGCCATTTCTTTGCTCACGTGGAAAAGTAGACAAAAAATAAAAGTTAAGCGTGGCCAGATTTAAGATTAATTCAATGGCTTTAAATAAGCGTCAAACTGTTGGCCTTGACATTGTACGAGTAAGCCCGTTTTCGACGAATGTTTAAATTTTTTTTATTATCAAAGCATGTACAATAATTATGTTCTAAATCGATTAATAGCTCAGAAAATACAGGTATAATGTCAACCTCATAGAAAAAAAGTGTGATTTCTATATTGACCTATAGACGTGCCAGCTTCGCACCTTGTCGGCTCTTTCCTACTTTTATCTTACGTTGGTTGCACACACGCGCCGAATGTAGGCGAGAGATGCCCTGGCGCTATACCTTCAATGTATTGTTTATTATTAATAAATTTAGTTATTTATACATCTATTAATAATTATATAATTATTAGTTAATTATATCATTTTAACTCCATAAAATTTAATATTAAAGTTTTTTGTTTTTCATTCATTCTGATTGTGCGCAGATAGTATGCTGACGGTAATATTTCTGAATATTTTTTGGCAACTCTTATTTATTCACGGGCTGCTGTAAAACCACTTGCAAAAATGATTTTTTCAACATACTTGATCAGTTAACATTTCTTATGTATTTGACGTGACAACGCAACGTCTTACATAACTTAGACCTCACTTTTATAAAAAGTTTGCGACGAATCGTGGCTTTTTTCGTGGTTCTGTGCCAATAACTCGTTGACTATATGAGCAGTATGTTAAATGTAAATTTACGATGATATATGTCTGTCTTCAGGCTTAATTATATAATTACAAACTTATTTTTCCTACGTCATTGAGTCGCAGCAAAAATTTCGTACAATTTAGTTTCATATAATATACCTCCCGTACCAGCCCATTATGCCCAACTACATGGACTAAGGCCTCTCATCGGGTTGAGGGTGGCTTGGAGATTGATCCACCACGCTGCTCCGCCGCACCCTGGATTTTAACGACTGCGATCTATTGATAGTAACCGAGACCGACGACTCAACGTGCTATCCGAGGCACAGAGTCAGTGATAGTTATATACATAAGTTAGAAATAAATTATTGGTAGGTTCGGTTCAAATCACGGCCTTCTAAACAAGAAGCGAGCTCACTATTCCACTCGGCTATCACGACATTCATTAAATGCGCTTAAGATCAATCTTACAGCAATGTGAAGTTTGCTTTAGCGACCAAACAGTTCGTCTAATCGGAAAAGTCGGATTTCAGTTTATGCGTTAATAAACAAAATAATTAGAAACAGACTAAAAAACCGTAAACGGTATACACACGTAGCGGCTTTCTAATCATAATTGTATTTGCAAATTATAATCGAAAAATTGTTAAAATTTACCAGATTGACAATATTAACAATATGAATATTAGTATTAAAAAACAAATAAAACACTGAGAGAGTTATTCAGTTCCCTTGTCCTTGATGTAATTATATGAAGAAGTCAACATCTCAGCCGGACCATTATCATAAATTGTTTAAATTACGACTTAGGAAAAATAAACAATAAGCATATTAAAACATGAATAGTGTTCCACAAAACAATCATAACAACAAATCAAATCAACAGGATATTTAAAGGATGAATAAGCTACTTTTAAACATTCCAGAGTTATACTAAAAAAAATTATCATCTCAGCCTGTTATATATAGGTATATAGTTATGTCGTGTGTCACGTGGCTGTGTCCCGCATACCCCGCAGTACTAGCTTGTAAGACTATTTTCGCCTACAGTCAGTGCGCTGTCAGCTGGTTTCTTATTAAGGTGTGTTCCCTGTTCCTTACATATATAACACAGCCGGACCATTAATCAATGGTCTAAAACTTAATAGTTAGGGTAAAACTACCTAGTAACATGAAAAGGGCTCGACAAAAACTAACGAACGAACATTAAAAGGTTGACTTAATTTCCTCAATCCATTACATTACCACACAGTCTAATTTTTTTCTCTCATGACCTGCAGAAGACCTGTTACCACGTTAACATACCTACGGCGGCGCTGTAGATGACACAGCCCATATTAATTTCTTATTATTGTCACAGTGTGGAGATACCAAGCGAGAAACGCGTGCAGAGATGGGCGTTATCCATAGAAGAGCTGGTTGCCGATCCTACTGGACTTCAGGAGTTCACCAGTTTTCTTCGCAAAGAGTACTCGCATGAGAACATCCGCTTCTGGCTAGCCGTCATGGATCTTAGACGGAGCTCCGCGAAGCAAATACCGCGGAAACTTGAAGAGATTTATGAGTCAGTTATTTGTCTATTATAACTCTGCAAATAAGGAAACAATTTAAAAATAGCGGCCGTTGAACTTTCATCTCGAAACACAAGCACGTGTGCTTGTTATATTTTTTATTTATTCTGTATTGCTAGAATACAGAATGTCCGACATTTTCAAATCGTTTCCTTTGCTTTGTGTTTTTTTTTAAACTCAAAACTATAGTTTATTAGCATTTCATTTAAAAGATTCGTTATTTCGTCACACACAATGACTTCACCCTGAAAGTACTTTGTCAAGAATTGGCTATTAAATCGATTTCAGCCATTTTTTTTAATAATCTCGACTTAAAGGAACGAAACAGCAGCGTATATACGGTTAGTTAGTGTAGATTCATAGTTTGATCTATGGCTCTAACGTGAACTCAAGTTTCGAATGTAATATATATATAATCTCTATTCCGAACACATATCGACTTGAAATGAAATCAAAATTTAAAAAAAAAATTATTATATAAAAGATATAGAGATCAAATGGATAATATTTATCTATTTAATCTCTAAATCTATCGGAACCATATAAATAACTATGAAGTTCGCGAATAGGCGAATAAATAGCATAATAATAAATAAAATAAAAAATATGATTAAGACTTGAACAACCTATTTGACCTGAAAAAGTCGTGTTTTTCGGTTTTCAAATCGCGAAATCAGTAGGTCTTAACAAAAAAAATCCTTTTATTGTAAAAAAGCATGGGGTACTTTTAACTCTACTTTTATAATAACTTTACTAGAGTAGCTAGCAATTCAATATTTATTATAATAGAGAGCAAGCACTCCCCAAGCTTTTTTTACAATAAAATTATTTAATTTTTTTAAGTATTTAACTAATATTTTAAATTTATCAAAAACATAAGACTTGAAAAATAATTCTTATGTTCTTCAAAAACAGAAACTGAAAATTAAAAAATAAAATTTTCACTTGCATTAACAGGCGGCATATAGTTAATGAAGTCGGTGCCAACTCATTCACTTTAAATTTTGTTCTATGTTCGTTATACTTATAAATATATCATGTATAATGCTCCTTCCTTTAAAGTGAAAATTTTAATTTTTAGTTTATGTTCTTGAAGTCGGTTTTTTTTTGAAAATTATTTTATTTTCAATTTTTAGTTAAACGCATCTGTAACTTATTTATATTTAGTATAACCAATAACACCTCGTAATTGTTGTAAATCGTTGAGGAGTTCCCTCGACTGTGTATGGTCTCCATCATCAGACCTGTAATGGCACTTATGACCTATATGGGTGCATAGTTCTCATCAATAGAAATGAATTAAGTCCAAACACCAGGCAATTGCTATAAATCGTTAAGGAGTTCCTTCGACTATGTGTGGTCTCTATCATCAGATCTGTAATGGTACTTATAACCCATATGGGTGCAAAGTTCTCATTAACAGAAATGAATTAAGTCCAAACACCAGGTAATTGCTATAAATGGTCAAAGAGTTCCTTCGACTGTGTATGGTCTCTATCATCAAACCTGTAATGGTACTTATAACCCATATGGGTGCAAAGTTCTCATCAATAGAAATGAAATAAGTCCAAACACCAGATAATTGCTATAAATCGTTAAGGAGTTCCTTCGACTGTGTATGGTCTCTATCATCAGACCTGTAATGGTACTTATAACCTATATGGGTGCAAAGTTCTCATTAATAGAAATGAATTAAGTCTAAAGAACAAGTAATTGCTATAAATCGTTGAGGGGTTCCCTCGACTGTGTATGGTCTCCATCATCAGATTGACTCTATAAAACTCTACTTTATAAAAATACTTAAAATACGATACTTTAAAATACGATTTTCGAAGGTTGCCCTCGATTTCTCTGGGATGCCATCATCAGATCCTGGTTTTCTTATCATGGTACCACTCCTGGAATATCTCCTTTCCACCAAAAAAAATAATTATCCAATTCGGTTCATAAATAACGAAGTTATGCCTGAACACACATAAAAAAAACATACGGTTGAATTGAGTAACCTCCTTTGTTGCGGATGGATCCGACCTGATGACAGGTCAGGGTTCCACCATGGGATTAAAGGATCCCTGCCCTGGTAGCGGACGCGCGGGGTGGTGGGGGGCGATAGCTCCGCCTCTCGACCGACGCTGGCCGACGTCCGCTTGGTTCACCCCGGCAGTCACCACTCACACCTTCTTGACCCCGACGGTGGCAGGGAAAGGGTTAAGGCGGCAGCGAAGGGGTTAATGAAACACCGGTTCACTCGGAAAGAAAACGGGTGCTCGGCTCGCCTACCCCCAACACGACCCTAACACACTGTCACGGCACTGTCTTCGTCCGCAGGGCCGGTGCCGCTCTTCCTCTTCACTGGGTCTGGCCGCCTCTTCAGGAGCTGGTTCCAATGCTCAGGTCCTCTCCTCTGGTCCCTGGGTTCCAGTCCTTCTTCCTTTTCCTTCTTCTTCTTCTTCTTCTTCTTCTTTCTTCTTCTTGCCCGCCGCCGCCGAGGTGGTTTGTATGGAAATCGCGTTCAGGTCCGTTGACCGCGGCAATACTGTATAGAGAGCCGCCCCTTGTCGGGCCTCTTTGCCCGTGTTACGTAATCGAGCCGCACCCAATTTTCATCGTTTATTTACAATATGCACATAACTTACTATAATGTATTATATATCAAAAGAAAGGTCTTAATCATACCTATCTATACATACATATATCTTCCCTGTAAGTTATCGCATCCCTATGTTATTAAAGGAAACGTGTGAAATTTCGCGCGTGGCGCGTGGTTTTCTTCCCTTTAATCCCTTATAACTAGACAACGCTCTACCCTATGGCTACGTATTATACATCATTTTGATCGTAATTTAGAGCCCGTCATAGTCATATAAAAACCATTACCATATCTTTCACACGTTTCAAACTATACCGCTTTGAAGCGGTCACTTAAGGAAATTTCATATAAAATGAATCTCAACAAAATCTGACAAAATTTCACTTTTTCTAAAAATGTGTTTAACACATGCCTAAAGGTCCCTATAATCCTAAATGAACCTTAAAACTCCTAGAAACAGCTAAAAAACCACTTTTATATACATTTGAAATTTCCAACATAAAATCATAAAATCTCTGAAAACTATTAAATTCGATAGATATTTCCTTACATATTAACAAACTGATAATCATTTTATATATAACTATACAGATTTCACGTAATTAACGTTTGAAAGTTCTCGAATCTTCGTAACTAGGGCGAGAGAGGGGCATGTGCCAGCAAGAGGGGGGTGACTCTCCCCGCACCTCAGCGCCACCGTGCGCCGGAGGTGGGGCTGTACCGCGCATGCGCAAAGCGTTCTACGATATTACATAACATTTTTTAATCTAGTTATTTAAAACGTCGCCAACATCCTTCTTTTTTTCAAATGGTTTAAAATTTTTTTTTACATATTAGTTCGGTTTGTTATTGATATGTGTGTTTTTTAATTTTTTTTTTCAGTTATTTTCAAAACATATAATAATAAAACAAGGCCATCTTTTTTATTTACAACTTATATTTAGAGATCCGCTTTGCAGTAAACTCAATGAAATGGTCAACGGATTTCTTTGTTAAAATGAACATATTGTAGGTAATCTCACATTCTCTCAAGTAGAACATGTCCATGACAGGGAGTTCCTGAAGCCGGGTGCTCCTTGCGAAATCAACATCGACGGAGCGACGGCCGATCGGGTTGCGGAAGGTCTAAAAACTGGATCCCGCTACGCACTCGACCACGCGGCGGAGCACGTTTATGGGCTGCTCCTGAAAAAGGACTGCTATCCGCGTTTCATACGTTCCGACCACTTTCGGAGGCTGCTAACTGAAGGCAAGAACGTACATCAGAAGAAAAGGTATTACTGATACAACTGGTTTCATAATTACCGTTGTAAACTTTTAATTTTATTAAGGAACACCACCTATAGCAATTTATAAATAATTTATCAAATGAGATTTGTATAAAGGCAAGACAGCAGTTGAACGGTTGCTAATCTTCCGTGCTTTTTAGGGTCCTATAAGTCTATATTGATTGCATACTGATACTACAAAATAGTATAATGAATGAAATTACGAAAATAAATGTTATTGTTAAGTTTTATGTATAGTCAATAAAAAAAAATTGTTGTTTTTTTAAATATTTTTCTGTAATGTTTATCGGCCCTTTTTGTTGTTCGCTGTTCCTGTTGCACGTCTTATAAGAAACAAATACACAAACATTTTACTTATGTGAAAGAAATTTATATTCTTTTAAAACTTGTGTACTTATAGTTAGGGTTTCAAATAAATAAATATCAGCCCGTTAGGCCTCCCCTCGGAATGAGGGTGCTTGTTACCTGTCTAAAGGCATGTACATATAACTTGAAATCTTTTAAGGTTCTTCGGTTTCGGAGGGCCAGTAAAAAAAAAGCCTGGGTCGACGAGCGGTACCGGCAGTGGCAGCAGTGGAGGATGCAGCAGTGCACTGACTCGAAGACGAGGTTCCGACCGCTCGCTGTCCGGTTCGGCGCACGAGCTCGCCATTTGTGCCGCTCAGCCGCCACGCGTGCCGGACCCGCCGCCGCACAGCCACAGTCAGTCAAATCTGTGTGACATCACTTTTAGGTATACATCACTAACTCTGAATACTAATAGAATCGCTCTAAAAACTCATCGTAACCTTTCTTTGCCGAGACAGCCTGAATATTTGCTTTGCACAGTCGGCGAAAGTGTTGAACATTGATCAATGAAATAAATATCTTTATTTCGTAGTCATGTAGCATAATCTTGAAATACGTCACAAAAGTGAATTCCTTGGGAGAACGTTCTCACAAAGGCGCCTTCAAAGAAGTGCTGGTTCCTCATTCTGATAACGTTCTTTTAAAAAAAAATGTTAACAATTGTTTTTAACAAACTTTTAACAATAAGTGCTTAAATATTAATATTATTAAAACGAACTGATAGTCGAGCGGTCTACAAACTATGGATTTTTATCATCTAAATAGTCCGGATACTAAATAATAAGCTTTTGCATAAAGTTTTCGTTTTATTGTAGTTTCAAATTTGTTAAGAGATAGATCTTGAATATGAACTGCGATATTATTGTAAAAGCGTATAGGTACATTGCGCTTTAAACGATTTTGTGACTTTACTGTGATCTCTGCTTCTTGCGTTAACATTATGCCGATCACAATTTTGTTTTTTTAAATTAATACCATATTTTTATTTACATACACTATGTTTTGAAATATATATTGAGACGGCAATGTCATTATGTCAATTTCCTTAAACTTGTCTCTAAGTGATACTTTAGGCCTTAGTTTATAAATTGCTCGAACAGACCGCTTCTGCAGCACAAAGATTGTAATTACACTGGCAGCATGTCCCCACAGCAAAATGCCATAAGTTATCAAATTATATGGAACCCACTGCAATACACCAATCTCACGGTTTCTACATCCGAAAGGAAACGAATCCTTTTTACAGCGTAAGCTGCAGAAGCTGCAAAGATTGCACTGATTCAAGTGGTTAAAAGATGAACACTGAAATAGCCGCCGCTCGCTGGAACGCTGTGTACGACTTCATTTTATAATCTTGACTTTTATAACAAGAAAAACTTCCATCGATGTATCGCGGTGAAGCGAAACGCTTTCGCCGAGATACGAGACCTTTTGACTCGTGCACAAATATCGACTTCGAACCTAGACAACGCGAGTCGTGACTACAATCTCCAGATACTCGTGTTCAGCCACTTTAGTGTGATCTCCCCGAGTGTTTGGAGCTGGTGTGAAATGTGTTGTCCGACGTACATGATTTCACCATTGAAAATGGTTATCAGATCATTTTCCTGAGAGACGTAAATTTGGCTTTGTCTTCGAGAATAATGGAAGGATTGGGATCCTAGGGCTTTCAAAAGTTGCAAAATTTATCGGGTATTTTGAAAATCGGTTGGTAATTGTTTTTTGTAATGAATAAAGGTCTGAAAAATGCAGTTTTTTTAGGTGTGGTTTTTTACAAAAACATGAATCTTTTCGAAAATATTTGAGTTATCAAAAATTGGCCAAAAAAATCATCTGAGGAACTAAATTGTCTAACGGATGATGAGTTCATTTTGGAAACCGGTTGATAATTGCGGTTTGATTGCGGTCAGGTGGGCCCTGTGAATTTGACGAATTTCAAAAATCTTGTATTTATGGATATGGGCGTGGAATACCTATGTGCAATAAACATGCAATAAATTGCTGAGTTGTATCAAACGTCAATGTCACTCTTCTCTATGGTCAGACTATTGAAATAATTAACCACTTTACTTTTAAGTTGATTTAAGTTTTTTAGTTTTCGTATTAAATGATCCCAAAATAAATAAATTAACAGTAGAAATACGTAAGTTTTTATTTCTTCTAAAACTTCTAAAGTCATTTTCAATGCGTCCGATGGTTGCGGGAACTGCAAAATCTGTGAATTTTTTTGCAAAGTTCTGAATACGATATTTCGTATAGAATCTGTTACGTAATTTATTATTTTTAGCTGATAAATCCCTCGTTTAGCCTTACACAATTGTCGAATTATTAAATTTTATATATTTATGTAATGTTTCACAGAGACCCTGCTGATGATGACACTGCGGATGTACTACCGTGGGAGTGTACGACGCGGGACAGCGTGTACGGTGGACCGCGGCGTCGCCAGGACTCCGCTGCCGACTCCGGCAGCTCATCCTCCGACGTTAGCGCCGCTATTGCTGCTGCCGGCGACCGCACACGTCGCTTGCCGCAGCAGAGCACGCTGGACGGCGGACTGCGCGGTGCGCCGCCACCTTTGCGCCGTCTATCAGCCGTGGAACCACGCCACTTGGCGCCACTGGCTAGTCCACCACAATCGCCTCGTCCGCCGCGTAGCCCACATCCAACGCAGACGCACGTAGCGGCACCCCCGCCGCACCCCACGCCTACGATCAGCGTGAGCTCGGCGCCCGACGACGAATCGGCCGAGTCGCCGCCCGAACCCGGTTCGCCCGAAGAGCCACGCTCACTGGCGCACTCGGACGAGCCCTCGTCTGTGTTCGCGTCGGCGGATCCCACGCCCACCGATCCGGCGAAGACCACGCTCAAAACAATCGAGGACCAGGCCGCGGCCGGCATCCAAGTGACTATCTCGTCTTCGAACCCGAGTTGTGATAGCTCTAGAACTGAAACGGTAGTGCCCGCTCTCAAACATAGAGATATCGCCGGTACGTCGGAGGAAGGACCCGGGACGCGAGCGTCGCTCACGTCACCACCCGCCGAGACTCTCAACGCCGGCCGGCCCCTCCTCGCGACTCGATCGGATTCCAAGGAGTCCGACCGGCCGAGGTCGTCCGACGACGGTATTGTGCCCGTGCGGAGAACTGTATCCCGCGAATCATCAACGATAAAAGAAATTAGTCCGGCCTCAAATAAAAATGTTAGTAACAAAATCGGCGATCTTCCAGAGAGTTCTCGTAAAGCATGTCCCGGGATAGAGAGTGCGTGGAGTGCCGAGGGGCGGGGAGCGTATCCTTTGGAGTGCGTGGCCTCCACGAGCAGCGGCGCCCCCACCGCGATGCCTGTGGCGCCGCTCGCCGTGTGCGAGGACATCGGTGTCGACGATGACAACGTAGACAAAGTGCCTTCGGCGCCTCTGCAAAGGGTCTCGGAAGATTCCAAGACGGCGTCCGAGTCGGACGCGACCAAACAGATTGCTCACAAAGACGAACCGTCGTCGTCCGTCTCCGATTCCAATATTGTTAAGCGTGATAATAAAAGCGACACCAGCGAGCGGAAAAAGAGGAACGACATCTGTCCCTGGGAGGACGAGTAAGTACGCGTTTTCGTTTAGGAAAACTTTCAGTTTTTGCTGCCCGGGCCCGTGTGCCCAGAGCCGGTCCCGCCTGCGACTATGTTGCGTGATGTCATTCCCTGTCGTAGATGAGGACTTCACGATCTACGTCACGGTATTTTGCAATAAACTACGACTGATTTTAGCGGTCTGATTGTTGTCTATGATTTTTATTATTGATTTTATTTGTATATTTTTTAGATTCACACGTTTATTTAAAGTTATTTTTAATATACACCAAAAGTACGCATTATTTTGTTTTATTTTATTACATTACGTTATTTAAAATCACCTTTATTAGTTATACCTATTTTATTTTAATATATGCATTTTAATACCCATATAACAGTAGAAACAAAATTAAGTAAAATTAAAGGAAATTGTGAACAAGTTGGAGTATTGTTGGCTATAAATAATGCCATTGATTATGCAACTTTCATGTAGCAATAATCGATTTAAGTAATATAAAGTCTTGAACGAATGATTGCAAATGAAATGATTTAACACGCCTTTCTTCTTTTCCAGGAATTCCTGTGAGAATGATGCTCCATTTGTTAAAACTTATGCAACGCTCGGTTATTTATAATTTTTGTAGGCGGATATCAATAATATTTTATGATGTCAGGGTTTTAGCGAACAGATATTTAATTTTTTTAATTAGATCTTATGTTTTGATTATCACATCGTTAGCTATTATTATGTAATTATATAAATATTTTAAAGTAAATGATCGTTAATTATTAGAAATTGTGTAGTTTTATTGTGAGGTACGACGACGGCACCAAAACTTAGGTTTCGACTAGTAATTTTAGACTTCAAAGAAAGAGGTAGATTAATTTTAACGGGATCGAATACCGATGTGAGCGAATTGGCCTTCTCGTTTATTCACACAGAAAGCAGTGTCGTCGTTTTTCGGGAGGAAGGCGGAGGGCGGAAAGTTAGACCATGACAAAGCAATCAGATTGCTCAATTGATTGACTCACATCAACGATATCTGACGTTTGTATATTTAATACCAACATTCTACCTAGCCACTAAATAGATGAAGACTTAATAGAAGAATTCTAAAGTCAGTTCGTAGGATATAAATTTTCATACCTATAGAATAAAATAAAACACTTATTATAATAAAATTTTATTAAAATTAATTATACAGATACATTCACAATTTTTTTTTTTGTTTGGTTTAAACAACATTCAAACATAAGTTGCCATTTTTACCAGAACTATTAATACTGATAAATAACTTCTTCACTCAGAAATAAGTTTAATACTTACCAAAAGATCGTCATATATATATACTTCAATATTCGAGTAGAATAAAATATTTTTCAAATGCCATGCATCATTTAAAATCTTACAAATAACATAATATAATATAGGTTTATTAAGAAGAAATCTATTTGAAGACTTCGCGGCAGACACCGGTGGAATCCATCTGATAGCCAGGTGGACAATTACCAGGAACTTGGATCATATTCCTGGTATTCACGGTGACATGTTCCACCTCTACTGGAGGTTCTACAGTTTCTGAAGTTTCACTTTTCTTGGTTTCTTCAACAGACTTCCCTTCGGTTTTTAGCTGTTCGGCTTCATCGGGAAACACCACGCGTTCGTTTACAGCACAGTCGGCCATTGTCTGAAATAAAAAAAAAACATTCAGAGCGATTATCTACTGTTTTTAAATTTAGGCTAGAATTAGATTCCGACTTCTTTGTATTTAAGTAAGCTACAATAGTAAACACTAGACTAATTTAACTTATTATTCCTCAGAGAAATTAATCAACATATTTTCTTTTCACGATTATTTTTCGTTTCCCGTGGGAATTTAAGGTCTTAGGATTTTTGTTTGAGTTTTCCTGTAAACTTTGACTGAAGTGTTTAGTCCCTATTTTATTCATCAAAATCTTAGGCTCAGTAGCTTTGGAGATAAGGGGGGTTTTCGTATGTTTTCTTTAATATATATTAAATTGTACATTTTAAAATTATAGAATTGTATTTCTCATAATGAGCCCTTTCATTTGATACACCACATAATACACAGAAGAAAAGTTTAATAATAATAATTTTTTTTTGTGCGCAGATAATTAACTTGGATTAACCAAAAATTCTGTAATTAGGTAACATTTTATAATATAGTGTATATATAATGGGATCAAAATTTTATTATAATACGTTCATTTACTATAATGGGATAGCGAGACGTTAAACATTTGGATAACATTTTAAATTACATCGAGTTAATGTTTTCGTGGTTATTTACTATTGGCGGAACAAATGAAAAAAACATATTATATTTATATATACAAGGTGAGATTTTAGTAACTGGCCAAAATTTTTCTAGATGTTAGATATTACCAATAGACCTCATTGCGTAAATAAAAAAAAAATGGGTTACATTTTCATAATAAATTATTTTATCTACAGTGTTATTTTATAACGTTTGGTTACCTTTTTAACGCTATAGTAAACGTACGCGCCTGAGGCCTTGAAACGGAATGGGGTGGCGGGCATGAATGGTGACTAGAGTTATTGGTTTTTTCAGGAAAGGTTTGTGTAGTCATGTCTCAATATTTTTCTATAGAACGATACTAAAAGGAAACAAGACGGCTATCTGTTTTCTACCAAAGGTCATTATATTAAAATTTGGCTGGTCATTAAAACCTCAGTCTGTATAAATTAAATAAAAAGTATTACTATTATATGTATTTTTTTATTAAATCTAGTGGTGTTTTAAATATATTAGTCTATATTATGTTCTCAGACACAGAATAAATAACTATGTGCAGTTCTTGAATAATAACTCACAATCGTAGATAACCAAAAACTCATCAATTATGTTTCCTTTTTGACGTGAATACCATATTTCATAGCAAATTAACTAATTAATATTTAGATGGCCTTGCCAACCATTGTAACGTTAGATCACCGCAACTGAAATTTAAGAGGACTTCTTTTTGCTTACAAAACTTTAGTAGATGGATACTATTACGAAGTTCACGGCCGCATAGTAGGTAACTAAAAAGCGTACGAAAAAATGCAATGTCACGAATATATTTCAAGGTCTTCGCTTCAATTGGCTTTAGTTACACGGAGCCTCTAACAGCTAATTAGATCTGGACTTTAATTTAAAAAATATCAAACGTAAGATGGGAACAAACAAACAAAAAATCAAAAAATGTTTGGTGGTGGTCTTTATGTCAAAATAAAGACTTTCACCACAAATATGTTAAGTAGGTATGGGATAGAACACCATTGTATTGTGCATTGTTCAAACCAAATTCTTTTCAGTTAAGTGATTTTGAAGCCTGATGTAGTATTTTTTAATTTTTTATTTAGTATATTTCAAACTTTTTTATTAATTATCACACATCTACCTTTGGTTTGATTACAGCCCAGCAAAAGTGTTAGTAACGTTCTGTCTTTCTCATTTCCACACATGTCTTTCAAATGAGATATCTTGTAGGTATAATGTAGCGATATCAAATCTAGAAATCATTTGTAAGAATTTATTTTTACATTTCACTGAATTTTCAGCATTAGATCTCCTTTCTATTACATTAACAGTTGGTGAGTTAGTGTCTCTTAAATAATATAACGTCTTTAATTATGTAAATATGACTAGAAAGAGATGCGGCGTCAAAAAACGTAGTTAAAAACATCACCTAACTGCTTACTTGGTTACAAACTTACACACAGAGAGACGGTATTGTACGTAAGTTACATACATGCATACATACATACATAGTAAAGCGTCGAGGGATTGTGAAACATAATAGTCACACACACAAGTATAAAAAAAGCTGGCCAGTATAGCGATACGATAGACGCAGACATCAACATTGTGTTGCTAACAGGACTTTTTTATTTCTTGTCATCTGATATTTAATTAATATTCTGGATAACACGAAACGGAAAATATCATAGGTAACTAAAAATCAACAAGGCCGGCGACCGTTAACTAGTTTAGTGCCTATAGATATATCTGTGTTAATTATCAAAACAAGACGTTAATTATTATACACTTAACATATACAAATTAACAAAAGCGATACCAAAATAGCAATACGTTTAGACAATCCCACAAAAATGTGAGAAAAATATTGGTAATCTTTCATAGGTTACAAATATGTATTCTCGTTTATTTAAAAAAAAATCTGCGCGATATTTTTCGAGGCATGTTAGGAGATATTAGTAATTTTAGAGACATTTTTTTAACCGTGAAAGATAACTTCTATAAAAAAATTTACTTTGGACGCAATAGTAAATTTTTTTAACCCCCACCCACTCCCGAAATTTCCAAAACTTTGCGAAATATAAATTTTCTATGTCAAATGATTAACGACAAAAATTCCTGTGGCAGACGAACCGACAGGCATCGAGATGATTTCGATCTCGGGTGCAAAATAATTTTGTTATATCCACCTTTGCCGTAAACACATTATTTTGTGCCCTTGGTTAACAATCAATAAATATAATTTGACATAATTATTAATAAGTAACCAAAATTTCTAACAATTATGTGATATAAATTGGTATGATTGTTGTCCGTCATCAGTATTTTATACGATACTAGCTTTCTGCACGCGGCTTCGTCCGCATGGATTAACACATTTATACGGGACCGCTAAAGGGACGCGACGAAAAGAGATGATTCCAAAATTAAACTCCTAATAAGTATATCGGGAATCGTGCATTTTTCATGAATTGAAAATAACCTATGATACCTACTTAATAACCCATAAACTACTTTTATACAAAAAATCATGTGTCAATCCATTGTTACGTAAAAGAATGACAAACAAACAAACACACCTTCGGATTCACATTCACAGGAATACGAAAATCGAAATTTATGTACTTTCATTCATGTCTAGATTTGTAGATTACTCGGAAGCGTATCACCATTCACATAAATTGCATCGATCACAATCGGACAGGAAGTTGAAGGCGGCGACATTTTTTTATCTACACGAGAATCAAACAATTTAGAAATACTCACATAAGTTATTTATCGTTGTCTCGTATGTCGTATAAATCGTCTGAAGGCTTGTTAACCTTTTCACGTCTAGGAGATGACTGGCTTTGTATTGCCCGATGTTCAATATATATCGAACAATGCGCCCGAAACGCTATCCGTATCTTTACAACGCAACGTACCTATTTTGTGTGACGTGTGTGCTTACTCATAACCCTAACGTTCATAGAAAAACCTCCATTAGCCGTCGCTCCTAAATAAATATATGAAAATTCCCCGTACAGAACTTATCAACGCAACGTTTCCGATCGCGATAAAAGATAATGATTCTCATAAATGGATTAGCTGTGTTTTTTTTAGAATATACCACTTTATAGTACGTTGTTGCTGTCAATATTATTACTAAAAAAACTTGAGAGGTGTCAAGGGACACCCGGATGGAACGACATTCCTTTCGATTAATTAGCGAAGGAATTGCAATAATTTTTTTTTTTAATGTTATAATATTTTTTTATTATTAACAAATATAATGTAATATAAACTTAATCAGTAGACTCAATTTTAGTAATAATTGGCTTGTGGTAACTGAAGTAGGAAACATATGTTAGGGATTCTATTTTATTTAAATGTTTTGAAAACCTGCAACGATAGTAGTATTTGTTTGTTATTTATTCATATAGGTAATATTTTGTTGTTGATTCTGCTGGATTATTGTTTATTCTTAAATCAAATGCTTCCTCTAGAAACTGTAGAAACTTTCTTGTATTTCATCAATTCTGAGATCAAGATATTATTTTTTTTTCGATTTGTTCATACCTTATGAAATGTTTAGCTACCCTATCAGATGAACATATTTCATTTAAGGCCATTAAGGAGGCGCCTATAATCTTTGTTACAACTATCTTATATTTTATTCGCGACGTATCTAATACAAATAAACTTGGGTAGACGAATTTTATTGTTTCATTGATTTGACATAATGATACGACCCAGGGTTCTGTGTGATGCTAGGTAAAACTCACGCCAAGTTCAGTACGTATCATTTCGCTAAACTATACCTACGTCCTAACGAACAAATACACTTATAGGTTCTATATTATTTTTTTCTTGAATAGAACTAGTGACTGACAAGTGTCAATAAATCTATGTCGAGGATTTTGACGTAATGACTGACCGATTGGCCGAGTGGTTAGATGCCCTTATTGTAGGATCAAAGGTCGCGCGTTCGAATTCCACCTGGGACAAATATTTGTAAGCATGAACGTGTCAATTTGTTCCGTGCCTGGGTGTAATATATCTATATTATGTATATATTATAAAATTTTGTTAAGTATGTAGGTACTACAGTTGTGTAGTACCCATAATACAATATCTGCTTAATTCGGGACTAAATGGCGCTGTAGGGGATGTCACAGGTATTAATAATATTAAACTATTGGCGCCTTCTTATCTCTTGAACATAACTCCATGTAGCTGTTTTATTCATCATAAGTATATCTACTTACAGCTTCGCGCCAAACGTCTTGTTTGCTTTGAAGTTGTTGCGGGTGTATCGATAGCGGGGCGGGGATTTCGTCCCCCTAACACCCATTTTTCATACTCGACTACTCACTTTGCCTTCAGAGCGAATTAGTTTGAAAACAAGATATACGTTACATAGAAACAAGAGTTTCTATATTTTTTCTTAAGGCTATAAATTTAGGTGTATTACACTGAAAAAAGTGCATAACAAAACTAGTTGTATTATCTTCACTCTTCACACAGCACACAACAAAAATACAAAATTATATAATCAAATCAAACATTCCTTAAAATCCATTTTAAGTAAACTTAAATATCGCCACCTGTTAGGTTATTACTAAGCTAAAACAAGATCACACTATATTAGGTTAGTAATATTCCAACAGATGGCGTAAATTACTAATAAAACAAAAGTGTCGTTACAACTTTTGGTCTTAATTTTTTCCGTCTAGCCCCCTTTCGCAAAGCGCGGTAAGGAACTTCGTTCCAATTATAAACGTTTATATACACTTTATAGATCTATATGTTCATTTTTTGTCCACCTTTCAGGCATAAAATGTCTTTCAAACATGCACTCAGTATAATATTTTTTCCTCCATCGGTTCTCGATTCCCCACAACCAGATGCTTATTTAAATTTTGTTTGTAAACGTTCATTTCCGAATTTAGTATATCTAAACTAATCAAGGTAGGGCCAAAATCAAAATGAGCAAGCGGTTGTTTTATACTTTTATGTTTTATTTTATTTATGTCAGCCGGCGATTGAAAGAGCTATGCTCGGTGTTCATCTGCGAGATAAGATCCGGAACGAGGACATCCGCACAAGAACCAAAGTTACCGGCATAGCTCTAAAATTACGCAAGCTGAAGCCGGCCACGTATGTCGCAGAACCGACACTCGATGGGGCAAAAAGGTTCTCGAGTGGAGACCACGCACGGGAAAGCGTAGCGTAGAGCGCCCCCCGACTAGATGGACCGATGACCTGAAGACGCCCGCCGGTAAAAGGATCGCGTCGCGTTGCATGCTATGAAGGAGGCTTATGTTCAGCGGTGGATAGGTAAAGGCTGATTTCAGCCTTGCATCATTTTGTGATGATGATGATGATAGTCTATGTCCAAGCAAATGGTTTTTCTAAGTCGGTTTATTAAAAAACTTAAGATTCTGTCTACCTATTCAACCTATCCTGAGAATGTTTTAAGATGTCCATAAGAGTATAAAACATTACAAAAGTAGAATGGCATAACTTCATGCAAACGTATTTACTATAAAATTCAGGATTTATATAAATATTTATCAGATAGGTATATGATAGGTATATAGAAAAAGTTTGTAGCATGTTGCTTTTTAATTGTTTAAATTTTGGTAATTCAAATTAGTTAAACATTCAAAAACATGAAATTAAATACTCTTTTATAGAGAGAAGTGAATGTTCTTGCAACATATACATTAAATATATGTTTTGCGATTTTGTACTTTTATAAAATGTTACATGATAAAGCATATTATTTTGTGTAAGTACGTATAAAACCTATTGCATTTAATCTATAATGTAAAAATGAATCGCAAAATGTGTTGGTAAGCGCATAACCCAACAAATGAACAAATTTTGCCAATTCTTTTTTTAAATGTTCGTTGAAGTCCAAGGATGGTTATTTTTCGAATTTCGAAAAATTCGAATAATTTCCGGGATAACCCTCAAAACAGCCCTTTTCTTTTTCCCATACAAACGTTTTCTAACCAAAATGTAGAGTCAATTTGAACTTTATTGCTGTTCAATAAAATTCATATTAAATTACAAGCACTCACTGTTGTCTAAGCAATGTAGGTGTATTCCTAACGTCAAAGAGTCAATTTGAACTTTATTATCGCTGCTCAAAGTTCAAATTCAATCATATCTATCAAAACAATGTGCGTGTTAAATAACCCGTCTATCTCTATGTTATGACATTGAGGCACACAATTTTTAAATATTTGTCACCTTTAAGTTCCCACTGTCCCTTTAGATTATTTTCCAATCAGGTTTGAACCCTAAGTTCGCCTCTTAGTTTGAAGCCGTCTAGTAGACATCCCAGTCGGGGTTTTTTAGTGGGTCACAGAAGGGTGGCCAAAGTTCGTGGAAGAGAAGATACTTTGGTCACCCGAGCTGAACCTCACACACCGCCCTATCATCAGGGTGACAGTTCTGTTCAGGAGGTAAGAACGGGAATGAGTTACGACTGACATCATCATCATCATCATCAGCCCATTTTTTACCCCACTGCAGGGGCTTAGGCCTCCCCCAGGCTGAGGAGGGGGGGGGGGCTTGGAGCTTAAGTCCAACCACGCTGCTCCACTGCGGGTTGGGAACTGTAACGACCGCCATCTATTGACAGCGTCCGGGACCGACTGCTTAACGTGCCCTCCGAAGCACGATGTCAGTGATATTGTGTACTTAAGTCAGAAAAACTCATTGGTACACGCCCGGATTCGAACCATGGCCCTGTGGGGCCTTATAAATTTGAGACAGGTTCGTTGCGCTCTGGGCTATCACACGACTGACAGCTCAGATAAAAAAAGTGATTCTCATGATGAACGAATACTATCCGTGCGAAGCCGGGACGGGCCGCTAGTATTCTATAATGTTAGACAGGATATTCCGATACGAATAACCAACAACATATTTTTTAACTTTGTGAGAATAAACATGCCGTTGCAAAACAAACATATTGGTGACACGACAAAGAATGGGTACTTGTTCGAGCTCTTACATAGAAAATCATATAATACAACCGCAGATTTTGTCAAGGATTTAGATAAAATATAATAAGTAATGGTTAGCGTTCGGTATAAATTTGAAAATTGTATAGTATAGTAAACTAAGTAAAATAGGGTATTTACTATTATTACAGTAACATATGTGATTTATATTATACAGTACTTATTGCAATGTATAATACAATACCTATTGTATCTACATAACTGTTATAACAGTTATTAAACGATAGTTACGACTATGAAGATATAGACTACAATATGCGATCTCTCCGAAAATTCTCGTGACGAAAAATACCTCAGTGGAAGAAAACTGGAAAAATTCTTAAATACGAGTACCTAGAAGTCGTGCTTGATTCGTTTTCATATAAATTGCAACTTGACAAATTCTAAGCTGTTCCGGAGAAAAATATTTTGACCGAAGACACTTGTCGTGACCGACACAAGAAAGATGGATAACCATAGATGTGATAACGCAATACTGCTTATAGAATAGAAATAGAAATTCTGCTCGGGCGTAAAAAAAAAATTAGCCCGGTCGTGATAGCCCAGAGCGCAACGAACCTGTCTCAAATTTATAAGGCCCCATAGGGCCATGGTTCGAATCCGGGCGTGTACCAATGAGTTTTTCTGACTTAAGTACACAATATCACTGACACCGTGCTTCGGAGAGCACGTTAAGCAGTCGGTCCCGGACGCGGTCAATAGATGGCGGTCGTTACAGTTCCCAACCCGCAGCGTGGTGGACTTAAGCTCCAAGCCCCCCTCCTCACCCTGGGGGAGGCCTAAGCCCCTGCAGTGGGGTAAAAATGGGCTGATGATGATGATGATGTAAAAAAATTTAAAAAAAAACTAAAGAACCATATTAACAAGGCGGCCCTCCCTAGATGGACTGATGTTTTTGTGGAGGTGGCTGGCTATTGTTGGTTGCAGGTCGTCCTAGATCGTGTTTTATGAAGATGTAGGAGGAGATATAACATATATCTAGTAATAAACTAGTAGTTTGGAGTACATATACTTCTACTTTATACTGGATATATTTAAATTTCTATGTATATGCACTTCAAACGTCGCCAGAAGTTTATTACCAGACAATGTCTCTCCTTAAATCTTCACAAAACGCGTTCTTGGACGGGACCATAAATATGAAATGAAATTTCACCATCTTTATTTTCTTTTAATAAATTTTACATCTGGGATACACGAAATTCCATATAACAGCGAATATCTCAAAACATCAACTGGTGTATATTTTGTGGGTATGGCGTATATTGTTTCGCTCAAATTTTTGTTGTCACAATGCGGTATCTTTATGAACATCCATGTAGAACTCTAAACAAATTCGAGATACGTACGCCAACGCCACGTCAATAGACTTTTGCCATCCACACAATAATTAAAGACATTGAAAATGTTTCTGAAAATAAAAGGGTATACACATGTATTTACACACGTTTGGAAGTTAGTCATCTTTTGCTGTGTGATTGAAAAACTTGTTAAAAATACATATGAATAGGTGAAACAATAGAATAAGTGAAGGGAAACGTTAACAATCATGTCAGCTTTGTAAACTTCCTTCCTTCCAAACGTACCAAAAGCTAACAAACAAGCTTGCAAAACTTATATAGGGGTAAGAATGAAACGGGATTACACTTCCTATGAAATTTTACATCTGTTTGACTCTAATACTTGTAGAAAGAAGGGAATTGTTGTCGTGTCCTCAGCCGCGCCTCGCCGACCAGTAGATGTTGTAGTAAAACAAAAATGAATTTACTAATAAAATAAATTTAATAAACTTTGTTAAGACATATGAAGAACCATTTATTCCGTTATCATAACAGGTAAATACTTTCATTTTATGTATCACTTTGTACGAAAATTATTTACAAAATTAAAGAACACAAGTCTATAGGATGACTTGCATGCTTGAGTGCGGTGGTGTTTCTACTGGTAACAATTCATGTTGCTTTGCTAGGTATTTTATACGTTTGGTATTTTGTATTTTGGCCAATCAGAAAATGTTTAGTGTCATCCGAGAGTCCAAAGTATTTGGGCCGTACGATGTCACGCGTACTGAGCTAGCAGAAATATTGTTTTTCAATAAAAATAAATGACGCTGAAAAATGATTGGAAAATGTTGCGACATTGGGGTCACTGGTTTGGACTTTAGTATAAGCGGTCAATACCCTTATACTTATAATGTGACCATTTTAATGCGTTGACAGCCATGTGTATCATTTTTGAAGCTTAATTATTATTATTACCTATTATTTCTTAGTCAGTATCACTTAATGACCCTTTGAAATTTAGATTTTAGGATGAAAACTTAAAAAATGTTTATACCAAAAAACTTATTTTTTCGTATCTTTAACAAACCAACATCCTAAGTTAAAAAGTTATACCAAGTATCGTAATCTTTTCGATTCCACGCATTTTAATAATACATCTTCGTAGTTTCAGTACCTAGATAGGTACTTTAGGAAAAATCGCCATGTCGTCATTTACCGAAAAAAAAACGATCTGAGACATTTTCAGTTTCAAAACCAGAACTTAAAGTAACACAATTTCCGCGGGAAAAAAAGAAACCTAATTCTAGACAATGTTTCGTCCTCTCTGTATGCGTAATTGAAATTCTTGGATCCGAGAAGTGACAATTAAATTAGATCATTATTGTTTATGCGCTAACCAAACATACCTTACGGAGGATTCGAACTTTGATGCAATTCATATAACTGTTAAAGATTTTTAACAAATATTTACATCATCGTAAATCGAACGTGTTGCGCCGCTTCGGCATTTCCCTTGGCGTTTAACAGATCATGCTTGGATATCACGTCTGAAATTTTGCTCCGAAGTCTGTGAAACGGTTTGTTAAGACCAATATTTACGGTTCCTTAGAAAATGTAAAACCTATATAGTTTTCCAATGTCCGCCCTTCTGCACGTCACAGTTATTTGAACCAGCCCTTATTAGGTGCTATTAGGACTACGAGATTGAATTTTCACGTAATGATAAATATGTGCACGTTAAAAGCTTAAAAAAAAACTGTTCCCAAAAGGATAGTGGTACATCTTGACACCAAATATAAGTAAGCATTTTATAAGTTAGGTTGTAAGCTGTCCCACACACAATAATATAGAATTAAATAAATAAAATTTCCCAAAGATTTTTCGCTTCCCAAATTTGGGTAATTACTAGCTTACCGCCCGCGGGTTCGCTCGCGTGGACGAAACAGTTGTACCGGGACAGTTAAAAGAACGCGACGCTCCATAACAATGCAACACTTTCTAGAACATTCTGCAACTTCACTGCCTAAGAAATCTCTATACCTAATTTCATAAAAATCCATTTAGCCATTTTAACATGAAGAATAGCTATCCCACAAGTCGATCCCAAATTCAGTCAGCCGTTTTAGAAGATTAACCGGAACAGACAGACTAACAGATACTACGATTTATTACATGTATAAAAAAAATTCATTTTACTCCTGACACCGCCCTGTTTATGGTTGCAAATTTTCAGTAAAACCGAATCAGCCGTTTCGACGATTAGCCTTAACAAACAGATAGACAAACATAGAAACAGATTCATAGAAATGGTTTAGTCGTTTTGGAGATTAGCTGGAACAAAAAGACAGACAGACAACCACAACAAAAAGTTACTTACATAGTGATATCAGGAAGAGTCAGGAGTGTCTGACAACCTATTTTTAATGTCTGCATAGTTTCATTAAAATCTTTAAAAATTTAGCTCCAATATACATATAGACAAACATACAGACAAGCAATCAAAAAGTAGCGTATGTCACTCCTCACACCTGTCTTTTCACGTCTGTGAAGTTTCATTGAAATCAGTTCATACCTTTCGGAGATAAGGTTGAACAAACAAACGAACGGACAGGCAGACAAACAAAAAGTACTTATTGTATTTCACTCCTAATAATATTTTTATCATATCTGTGAAGTTTCATTGAAATAGGTTTCGGAGATCAGCTTAAACATACTTTTTGTCTGTCTGTCCGTCTGTCTGTCTGTTCGAGCTGAACTCCGAAACAGCTGAACCGATTTCAATGAAACTTGGCAGACGTGCAGAGGGTATTATCTAAGGTGACATAGGCTGCTTTTTGTCTGTCTGTCTGTCTGTCCGCCTGTCAAGACCCTTTTACTCACGAACGCATGGAGGTATCCTGGGTTATGGTCTCTCGGAAACGTAAAAAAACTAAACTTCAAAATCAAAAATATGGCCATGTATACCGCATATGTATACAAATAAATCAAAACGTATAGAGTACCCCAAAATTTATTTTATACAGAAATGATGAATTAAACAGACCACATTAAATAGACCACAAACAACACAATCACAAACAGACGATATTTCTCTAATGATAAATACAGGTCAGATAGGTACACATAAGTACACAATATGTTTATCCAGTTTATCTTATCATATAGCATGATCTATTTACTACATGTCTACGATATTGCCAGATAAATGTACTGGCTACTTTGAACATGAAAATCGATGTCAATTTTTGGAATATTTTTTGAGATTGACAACTTTAGTAAACACAAAAAGCGTATTTTTGATAAAATTCTAGACTATTTAGGGACTGATATTCCAATATTAACCTGTTCTTATATCTATGTTAATATAATGTTTCCTGCTTCTACCGTATATTTCCAATGAACCTGAAATGCGAAGATCTTCCAGTTTTGAAAAGGTAAGTTTTAAACTTTGATGTAAAATAAAATACCCTTAAATACCTCTTTCGCTTTTTCCGTGCGTTAAATTCGCGTGCACGCGTTAGATGCATGCAGACAACTAATTTTTTACGACTTTGATCTCTGCTTTAAAACATTAAAGCATCCAGTACACTTGTGTCAACTTTAGGGTCGGCTTTCCAATGCTCCCTGATGAAAATTATGTTTATAACAATGATCAATTTGAAACCCAGCTAAGATATGTTGATGGTCCATCATTAAAAAAAAAAGGTTAGGTTAGGGTTTGGTAGTGATAATGCGAGGAGCGAAGCGGAGCGGAGCGACTAGCCACCAATAAGCTTTATATTTTTTTTTCGCATTTCCTTAAAAAAATATTTACTGCATGAGGTTCAATTCAATTCAATTCAATTCAATTTTATTGCGTTCCACAGTTTTTAGCATACATTTACCTTACATAGAAAATAGACATGCTATATAATTATTGTGGACCCTGTCATAGAGGGCACTACCTACACTCCTCCCCTATGAGCCTGATTAAATATTTTGTAATTTTTCAGTAGGCTACATTGGAAAGCGCTACCAAATCTTATTCAATTCTATTCCCCATAAATGAACTCCGGTCTCCTTTTTGAAAGAGTATCTCTAGGCATCTTAAGGACTATCTTAAAGGTAACCGTTTTAGAGAACCATATCACTGCACCACACCCTTTTGGCCTAACCTTCAAACGCGTCTGATAACCTGCTGAAGAGATATTTATATAATACATAAAACTGCATTGAAAAGCCCAACCGTTTTATAAAAACAAGTTCACTGCAACGCCATCTGGTAACTTATATCTGTAAAACATGTCTAAGGATCTACTCGGAGGTTATGACAAATATTTATTCAAACTATTCGAAAAAATTAAATTTATCATACTTTGATAAATCCTGTTTTACAGTTGTACTGACCTAAATTGAAGCACATGGCCAGCTTCTTTGTAAGAATTTGTTTAGGAACAAGAATATAGATAATCCAACAAACACTTCAAAGCCTGTTATTTTTGTCTATAATGTATGGTTTGTTAGTTCGCCAAAATTATCGTAACCAATATGCGAACGATTTTCGTTTCGTAAACAACTTCTGCCCCAAATCATTTGAGAGTTAATATTTTGCCGTTACATACGTTAAGATCGCTGTATTGCTGTAAGATACTGAATTACTTATTCAAGTGTGCCACCCTGAAAGCTTGTAACTAAAGAAATTGACAAGCCTATCACATACACCTATATTAGGCAAAGTCAAAAATAAAAGGCGCTCCGGACGCCTTGACGTAAGCTCAAACGGACTAAATCACTGCTCACATTTAAATTTTAGCTTTCATTAACTAGTTAACAATTTGTGTTGTAATGAAGGTTTCTACTGGGTTGCCACTATGTCAGACTTCAAGATACCACTTATATTATTTTAATGAAATTATATGGCTCGCTAATTTGTTTGTCGCATTAATATTAGTGGAATACAGTTTAACAAATATGTCTTCCACTAGGTACATGATGCGTTTCAATGAACAGTGACCCGTCTTACTATAAGCATCTATGCTGTCTGTACTGTACTTATAAATAGTAACATGAAAAATTTACTGCTCTTTTCAGGTGAATAGAATAGCCGCCAATGAAACAAGAAATACTTATGTTCGCTCTTTTTTCGAGTGAGTGATTTGTGGATATGTTATTTGTTTCATTAAATTCCTACAAAGCTACAACTGAACATTTTACAGGAACTGTTATTCTACCAAAACGAAATTGAGGTGCGAACATTATTGGATAACGATAAATCATAAATTCCGTAAGAGTACATCTCTAACCGATCTCAGTTCGATCGATAACGACTTTCGTGAGTGTTGTTTTAAACATGTTTTTTAAAAAGATATTTTATACAAAAAAGAATAAATATATTTTTTATGGTTCAGCTCTAGATTTCCAGAGTAAAGAGTTAACGGCAGAAAAATTGACACGAAAGGCCTTTTACGATAGCGCCGGCGATACTGACAGATCGTATTTGAATCGAAAGAAAAATAAACAACTCCCATACATGTTTAAATACAAGTATGTATAAATTCTACATGTTCATGATTATTAGAATATATCGTAGTTATAACTATGCGCTAAACGATCGCAAGGTAACTATATACAGTAGAATTTGTCTATTACATTCAAGATCAGAATTATACGAAAGCTAAAGACATCTAGGTAATATTGTAGCTCTTGTCAAAGCTCACATTTAAACGATTTAACATCTTCAACCTTTACCCTAAAGTGTCACACTTAATGAAAAAGTAGGTATATAAATATTCGGTAATGCTGATTGTCGCATTCTACACACATGAATATACAGCGGGTGCAGTAAAGTTCAGTAAAAAAAAACTCTTGGCTAAGAATTATTCCGTTGTATTTAATCGATAAGACTAATAGCTCATAAATAAAGAAAATGATCTTCTCTAGTTTACAAATAAATGTTTATTTATACCAATAGAATAGAAATATCTTTATTGTTTATAATTTCTCTGTTACATTATCTGCCCTTTGTGATGGGTGTATGTTTAAGATTAATGTCCAGTGTGAGCTAGATCTAAATCTTTATTCCATGTTTGCATGCCTCACCGCGTATCATTTTTTTTAAAGCAAGCATTAATAAACAATACATTTTCATTTGAGACACATTAAATTTTTGGACGGATAATATATTTTAATATTCTTCATTTTTAAATAAGAAATCGGTATTCTTGCATTGTGCGGGGGAGCTGAAGTCGGTGGCTGCTATGCTGTTAGCTTAAATGTTTTTACACTAGTTTAATGTAATATTGTTAATATTGGTTTTGATTGCTTCAGATCAACCAAAACCAATGATTGAAGCATTATTTTGTAAAAGGTCTGCGCTAGTTGTTCCGTTATACTGTAGGTATATTGCTTTTCTAAGTTTTGTTTTTATTATTTTAAAGATTACCTGCATTTCTCTAATGAGGGAAAAATAAACATGACTAGGAACTACAAATTTTTTCTTAAATTAAGATTTTGAAGCAACTTCAGTTTCCTTAGCATCTAATAGATAGCGCTGGTTATTTAAACTTCAGCGTGTGCAACATATTTACACGGGTCATCAAGTGACATCACTTGACAAGCCTTGTGGGTTGTAAAACGCTTGACGTCGAGCTTGACCCGCTATTCTTACTTTAAAAACATTCGCGTTTCTTTAAACAAACATTCGACTTTCTTAACTTGAGAAAGATCAATAATATTCTCAATATAAGAGCGTTCAATTTTTGCTTTAAGAAGTTATTTTTCATCGAAATTATATAAAGAATATAGCTAACAATTTTAGTTTGCTCGATTTTTTAAAATTTATCTGTGCAATTTACGAAACACGGCTGACTTTTTCGGCTGTCTAGTGCAACCTAAAAAAAATTATACATAAATACTCTCAAATTAATATTACATTAAAGGAAAGTATTAAAAAAATAAAATGCATTTGGGTGATATAATATCTATCTGATCATAAAATCAGGCACTTAAAATCAACGGAGTTAACATTACTAACTTCAGCTGAGTTAACATTCCTAAGTATTATTTATTCTGTCGTTCATCTAATGTAATATACTCTCCCATCGGCATTCATATTTATTTTTCGATAGACGTTTTCAAGTATTTCAATAAACATGTTTCGTTTACAGTAGACGCAAACCCAATAAAAATGTCTCACATGATCCGTATACGAGCAAACCGAATGAATATTCACAAAATTCACATGTCCAGTACTGCCAGAACTGTCTATCATCGGGCCTTGAAAGTACAAGGTAAGTTTTATAACTTTTTATTAGTTATGAAGCTCATCAAATAGATGTTTTCAATGATAAACCATGAGAGTTGTTTTTAAGAATAATCCTCGGGATCAAAACGGATCCCATAATATCCATTAGCTGCAGATACGCGTGATATATGCATAATAATCAGTTGATTCAACTATATTGGAAAGTCATGATGTTTGAATAAAGTTTTGCGTATGGCATGTAATTGACCTGAAAATTTGACATGTGACAATGCAAAGAATTTTTATTAATTTTTTTCTGTATTTTGGCATACCAGAATGCGTAAATGTGTGGAATGTGCCATTTGTGTGGAATGTAGATAGAGCAGGGTTATATTCGTCCCCACCAAAGTCACTTGGTCAAATGGTTGAAAACGAAAGTTAATCAGTTGCATAAATAATTCAAGTGGTAAAAATGGTGTAACGTGTAATAAAATCATTTATACGTACATAACAAATACAAACAAAACACTTCAGATTAGTTTTCACTAGTAGGTTGTTATATTTATGCTAAAATCAAAACAACAAACAACAAAAAAGTGCGCTTAGATGGTGCGATTTAGTCCGAACAGACTACTGGTTAATATAACTTTACATTTTAAACTTGTGCTTGAACGGCACAAAAAAAAACTGAAAAGTGGATACTTCCCACTGAATTCACAGAAAAAAATCTTACTTAAACCAAGAAAATATGATTTCACATTTTCACATCACAAAGACAAGGAAAAGAACATTCTCTGAAAATAAGTAAATATATTGTTATTGCAAGACATTTTTTGTTGGTGTGAAGAAAAATTTTATTTTGGCAGAATATTCTTTTCCTTGTATACCTAAAATCATATGTACTTGGTTTGAGGAAATTTTTTTCTGTGTTCGTGCATTTTCCTTCACAGTTCTCGTACAAGCGACAAGTGCTTTTTATATGCGTAATATTATTTTATAAAATATTTCTGTACTTAACCTAATGACCACAACTTTTAAGAGGTCGCCGCTCGCACTATCGCATAGGAATTTTTGCTTCTCACGGGCTGTTAGCGCAGCACAATGTTTTGAATTCGAACCTTTAATTGAAACGATGATTTTACAGCGTTCGCCTGTGCTGATATTGCCTAGAAAATAGTTTAGATTGTGTCTAAGTATGGTTTGAATAGTGAATTGATACTTTTGTAGCACATTCAGCGATCAGTTCAGTACGCAAGCAACGGGAGATACGTTTCCTTTCAAGGAAACTCCAAGTGGAAATTTGAAAGTGATGTCGAATCAGGTAAACCCATATTTGTAATATTAACAACAACCGATCAAAAACGTGCCGGATTATTATCCAATATAAAGAAACTACTCGATGTGAAATACATAGAAACAATTTTTATTTTTACACCCGCTTTTCATGACTTGAGAAATATATAAAAAATTTTAGGGTTCCACGGCCAATGCCAAAATTGGAATTTATGCGATTTCCTCATGTGTCTATCTGTCAGTCCGTGCGTCCGTTCGTCCATATATCACAAGTTCAATTTCCGCCATATTTCCAATGATAATGATGAAATTTCACAGAGAGATAGATTTCTTCGCCACTGTGTAGAGAAATGAAGACGAAATTAAGTATTATCGCTTGCCTTGTTGTACATCGTTCCTAAAGAAATATTAACAATTTTTTTTATTATTTATTTAGGTTGACATTACGCGAGGTATGAGTACTTAAACCCAACACTAGTCACGATGATAATGTTAAACTCAAACAATTTCTATATAAAAGCTTGAAGTGTTAATAATTTTCAATTCTAGGTCGTCTTTCAATCGTCTACAGTCGGAGTCTTGCTCGCCGATCCAAATCAAGCTAAAGTGAAGGTCAGGATTAACGGAAAGCCAGCAGTCCACCACGAAATAAGCACTGTGAGTTTCTCGTCATCTATACTGGATTTATCTGTCAGAAAAAAAACTATCAATTAAAATTATTTATGTTCTTAACTTTACAACCAAATTATATCTGCATATAAAAGATTCTTACTACAGGGGCGAATTAAAACAAATGTAACTTTTAGAAGAAAGTAACTCTGATGTTGTATTCCATTTTGGAGAGAGAAGTAAAATAAGTGAGACTAGATTCAAAAATTTCTTTCTGAAATTCATTGAGTACATTTTTTTCTATTTTTAATTTGAAAATTGTAGCAGAGTAAACCGGAATACAGCTGTAAAACACAACCTCAACGCCAGTATAATGCATCAGTTGAAGCCTCTTTGCTAAATTCTAAAATGCCAGAATTTGAAGATAATACTAGCCTGAAATTAAACAGTCTGGGATATGCCATGACCGAACCGATCGACTGGCAACGGATAGAATTGCCGGAGAAGCAAGATCTTTATAATGAGTTTTACAGAAGAATACACAATTACATGTAATTATTTTTCATTGTTTTTGATGTCTTTTGTTTTTTTTTTAATCTTTATTCGCATCCCCATATGACATAAGCCAGTATTTATTTGGTCTATCAGTGTCTTTATGATTTTACCACTTTTTGTGGAGTTATTTCAAATTCACGCATTAAATATACACGGAGATATGTACTTGCATATCTTATAACGATATTTCATTTCATATATGCTAAAATTTTCCAAGTGGCCGCTCAAAATGGTAATCGGAAATTACCGGAATCGGAATTTTCGGAGAGGAAACGGCCTTAATCAATCAATCAATCAATTTGTAATATTTTTTTAAATATCTTTTGTACTAAATTTGTATGTTAAAACACTTATTTTGTTAAAAAACAAATAAACACTTATTTTGAACGTAACATGTTACACTTAGAAAAGTATTTTGTTTAATATACTAATTTGATCCAAAATTAAACCTTACAATATTAATTCGTTTATTGTTTAGGTTTTCCTGTAAAATATAAGTAAAAATATATATGTTGTTTTTCAAAATTTTACCTGACATTCCATATATTTTTTTAAATATCTTTTCTCCCATGTATTTTAAAATTATAAGAAAATTACATTTGTACTTCTCATAATAAGCACTTATATACCACACAAATCCTTTGATAAAAGTTTTTTTTTACTTTGCCCTTCGAAATCAACCTCCATAATAAAAAAAATATCTACGCTATACGTCCACGACTGGGTCACCAAAAATAAATGCTGTATATGTACCGAATTTCAACTTTTTCGTTTAGTAAATACGGAGAAAATGATACGGCCAGAGAGACACAAGACTCGAACTTTTTATCAAAAGTTATTTATTGAGTTTATAACGAATTTATTCCATACTTTACGTAAAGACTATATATGCTCGAGATACACCACAAACTAAAAATTGATACATAAAATTATTACAGAACATAAAAATGCATTTTCATAATTTGGTTTGCTGTAAGTAGCACAAAAAACAAAACTCAAAATAAATCACAAAAACAATAAATTAGTTCGTGAAGGTGCAGTAATTCAAGAGAAACTAAAAATTAATACATCTCTTTTATCGTTTTGTCAAAAAGTACGTCACATCGGTAAATGCCTAAAAGGACGTCACTATCTCGAATAAATGCCCGATCTCAAATACATGCAACCTCCATATGACTCCGAAGACGTTGCAGTGTATCACGTATGACTCTAAAATTTCTAAGCAATAGGCATTGCAATAGGTATTTAATGGACATGAAAATTTTGTATTTTAGGGAACTAATAAAATTAATCAAATCTTAATAACAACTAGCATTTAACTAACTACTGATTAACTTAATTACGTTATATGTTTTTATAAACGTTTATCTTTTAAAATATGATTTCAGAAATACTGATACAGTTGTACATATAGATAAAGAGAAATTTACCTGCCATCGCATGGTGTTACAAATATATTCATCGTATTTTGATTCGTGTCAGAAGAAAGAAATAGAATTATTTTCGGTGAGTATAATACTTTTAGTTAATGGTAAAAGAAAGCCCAAGAAATATGATTAGTTTTATTGTACGATATGTATAAGCTGGCGCCTTTTCCCCAAATGGGATAGTATGCAGAGAGCATATAGTTAAGCACTAGGTATCAAGGTACTCTAGGTACAGAAGCCTACGTGCAGATCTGAACACTTTGTATATTTCGATCACTTTCAAATAGCAGCTGAAATCGCAAAAAAAAAGAGACAAGTCGCACGCGCGGACCGGCTCTGTACGGTAAATGCTGTCTGCTGCTGCAGGTGCTGTTGCAACTAGCGCGGGGGCTGAGGGCCATGGACGTGTGATGCATATGATGATATTTAATGAATTTTATCGCAATTGAAATAAAGTTCAAAATTGTTTAAACAGATTCGATGTTATTGCTAATTGACCGTTTACATTGCAAGCGATCAACTTTGAACTCTGATTCGCCCGTTGGCAGTTTTGAACGGTGTTTAGATATGCGAGCAGGTGTCTGCACAACCAAAGGGTCTCCCCCTCTAAAATTTTTCACATTTCTTATTTTTGGTTGGGCTCAGGATTCGAATTACTCGAAAATAATTTTTATCCTGAGACATTCTGTTTTTCATTTCCCCATAGGAAAAAGTAAAAGAAAAACACGTAAACAAGATAGCTAACTGTAACTGTATACATTGCGACAACGAAGATTCTTGGGAATATAAAGTTAATTGACAATATTCAGTATCACTACAATTTTTAGGATTTTTTCTAATGAATATGAATTTTATTATAATTATAATAATAATGTCTACATCACAACAAACGTCTAGGCCCCAAACTAAGCATTAGCTTGTGTTTTTGGGTACCAAGCGAAGGCAACAAATACTTATAACAACCAAGACCCGGTATCATATCAGTATCAAGCATCATCATCATCATCAGCCCATTTTACCCCACTGCAGGGGCTTAGGCCTCCCCTGGGTGAGGAGGGGGTTTGGAGCTTAAATCCACCACGCTACTCCACTGCGGGTTGGGGATTGTAACACGACCGCCATCTATTGATAGCGTCCGGGACCGACTGCTTAACGTGCTCTCCGAGGCACGGAGTCAGTGATAGTTAATGTACTTAAGTCAGAAAAACTCATTGGTACACGCCCGGATTCGTACCATGGCCTTATGGCCTTATAAATTTGAGACAGGTTCGTTGCGCTCTGGGCTATCACGACACTCAGTATCAATATTCATCATATAAATACTGACCCAACCTGGGATTCGAACCCGGGACCTCCAGCTTTGTACGCAGGGTCGCTACCCACTAGGCTAAGCGGTCGTGGTAATTAACTATATATCACTATAATAAATTCTTATATTTTATCATATCATTATCTATTTATTTTCCTCGTATCCCCTATGCATGCCTATGCAGACAGTATTGTCTAATGACAGCAGAGTGTTTACCTCAGGATAAAAATTCTTCCCATTTTGCCTTGTGGTTAATTAACAATTTATTATTATTATGACTGATCGCTTGGTCGTGTGTGGGACTCTGCAGAACCAAAAGTCGCAGTTTCGGTTCCCGTCCGGGACAAATATTTGGGTGCATGAACATGTCTATATATATTTGTTCCATGACTGAGTGTAAAATATCTATAAGTGTATGTATTATTTAAAAAAAATCTAATTATGTAGATCACTTGTCTAGCACCCATAATACAGGTTCTATCTAGTTTGGGGCTAGATGGCCGTGTATGAGATATCCTAGGTATTATTTTAAGGCTGTAACATTTTACAGAGCAATGTCAAACCAGAAACGTTTAAAGTTTTATACGAATGGATGACATCAAACGGATCAGATTGTCATAAAGCCCTAAAAAGGAACAATGTTTTGGACTTGTACAACGCTGCCAAGTATCTCGCTATAAAAGGTATCTATAATAACAATATAACCTTTATACTTAATATTATTACACTGATCTCATAACATGTAACGACATTGAACTCACAAACACTCATTTCGACTTACCGATTAGATGTCAGAAAAATTTTAGTGTAGCGAAAAGAATAATATTTTCGAGTTAGCAAAATTATTTTTTTATAAACATTTTCATTAATTATTAATAGGAAAATAATGAATTTGTTATTTTTTTTTAAATACAAATATGCCACACTATCGAAATGAACCACTTTATACAAACGAAATGAAAACTTTGAACATGCTCGACGACGACGTACTATTGTAAAAATCTGTCCTGTAACGGTTCTAATCTATATTAATAAAATTGGAGTGTCTGTCTGTCTGTCTGTCTGTCTCTCTGTCTGTTCCGGCTAATCTCCGAAACGGCTGAACCGATTGGAATGAAACTTTGCAGACGTGCAGAGGGCATTACTGCGGGGGACATAGGGTACTTTTTGTTTGTCTGCCTGTCCATCTGTCTGTCTGTTTGAGCTGATCTCCGAAACGGCTGAACCGATTTCAATGAAACTTGGCAGACGTGCAGAGGGGATTGTCAGGTGTGACATAGACTACTTTTTGTTTGTATGTCTGTCCGTCTGTTTGTCTGTTCGAGCTGATCTCCGAAACGGCTGAACCGATTTCAATGAAACTTGGCAGACGTGCAGGGGGCATTATCGGGGGTGACATAAGCTGTTTTTAGTCTGTCTGTCTGTCGATCTGTCTGTCTGTCCATCTGTCTGGGACCACGTGACCAGATTTTTAAATGCATACATTTTCGACACCATCAATTGTAGACCTATCGTGTTACCAACAACTTCAAACTTGATGTTTTGACGAGGTCTATGTAACCACGTGACCACATTTTTAAATGCTTATATTTTCGAAACCATCAATCGCAGACCTACCGTGTTGGTACTCAAATTTGTTGTTTTGACGAGATCTATGTGACCCCGTGACCAAATTTCTAAAAGCTTATATTTTCGAAACTATCAATCGTAGACCTATCGTGTTGGTACTCAAACTTGATGTTTTGGCGAGATCTTAATATTAATTATAATTCAAAAATTAAATAAGTACGATATTTATTACTACATGTTTTTATTCTTGAATTGTATTTTCGTTCATTTTAATTTAAAACAATGTTACCGATCATCTAGCCAATGCGGCTATAATATTTATTTATTTTTTGAACAGACTTAGAACAACAATGTTGGTCATTCATTCAAAACCGATCTGTCTTTAACGAAGACACGGCTTTTGCTTTATTTCGAGAGGCTAGAGCAAAGAATATGCATTCAATCGCAGATTTAATGGTAAGAAACTAGTAGATCATATATAAAAACGTATGCTGTTGCTTATTTAGCTCATTGCCAATTTTTTTTACACATGTCTCGTCTATTTTGTCTATTTTGCTACTGCATTCGACCATGTTTTAATTCCAACATTTTTCTCACTCTCAATGCGAATCTATATACAGCCACAACTTCTCTCCAACAGCAAATTACGTTCTTATATCTATCTCTGACTCAATTAGTGTTTCTGTCATTTAAATTTAAATTCATATACCCTTAATAGGCTTTAAATCGATATTTCTTTTCTAGTTTTTGGTAAACTCAATATTATAAACTTAAAAATAACTCACAACCTCTTTTAACACAAAAACTGAGTTTCATTCGTGTAGTAGTTTAAATATTACAATGTCAAGAGCCCTCATTGCATACCTAACGCAGAATAAACTATCGGCCGAAGCCGTTTTTTTTTTATGTAGCGTATTACGCCTAATCACAACTACGGTAAATTTGAAAAGCTTTAGGTACTGTCTCTCTATTTCAAATAGAAAATTCAATAATCATTTTATAAATGATTATTATAAGCTTGCGATAAGATTTTGATGCGTCAAATATAGAGATTAATACATAACTTTTGAATAAAACTAATTTTTTGAAAGTAAACCTAGTATAACACGGACTGTGATGCTAATAAACGATGGTCATTTAATTTTAACAACAAAATATATATTTTAATTGATTTTCAAGGTACCCAGGATAACGAGGTTCTTCCTGCCTCTGGTTGCTTCGCAAGATTTTTTGGAGCTCAGTTTAGCTGAACTTTTGGAACTTTTGAAATCCGATCATATCTGTGTTACAGGGTAATCTAATTTAATTTATATCATTTTGTTTTTTAGATGGCCTATTTTATATTTTCGATGTTGAGTACATACTAAGTCTATTTACATAGTTTTTATAATATATCAATATAAGTATTCGTAATGAATTCAGTCATATCAAACATTCTCACTCTTGAGCACCAAATCGAATCTTAAATTTATCTAATTGTTTGTTGACCATGCTGCTGTGATCCGGCAACGCTGGCATAACATCAGAAGATCCGACTGCATCAAATCACAGATGTTTTTTAGAGAAAATGAATTACGATGCCTTTGGCAATAACCTCTAACAAACGGACAAATAAAAAGTGAAGATGTATAAACTTGGAAAACGCATTTGCCGGCTCGTGATGGGCCCTGAAACTAATACCTAATGCTGACAATTGCAATCCCTTTATACGTAAACAATCTCACGAGACTGATTCGACCTGGACCAATATAAGTAGCAAATTAAGAAGTAAAATACCTAACTATAAAAATAAGTACACCGCCAATATCAATTATAAATGAAATCTAAATACTATTCACTCATAACCAACGCTGAGCCGACACCGCTAAAGCGATTCACATAAAATTTAGACATTATATTTGTTTTGTAACGTAAGCATACACAAAAAAGGATTTTTCAAAATTCTAACCTTAGCAGAGTAAAATAGAGATACTTTCGTTATTTTTTAAGTTAAATGAATGAAAATTGGTATTTGAATGAATGTAAATAAGTTACTGTTCAAGATTTTTGAAAATATACTTAACATTTAAAAGGGTTTAATAGGGCATAAAAAATTTTACGGGAATTCTGTCATTTTAAAAGACCTCTGCAGCGATTCGCACTGAATTCGGATATTAGGTTTGTTTTCTGACGAAAACCTTCACAAAGAAAGAGAAAAAAAAGAGATGTAGGTTTGTATGAAAATCCGTCATTTTAATTGTTATATGCATGAAAATCCCTTTGCATGCATGAATGAATGAATTGCTCTTTGGATCAGAACTAAATATGGCTTGTTTTAAGACTTTTGGAATTTTAACCCCATGAAGGAGTTAAGTTTAACGGGAAGGAAATTATTAAAAATTGTTAAAATTGGTATTTAACCTTTTGGGCGGAATCGAAAATCAAATGATTCAACGTTTTCGTGACATTGCAAAATAAATATTAATAAATGCCTAAGGAAAAAATATACGAGTGTAATCGAAACGAGAGAAGTCGCAAGCGGTCACTAGTCTAATATTTAGCAAATGTTATAGTGAAATAGAAGTTCTGATGGCTGGTGTACGTTGGCTGTGTGATAAATGGAATTTCCGGCGGGTCCATATAACCGAAGTGATGCGATGCGTTCGCTATGGTCTCATCTCACCGTGGCAGCTTGTTGACCTGAAGAGAAATCCAGAAAACGCTGAAATCTTGGATGTTGTGAACGCACCTGAAGTCCAAGAAATGATTGACGATGGACTGGCGTGAGAATTCTTTTATGAAACCTTGTTTTAATTTTTATTGCATTAATACGTAAAAAATTCGGTAGGTATTTGAAGTAAAAAAAATATTAGGCCAAATACAAAACAATTTCGGGGTAAATTGTTTCTTAGCTACATTTTGCTATTAAAAGAATTAAATTAAGAGTTAAAAAGAATTAAAAAAAAAACAGATGGTAATTATTTCAAGAAAAATAATTTTTACTGTTTGACCTCTATCACCTTTATATAATGACAGTTTGTGTTGTGGGTAAGATATTAGTATCCAAGTAATAGAAAAAAATAATGTCATCAAAGTATGACAATACACAGAGTAATATGAATAGGTGTTACTAAAAATAATTTATAGTGAACGTAAATAATAATACGCATAGTCTGTGATTCTCACACATGAAAACATGCGTCTAACATCAGATTGTGGTTTTATCCTTAACTACCTTTAGATACACAAAAAGCCATACAGCTTATCCACTATGAAAATTTTGAAAATTATTTAAAAAAAATTACTTGCCGCTAAGCAAAAATACTGAAATAATTTCTCAAATTAATTAGATCTATCAAAAAAAAATATATAAAAAAATTACTTAACATGCCGAACTGCCGTTTCAGGTACGTTATAATAAAATACTGGTATGGGAATAACTCAAAAAGTTATAACCATTGGATAGATGTCTTGGGACTATCAGAACCTACTGAAAGAAATTGGATAGGTGAAGAAAAGGTAAATAGCGATCGAATTTGTGTTAAACTTCTTTGTCATAATAGTTTTGCAGTAATTATTTAATTAACAGGATCACGTGACCTATAAAGAGTTTTTGGCAAATTTGCAACAATTTCGAGTTCCGAAAGATGAAATGTATAAAAAAATGGCAACTATGCAGACACAGGAAAGGCGCGATTACATAACCGGTAAAGTATTTGCGTTATTATATTCGTTATTGACAGCTGTTTGGGCACAGTAGAGTTTCATTTTTAATTGACTTCAACAAAAAAGGAGAGGGTTCTCAATTCGACTGTATTTTTTAAAATGTTTGTTACCTCAGAACTTTCGACTGGGTGAACTGATGATTCGTTTTTTAACTTGAAACAGATACCGAGAACAATGGTGACATATAGTTTTTTGATTACGGCAAACAAAAGCTCCTAAGTGCGAGTCCGACTTTCGCCACGAGGGTTCTGTACTGTTAAATAACATATTTATCGCTACTCAACGATAAATATGTTTTAGTTTCCATTTTATAATTGAAAATTTAAAGGGATATTTCAACAAGTATTAGTTTAAATAAAGAAAGCACTTTATAAACCTGTATGTAATTTTTAAATACTCTATCTATGGGTAGGTGCCTGACATATGTAGGTATGGAAATAATTTTTCGTCCCTTAGTTACATATATGTGACTATTTTCTTGTTATAGAAGGTTTACGCGGATCAAACAGTGACAAAATGAATACACGCAGACTTAAAATGGACTTCCCTTTTTCCGACGCCCTAAAAGGTTTGTCTGGGGACAGATCTTTTCCTACTATGAGTGATTTATTCGAAAGTGCGATGAAGGTATAGAATCATATACGACTTCTGTTATTGTTATGAATTTAGTAATTTAAACTGACATGATAATTATTTAATCACATAAGGACGAAGTTAAATGTTGTCCTGACTGTGCCATATCGCCTAAGGTAGAATTAGCGATGCAAATGCAACCGGTGAATGAAAGTGGAAGACGGAGTCCTGAAGCCTGGACTCAAAGTGGCCAACGTAATGAATTGCAGGTTTTAATTTGTGTTGTTTATGTTAAAATTAAAAGTAGGTATACCTCAATAATAAGTATGTGTCATATTTCGAAGCAATCGAAAACTTAAGCAAAATGTCAGCCTTGGTGATTGGACAGAACTTCCGTCATTATCTTTGTTTTACAAAAAACGTTTTGTTAAATTACGTATGAAATGTAATTTCAGGATGTTTGTATTATTTTCCAGTGCGAATTTTACACGTGGGTCATACAAAATCCTACTTTGTAGTAAATATTTCAAAACACAAGTGACGTAAATTTGCCTCATATATTTTTTGTTGTCACAACGCAGTATCACTACGGACATCCACTTAAGTATTACACGGGGAACAACCATTCGAATTTGAGACGAAATCGTTCGAAAACGGCACCCCAGATGTTTAGTTACAAATTTCATTTTAATTTTCTAAAATAGCGCCCATTTTTTATTTTGGCACATTCAAGTCTGAGACAAAAGTCTAAAAAGAATACCCCACATACCTGTGTACAAATGCTATTTAAAGATTTTCAAAATGGCGGTCGACATTATCTATTTTAATTTTTTATCTAACTTAATAGGCTTTGTTCGTATTGTATATCGCTTTTCATTTGTATTTTGGCACTCGTGTCTAGTTTCCGGTGCCCTATTTCCGTTTTCATTTCCATTTCATTAGCTATACGCACCACGTTCCCAAACCTAGAAGCAATTTTGTCACACGTCTGTTCACATTTCGTTTCACATTTTATAAAATGTGACGAAATAGCGCCTGTTACATTCAAATAGCAACTATCATGCGTTTGAAAGATTTTAGGTTTAGAGTTTTTTTGTTCAATTGATCATTTTATTCACGTATAAATAAAAAAGCATATGTTATGGTAGTACATTTTATACAACCTACTTATTTAATAAATCAAAAAGAAAAATTATTAATACATATTTAGGAATAATTTTGTTGAGTGTAAGTAGAGTAAAACTTTCTTAAAAATAAAACTGTGATTAATTTTCTAGCTCCAGTTTATAGCAGACTTGATGCAGTAGCTAATTAATTATGAATAAGTAGCTCTCAATTTATCAATCTAGTTCATTCACGTAGATTTTTTATTTGTTGTAGTATTCAAACAAGGCGAAGAAGAGTTCGACTCTCAGATGAACCAATGCTATTTATTTATTGTATGCATTTTGTAATAAATGCCTATACTCATCATTTACGGAAATAATTTTAAATAATTTCTAACTGTTGTAGTCATAATTAGTAAGCTACTCGTAATATGTGTAACATAAACTATAAGTAAATGTCATTATTTTTTAGTTAGAGAAATTCACCTATGGCATATGTATACTTTTTATAGAAAGCGTTTCAAAAACCTTTTAGTTGTTTATTATTAGCAGGGGTTTTAGAAGCTATACATACAATTTCAGGATCGGGTATTGGACTTAGAAAAACATAGGTGCTGTCAACATGAACAACAAATACCCGAAAAGGATTGTTCGACTGTGGAAGAAAGAAGCACGAGTAACATTGAATCCAGCATCGAAACGACAATCACTAGTAAAGTAATTATCATCATCATCAGCCCATGTTACCCCACTGCAGGGGCTTAGGCCTCCCCCAGGTTAAGAAGGTGGTTTGGAGCTTAAATCCACCACGCTACTCCACTGCGGGTTGGGGATTGTAACGACCGCCATCTATTGACAGCGTCCGGGACCGACTGCTTAACGTGCTCTCCGAGGCACGGAGTCAGTGATAGTCAATGTACTTAAGTCAGAAAAACTCATTGGTCCACGCCCGGATTCGAACCATGGCCCTATGGCCTTATAAATTTGAGTCAGATTCGTTGCGCTTTGTGCTATCACGACACTCGCTCTGGGCTATTTAAAGTAATTATGTTTACACTAAACTTTACGATTATTTAACCCTATTTAATATGGAAGTTTTTTCGTTTGTAATATCTGATTACGCCATAAACGATTAGGTTGGGACACGATGTGATTTCAAAACATTCATCCAAATCCTATAAGTGATACCGGATGAATATAGGAGTTGGGGGGAAAAAAAAATCAAAATTGTGTACATTAAATATCACTAAAGCGTTAAAAAATAAAACTAGGAGTCTCGAATTTTATTACAATAAAAGCATACCTACTACTTTTTTATAACTATTCGGTTTGTAATGTATGTTTCAAATGGTTGTTTTTTTCTCTTGTTATTTTACTTACCTGTTTTATTTACGTAGAAACAAAGAAGAATAATTAAAAAATTATATAGGATTCACATGCTGATCAGTGTGGTGTGTGTGGAAAAACGGTAGCGAGAGGCTATCACACAACAGCTACCGCAACTGTGGATGAAGGCTTCAGGTATCATTCTTAAAATATAGTTTAATGAAGTTAATTTAATGTATTCAGTTTTAAATTTCTTTTCAAAGACCCTTTCCAGTCGATCGTCCGAAAGCAACGACAATCGTTCAGCATCAGGATGAAAAACAAGGGAAAACTAAATTAACTACAATGATTAAGAACTTATCTAGGACACGAATTTCGCTGTTTGATAAGCCTAAGGATTCTTTTTCTGGAATTAAGTATGACATTTGAATTTCATAACGAATTATAAATATTTTTTTTATATAGTAATAACATAGGTATTTTATTTTATTTTCTATAGGAATAAATTGTCAGACTCTATCTTAGGTCCGTCTAATAGAAATTACATAACTGATGGGTCTCTGTTTAACTGGGATAAAGAAACTGTTTTAGTATTCGGCGGTACAGATCCACATAATCCATATGATTCGACGAAGAACGCTGGGAAAAATATATTAAGGTAAAATGAACCATGAGAATATTTATAGTACTTTCAAAACGTGATTTGGTAAGGCGCTGCTTTGTAAAGCGACCAACGATTTAGATTATCCTATTAAAAAAGTATTAAAGTGTAAATATTTTTGTAAAATGTAATAATGTATTCAAGCAGGACAACAATTTGATAAAAATTGGTATGTTTTCTTTCTGGGGTACTGTATTGCTTGAAAGAAGGAAACATGTATCTATATCTTAAGCAAGCCTTTTTTAAAATGGCCGATTCCGTTTGTCAAAATAAGTTAATTAAAATTAATGAAAAATTTGGAGCTACGTATTTTGTTGTCACAAAATAATTCGTCTTTTATGAGTGAAGACATATTCATGAAACAAAAAGAAGAAAAATTTATATAGTCTCTAATAACTCTAGCGTCAGCGGACTAATTATATAGCATGAACACTCATCGTTGAGTTTTTTTTTTTTTAAATTGTGAAATTCCTTCCGTGGTAAAGTCCTGACAGAAAATCAAATGAAGTAAAATGTTTCTTTTATAGTCCTAATGAAATCCGAATAAGGGAGCGAAGTATAAAAATACTAGTATTCGTGATTTTGATTGTTTTTTAAAGATATGACCCTGTTGCGAATGCATGGGAATACGTCGGAGACATACCAGAGCCGCGGCACCACCACTCTGTCGCTTTCCTTAGAGGAAGAGTATATTTAGTTGGTAATTAACCCATAATTAAACGCTTTTTCCTTATTTTAATTTTGTTTACTTTTAGTACCATCCATCCGACCATCTGTAATAATCATGTAATAATATGTCATATAACATTCAAGTCATATTTATATTATAGTATATTTTTCACATTGTATAGATTATAGAGCTCTTTACAGTTAATTATTTTTTACGCAGTTTTTTTAGCTTTTTTAAATTACTGTTTTTATGGACAGTTTTATAATAATTCTGGAATGAATGATAAAATACTAGTTTAGGAATCATTTTACGGTAGTTTTAGAATAATTTACTAATAGAATTGAGTAGTTTAGGAATTGCTTTAGGATACTTTTGGAATCTTTTTAGTATAATTTCGAACCCAGAAATACTGTGGACTGAGTTAATGATTGGAACTTTTACGGTATACAGTTAATTAGTTTTAATTTTTAAGTAAAACACTGCTATATACTTAGATGTCAAATAAAACATCTAATTATCCCAAAAGTATTATAACTTTTTACTAAAAACTATGCCTGGAATATTTATAAACATAAAGTATATGGAATTTTTTTTTTCCATTCCATTCCACCAGCCCATTATGTCCCACTGCTGGGGCTTAGGCCCCAAGAGGGGCTAATTTTTTTACCACCTACCAATTTCAATAACCAAAAATAAACTTTTTTTAAACATGGTAGGAAAAATTGACCCATAATTAATTAACCTTTGGTAATTAGTCGCAATACAATAATATGCTGTTCATCAGGCATCCAATTAAGAACACATTGGCGACGATCATAATCATCATAACCTACCAATACGTATACTACCTATGCGTATAGTAATATATTTTTTTATTTTTCTAATAATTTTTATACTTTAAGGGTGACTGTAAAATTTGATCATCAACTTATTTTGCACAACATTTAAGTACATATCGTATCTGTGCTTCTTTATGTGCACCTTTTGATCGTTTTTCATTTGTGCTAGGCGCTTAAAAGCCAAGTGAGATAATAATAATAATATAATAATTCATTCGTTTGAAAAGGCTGGCCGCGCACCGCCACGGCTCGGACAACATAACGTATAGATAATGTCTTTTGTACATAATTTTTAACGTCATACGGTAGATAAATTATCAGTGTGTTATTATGAGTAATATTATTTAGAATTTTTTATTACTATTTTAATATCTGTATGTTATGCTTGTTATGTATTGCAAAGAAATTGCGAATTAACACCGTCGTATACAACAAAACAAGAAAAGTTGTAACATTCCATTATAGCTAGTTATATGAATAATGTTGGACACACCTGGTAGTGCCAGGGACGAGTCGTGAAATATTCAATACTTAATAGAAGGTACTAAATTTTTTTTTTGATGTCTTAGGTGGCGCAGATCCTCGTGAAGATCGAAATCACAAGTCAGTGGTGACGTCGAATATGTGGAGTTACGACCCGGCAACGCGATCCTGGGCTTGCGAGGCAGCTCTGGGCGTGCCACGAAAAAGTTTCGGTCTCGTTGTACATCGCATGGCGCTGTATGCCATAGGGGGACAGGACAGGAAGGGGAGGTTCAAACTATATATTTTAAATAATCAACGGGTAAAAGTTTCAAAAACCTCGATGATGTTTCACGCGATAAGCTCAAACTTAGCCTACCTTTATGTAAATAAAATATGGCGATGTGTAATTTTTTATATAGACCAACAAACTTTTTGAAGTGTATGCTCAGGTTTCGGCACGTTAAAAAAACTGCCCATAAAATTCCATAGCACACACGTGGCCTAAATTTTTAGGCTTTTTTTGGCTTAAAATTTTATCAAAACTATCTGCCACTAGGCGTGAATGATTTTATTCATTCATTGAGTCCTTATTCCTTCCACGTAAAAAGAGACGAAGGGCGAGTGACAAGACGTCTACTGAAAGTCGTTGCCTATAACTTCAAGAGATTTTTAGCCAATCATACCTATTGATCAGACATGTGATTTCCTTAAGATGCTACTGACTTTAATTAGCCTTCTTGCAACTGGCCGTAGGACTCTCAGGTACATTTTATTTGGTAAATCAACACTCTCCATATCAGCCATACATGACACAATATTTATTAGAAACTATTTTGTCTACAGGGTTTTGCGCTCAGTGGAAAGATTCGACCCTAAGCAAGGCGTATGGAGCGAAATACGGCCGATGGGAGTAGCGCGTATGGGCCTGTCTGCAACTAAATGCCGGGATTACATCTGGGTGGTCGGCGGCATGACCGGTGACCGCCGTCGCCCGCTCAGCCGTGAAGTTGAGTGCTACAATTCGAAAACAAATCAGTAATTTTATTTCATTACTAGTTATTTATAGAACCGAACTCTACAGGTCTAGATAACTGGTTTTTATGCTAGAATACGTGACTTGATATAAGCTGTAATTCGTGAAAATATTTCACGAATTTCAGCTTATATTTCAATAATTATTGAAAATATTATATTCGTGAGATGGCGTTATATATTATTTAAACATTTTTTTCTACATACCTATATTTTCCAAACTACGTGATTTCACACAAAAAAATACCCGAAGCTATAATATGATCTACTTTTTTTTATTTTGCCCTCCAATATTCATGTTCATATTCATGTTTGTTACAGCTTTTTTAGAGTCGAAATATAACGTCTAGCTATTATTTAAAAGTGTGATCAACAAATTGAAGATGTACAGAAACATAGAAATGAATGTATTATATTGCCACATGTTCAAGCTGTTTATTTATGTATTTCCTTTCATAGTAAATAAATGGTACAACGAAATTACTGATAAGTTTATATTTTGATACAGATCCTGTTGCTTTGCCTTATATTCGAAGCTGTTTCTAACTCGTTCACTGCGTTTATAAAAAATTAAAATGTACAGCTGTTACCAGTTGAGAAAGTTTTTTTAAACATAAATGAAACCCTAACAATGCGTGTGGTGCGGATTCTAGATTTAAGCGCAACTTCGTTAATAGCATCACATAGACGAACTATGCAACAACTTTTTTAGCTTTTCTTGATGTAGGAAAAACGTCTGTAGAAAAAAAAATCAACGGATCTCCTGCTTTCGCACGAACTTCTTACGACATTGGAAATGAACCTAATGGAATAAAGTAAACACACATATTTCGGATAATATTTTTCGAAATGAATTTTTTTCGCAAAAAAAATTATAATAATACAACTGTATCTAAATAAGCTTAAAACTTCGAAATATAACATTCTGTACATTTCGATCGAACAAACCGAATTAGTACGAAATGTAACACCGACGCATATCCGACTTCCAACTAAGGATACCCTTAACCACTACTTCCGGTTGTCCGATTCTAACAATTTTAGTCTCAATCGCTCCCCCGTCTAATTACCCCGAGCCATTTTTTTATTTTTTTCTTATTCGGACCTAGTTCTCGAGATATCGGGCTCCCAAAATGAAAATCAGGGAAAAAAAATTGCGATTTTTTTAGTTTTTTGCCGATATTTTTTTTGTTTTGAACTATTTTTAGATTATCTTTTACCATATTGCAGCTCGCCAAACTGCATCTTTTGACATCACGTTCATTTCGATATCTTGAAAACTCTTCGTCCAATCTGCATATCTCACAAAACTCCCAAATGACCCCCTATACTTCAACGAAATGAACGTCATTTCCAATGACAAAAATGTTAATATATATTTTAGGTGGACAGAGATTTACGGTCTAAGATTTCCAAGATGCTTTGCTAACCTTTGCTCGTTCAACGACACTCTGTACTTAATCGGTGGCGCTGGTAGAATTTCAGAAAAGGTAAGCCGCTCCTTACATTATTTTATATTTTATTATGATATAAGGCAGTAATAAAACCTAAATTATTTTATTATGAAAGTGCTGTGTTTCTCCGTTATTTAGGTACATGTAGTTAAAGTGTGGTTAAAGGTACTTTCGTCAACGTCTGGCTAGCGGTAGCGGTTACATTTACCTAAAAGGGGTCATGTAAATATCCAAAAAGTAATGAATGGATAATGAATGAAGAAACAATAGGTTTTAGTCTTAGATAACATAATAATCAGGAGAGAGCGTCTCATATTTCGATTCGATCAAAAACTTGAGCAAAATATCAGACTTGGTGATTAGACAGACCATACACCATTTCACTTGTTTTAAACAAATATTTTGTTAAATTACACATGAAATGTAATATTAGAAACTTATATTATTTTCCAGTACGAATTTTAGATGCGGGTCACACAAAATTCTGCTTCGCAGTGAATATTTCAAATCATCAACTAGTGTATATTTTTTCCTCACATTTTTGTTGCCACAATAGTGTATCTCTATGAACATCCATGGTGTTAGTTTATAGTTTTTAATATTAGTATAATCAGTGTACACTTGCTTAGACCTTGTCAGACCTATGTGATGTTGAAAGAGGAGGGACTTCAATCAAGTGATAATGGCAAAACTCTATCGTGTTGCTATAAAAAAAAACTGCATTTAAAACGGCAAACCGATATCACGTTGCTTTCATGCCGCTAAATGACGTCAAGCTTCCCTATTCTAATTTCTAGCTTCCCTAGTGTACGCTAGTTTCTAGTTGGTACGCATGCACCGAACAGTTGATTAATCTTTTAACTAGTCATCAATTATTATCAATCAATTGTCTCTGTTAATAACGAGTTAATAACAAAAACAATTGACGACCGCTTAGCTTAGTGGGTAGCGATCCTGCCTACGAAGCTGGAGGTCCCGGGTTCGAATCCCAGGTCGGGTCAGTATTAATATGATGAATATTGATACTGGTACCGGGTCTTGGTTGTTATATGTATGTGGTATCTTCGCTTGGCACCCAAAACACAAGCTAATGCTTAGTTTGGGGCCTAGACATTGTTGTGATGTATGCGTTATTAATATTTGTAAGCAGATTGATATGTTATGATAATAACTTTGTGTATTAATATTTTAGGAAAAAACCACAAGTAGCGTCGGCTCAATAGATGTTTGGGATTGGAAGGGGCGTGAGTGGAAACTGCTCACTGAGATGTCTATACCGCGACACGGGCACGCGTTCGCATACCTTGGAACACAGCTCATAATAATCGGTGACATTTTACATATTTTAATTAATTAATAATAAATTATTAAGCAGAAATGTTTATGTTTTTAGTAACCGGCCAAATGTAAATCGAACCTGAGTTCGTAAAGTTTCGTGACTAATTTACATTCAGTTGAAATTAGTAAACTACTCTACAGTCCCTTAAATCTTTTAAATCAGCAAACGCATATAACAGGTGGGCCAAAAGAAGTCATCCGATGTTGTTTGGCTCTCATTTTTTTTCTAAATGAAAAACTTCGATTCCGGTTTTTGATTATGTTTATTTGAACCTTTAGAATTTTATTGTTTAAGTCGAGAAGATGATATCGGCCAAATGGGCGCCGCCACAATTGATTGCTATACGGGCTCGTTTTATGGCATTTTTCATCACTTCGGCGAGAACTTCGGGCGACAGATTCTCGCACTCGTGTCGAATGTTGTCCTTGAGGGCTTCCAGGGTCTCAGGCTTGTTCACGTAAACACGGGACTTCAAAAAATCCCACAAAAAAAAGTCTAGAACGGTTAAATCGGGCGATCTTGCGGGCCAGTGCAAATCGCCAAAACGAGAGATGAGGCGACCCGGGAACGCCGCCTTCAGAATATCAGTTGTGGCTCGCGCAGTGTGTGCCGTTGCTCCGTCCTGTTGGAACCACATGTTCTCCAGTCCTAATTCGCTCAATTGCGGCAGAAAAAACTCGGTTAACATGGCCCTATAGCGCGCACCGTCCACTGTTGTCGTTTGACCAGCGGCGTCCTCGAAAAAAAATGGCCCGATGACTCCTCCAGCATGAACAGCGCACCATGCAGTCACTTTGAGCGGGTGTAATGGCTCCTCGTGCATCACTCGTGGATTTTCGGTGCCCCAGAAGCGATAGTTTTGTTTGTTCACGTACCCGCTGAGGTGGAAATGAGCCTCATCGCTCATTATGATTTTGGTCGAAAAATCGTCCACTTCGTCCTCGAGATTGAGAATGGCTTGGGCGTAGGTTACACGCGTTTGACGGTCGACAGGCAGCAGCTGATGCACGGACTGAACTTTGTATGGGAACATGCGCAGGTCTTTGACCAAAATTCGCCTTAAGGACGACCGGCTGATGGCTAATTGCGAGGCACGGCGTCTGGTCGATGTTTCTGACGACAGCTCGACATCCTCAGCAACAGCGGCGATATTCTCGGCAGAACGGGCGCTCCGGGGCCGGCCACTCTTGGCAGCGTCTCGTGTGGTCCCATACTTTTCAAGGTTGGTGGCCAAACGGCGCAGTGTTTGCGCAGTCGGTGCCGGACGACTGGGGAATCGGCGACGGAATTCGCGCTGCGCCAATACCGCAGACGAATTGTTACGCAAAAAAATAGATACGATTATTCCGCGTTCTTGGGGAGTGTATCGCTCCATGGCTTGTTCACTTGTATTCTACATCTGTCTAGTTCACAAATGTCAAAACAGATTTGACATTGGCCGCCATTTGCAAAAATGAGAGCATCTTCCAATAGGGTGATTTCTTTTGGCCCACCTTGTAGTTATTTAACAGTCTGCTAATTCTAAAACGAGCTAAATAGCAACATGAGCACAGTTACAATCAAACTTTATAGCGGATCAGAATGTAAGGATAAGTCGCGTCGCAATAACTAGTTTTAATAAGACATTACTATATCCACAACGTTTCAGAAATAGACCTAGTAATACTTAATTGTATCCCGGGTTGTAAATCTGTAAAAGAGACGATTGTAATCAATTTCTCAAAAACTGGACTGCTACATCAATTTTTAAATAAATTAAATTCTCGCTTTACCAGTTTCGGATAATAAGGGGAGAGGAAATAATCGTTTTACGTCGTATTTTAAATAAGTCGACTTTATGAAAAGGTGGAAAGTTTTCAATTCGTATGTATAGTATATGCACCGAGTTGAGTTGGCATATTCCACAAAAATAGAACGAGCAGTGGTTATCGAACTAAACAAAAAGTTCAAATATTGCCATCCCTAAGGGTAGAAAATAAAATAAATAGGAAAATGTTACAAAATAAATAGTCCGATTTGCATGTTTTTTTTTTTAATATTATTGGATAAGTTACACCTTGAAGTTAACGACTAATGAAATGACCGACTAAAAAAGAGACTGAAAAGCGAAAAGTAAACCTTTTTGGTGTATTAATGGCTAAGCTCCGAAATCAATAATGTAAGAAATTAATTTTGAGTTGGCGCCAAACAAACAAGGAAGATCATTAAACGGCGTATGGCATTGCCATCATATTGGATATTTGTTTATTTTTATGGCGGTGACTTAAAATCAGTTACATTATTAGTTTAAGAGCGTAGTTATTAATATTAAAAAGGTTTTGTGTTTCCATTTTCAATTTATTTTTCGTCAGTTCATCTTTTTGCTAACCAGTTTTTCTTATTATCTCACAAGATGTATGAAGTATTTAATAGTGTAACATACATTTTTTGTTACGTAATCGTTGCGTATTTATTTTGATTACAGGCGGAGTGACGACAATCTATATGCGTGCGTTGTGTAACGTTGAATCTTTCTGCTGCGAACGCTTCGCTTGGATAAAGGGAGTTGCATCTCTAAAGTCGCCGCTGTCTGGTCACAGCGCGGTCACATTGCCGCCCGCATCTCTCATGTAAACCCTCCTTTATATTGGCAATTATGATATTTGGATCACTGAACAGTTACAATATATTGTTTTGAATATGTATCTATCTTAAATTGAATTTTTTTTCTGGAGGCGAGATTGGACTTATGAAAATGTATAAGTGAGATATTTTTGTAGTATATTTTTTGACATGTGTTCGGACAAATTCTTCAATATCAGTTAAACTTTAAAAAAAACTGTATTTTCCCGCGCTAGTAGCCAAATTAGTATGTTTTCCATACTTACCTAAATGAATCGACTGCATGTATATAGAATATTATGAAAGTGGTGATTTATTCAATTCGTTGTGTATTATTTCGAAAACTTATCACTCACCTTATACAGCAGAGAGCGTATGTCAATAGTAACAAAAAAATTTATACTTTTATAATATTTTAATGAACAATCACAGCATAGTATTTCTTGGTTAAAGTTTAGGTTAATTATCCATCTACATAGTTAATAAAATATAGTATCTGACGAATCAGTGAATATTATTTTATAAAATGGCACTTATTTAGATCAAAGGGTAGTGTTACAATTGTTACACCAATAGTGTCAAATTGTAACAGGGACGAGGGTCAGTTGTAAAATTCAATAAATAGCAATATACCACAAATGAAATTTAAACTTGTCAGTATTTCACACTAAAACATACTAAATAATCAATAACAGTGGCAGTTACTCTGATAAACAATTTAAACACACATAAAATGGTTCATTTCTGGCACGGTAGGAGTGAGCCCATTTATGACAGTCTGTACTTTGTCCACTCTTCTCTACAACGAGTGTCATGGTACTAAATAATCTTTGAAACAATCAATGCAATAATTGTCATTTTCCCTTTCGTCATCTGCATTTTCATTAGTCTTTTTCTGACGACCTGTATAAATTGTATTCCATTGCTGTCAATTGTAACGTGCTACAATTGCACCTACTTGTTGTGTTACATTTGCACCACTATTATCTTGCGGCATTGATAACTCATTTAATACAAATCTATGCTAAATTTGACTGTATCACATACCTACATATGTATAGTGGATGTATGTTTTATAAATTTTACAACTGTACTGTCGTTATATTGTAATATTTTAGTATTACAACAAAATTTGCACGAAATAAACGTTTTTACTTTTTTACGAATACTTCAAACTATCATCAATTTGATGGCGCATGCGTGTGCTGTTTAAGCTATAAACTCGGTCGGTAAAACAGTGTCCGATGTAGCATTGACTGCCACCAAGAGGTACTGCTACACGCCAACAAATATCGTGGAAAAGTAGATGTTAAATTTGTGCCCCTATTTCTATTGACACACCTCTCCTCTGCCTACGGTACGAAGAACGTAACGTAAACGTAATTTTCGTGCCGCCCTTTATCAATTAAACACAATATCCCTCCAACAGCAGGGTCACACATTGTATCAATGTCAAATGACATAGCCATGTTAATTTAGTAAAGGATCACAGTACTAAGCGCCTACACAATTTGATTGTTTATACTTTCAATCGCCTTGCATAAGTTTAAGCGACTGAAGTTAATATATGCAATCATTAAAATCTGTTCAGTTGTTTCGGAGATTAGGCGGCCAAGCAGACAAAGCTTGACACATACAAAAAGTAGCTTATGTTACTCCTTATAATCTATTTTTCATGTCTGCAAAGTTTCCCTGAATTCAGTTCAGCCTTTTCGGAGGTTAGCCGGAACAGACGGACAGACAGACATACACTACGATTCCATATAGTACTATATACTATAGAAATACTTATGTCACTCCTGTCAACATTATTTTTATGTTTGTAAAATTTCATAAAAATCGGTTCAGCCGTTTCGAAGATCATCCCGGACAAACAGACAGACACACAAACAAAAAGTGCATGTTACTCCTGACAACCTCTTTTTCATGTTTGCAAAGTTTCATAGAAATCGGTTTACCTGTTCCAGAGATTAGCCGGAACAGACAGACACTATACAAATTTGTTTATATAGAAAAGTTTTCACGTTTTACTCAAATGAAACAGTCATAAAAATCAACAAATACATTATGCCACGTCCATGTAAATAGACGTAGACAGTAAAATTTTACAAATAAAATGCTGCATCACATTCCTAAACTTAAGAAAATCAAAATAATTTCTAGGAAGTTGTTATATGTAAGATATTTTGTCTTACAGTAATTACCAAAATAAATACGGAGAAAGACAAATTTGATTTGATTTGAATAAAATGTATATATATCCTTTTTCCATACGTGGTAATTACGAAGAGCCTTCACGTTAAAAGGATTCGATTGCACGCACTCTACTTTGCTTTTCTCAGTTTGTAAGTGACAGAACATTTAGCGATGTACCTATTTAACCGTTATTAATCTATGACGTAGGTACTTATAAAACTATTACGTAATAAAATAAGTTCATAACAACTATTTTTTCGTATTTTTATTCGTAAAAACCTACTAACGATAAAAAAAAGATAAGAAGACATAAATTATTATCACATATATTGCATTTTCATGTTTATCGTATGAAGATGGCAAATTGATGTAATTATCATCGAATTGTAATCGGCCAATCTAATGTATGTACTTACTAAACTTGTTTAAAAAATCATATTTTAAATAACTGTTTTAATTCAATATCTTTTAGATTGTAAGGTACCGAACAAGCATTAAAATAAATTTTGCTTTAAAAATACAAATTCATCTGCAAGCATTACATTATTAAACACCGAAAATTACATCGAAATAAGCTTTTGAAGTCAACCCATCTCATTTTAATGCTCTATTATGTCCACTGCATTAAAGCGATTCAAATATACTATTAAAAATCTCACCTTTATTATAGTTTTCGGACACGAAAGTTGAGCTTTTTCGTGTGTTAGATTGATATAAATTTCTTGGAAGTCAATTGATCTAAGACCGTATTACAACTTTAGAGACATTAAGCAAAATATGCATAAAACGCAAGAAATTATCCGTCGTTATTCTTTACGAGAAGGTAACAATAACGGTTTTGACTATATGTTGGCGGTCGAGTTTGCATTCCTGACACATGGGATTTATAGCTGTAACATGTTTGTAGGGAGTTGACATAAAAATATAATTTTTAATTTAATTTTGTGTCATTCGCGCATGTAAACGTCAATAATGTTAGAAAACGGGAATAGTCCGACGGTACAAATTCACATCAACTATCCAATTAATACGCCGATTAATACGACCTGTCAGGAACGCAAGCTCTCGACGGCCGATGTATACTGTAGGAGATTGAACGAAGTTTTTAATCTATGAAAGGTTAAATTATGGCTTTAAGCGCTTTCACAAAAAATGTTCTTGGAACGGTGAGTTCTCAAGGTATTCATCATCTAGCTATTTCAAAGACTAAAAGTAGTTTAGCTAGTTTGACTTTATTAGCATTTTATGAAATGATCCCTTAGCTAATATCTTATGATTAGTCCCAGACTTCTCTGCAGACACCAGATATGTCGCGTTTGAACCCAGGATCACAAGCCGGTTCGGGTTTGAAAAAGTATCTGTTGTTGACCGGAACGAACCAACCGATTTTTAATTTCTTCAAGTCCTAGAACAAAAACTAAATTTCAAAATTTGGTCAAAATTTAGTATTAAATTCATAGTGAATGGGTAATGGATAACTAATCGTGTAAAATAGAGCTTCATTCATTCAACTGCCCTTGGCCCTGTTTTGTTTATTAAAGCACCTATTATGAAATATTAGAAATTTATAAAATCACAATATGACTATAATTACCCTTAATAAAATTATTCATGAATATATTTTGTGTTTTACAGAGAATTTTGCTTTCGTCTGCTCCCATTTCCGCGCCCGTACGATTGCTTCTATAGTTTAGTTTTACGTGCTATCTTTTTAGCCTTTACTCTCTTTTTAGTAGTGATTTATTTTGCATGAATCGAGCACAGGTTAACTGACAAAAATCAAAAATATTTCCTTCGTCATCTACTTATTCAATAATATTGAACTAGTTATAACCCCTCACGAATATTTTCAATATATATGCAATTTATAGAAACAGCCTCATAAATGTATGAGATAGATTCATTATTTTTTCCAATTAATATTACGCTCACTGCTATTCTAATGAAAAACGTTCAAGCACTATTTCAATAGTATCTATTACTTTTTCGTAATATTTTATAACATCTATATTTTAACGACAAAAAAAGATCTGATATCCTCTGTCTATAATTTCACATTCAGTTGGTTTTCCCTACATACTTAGTTCATAATACGAAACATTATTCAAAGAAACATTATACTTATGCGTGTGCATCATTTAAAAAAATGTAAGTATCCAAAATCTAAAATCCAGTAACCATAATATAGTACCAGCCTGGTTTGGACTAGATGACGGATGTTAAATGTCTCAGGTGTTATTACTGTATTGTCCATATTGTCTTACGTAAAGAAAAAAACATAGGTATCGCAAAATATAAATTGAGTAATCCGTTGTTACTTCTTTGATAACGTTTTATCAAACTTCCATTCTGAATATATTCCATTGCACTCACCGACATAATCAATTCGTTTTCAATGATCTGGGACGATATTTCATCAGGAGTGTCTGTCTCCACAACATCCTCGAGCGTATGTGGATGTATGTGTCTTCCATCACTAGAAATAATACAAAACACAACCAAGAACGTACATATTATGAACTTCATTTTATCTACACGAAACATAAAAGTTATCGTTGAAATTTCACGACGTTTTCTAATCGATTCAAAATCGAACTGGTTCTTTAATAGGCGTTTTATCGCATCCTTGCACGTCATGCGTTCCTAGTAATGTATACGTATCCATTTTGTTTACACTAAACACATAGTGGTGGCGTGGTCGTCGGTTTACTTTGAGGTTTACGCGTCATGGGATGGTTGATTTCCCTGGTAACACGTGTAAATATTTATGTATATTGTACGTCATAGATTCGCTTTCGAGAATATTTAAACGACCGGCGAATATACCAGCTGCTATTTCATTCGCCTTACAAAGAATATCCGAGACAGTTAAAGGTTTTATATAAAAAAAGTACTAATTGACTAGAAGCCCTCTTCTGCGTTTACCGCCTAACCACTCATACTCTAGCTAGCTCGTGTAAGATGGCGAGTTTCAATCCCCGCGAGGTCACCGCGCGCCGACCTTTACTCCCGCGAAATCCCCGCGCGCGTCAAATATTTGCTCTATGAGTTATATAGACCACTTTTTATCCTCGTTTCGGAAATACTCAGCTCCATAGTAGCTTTTCCTGTTTCATTCTCTGGCATTTCTAAACAGAAGCATTTAAAAATCTAAGAAACAAACTCTCTTTGGTAAATATTGATTAACATGTTCAAGGAAAGTAGGTTCCAGTAACCTCAAAACATTTTCGGAACAATCACGAAAAGTCGCTAAAACAAAAAAAAAATGTGCTATATGCGTTCATATAGCACATAGCTGCAATAATAAAAATAATAATGTCTTGGACAATTCATACACGGTCACCAAGTCCCAAAACCAAAATGGGTGGAACCTGTACTATGGATAATATATAGACAACTGTTAAAGGGTGTACAAACTTATAGAGCGTCTAGAGCTTACCCACGGAGCAGTTAGCCAGTGGAGAATGCATGAATACATTTTTCTTCGCTACACACTCACCAAATTATGGCGGGGGACGGGACGGCCTAGAGAGCTGTGATTGGAGAGCTCAAAATCAGAATTTGATAAAGGAAGCATATGTTTGGCGATCTATATTGCCCCCGCAAGCGCAGTCAATTGGTTTGGAACTAAACGAAAATTTTCAACTGAGCATATGGCGCAAACTAACGGTTACCGAGAAAAACATTTTAAAAGTTTCATTTTTTTCTAATTTTTTACTTTTTGTTTAGTTCGGTAAGCTCTACACGCTCTATAAGCGTTCTACGTTCAGCCGAACATCAGGTACATATATCTTTTTATAATACGTACATATATAGATATTTTACACCCAGGCACTGAACAAATAATCTTGTTTATGTACACAAATATTTCTCCAGGGCGAGAATCGAACCCGCAATCTTTAGGTAGTCGACTAGAACAATCGGTCAGTCTCGGACTGACTACGGAATTCTACACTGCGCTTGGCCGGCTTTTTTTGGATTGTGTGGTGTATCGTTTGAAATGACTTTAAGAGAATTTTAAAAAGAAATATATTAAGGCAAAGTTGTTTTACTATATATTTTAAAATGTTAGTAGTTAGTAGTAGTAGACATGCAATAGCTTTTTGGTTAAATGAATCTAGATTCCAGCTTCCTTCTATACGTGGATAAAGATAATTATAATAAAACGCTGTTTTTGATAGAATAGTGGCTATACCCTAAAAATTAAGGCACTTATAGCTCTTATGTACTTTGCATTTCTGTGAGCTTTATTATCTTGAGATGTGTTTAGTATGTTTGATTGACATATTTAACAATATTTACCATTTATAGATTAATTAATAATAATAATACTATCTGGGTCATCCCACACTATTCCATCTAGTCAAATATAACGCTTGCATTATGGCATAGACAACTGATATAAATACTTAAATATTCTACTGATTGAGCGTGTAGAGCTTACCGAACTAAACAAAAAATTTGAAATAATATAGTTTACATTTATTTTATTTTACAGAAAAAAATCTAACTTTCTGAAATATAGCCGAATGTCATTCTCCGAGGTAACTGATATGAAATACGTTCAATGAAAAGGTCACCTGCCCAGCCCACAGTTTTCGACCGATTCCAAAAAATTTCCAAACGGTAGACAATCTATCTGCCTCCGAAGTTTTTTCATTATTTCGATACTGGCATTCGTTTTTTAAATCATCAACTTTTTGTCCGAAAAATCGGGATATTCGTCTTTTTTTCACCATTCTGAATTTTACGAAAAAAGTTAGAAACCGATTTTAGACAATTTGGTATCATACAATGCCCTAACAAGCCCCTGCAACTTTGACATCTCTGCCTTTCGTCTACCATCTCCCCCACGAAAACGGTCTGAAATACATTTTCGATGTTAAAAATGAAACGTTATTTATTTCGACAAGAGATCAATTGAGCCAGGAGCGAATACATTTTATGTAATTCATTAAAAAGTTTTTTCGAATAATTTTCATTTCGAAACCTTTTTTCCGCGATGCATGTCATAGTGGACGTGCAAACGTAGCTTGCAATGAGGACGCACGTGTCCGTATTCGTAGATCCATGTACCAGGAAATCAACATGTTCATTTAGTTGACGATATAATTCATGTGTCATCTGATGCACCAAATTCTTTCAAGTGTCCTAATAAACAGGCGGCAATAAAACAGCTACCAGTAAGGCAGAATTTTATTGAAAATACATAAACATTTAAAGCAATATAATAATATTTCAGTAAACTTTAAATTCAGCTTTACATTATATAACTAACTCTTATTAATAAGATTTAGAATGTTATAGGTATTGAATTTTATATGTTTCCATAATCCCCGGTCGCCTATAAAGTTGGCAAACCATGCACATTTATTGCCTCGGTGGTGGGATCCCATAATTGTATCGAGGAACATGTGGTGTCAGTTTCCCGCGTAAACTACTTGGTGAACTTTCCAACAACATTGGTATAGCACAATCCTTTATAGCATTCGGAAATACAGCAACTATAGATCCTTCAACATTTGTAATGCCAGCTTTGTAATTTGGATTTTGTTGCCGTATATACGGCCATGGCATCGTAGGTAAAATATTCGGCATTATAGTGTCATGTAAAAGTTGTGCAAAAGCTGGATTTTCGCTCAATCCCCTGTCCATTTTAGGAGCTCCTCGTAAATACGTATCTATGGGTATTTTTGACCCTAATTGACCATCTCTATAATATGGGTTTGGGTCATGTATATAGCTTGAAGCATATGTTTCAGGCAAAATTATATAAGGAACATTGTACACGACTGGGTTCTGAACATGTTGTAGCATGTCATGTTTCAATAATCCATGGGTAGGTGGTAGGTGGGGGCTCGATAAAAGATTAAGGTAATTATGATTTGGAAAAATAAAAGGTCGCTTGCTATGATATAAAGGTTTCATACTTGGTTTCCCTTCCAGTTTATTAAAGAGAGATCCATCACCGTCTTCTTTTAGAAATATCGGGAGATGAGCACTTGAATGAAACTTTTGAGCGCCTCCAAGGTTATTGGTTCCCTGACTCTTAATATGATGATTACATTTTTGTTTTTTACCTGAACGAGATACGTTTTCGTTCTCACATGTTTCTTCACCATTTCTGTCGTCACTATGGCCTACGGCTTGGAAATCAACTTGAACAGAAGGTGGTGTGCTTGATTTTTCTATCGGTGCAGCACAAACAACTCGCAGTGCCGCAACACAAATTAAAAGTGTGACCGCTTGCATCGTGACGCATGAAATGAATGTGATCTAAATTATATTTTAACATTTAAGATCCGCTGATACAATTTCATAAATCAGCATTCTGCATACTTACCTGACGTCAGAGGGAGGCAAAGCGGTCATACTTTGAATTTCCCAACGCGATCGAAACACGTTTCGTTTCCGTACCTTTGATTATATAATGTCTGAATGGACTCTCGCATTAATATATAATGTCGCAAATACAACTTTATATACTTGTGTGTGACTCAAGAGACGACATACTCTTGCTACGCCATATTAACCATGGATAAACCGTCTCTTGTGCGTGAATTATAACCGAACAGTTAGGTGATATTTTTGTCTATGTTTTTGATACCGACTCTCTATCCATACATTATATATTCAAACCTTCTACACTATTTTTGTATTTCATTTTTTGTCTATGTTTTTGATACCGACTCTCTATCCATACATTATATATTCAAAGCTTCTACACTATTTGTATTTCATTTTTATACCTTGAGTTCTGTTTCGCCGATATAAAGACAATATTTTTCAATTGTACCTACGTTCTTATATCTAGCCGTTTTCAATTTTAGGCGATAGTATTTTGAATGTACGCGAAGACTGGATTTGATTCCCATAAAATAATGTTGGTTGTCGGAGTATATAATTATTATGTTATTCATACAGAATGATCATCTTTATTTGGTGGTAATGCAGTCGATTATATTATATTCAGCAGTTAAGAAAAATAATATTATCTGAATCATAAGCACTTAATTTCAACAAATTAAATCAATTCATATATTAAACGTTAAACAATAAACAGTTATCATGCAATGGGATTACTGTAGGTAATATCAAGTTCAACTAAAATATAAGTGAATGAAAAATGTACACAAAAGTACATAAAGCTACTTACATACGGAACCTGTCACAAAATAAATATAAGATAAATGATAATTAACGCAAAGGTAAATTATTTAATCGAGTAGATGAAATCAATGTGATCGATGACAAGTTTCATTTTTCAAAGTTACTTATCGCCTTAACCGTTGATGTTGCTGTTTTTCAGTTGAATAACCTCGGTTACCTTGATTGCGAAATAAAGTTTTTTATTTGTAAATTATTGGGTGCAATCGTAACGTAAAAACCCAAGTAGCCAAATTGTCCTATAAAACAAAGATTATGCAAATATAGGTACGTTTTCTAATGCTAACTATGTTGCATAATAATGTTTAAAAAGAATGTTTAACAGAAAAGCTGTATAATGTTTTGGTTGAGTAATTATTTACAAATTTTTCACTAAGCGCTAAAATACAAGAAAACAAGAAAGCTTTCAAATGACTTTTGAGTTATCTAGAAATTTCTCGAATTTTTTTCGAATTTTTCTTAAATTCAAAAACTTTCTATAGTCTAATATTGACATGTGTCTAGAATTAATTTCACTATACTCTGACTGCAAAATGGTTCTTTTCAGGAAAGGTTGTTGTCATTGTCGAAATTTCGAGAACTAACGCGAATAATTTTTTTTGTAGTTACTAAAACTTTCCACAACAAATACTCCACACAATTATGGAAGTAGCAGAAACATTGGTTTAGTATAACAAAGTCATAAACCAAACAAACAGACAGACTGACGACGATTTTTATATAATTGCACATGAGTGCAGAACAAATACCATACGCAGTTATGGAATTCATACCAAAATTAGTTTAATATAACTCATATTAAGACCGAATAGACAGGCTAGAGGTTCCAAATCCAAAAACCAACATCTTTCGTAACAAATACACTCCGCAATAGTGAAAATCACTTCAAAATTGGTTTAACATACTCGACTTACGTCCGGACAGACAAACAGAGTCCCACCATTCTATATAAAATAATAAAAATAAAAAATAAATTAAGAAGGCTTTTGTTTCTCGTATAAACATAATACAAAAGGCAGCGAGTTGCACCAAAAGATATAACGTACGAACTACGTACATCGCATAAAGTAAAAATTGACAACTATACTTCGATCAGAACGATGATGTCTTACTCGTCAGCCCTTGATTATACCAGACACGAAAGTCATCATCGTTCTGATCAAAGTATATCTGCCAATTTTTACCTTATACGATATACGTTTGCGTTATCTCTTTTGTTGCAACTCGCTGTAATTAGGAATAAAAATTAGTTACACAGTTTGTTTATAAATCTTCCTAAGAATGTATTTTAAGATGATTTTTGACTTTCTCATTTGCGACTGTAATCTCCTAGCCTATGAGTAAAGATTCAAATGTAATTTTATGAAATATGTCGTATTTAACTAATTCACGAAATTATCAAAATAGCGCCTGTTATATTTTAAAAGCAAAAAAAAATGCTAATAGAATGTAACAGGCGTTATTTCATATGTTTAGATATTTTTGTAAAATTCATGAGTTTTATTCATGTATACATAAAAATACCTATAGGGCAATTATTTAAAGTACATAGCATTATGATTTAAAATTGTTTAGAAAAATATTATTATAAACGTCATTTTGTTCCAATTATTTTTTTTATGAAAAAACGCCAATTTCATCGGGTTGCTGAATTTTAAGAATTTTCAAATAATAATCTAATACACATATTATAATCAAAAAAATGCGTCTGACATCTAGAAGTACAACTTTTCCAAAACCAAAAAGGAATTCTTATTTTTAGCATAATAGTTCAATAACTGCGTATCATTTCTACCAATAAGCCTTGTTTTGCACAAAAAAAAAGACACGATTTATAAATAAAAGTAGTTTACTTAAGAATACTTTGGTAATTCATTGTTATGTATAATTATTAATAAAATATATAATTCAAGAAATCAATAAATTAAATTGAATAAATAAATAAATAATAGCAAACAAATCATTAAATAAAAATAAATAATTTTAAGAAACAGTCATTTTCCCGTTATTGGAATTGGTGATTGCATTATTGTTGGAGTTTGTTTCTTTGTTCATCCTGTAAGCAGGCGCAGTATAGCCACTTGGGTGTTTGACCAAGCTGCCTGAAACTATTGATGGGGAACAGCTCATCAGGATCGGGATAGCACAGCCTCCCACTTTAGCATTGGGAAAAATCCCTACGGCTGGACCACCAGCTTCGGCCCCAAGACCTGCTCCAGATACAAGCCCATCAATGTGGCCATAGCCATAACCTCCATAAGCTCCTCGAGCAGATACAGGCGGTATTTTCGATTTCCATGCAGCGTCTTTCCCAGATTTTAGTAGATTTGACATTCTCTTCATAGCCATCATTCGAAAAGGTGAGCTTTGTGGTAAATTGTCTGTTGACTTAGATGTTTGCGGGGCCATTGTTGTGCTTGCTTTTTCTTGTGTCGCTTGAATAGTGTGCTCTATTACAGCTTCGTTTGGTTCCACGTTCATCAATGTTTTCTCAGCCTCTTTGTTTAATGATCTGATAGGCAGATCTGCTGTCTGGGTAGCTTTATGGCCATCAGCTTGGTTGTTGGGAATCTTGACAGATTGTTGAATAGATTCAGCCATCTTCATTGTATTTGCATCTATTAATTTGTTGTTTGACATCATATTGTTTTCTGATACAATAGGATGCCTTTGTTCATGGGATTTCCCATGTTCTTCTTTATCTTCAGATAGCTTTAGACTCATAGACTTTAGCTGTGGATTCTTCAAACTTCCCTTATTGTTCGTTTTTGGATTTAATTCAGATAAAACATCCTCATGACTTTCGATTAATGAGTTTATTGGTGCTTCATGTCCAGCATTCTGTACGACTGATTCTATCACAGGCTTATCCTCATTTGAATCTAAATTCATTGGTGATATTTCCATATTCTCATTCTTCCCATTCTTCGACATAGTATTTTTTGCAGACATTCTTTTTAAATCTTTGTTTTCTGAATTAGTACTATCTTTTACTAGATTTTTCGTGGCGTCGTTTGATGCTTTTTGGTCTTCATTAATATTGGAAGAAAGCTTTTGTGTTGTCATTCCTTGCGAATCTTCATTTTGCGCATTAGTAATTTTAGTATCCATTAAATTCATGTTTGCAGTTATGCTTGAACGCATAATATTATCTGGGGACATAGCACTTTCGCTTTCTTTTACAATAGATTTAGATTTGGCACCAGCTTCTAGATCTGATTTACTGTTGCTATCTCCGTCAGGAGACATAATTTGTTTTCCCCGTTGAACCTCTACGCTCTTCTCATCGTTCGTTTGGTCATTTATTGAATTGTTATGTTCCAGTTGATTGATTTCACTCTTCTGTAAATTTTCTATTTCACTTTTCCAATTTGCAAGCCTTACTTTTTCCGACTTGGTTTTTTCAATGCTTTGTTCTACTTGTTCAATGGCTTGTTTAGCTGTTTCAATATTTTTGTGCAAAATTTCAGTATCAGCATTTTTTCCTTTAGTACCGATGTCACCAATTTCACGTTCCATTTTATCGACAGCTTCCTTAACCATTCGTAAACTCTCCTCCACTGTATCTGACGGTTTCCACATTGCCATTCTTTCACTAGCCTCGAGGTCGGTGTCGCCTAAGTGCACTTTCTTCGCAATGCACGACTTTAATTGCTCGTTTTCATGATCACAATTCAGTTTCCCTTCGTCCGATATTCCTTCACTCGTATCGCGGTAATACCCATGATGATGGTGAGTGTACACTGGTTTGTGAATTATCACCGGTTCCTTAATAAGCTTATGGTGAGTTCTTCCGAAAGTTGAACCGAATCCGAGCCCAGAGTTGACGGGATTAACGTGATTTACCCCACCAAATGAACCAAAATTACCTCTGGCAGGTATTCCACTATGCCCCGACAGTAAACCGAACGTAGGCGTTTTTTTCTCCCGTGTCACATTTTCGATCAAATCGTCCGACAGGCTTATTAACCCATCGGGGTTAGTTGGAGCCGCCCAGACAAACGTTGAAAGAGTACACAACAGTACTAATGTCTTCATCTTGAGATGTTACCGACTGATTTGATGTCTGCTATGATCTCGGATGAGTATTTATACTAAATTTATAACAAAGAATTTGTCCGGATATAATAGAAACAAAAAGAATACGTGCCCACGCGAGGCCACGAGAATGCTGCGGTGGCGCCTTCCGCGGCAATTTCTCGAATGTTTGAAATATTTTTTAAATACCTGACTTTAATGATTATTTTAGCACGTACTATAAAAAATCCCAGTTTTTATTTTTACTTTCTGTTTCTTTATTATTATTTTTTAGGATATTCGCCATAATAATATATATTCTCCAAAAATTTCAAGTGGCTAGTATAACGGGTTAAAAGATATCTTGGAACGGACGGATATACGGTGCCGGCTTAGTACGTCCCGTTAGCACCATTTGAATTCGGAATCTTAAAAATTGCCAACATCAGATTTCCAAGATCACAAACAAGGTGCAAATTCCTCATGTTGAAAATGGAGACGACTTCCTATAAATGTTGAAAATGGAAATTTGAGCAATGCCTTAGAGAAATCCATCATATAAAGGTCCATCCATGTACCTAAGTACTTTCTTTCTTCGACTCATCTCGCTTTTGTCCGATTAAAATATCTTATTTAGAAAGAAAGTGAACTGTGTTTCTATCTATATGAAATGTCAATAGAAATAAGCTACTAAATGTTAAACTAAATCAAGCAGTTAAATGTTGACATTTTATTATTATTATTTTATTTATTTTTATTTAAAAATTAGATGCAAATTTTTGTATGTACATCACTAGAAAGAAAAGGTTAGTTAATTCAACAACTACGTGTGGAACTCTTGTTTGAAAACTATACGTCTCATTTTACCTTGTATCCAATAAAATCACTGACTGAACTGACTGAAAATCTATTCCTTGTTGAGTTTGTATTTAAATTACGGGTTCCGTAGAAAATTAATTCTTGTTTTGTCTAAAGTTCCACATCGAGAAACAGCATTCTAATGCATTGCATAATTTTTTTTTATTTAGTTGTATAATACAAAAGTATATTCTGATTCATTTAATAATAAAACATCTGGCAATTTTTAAAGTAATTTAGACATACAAAAAATATAATGTTATGAAATCTTTTTTTTAAACAACCTTTATTCATAAAAAAATTAAAAATAATGATCAACTTTAGAAGCTGAAAAACTGTTAACATTTTAAATACCTATATTATATATTTTTAAAACTTGATGCGGCAAACGTCATGCAAAGTGAGGGTGAGGGTATCATTTCACACCTCCATTTCACATTTGCTATATTAATACGGTCTTAATGACATCGAAACTTGTACCGTAATGTTGTATTTTACATTACAGTACTAGGCCTTTTTCTTCACTTCACTCCACTTCATTAGCTCATTTTTACCCCACTGCAGGACCTTAAGACTCCCCCAGGGTAAGGGGAAACTTGGAGCTTAAGTCCACCACGCCACTCCCCTGCGGGTTGGGGATTGAAACGACCGCTATTTATTGACAGCGCCCGGGACCGACTGCTTAACGTGCTCTCCGAGGCACGGAGTCAGTGATAGTTATGTACTTAAGTCAGAAAAACTCACTGATACACGCCCGGATTCGAAACATGGCCCTATGGCCTTATGAACTTGAGACAGGTTCGTTCCGCTTTGGGCTATCATGACACAACTTGACCTTTTTACTTTACACCAATCAGAAACTATTATTCTGTTTGTAACGCATGCGTAAACCGCAAAAAGCAACCCACTCGTGTCCTTAGCTCCCGCCATTATTACATTTGAAATATCTACTTAAATTTAATCGCAAATGTATTGAAAAACGTATGATGCTCGTACTTAGTAAGCTGGCTATTATAATCATCAGTTTATTATAAGAACTCGGCTTCGCCTCGTGTCTATAAACACCTCAACTATAATATGCTGGGTACCGTACTTACATCATAATGTACTATAAAAAGAACAGAAATTATTATTGATTTTTATCTACTTGAGAGACTAAAGGAACTGAAAGGCCAAAAATTTAAAGATGATGTTGTAGTACACGCTGAGCAGGATTTTTTAGGTGATCAGAATTTCTTAGGAAGGATTTTTTAAATAAAAAATATATATTAAATACATGACACTAAAGAATGTCTGTCTATATTGTAAATAAAAAACATTTAAAATATGTAAATTTCGTCATACTCAATCTTACCTCTTTTTGAAAACCCCTCGTATGTATCTACATTATCTGTTTACACAAAAATCATTAACGTATACGGACCGTCTTGGCAAGCTGTTAATATCACAAGATTGATATCTTACGTTCCGTACACATTAAAAAATTATGTTTTTTATCTACATGGAGTCCACAGAATGGACTCCATAGAGTCCTGCCACATTCCAGAAGTAATTTTGGATTACGTCCAATAGTGAGGCAAACGACATTCTTTAAAAACAAACCAATAAAGTTCTATATTCTCGGTCAATATTCATAAATATGTACGTTTCGTCCAATATCCAAAGAGAAAACCTTATGTATGGCTATCTACCTACGCTACGCAATTACTAGAAATCAGAAAAAACTCAGTGTCTAAACTAGTCATATCGGATGCGGCTAAAGAACACAGCCGGATACTGTTTTAAAGACTGTGTGATTTTTTTTTATTATTGCATTTTGCAAATCAGTATGTATATAAAGTGTGACGCCCTGCAAGGGCATAGCAATTTTAACATGTGTTATTTTTATGCCTAATGGTTAATTTATATTAGTGACTAGCGACCGCCCGCAGCTTCGCTTGCGTAGACTACAAATTCCTGTTATAGGTACTATTAACGTTCGAGATGGTTTATACGTACTTTTTGCTGGAACCAATTTTGGTCACACCCATTCAAACTTTCAATCTTCATTCCCCTTCCACCCTTTAAAAAACCGATACAATTTTTCATCTCCCGTTTCCCACCCTTGACATGTGCAAATCTAAAAACCCTGAAACACGTCATTATTTAAGTCCCTCCATTCACATCCTTAAGTTTGAAATTTCTAAAAAAGGCTTTCTTAACTTAATGTTCACGTTATAAAATAACCTTATGTTCCAAATTTAAGCTTCCTAGACTTAGTACTTTCGGCTGTACGTTGCTAGATCAGTGAGGACAAACGACAGACAGATAGACAGACAGACAAACACAAAAAGTAGCTTATGACACTCTTGACAACCTTCGTTTACGTCTGCAGTTTCATTAAAATCTGTTCAGCCGTATTGGAAATTAGCTCGAATAGACAGATACACGTACAGACAGACAGACGGACAAAAAGTAACATTTGTTAGTTTTAACGACCTTCTTTTCATACTTGTGATGTTTCATTAAGATCGGTTTAGACAGATGGACGTACAGACAGACATACAAAAAGTTCTGTATGTCACATATGGAATTATATATGTAAAGTTTCATCAAAATCGGTTAAGCCGTTTTGGTCGAAGCCGATTTGCTCGAATAGACAGACAGTTCGTTTTCATATATATAGCCTATAACCCTCAGCTAGAATCAGGCTATCAAAGGCAAAAAGAATTTTTTAAATCTGACTGGTAGTTTCAGAGATTAGCGCATTCAAACAAACAAACAAACTCTTCAGCTTTATAATAAGTATTTCTATTATATAGATTAATAGATTATAAGATAATAAGAAAATAAGATATTACTAAAAACCGTATCAAAGTCTATTGGTTTGGAAGTAAAAAGTTAACGAACAGAGGCCGACAGCGAATTTATTTTCCCCCGCTATAGTTTTCGAAGTTCGATAAAAACTGCTAAGATATTAATTTAAATTGTATGACTTAAAGGGCAATTATAATATGCATGAAATGCTTAGGACAACTAACGTATTTAATTTTATAAGGATTTAAATCACGTATAAAAAACATCTTCGCAAATAGTATATTATGTTAGAACCAATTTGACTGTCATAAAAAAGGTTATAGTAAGCTAACCTTAAAAAATACACATATGCTGTCGCGGACTTTTGGTTAGAACTTTTAAAGGGGAACAATTCCGTAATACATGATTTTTGCTTAACATCAACCGTTTACGCAGCGCGCGCGACGAAAGCTCTCAAAAGGAATAATTTTTCCAGTTTTTGCAACATTTTTCATTGATGCTCCACTCCTATTGGTCGTAGCGTGATGTAGTATAGCCTATAGCCTTCCTCGATAAATGTACTATCCAACAAAAAAATAATTTTTCAATTTGAACCAGTAGTTCCTGAGATTTGCGCGTTCAAACAAACAAACAAACAAACTCTTCAGCTTTATAATATTAGTATAGATATTTCAGGATAACCCGAAATTCGGAAATAAAGGTCACGAAAAAAGCAGAATGTTATATCAACTGGTACTATAGTTGTACTTATAGAGAAAAGAATCGTTTTAAGAAAACGAGTATGTTGATAACGTAATTTTTACTAGAATTCAGAATAGAGAAATTATGACTAGGCATAGAAAAATTACACGTGTTAATTTTTGATTCTAGTCCAATTAGTCATGCTATAATGAGGTGGCCTCAATTTAATAGGTACTTTGCATCCAAACAATTAACTGATTATATGAAAATCAATTCAGTCATCGCTTTATAAATTACGTTTTATGTTAAGGTTCTGTAAATATTTGTTTAATTAATGCACTGATTAATAATCAATTTAACATTTATCGACTTCATTACCAACTAATCCGTTTTTATTTTTGATAATATTCATGCCAATTAAAAGATCGTTTCCAGCGATCACCACCGCCTATACGACCACTCTTCTGGTGTCAGGCATAAATAGATTTTGTATTACCTACACATGTGTAATACTTATGTAACCTGCTATTGATTATAACAAATTATTGAGAGCTATCTACGAGTATAGCAAAAAGATATATTTTTCAAAGTTAAATGTCTTCTTTATTTTACATTATATTTATAGGTTTTCCTAGTCGTGCTCTGCGGAATCATGAATAAATAACTTAATCATCATTTAACAGTTCGAAATAAATTGCACGTTCATGAAAAGTGCTGAATGGCAACGAGACCGAGGCCGTACGTGATCCGAAAACCTGAATTCTTTCGCGTCCGCCTAGAATCTGCCTCCCTCCGGTTCCGAGTGTAAATCGTTTAAATACGCCAACGCTATTGAGATTTTACACAAGAGCTTCCCAACAAGCATAGCCTCATCATGAAGAACATCGCACTGTTTTTTGCTCTCTGCGCTGTGGCCTTCGCGGCTCCCACCACCACACCCAACGCTGATGCCGAACAATCGTGGTTCCTGAAGCAAGGAAAATCTACTCCATACGGCGCCGTCAATGGACCTGCGCCGTGTGCTAGCGCCGCCGGGCCGATCGCTTTTTACTTGCCACAGAGTCTAGGCGGCCTTCATTACCGAGCTGAATCCGGTGACGAAAACCTGGAACATGGTTTGGCTCGCTCCTACGATGGATATGATGGAGCCACATTAGGCGGTGTGGCACCCGCTACCCACGGGTCCGCCGTCGGTGTGTTCCCTCAGGCCCACCTCAGTGGCTGTGCCGTTCCACTGCTGCTGAGCTGCTCGCCAAAAGTGATTTCAGGCCACCTTGTGAAATCACACTCTTATGGGTCTTATTCCGCCCCGAGCTACAAATCGAGCGAACCAGAAGCGAAAAACGAACAGAAGATGAAGGAAGCGTCTACAATGGAGCATAAGACATGGGTTGACGCCGATCGGTCTTCTGAACTCGTTACACAGCACTCTGTGGCTAACCCGCACCATCATCACCATATAAGTCATGAGATGGATACGGACCGTAGCATGGGTCATGTGAGCCACGAGATGGGTCATATGGGCAATGAAATGACTCATTTCAACCACGATATGGGTCATATGGGCCACGACAACAGTCATATGAGCCATTTGAATCACGACATGAGACACATGAGTAACGACATGGGTCCTATGGAATCCAACATGCACATGCAAGGTGCTATACAAGGTACCATGCAAGGTGCCATGCAAGGGGCTATGCACGGAGCCATGCACTAAATACCTCATACCGTCTGAGTTAAATACTAAAGCTCAGATTACATTGTTGTAATATGTATTTTGTATAATAATATTTTTTTACTTTTATATGTCAATAAAAATATTTAAAAACTTTTTTTTTGTATTTTATCTGGTTTGAACACTGAGGCCATATTGTAATATGGGCACAAAAAGGGATTTAAATATGAAATTGCCGTTTTAACGTACTGGCCACTTTGAATTAAAATTAAACTTGCATGGAGTTGAATATCAAAGTGATACTTTTTTTTTTACACGAAAACATCTTTTAAAGCATAGAGTAAACTTTGACAGCAACTTTTATGCCTTAATAAAGGCTGTGTAGGAGTTATTGTAATTTTATATACTTTAGCAATTTAGGTACTTTTTAGTAGGGAATTACAATCGTTACCATTTTGACAAAATTTCACAATACTCATTAATGTCTTCCCAAATTATAAACTTTTGTTCATATGTATTATATCAATAGGTAATGTGCAACTTTTTAATCACTTCATACAATTATTCGCATTTGTGAACTCGGGTACATTCGACAACAAAGATTTTATAAATCTAGGTTTCAGACTGTTGGTTGCACTGCTTGCGTCCACTAGTGAGTAGAGTAGAATTTTGAAAACCTTAAGTTCATACTGCTATGAGCCACTGGAAATAAAATATTGTTTATGTGCCCACTGAAGATGAGTGGATCTACAAGAAATATATTAATTGCTACCATAAATTATTAAACCAAGTTTTCTTTCTCATTTTGGTTCGAGACTATACGCTGACTACGAATTGCTCGTCCTATAGTGGGCCATGTAAAATTTTATCAACACATTATTTTTATATTATCTTTAGAAAATTTAGGTCAAAATAAGAAACCAACTTTATTTTTAAGGCTCATTATTTTTAAAGTGTTTGACAAAAAATATTTGTGGGGCGCTTGATATAATTTTTCTGAATTTTTCATCGCCAGCTAAATTCAAAGGTGTATTACAAATACTAAATTAAAATAGATCCATTTGTTTGGGAGGTACAAGGCCACAGACAGAGACACACAGTCACACCCTCTATGAATTCCGCATACGGTATATACGTAGGTAATACGTAGGTAAGTAGGGAAAACGCTAAAAAAATGAAAATTATAGATGAAAGATTATAACAAAGATAACTAAAGATAACCTAAGCGGGTCAAATGAATTGTTTGTTTAAAAATATCAAGTAAAGTAAAAGTAATTATTACGACGATGTTATCTAACAAACAATTTGAGAAATTTTCGGTTAAAGTTAAAAAGAGAAATTAAGTTAAACACACGTTTTAATTACCACTTATTGAACATTGGCTATACACATGACATGTAATTTGATTTCTGCAAAATACTTTAAATTATATTATTATCATTATTTGTTATATCAGTTTCAAGAGTTCTGCTGTGGGGACACGCTGCCAATGTGAATACAATTTTCGTGTTGCTGAAGCGAGCTGTTCGAGCAATTTATAAACTAAAACCTAAAGTATCACTTAGAGACAAATTTAAGGAAATTAATATGATGACGTTGCCGTCTCAATATATATTTGAAAACATGATGTAGGTACGTAAAACAATTTTTATATTATTTAAAAAAACCACAGATCTTGCAGTCCCGCAACCATCGGTTTCATTGAAAATGAACTTACTCAAATCCGATTTTCACAGATTATTTTATTTCATTGCCACGATTTAAACTGCAGCCTCTGATATCCTTAAACGTTTTGAACTCGATAATGAAGCATTCGAACGAATGCAGGCCGAAAGGCGATGACCGTAATGTTAACAAGTTCCCGATCGTCCATAAAATCTAACATGTGATTTTTGGTCTCAAACTGTAGCTACCGACGCCCTCTAACCTTTTGTATAACACTTTGAAGCGATCCGACGAATATCCTCTGAAATACAGTAACTTATATCCGCAAACACCAGCGATCGACCAAAAAATCTCATCTTTCGGAAATAATTTCTCTTACAATTACCAACCGATTTCCAAAAACTTGGTCTCAAACCGTAGCTACGTTAATGGCTGAGATACTGAGATGGCCGTTCTTGCAATATTTTGGATTTTGAAAAAAAAATCCGAAAAAATCCCGATTTTTTTACATTTTCCAATTTTTTTCGGAAACTACCAAACCGATTTCCAAAATTTTGGTATCACACGATGCGCAACTAAATTATTGAACTTTTAAGACCTTAAAATCTTAGTTAGATCCACAGCTAGATCTCATACCCTCGGAATTATGGCTAAAAATGCGTCTCTCGTAAAATGGATTTGATAGTCATTTTCAATGACAAAATTGTGATCTGCATAATGTCAACACAACAAACAAGCATAAACTTGCTAACCATGTCAGCCACCTCAATAAAATCACAAAATCTTTTAAAGGGCAATGTATACGCTTTTACAATAAGATCCCAGTTGACATTCAAGATCTACCCCTTGACAAGAATAAAACGAAAGCTTTATGCAAAAGCTTATTATAAAATATCAGACTACTTAGATGAGAAAAATCCTTGGGTGTAAGCCGCTCGCCTATCAGTTTGTTTCAATAATATTATTCTTTAAGCATTTATTGTTAAAATTTTATTTATAATTTTGTTAAAAAGAGCGTCCCTCAGTTTCTTGCGTATTCTTCTGAGAGGAACCAGCATTCTTGAATGCGCCTTTGTGGTGACGTTCTTCCACAAAGTAATAAAATTCACTCTTATGACGTATTTAAAGATTATGTTACATAACTACGAAATAAAGATATTTTGATTTGATTTGATTGTGAATGGAAAAAAAAATTCTTCCCAGGAAGCAGTACAAAATGCCTTCACACAGTTTATGGAGTCCAGGTCCCCAAATTTCAATTAGATGGCAGAAATGTAGAGACAACCATGATAATACTTTTATTAAATTAATATATTTTATCTTACAAAAAAAATTGTTTTAATTTTTCAGAACGAATCATCAATTTCATGCTTTATAACCCCTAATAGGTACGTTACGTAATTTAAATCATGGTTAAGCCTATTAGCGACAAAATACATCTTATATTTAGTTTACAAAAAAAGAAAAATAAAGTATGCCTTGAAAGTTGTCAGGCCTGCTGAATTATTTCAATGAATTTTGTATATAAACATCAACATATATTTTTTAAATTATCAATAAATACATGTGCAAAAGTATTAAACTTCTGGAATCTACCTATCACTGGCAAGTTCGATTTAACGTGGTATAACATAGTAACGAGAAAGCCACTAGTTTTAAAGCGTTACCTCTGCTCTGCGGTGTAGAACTTACGAGCTTTACCTCTTTATAATATTAGTGTAGATCACCTTCCACGTATAGGTTAGGTTTAATCAAACCTCATTTGCAAATTACTGTATTTTTTAGCTATTATGAACATAAAAAATAAAAACTTATAACACATCTTTGTCATACAAATTTTATAATTTTTTTCGAAATAGGTATGGACCAATTTTCAAAAATTTTATACCATACAATGCATTGTGAGCTCCTGCATCTTCTGATACTACTGCCTTTCGTCTACCTTTATAACTTTCTGAAATATAGCCGAATCTCACCCTCCGGGGTAACAGATCTGATAATCATTCAAGGAAAAGGGCACCTGCCCAGCCCACTGTTTTCGACTGATTCCAAAATTCTTCCATCCTATTTCTTTTTCCAAGCGGTAGACGATCTAGTTGTTGTTTTTAACTTTTTCGATATTGGCTTTCGTTTTCGAAATTATCAACTTTTTCGTCCGAAAAATCGGGAAATTGCATGTTTTTTCTTCACTCTTTTCGATTTTCCGAAAAAAGTTACAAACCGATTTTAGAAAATTTTGTATCATACAATGGCCTACCAGTCCCTGTGTTTTTTTTTTCAAACAAAATTTTCGGAAATATAGCCAAATTACACTCCCCCACTAAAACGATCTGATAAACATTTCAATATTAAAATTTAAAACTAAAACAACAACAAAATGTCGACTTCAGAATACCATACATGTTTTGAATGATAGCTGTTTTCATTTCTTTTTTTTTATATAAAATCGTTACCATATTATTATTAAATTTATTATTATTATCTATGAGTTGGACTTTAACGTGCTTTATAATATTATGAAAACGGATACACTTTACCATTAAATAATTATTAACCTTTGAAAGTCTGAACCTGGGAATTGATAACATATGCTTATGTCTTAGCCTTGAGCGCGGCGGTCATTTTGAGCTATGATTAGAAAAGCAAGTTTTCTTTTAATTATGTGTAATCGTGTACATGAAAAAAACTTAGAACTTTTAGTATTAAAATTTGAAATTTCATAAATGTTTAAATTAAAATTTATTTTGAGCTTGTTTATTTTCTCCGAGTTTGGTTGTTAACATGGCGTCGTCATCAGTTAAATACCTATATACGACATAATTACATAAATTAATTAATGCTCTCACTGAATATCTAGATTGCACTTTGGGATGTATCTAATACTGTCTGTGTACAGATCTTTTTGCTTTTCAAATAGATACAGCAAATAAAGTTTTCTATTATAGTCTGCTATTGCCTGCACAAAGCTCGAGAAAATGGCTGAATCGAAACTATTTTATTAGAAATATGTGAAACCACATTATACCGGCTATCGGCTTCCAACACCAATATCGGATCGGATAATGTGGAAACGCTCTAAACTATTGTATTTTTAAATTAACTATTATTTACTACTGATTGTGCTACTTGAGCGCAAGTACTAAGAATAAGTACTAGTAGGTATTAGCACTTCCTGGTCAATCGTTCGGGAGATAGGAACAGGGTGTATATATTACTACAAATTAAACAACTATATATTTATCATATATGTTTTATTTCAAAGTACACAAATAAATCTAACTAATTAAAGTTATTGATGACCCATTGCGTCGTTGGCAAATTGAGCAGCTTTGACGGCGGCTGCGCCCTGTGCTGCCTGCTTAGCTCGAGCGTTAATCATGTGTGCGGCCTGTGCAGCCAATACGTCTTGCGCAGCCTGCTCAATTTGTGCCATGTGTGCGGCCTCGTCAGCCTGTGTCATAACCCTGGCCGGCACAGCCTGCGCCATGGGTTCACCATGTGTAGCTTTCCCATCTTGCCTCATGTCGTGCATCGACTGACCCATCGGCTGGTGCACGTGCTCGGCGTTCGTTTCCTTCATCATGAAATCGTCTACGTCGCGGTACAGGGGCCCAGCACTGGCCGCTCCGTATGTGCCATAGTGGGGTTTCGTGTGCAGTAGTCGACCAGCGACAATCGACGGCGAACAGCTCAGCAGTAGCGGGACGTTGCACCCGCCGACGTTTGCTCGCGGAAACACACCCACGGCGGGCGACGGCGCTAGTGCACCACCCAGGTGAGCGATACCCGCTGACGCGCTTTCGTATCCGCCACCATAGTGACGCGCAACCGGCACTGGCTCATCAGCCGCGCGCTGCATATCCCTGGCCCAACTGGCTTCGTCGAAATCTTCACCGGCACGGTAGTGTGGCAAGGGCCCATAAGCCAAATTGTACGGCACAGCATTGCCGTAAGCGGCAGGTAGCACTGCCGGACCGCCATACTGATAGGGTAGATGGGAAGCAGCACAGGGTGCCCCGTATACGGCGGTCTGCGGCTGAGGCCCATAGTGCGAACGCTTGGCTCGGTAGACCGGGGCAACCACTTGGTCACCCGCCACCGCCTCGGGCTTAGGTGCGGGTGCCGCTGCCACCATTGCGAGTGCTCCGGCCAAGATCCACGGGGACATGATGATCTTCATAGCGACGGTATGGTGACGAATGGAGTCCACTTTGATTGAACTCGCTATTTTATACCGTAGCAAATCTGCCGGACGTAAGTCCTGAGTTTGCACCCTACATTTCGAAATGAGGTGCAGCTGGTCAACAATTTTTTGCTGAAATCGGTTATTGTTAAATATTTTCCATTAACACAAATAAAAATTCCAATGTTCGCACTTATAATGAATAAGTTATCTTTACTCTAATAACGACCAAATAAAATTACTTTCTAGTAGCTCATAAAAAAATATAGGTAATTTAAATTGATTGTCTTTATTAGTATCGCATTTATAAATTGCTAATCACTAAATATTTTTTTTTTATATAACAACTGTCCTTAAAATAACTATAAATTGTAATATACATTAAATACCAATAAATATAACAATAAACTATTTATATATTTACTAGCGACCCGCCCCGGCTTCGCACGGGTGCAATGCTGATACTAAATACACTACAGAAAAACTGTGAACGTTGTATATAAAAACATTAAAAACAACAGAAAAAACATATTCACTTAAATCATACGGTGTAAAGGACCATATAGATCTATATTAAATGAACAATGTATTCAAGGTATTTAATTGGTTAAGGATTAATGCTGTATTGGTTAAAATCGCTTCGAAAATTAGCCATTATTTGTCGTAAAAAGTAAATGACAAAAAAAGTTATTGTGGGTTATCCATAAGAGATAGACATATACCATCACGGACTTTTCTGTAGACCTTTTCAATGTGTACAATACTTAGTACATTATTTTGATAAAACTCGTAGGGTGCAGCCTGCGTTTGCAATGTAAGCGGAAAAAATGTAATTATTTACGACATCACATTAGAAACCTCAAAAATAACAGTACTTCTCCACTATTTAATGGATGTTATTATACATATAAACCTTCCTCTTGAATCACTCTATCTATTAAAAAAAACCGCATCAAAATCCGTTGCGTAGTTTCAAAGATTTAAGCATACAAAGGGACATAGGGACAGAGAAAGCGACTTTGTTTTATACTATGTGTAGTGATTGTTATATTTATTTAAGGTAGATATGGAGACATCATCAGCAAGAATATCAATTATCTTCGTTCATTTCTTAAATTTCTTATAATTAATGCGCCAATGCTAATTTTAAACGCATATGGTTAAGCAAAGAATTAGAGAAAACAAGTTTAGAGAGTCACAATGTGGTTTTAAACAAAACTATAACAAAGTACGTAATTACGCCAATAAAATTATTCAAAATGATGAAAATCGCAGTACTTATTAAACAACAAATACATAAAAACAAAAATAATCTTAAAATTCTACGGCACATGTTGGATCACCTAACAGGTAGAGTACGGGCTAGCAGCGTTGGTGATGTATTATTGAAAGCATTTGAAAATGTGTTTAAGGAACGTATAGATATTGCCAAATATTTTGGGATTTTTTCTATAATGTTAAAATTGTAATTCCCAAATGTAAGAAGAAACTGTTACATGAAAGCTACCGACGACCAACTACAAAGTCAATGCGATTTAAAAAGCTAGTCTGTAAATTGTTTGAAAGCATTGGGAATCGATGGCATTAAAGCACTAGTTATAAAAATAATAGCCAAAAATAGCCACTGTCAAAAATAGCAAAATTTATAAATAATAGCGTATTAACAATACGTATTAACTGAACTGAAGGTGGGATTCATGAGCACAATATTAAAAAAAGGGTACAAAAGTGTACTACATAACTATCGTCTTATCACCATTCTTACTACATTACATAAATACACAAAAAAATATCTGTAAACTATTTACTCCGAACGTCCCACTGCCTGTATAAATATTTTAGCTTTCTGCACTCCTACTACACATAAATTTTAACTATGTCAAAACTAAGACCTCAATGTTCCGTGCGCGTAGTTTGCTTAAAAAGGGATTGAAAGATTTTCATTTACGTATTTATATATAAAGGAAGATATAAAAAGAAAACGTGAAACATTAATGTAACGTAATATTACATGCAGCGGTCGACGGCCATACAAACAATCGCAACTTAATATAAATAGTAGTAGTGACGTCAGCAGCAATCAATTTGAACAATCGATTATTCCTTGATACATAAAATTAAAAAAAAAGCAACTAAAATACTCCGTATTTTCTATATTAAAAAATATTTAAATGTAATATCAAAATTGTAAATGTAATATCAATACCCATTATAGAACAAATCCATGATTTAGGATTCTGTAAGATTGATGAATTTATATTAAAGACACACTAAACTGGAAAATTGATTAAGTACGACAAGAAATAATATCGAACCCAGAACCAAAATGAAACATCTTTACTACCGTCCCAAATTTTTAAAATTTTAAAAATTCCGCTCTTACAATTACTAATTTAGAACACTGCTGTAAAGCACAATGTGGCAATAACAAACAATTTTTCTAGAACGAGGTTTTGCATTAAAAATGCAATGAACTAGCGATTCTATTCGAGACACGTGTCTTTAGGCATTTGGTACTTAATTAAATCATCGATATATATGTAGGTACCGTATGTCACACAGTTATAGGTGGAACTCATGTTAAAAATTCAACTAATTTTATAGCCTAAAGTTAAATAAAAAAATGTTTTTTCTTTTAATTTATCGAAATATTTTTAACTGTCTTGCTACTGTTACACATAGTTTGGCGTGTAGTTAGTTCTATTACAAAGTTAGGTACAGATTATTTTTTACAACGAAATCTAGATATAAATCAAGGTTTAATTTTTACATTTTTTTTAAAGTATTTAACCCCATACACAAGCGTAATATTTTTAAGGATCATTTTAATTTATGATTGCTGAGATCCGCGCCCGCCATACTTCCCGGCTTCCCGCCGCAACGACGATTCTGTTCTGTGACTAATTTCAGAATCGCAGATTGGGTGCTCACTGCTCGTACTGTAATACCGATAGGTATTATATATCAAGAACTATATACTAAACTGTGTGAGTCGCAAATGAATTAAAAAATAACATAATTTTAATAAAAGAGTAATAATTAATGTTCATTTTTATTTAACTTTTGTCAATAAAACTAGTTGACAATTTCATTATAACTTACAAATATCTTATAACCACCACGGTACATATTGTACATAGATAGGCCGTCTCAAACGCATATTGCAAGACAGCCTATCCATGAGGCTGAAATGTAACACGCAGACAGAGACATTTAAATAAACCATAGTCGATTGCACTTCTAAATTCACAAGGATTTTTTTTTTTAATTTCTTTGAAATCTGTCAGATTGTTTTTGAGTTGAATCCAAACAAATATACATTCATACGAAGTTTATGTCATAGTTTGGATGATGTTGCAATTGATATTAGTTTACCTCTGTCACCTCAGAACTGATCTAAACCTAGCACTAAGGTGATAGGTGTGTAATTAAAAAACCCCATCAAAATCGGCCTAGCCATTTTAGAGAAATACACCTACTGATACACTCGTCACGGACATGACCATACGACATAAATAGCGTATACTATATAGGATAAAAGTTAGGTACTTTGATTAAAAGAAATTAATTATTTATCATCATTTACTTATATAATTAATAAATATAGTTATTACCACCTAAACATGTTTTCTAAGAGTTTTTCTAGAGTTACTACTGGACAGTAGTACCACGGGACATGCTTTTCAGAGTTCCCATAGAATGTCGCTTGGCCTCGTGGCACAACCACTAAGACCACGGGGCCGTAGCGGCATTATCACATTACATAATTTACACGACGATTAAGATATATTTTTAACGTTTTCGTTAGTAGCCACTGTTGTCATAGTTGATTGAGGAGTTTGGGCCGTCGGATTACCAGCGGCAACGGGACTTTGGTTTTGACTCCACATCGATGGATTCATCATAACGTACTGCATTGCCGGATACGGATAAGGCCACGTTGGGAAACTCTGGGCGGGTATTGAGTTAGATACTTCATTCTTTGAATCTTCTTTCGTTACCGAATCCGCAGAGGGCGCCAAGTTCATCAGGTTAGGATACATGACCTGGAGAGGCATATAGTGCGTATGAGTTTGTATAACTTTCGTAGGTAAATTCTCAGTCGGTAGTCGAGATTTCGCATCAGCTCCGGATAAAGCATTAATGGCAGCCATTGCGTAAGAATAAGGATTGAAAGTGCCTGCTTCGCTGGTTGACCCTGTCATCGGAATAGCGGTAGCATATCCATATTGTATGGGTTGCATTATTGCGCGTTTCTGAAGCGCCATCAGTGTCTCATCTTGAGGTGACGTGGCTGCAGAAGACATGTAGGCCAGATGTGAAGAAGTTTGTGGCTGAGCAGAAACTCCTGAGGGTAGTATATTGATAGGCTGATCAGCGACCCACTGGGTTTGTACTCCACTATCTTCTGAAGCGGCGACATAGAGGTCTCCTGTGGTCCCATCCGTCGATGGTTTAACGTATAGTCCGGCGACAGGATGCAACTGATTTTGAGTATTCGAATTGCCCCAATATGGTAACTGTGCGTTTGCTAGAGCCAAAGCTAGCACTATAGTAACACAACTTCTTAACATGTTCATTGCTGACTGTTGGCGCCACGATGTTATTCTAAATAATAGCGAAATTAAAATGAACTCGCTATTTAAGCGAGTTAATTATCGAATAATATGTAAGCGATAAGATGATTCTATGTATTAAATCTTTATCTTCAAAATACTTCTTTCTAATGGCACGTTTGACTGTAAAACTTACGTTCGAACGTGTTGCCTATGATTTGCATAAAATCACGTTTATAGATGAATCAGATTAAAGTGTCCCCACGTAGTTCTGAATTTCATTGAAAAATAATATTCAACATATTACACCATCACAGCGAATTCCTACAATAAGTTCTAAAGCATGGCTAAGTACAGTATATAGTCTCCTTCGGAAAACAATTCTTATGAATAGCCATCACATGTACTTGATTTCATTGTCTTTTATATTTATGAATTTTATATTTATACATTATGTATTTATAAAAACCCGGCCAAATGCGAATCGGACTCGCTCCCTGAGTATATAGCTCCTGGAGGAATATAATGTATTGCACCGTCACATTGAAAATTTACGATTTTCGGATTTTATCCTTTACTTGCGCTGTAAGACTACTTTTTGCTCAATTTCATGATTCTTAGTTTAACAGGACGTACTCATTTATGCTTTGATTTATTTGGGAGTAGGTATGCGGCATAAATGGCCGTGTTTTTTTTTTAATGCGTTGATTTAGAAGTTTATTTTTTTACAGTTCCAGAAACCGTAGACCATAAGTATTTCAAATAAATTTCAACATGGATACCTCCGCACGTGATCCTAAAAAAATGAGTCTTGACAGACAGGCGGGCAAAGAAGTGATCCTATAAAGGTTCCTTTTTGCCTTTTCAGGTATGGAACCCTAAAGGAAATTCGCATACTTGACTTTAATTCGACATTATATACGTGTATATTAACTAAATGCAACGTCACGTTTATGATACATGTTGACCTCACGGTCGGATCGACAACAAAAATTTTAAATCGTGGAAAATATTTTAAATTATTGAGAAATATGGTAAAGGCGCGAACACACAGAAAAAAAATAGGCATAAAATTATCTAGTCTTATGTGACGTCTCTATGGATACTAACTGTCTGTAATGGAATGAGGCAGTGGCGGCTTTGCGGGTGAAGCAAGCAGCGAAGGGAAGCAACTGGGGTGGACCCGTTACGAGTAGATAGTCTTAAATTATAATATTTTTACGGTTTCATACCTAAAATATAAAAGTGTTGAATGTAGCGTAACCTATCGTGTATGTTATGTTATTTTTATTCAATCTTAAACTAACGCACAAAAGTACTGTCACCGATCAATATTGCCTCAATGCATTGTACATCCCAAAGCCGCCAGATTGAGTTAACTGAACCCCGAACCAACTTTTTAATGAGTGATGTTTCTTATTAGTCAGTTCTCATTTTATCAATATTTTTTTGTATTTCATGCCTAACTCGTAATTTTTTACAATTTATGTTATTGATGCGGCTGAGATGTTAATTTCTTCTTCATATAATACATAATACTGGAACGCATTGAGGTAGCTTAGACATCTTTCAACGTTTAATTTCTTATGTGCTTTATTCTTGTTATACTATGTGTAATATCATTAGTGTCCTCGATGTCCTTTACGCCAAAGTCTTAATTTATATTGGTCCAGCTGAAATTTCAACTTCTTTTTTATTATGTATATATAAGTAATAAATATTTAAGTGTGGATATCAGTTTTCTGGTACCCATAATACAAGCTTTGTTTGGGATTAGATGGCGCTCTGTGAGATGTCCCAGGTATTATTATTCTTCTGATTATTGTTTTTAGGCTACAAGTAGCTTAATCATTGTTTTCAGTATTCCTTTGTGTGGGCGACCACTGTTCATATTCTTAATATGATTCGTTTCTTTTTTTAACCCCCGACGAAAAAAGAGGGGTGTTATAAGTTCGACGTGTGTGTGCATATGTGTACCTGTCCGTGGCATCGTAGCTCCCAAACGGATGAACGATTTGGGTGCACATTTTTTTATAAGAAAGGTGAATTAATAGGGAGTGTTCTTAGCTATGTTTGGCGGATATCATATTTTTTCCCTGCTCCATCGAAAGCTCCGCTCCGCTGCTGAAAGGGCTTGATTAATAGAATCCTATACACTATGACAAATTTCGAATCCAAGATGGCCGCCACCAAATATTGGGGAATTACATATTTTTTTCACCACTCCATCAATATGGGTATCAGATGAAAGAATTTAACTAGTAGAATAGTATCTACCTATACACTATGACTAATTTCAAATCCAAGATGGCCGCCAGCACAAAATGGCGAATTAAATTTTTTTTCACACATCTCTCAATATGGGTAGCAAATGGCTTGTCTAGTAGCATAATGTACGCTATAATGAACGGGAATGCGGAATATTAATTAACGAAATAAAAACTAAAACACTTGAAAATTATTTCTTTGTCTGATCATGGTTTAACTAAATAAAAGTTTAAAAATTTTGAAATAAAAACTAAATTTAAAATTTAAAAACCCCCGACACAAAAGTAAATTTAAAATACCTAATAATTAACGGTCCCAGACACTTTTAAGGATCCAAAATCATTAGACAATGAACAAACTTGTATTGTTTTACACTTTTTAAAGGTTAGTTTTTTTATGTCAAAGGTTTTTTAAATTTTTAATTTTTCGTATTCAATCAATGTGTGATATTGCAGATTTGATTTATTGTACGTGTCAATGTAGAATTAAGTAAGTTAATTAGCTCCCCACATCTCCACAATAAGCGATCCACAATATTAAGATTAATACTAAAAATCAGGTTTCCCTCAATTTTTGTCATATATAATTTCCCTGAATATTATTATGTTCAAAAATAAAATAATTAGGTGTGTTTAGGTATATATGGATGCGGTACTTTCGTACAATACAAATGAAAAATGGTTCACACGCACGTTACATTAATTACACCAGATATTCGCCGATCCTAGTGACACTAGCTGAAGACGAGTTCGCGTGACCCGCGTTAACTGAGCTGCAGCCTGCAGCTGTTTTTTTTTATTAAAGCACAACCACATCACATATATTCATACAATAACCAAATAAATATTCTATAGTATTATTCTAATATATATATATACATGACACTTATGGTGTACATAACATTTACTATAAGGTAGCACTAGGTAGTAGTCACTCTGAACTCAAACAAAATTCAAAAAGGCGGCAAAGCTAAGGCCTCCCGCGTGACAGATCCTGCAGTCTTCGCTTGAAAGTGTCAAACGAGCCACGAAAGACGTCAATGTCTGGGTGAGTTTGGGAGGAATTATACTCGTTTAAGATTCTACATAATGGAGACTGCAAACCTAAATTTGTTCTGGAAAAAGGAGTGGAAAATATTTTATTTATTTTATGCCTGGGGTAAGAGTACGGGACAGTTAAAGGTACCTTATCCAGAAGATGGCTGCATCTGATTCGGTTATTGATCAATTTAAAACGGAAACATAGGTCCAAAATAAGTCTGCGATCACGCAAGGTGCATTCTGAATGTGGTCAAACGCTGGTCGTATGGGTTCCTATGGGAAAAGCCACTGTAGGAGAAGGCTAGGCGTCTGGTGAAAATTCGTAGTATTTTCTCAATTCGTTGCGAATGGACAGCGTAGAAAGAGAACCATGCAACACTCGCGTACTCAAGATTGTATATGTATTGTATATTGATTGTATATTGTATTACGAACATATTTATATACCTGCTTCCCTTAGTTATTAGGTGTATATATCATAAGTCGTCATAGTTAGACTACCATAGCTAGGGGTTCGATTAACCTCAAACACGAGGCTGCTATAGGTATGTACTTAATCGAAAACAGTTTTTTTTTTCAATCATAAAACTCTTATATCAATGTGGAATAATCTTTACTTCTCCTTCTGAAAATATGACGCGTCTTCAGAATGGAATTCAGGTCACAAATGAGCATACTTATTTTGTATGACTCAACAATGACATATGTATACTAAAATAAATCACTTCTAATGAATACAAGAAGGGCAAATGTAAAAAAAATTAAATTAATTTAGAATTAAATATATGACATGATTTGTTTCCAAACCAATGATTATATATATTTTTAAATTAAAAAGTTAACTTCTTCGTGTCCCTATTCGATAAGTATTGTAAGAATACGACTATCTTCAAACTGAACAACTTCTGTTCTGAGTTTTGACTTATTTTGGTAGGTACCTAATATAATAAATAAATTATTTGTACTGCCAAAGAAACACAAGGTTTATGTCGTACATACTTCTCTATTTCCTTTCTAAAACCATGAGAAAGACATATTGTTAATTTATTGCAAAAATTCGAAATTACCTAAATGAATACCATATCATTCCATTATGCCCCACTGCAGAGGCCTAGGACTACCTTCGGAATGACTGCGCTTAGAGCTTAATCCCTCGCGATGCTCCAGTGCGGGTTGGTGGATTTAAACGACTGCCATCTACTGATGGCAACCAAGACCGACGGCTTAACGTGCTCTCCGAGGGACGGAGTGACTGCATAATTATGTTTTAAGTCTTACATAAGTCAGAAAAACTCATAGTACATGCCCTAGGCTGAATTCGAACCACGACCTTCTAAATAAGAAGCGGGCTCATCACCACACAGCTATCGCAACTTAGACGAATATTTCACATTAAAAAAACTGTTTCAAGAGTCACCATATATATATTAACATTACGCTCTTATGTCTCCATAATTTTAAAGATAAATATGTCATATCCCAACTAGCAAAAAGTTGCTTTATAAATGCAATAAAAGCAATTTTTTTTACTTTATAAAGGCTATATTAATGTTTATAAAATGCGAAATGGGCACAAATTATAAGGGATAGAACCTGGTAGACGTAATGTAGTTACCATAAAATAAGCTAATTCCCCTTCAGCTTGCCATGTAAAAGCATACTGAAAACGGTAATTCGTCTATATTTATATTAAGTGATACCTTATTCGGAATGTCAGATTGTATGTAAGTATTGAGTCTGTTGTTTAATACGTCCGTTGTGCCAATAGTGTCAATATCCCGTTTCAATTATTTTTATTTGAACTTTCTTACTTTTAAGAAGTGTGCGTGCATCTGTAGATAATGAATAGGCTACTATTTTATTCAAAATTTTGAGAAGTTCATTCAAAGCACATTGCGTAATATTTACTCCATAGCCTAGGTAGCAATATCATTTCTGAACTCATCTTTTTTCATGTATCTTTTTATGTCGCTATCGTTCTCATCAAAAGATTCACTATCACTTTGAAATTGGTAATCTGTCAAGAAATCTCCATCAAATTAGTAATTGTTAAAGTTTTGTGAAAATAATTTTACAGAACCCTCAACGTCGTTTATTTTCATATCCGCTCTCAATGGACTCGCTGCTGAAGCTAACGAATTTGATGGTATCATAGCCTCGTACCTTTTTTCACTTTTCTTCTATAAGCACCATTCCGCTTTAATTTTTTTACAGTTTTTTAAATCCATTTTCACAACACCGAATAACTAAGAATTACCAATTCTAAAATGGCTGATGATAATGTTATATAAAGGCATAGTCAAGCACACATATGAGTTTAATGTTCTTGTAGCTGTCACATAGAGAATCAGCCAAGATTATATTTATTTATAAAAGCTATGTAATTTGCCTTTTTGAATTAGCTTTATGGTTGCATTTTAATAAACATTATAAAGGTATGGGTTTTTAATAGTCATATTACTGTTTCGTGTTGTATGAGGCCAAAGCAATTATATGGCTAAATATTATATGGCTGAAAAGCCATATTATATGCTTCTTTAAGTCTGTTGTTTTACAGGAGACATTTATATTAGTATTATAAACGTATGTATGGTTAGGTTACAAGACCGATATACCACCGGTCTTGTAACCTAACCATACATACGTTACAATTAATATAATTAAATTACAATACCGAAAAATGTCAAACGAATGTTGTTATAAAACACGTAGGGGCAGTTGGAGTACAACGGAACGAAAAAGTCATTACTATTTTTAAGAAAATCGGTGCTTTTTATTTCTATATTTTTTCTTTTTCGATTGCCTATAGAAACGAAATCAAGTATTTACCTTAAACCAAAAAAAAATGTATTTTTGCAAAACACCTCCTTTGTTCCAGTGTACCTCAGGTCTGGGGCACGATGAAACAGTATCTGGGGTACATTCGAACAAGACTATTAAATTTATGTAACCTTGCGTATACTCGCGTAAAACCTATTCGGGGAAAGAATAAATATTACATTGGCGCTTTGTCTTGCCCGCCAAGCTTGGTTTGGGCAGCACTAACTCTATATCCAAAACTGACATCACTGCCAATATCTGGTTCCAGTGGAAAATAAAAGCTGTTTTCAATTTTTGTACTCTGGCGCATATAATTAATATCATATTCATTATTTTCGTCAATATCTGTTAATAGATCACCCACAAAATAGTTTATTTGCTTCTGCGTACATTTCACTAGAACGAAGTCTGTTCCATAGAACCCCCCGTTAAAATTCTAGGTCATGTTTTCACTTTTCACATCAGAACTTACAACATTAGAGGAATTTCACGAAATATCAACAAAGTAGAACATCACAACTACACAAGTAGAACAATGGAAGTACCAACCTAGATAACATTTTGAGGCATTATAATTAAAACCACAGCGCTAAAAATTCGGAAAAATAGTTTTATTAACAAGTTTTATTAGTGAGTAGCGGCCCGGGCCGGTTTCGCACGGGAAGTATTCGTTTCTCATCAAGAATAACTTTTTTATCTCAGTCTTAACTCATTCCCGTTCTTCCCTTTCCCGTTTTCGTTCCCGCAACACAAATGCTTTATCGTTTCAATTTCTGTCAGTCGTAACTCATTCCCGTTCTTCCCCTCCCCGTTAATTAAAATTAATTATATAAATTACACTTTCGCAACGTACATATTTATATAATATAGCTGATCCGGTGAACTTCGTACTGCCTCAGAACTCATATGTATTGTAGTGTGGTAGCCCATAACCACAATCCTTATCTAAAAACTTGCTTTTACATGATACTTATGTAAAGCGAAAAACCACGTCTAAATCCTCCCAAGTGTTTAAAGAAACATATCCATTGCAGTGCCCCCTGGAAGCTCATGACCGCAAACCTTATCTAAAAACAAGCTATTAGGTGATATGTTTATAAGGCAAAATGCAGCGTAGAAATCCTCCCAGCAGTTTTAGAGAAACGTATTTATTGCAACACCCCTTGGTGGCTCATAGCCACAATCCTCATTTAAGAATCTGCTATTAGATGACAAGATCAGATCCTCAGAGCTGTTTTAAGTAAAATATATTTATGGCCCCCTGGTGGCCCATGACCACAAACTTTATCTAAGAACATGCTATTAATATGTTTATGACGTAAAAAACCGCGTAGAGCTCCTTACAGCCGTAACGTTTTAGAAAAATTTATGTATTGCAACGCCCCCTGGTAGCTTATAGCCGCAATCCTTTTCTAAAAACCTGCTCTTAGGTGATATCTATGTAACATAAAAAATCGTATCAACATGTACGAACAGTTTGTATGGGAAAAAGATGTTGTTTTTACCATATTGTAGTTTTTCCTTGCAATTTCTTCATATTTTCTCACCTTTTAAACCTTCCGTGGACTTCCAGAAATATTTCAAAACCAAAATTAGCCAATCTGGACCAGCCGTTTTTGAGTTATATCGAGACATGTAATAAGCTTAATTTCATTTTATACATAAGATTAACAAGAATCTTCAAAATATTGAAAGTAGTTCTTTCAAACAGTACCGTACCTACCTACCTCAACGGGCCACCAAAACAAAAAATTAAAATTAAATTTTGTTTCAACTTGTCTATCATTTTCGCCAATGAAAAAACACATTTAGTTTTATTTTCCTTGAAGAGAAGAAGATCCGTGTAATCAATTTCAAATTTAAAACAGAGAATTGTTTAAATCCTTTTTGTTGTCAACCAATTTTAAAAAGCCAAAGTAGGTACCTACTTACTGTTGTTTTTAACATTGTGTATCACAATCTACAAATACAGCTCTCATTTAGATTGGGTCTCATATGAATGTTGGCAATCTAGAAGATTTTGTTCCAGTAGGTACTATAAGTCGGTGCATTTATACTTCTGAGTTGTAACGTGAATTCGATGAATATCTTTCTTTCTTGAGGTTCGGCTAACTGCGGCCTCAACTTTCATGTAACGAAATCATGTACCTACCACGCGAAGCGTACTGTACTATACGCGCCACCAAAGTAAAAGGCTCTCAAGTTAGCACCAATACTTGCGCAAACACCAAAAATATGGGCAAGGGGCGGTGAGGGCAGTTGGCGCGGGGAGACGGGTCGGCCGCGAATACAGTGGCCCTACTCTGACTTTTCACGACACCGAAGTAGCGCTGAATACGTTCCGTTTCAAAAATCCGTTCGCTAGAACTATGGACGAGAATACGGATTTTTGAAATGGCGCGTATTCGACGCTAACTCGGCGCTGCTTAATTTACCAAAGTACAGCCGCAGGTCGCGTCCCCCGTACCCCACGCAGTGTCCACGCTGTCTATGTACAGTCGACGTACATCAGTCTCTATCACACTCGTAAAATATTATATTTTAATCACAAAATATTTTAATTGACTTAATCAACTAAGAAATACAACAGAATGGCTACGAGGATAAAAATCGAAAAGCAATAAAAATATAGAATACAAAGAACACCGGTCACGTCCCATACTTAGCTTGGACCTCATTTTTAGGGTATTTGTATAAATATAATAAATGTTAGATTTGATAAGTATAGGTGTAATAAAAATAACCATGTATTAATATTTTCGATACGAAGTAAGAAATAATAAATATTTTATAAAAATCTTCAGACATGGCTATATAGGCATAGTTCTTTTCCCTTCTTTTCAATGAAAATATGACTGCGCTATGCTCCATGCTGAGGCTCCATGGGTCATTGGCATTTGTAGTTAAAAATTTTTTTTTAGTTACTTAGAGATTATTGGACTATTAGTGGACTATTCTTACGTAGGTATTGAAGTGTAGTAATAATTATGATTAAATAAATAGACTTATTTTTTGTAAACTAGTCCTTTTTATTTCAAAAACTCTTATCGTTTTTTATAGTACATTCTTTTGCGGGAATTCCATTCTTTATTCGGGACTTTATTTCATAAGAAACGGATGATTGCACGTTGATTGGCGACCGGCAGCACTCAATCACAACAAAAATGAAATAAAATTCTTTTGAAGTTTTGGAGTTTCTAAAGTTGAGGTTGTATACTTACTAAATTTATTTGTTTATCTATCATACTTTGGGGTCGCATTTATGCAAGTAAAGCATGGATGAAATGAGCCTGCAATTCCTTATTGCCTATTTTGATTGTCTTACTATACTAGCAAACGAAGCAGTAATGTTTTTATTACGGAAGGCTGGTTTTTTTTTGCCCGTGTAAATGATATTCAAGGCGGCAACCTTTTTTAAGTAAATAAAACCCAGATACTTCTTTTTTTGGGGTCTGTGTTTATTTATCTTTATTCTAAATAGGTTACCGCTTGCAATGGCTTCGAAAACTACCTAAGAAAATTTTGAATACCTGAGTCAAAAAACGAACTTATGAGAAAAAGTGTACTACAGTAGTCACATTGCAGTTAATTAACACCCAATATACCTACGTGCCGTTTTATTCACAGAATTATTGCCGTCACAAACAAATTAATTTACATGAAAGTTTTCAAAATGTTTTTACTTCTATTTTTTACAGTGATAAGTTAATTAAACTAAGTGATTTTTAAACTTTTTTTTGTATATGAGTAATTCGTACCTATACATTTCAAAAAAAGGTGGTCCATTTTGACCATCATTGTTTACGAAGAAAAAGATGTTTTATTCATAAATTTATCTTAATTCTTTTTAAATATGTTGTATTTCTATTTATTAGACGTATTATGAGCAGTTAAGATTGACGATATATGCTTAATAAGTTAAACGATTTCTGAAGTTCAAAAAATTAAGTATTATATTTGTTTTTTTTTAAATTGACACGTTTGACTGTACCTGCGCGACATCGTGCGTAACCAACTTCAAGCGGCCTTTTAGATAGGTGGCGCGTATAGTAACTGATCTAACATATTTGCGACGATATATTTCTTATATACCATATGTTAGCGTGCTAGGTAATATTTGTTTCGTGCGCGCATACGCAGGCGGAGTAAGAGGGCTGGGAGCAAAGTGATCATTTTGACTTTGACGCTAGCGCCATAGATGAAAGATTGTTAGCGCTCAGCAGTATCCAGACACTTGGACTCATAATTTATGTTCTACTTATACTATTGAACTGATTCTCATCTCATTACATAGTTAATCAAGTATAATTTAAATTGTGCCTACCGAGAAACTTTAGTGGAAAATTTGTAGAATTGAAAAAAATTGTGAGACATCATGACTGTCAAGGAAAAATGGTTCGGTCAATACAAAGTTATATTAAAAGAAAGGCCCGTTTGATAAGGTTAACATAGACCGAATGCAACCATCAGTTGTGTAGAGTGGGCCTGAGCGGGTTCGTTCGTGACCTACAGGGAACCACGGGGAACGCATAGAACAATTGAGAATAGAAACCAGGTTAAAAACAATAATAGTCTAGGTACCACAACAACAGACCCCACAACAACTCCATAACTACCAACCCAAAAAGAAAGGCTAAAAGAATGACCACCGCTTAGCCTAGTGGGTAGCGACCCTGCCTACGAAGCTGGAGGTCCCGGGTTCGAATCCCAGGTCGAGTCAGTATTTATATGATGAATATTAATAATAATAATAATCATTTATTTTAATAATATTGATACTGCTACGGGGTCTTGGTTGAAAAAATTTACACTAATAAACCAATGCAGCAGAAATTTTCACAAACTAATGACATATTGAATTGAGATTTCTTGCCTGCCAGTAATTTCAGTTGACAAGTTGATTTTAGCTTACTTGCTAATAAAAAACCAAAAGTAACACTTTTAATACTAGGTAGTATAGTTTGCCTCAAACTTTATGGCAGATCGGAATACAATACTATAAGCGTGCTTGCGTAGGTGCAGTCATGTACCCCTCGCTCCGCTGCGTTCCGCTACACCTAAAACTGGTTACTGCGACGCGACTTGTGCCTATGTTCGCATCCGCCATAAAGTTTGTTTGTAACTGTACTAACGTGATAACGTTTTAGGTCACATTTGGGACGGTGAACGTTTTGATCCATCGTCATCATACGATACCCATATAATAAGACGAATCGCATATCTACATATATAACAATCGTAATCAATTTCGTGATGGGAAACAAATCGTTCTACTGCCACGATCGTTCAAACGATCATTGTCCTGTATACGGTGGGTCGTCTATCTACATTATATAAAAATGAATGTTGCTTTATATTCTTTATTATCTATGTGTTCTTATATCATCTCACGCTGAAGCATTTGCCTACGCTGGACTGATTCCTGCCACAAATACCTACCCATAAGACAGCCGCAAGAATTTTATGTTCTCATCTTTTTCATACGCATGTAGTTGGGCATTTTAGATTTTCCGTCTGATGCTCCATTGGTATTTGTAGATATGTACAAATGACGTATATGACGTCTATAAATTTAAACATATTTTCTATTATATCAGAATATTTTAGTGTTTAATATAGTAAGTATTTTAAACTTGCACTGCAAAAAACTGGCAATTTTAAACCCATTATCTGATTTTTTTTTAAATTTTAGTAAAGAATTGCTATTAACTTTTGAAAATGTTACTTATTAGTTCACCTTAGTAATATGACGTCAAAAACTTCAACTTTGACAATATACACCTCAAAATTCCCCAAATTCTCGTTTTAGTTGCCATTATAAAATCTTAAATTATGACATCCTTTTTAAATATATCTGAAAATTTTAATAAATTTGTAAAATGTACCGGAATTACTTTCAAGAATACTATTATCATTCGAATACCAAGTCATATCAAAAACCATGAGTCACACAAAATAGATATTAGATGAGTATTCCTAATTATAAAAATCGATAATATACCTACGAGATTAAATATTTTTTTCTAAGGCAAGTGTTAGAAAGGGACAAACGGACTCTCCGGTAGCTATCTCCTACAAACTCATTTTGCCTCATTACGTCTATAAGATATTATGTCATAAAAATGTATACAACACTGTATTTAATTAAATAATAATAATAATAAAAATGTGCACTGTATTACAATTTTTTTCTTAGGTGATGCAAAATTAATTGTGAGTAATATTATTATTTTACATATTTATAAAGATTAATACATTAATTACGTCTTACAATTTAAAGTGAACCTTATGAATTACATAAAGGTTTCATTTTTGTATAATTAAATTTCCAGAGTATGATGTATACGTCAATTGACGTAAATTAGATCCCAGGATGATCAATTTAAAAAATGTGACAGAACGGTGACAGAATACGCAGAATAACAATGTGATTGGGCCTCCCCGGCCTCCCTCAGTGAAGTGACACCCCAAACAAATTTTTTGTCAAGATAAAGCAACCTACGTTTTGTGCAAGAAAGAGACAGGTTTATGTCAAGTATTTTATGTACGAAAGAACCAAATGCCTTACGTAGGCAGCGCTATCTCGACCAACAATTCGGAGCGTTCGGAGCACTCGACTCGGAGTGGAGCAGGTATTGAATTTGGTCGACTTTCGAGTTTCGACTAATCTGTGGTTTTGACACCATTCGACACTTTTTGTGGACACCATGTGGACAATTTCGACCTTTACTGGTTGATAGCTTGTTTTTAATGGATTTAATCAATTATAACTCGCTTTTGAACGTGCAAACGTAACTACAATTTAATCAAAGTTTAGTCATTTAATGATTCATAAAAATTAAATACATTATGGTGTCTAAAAAGAAGAAGAAGGTAACATATACATAACCTTATCGCCAGTTTTTGTGGTGCAAAGAACTAACACGTGTCATTATGAATATGTTATGAATATTTTTAGTTAGGTACTTTCGTATTTGTTTTAGTACTCAACCGGAGAGGGAGCGCAATTTATGACAAGAAAAGCTGCTTTGAAAAAGTTGCAACTTTCACTTAAAGATTTCCGTCGTATTTGCATACTGAAGGGTATCTATCCCAGAGAGCCTAGGAACCGTAAAAGAGCTCAGAAAGGTCAAGGAGGCATCAAAACGCTATATCATACTAAGGATATCAAATTTTTACTGCACGAACCCATAATATGGAAATTAAGAGATTTAAAGGTAAGATAATATCTAATATTGTTTTAAAACAAACAGCCGGGACTGTGTTGGGTTTTCAAAACTGCCACCGTTTTAATATCTGCTTAAATATCTATTATTTGGTGAGATACCGAGTCCTTTGAAATATCAGTTACCCCATCAAGTGAAGCAACAGACATTCTAAAATACTTAAAAAAAACATTTTCATTTTCTCGTAATGGTGAATATCGACGACCGATAGACTAGCCTTATCCTTAGACCCCGCCTAGGAAGCTGGAGGTCCCAGGTTCGAATCCCAGGTCGGGTCAGTATTTATATGATGAATATTGATATTGGTACCAAATCTTGGTTGTTATATGTATGTGGTGTCTTTACTTGGTACCCAAAACACAAGCTAATGCTTAGTTTGGGGTCAAGACGGTTGTGATGTAGATGTTATTATTATAATTATATCTGCGTTATAGATATTATTATAATAATATCTACATCACAACCGTCTTGACCCCAAACTAAGCATTAGCTTGTGTTTTGGATACCAAGTAAATTATAATAATAATAACATCTACATCACAACCGTCTTGACCCTAGCCTAGGTACATATAAGTCGGTGAATAAAGATAATAATAGTTACGTATTTTAAAATTGCAGCTATAACAGTTTCATTATAAAATTGTAGTTTCGACTTTTATTATTTATTTTATTTTTCCAGGTGTACCAACAAAAGGTACGTCGAGCCCGATCTTTGAGACAATACGGTCAAGTGAAAAAATATTTACGTGACTATCCAGAAATAAACATTGACCATGTTGTCAAAGAACGATATCCAACCTTTGTGGATGCGCTGAGAGATTTGGACGATTGTTTGACTCTGTGCTTCTTGTTTAGCACATTTCCATCATTAAAAAGAGTGCCTAGACATCAGTCTATGCTTTGTAGAAGATTGACTGTAGAATTCATGCATGCTGTGATCGCAGCCAAGGCCTTAAGAAAAGTATTTGTATCTGTGAAAGGATACTATTACCAAGTAGAGTTAGAAGGGCAGACTATAACTTGGATAGTACCCCATCATTTTTCATTCCAGGTATGATTAATATTTAGTTTATTAATTACAAGTATTATAGTCTAAGATCCGAATTAAAAAAGGCCGTCATCAATCTGTTTAATTAATGAAAAGTATTTGATATCAAATTTAGTATGTAAATAAATATATTATGATTGGCTAAAAAATTTCTGGCCTATGATTAATATAAAATTGATAAATGACTTTCTATTAAACATTGCACTAATGAGTTTAACAAATAAATTTAATAACAATCGAAAGTATGAAGCCCATAGAATATACAAACGTTGGGTTGTCTATTTTTTTTTTTCATAGCGTAACTACTGGGTTGACAAATACAGGTATGTCGACACCAGTTCTTTTCACCCATTTGTTTAATAAATAAGTCCTTTATCAAAATAAGCACTATTTCATTGCGAACACAATGATATAGGCTTGTTTGCAAAAAATCTGGTTTGAGTAACGGTTGTCGAGTTTTTAAAAGTGTAATTCTATAGGCTTCAAACTTTCGGTTGGTATTAAATTTATTCGTTAAACATCATAGTTTTGGCCGGGAATGCTTTAAGTCAACCCACTTGCGGTATACTTTTTAACATTTGTTATTTCGTGTTGATTATATTTGTAGATTCCAATTCAAATCCTAAATTAAAAATAGATCCTTTTCCGAAGCACTTTTAGGGTGCCGTAGCAAAATGGCATAAAACGAAACCCTTACAATTTTGTCCTATCGCTAATAACAATCAGTTTCATTAAGTTGATGTTAATAGACATAACATTATTTGAAGTAATAATTTTGCTATATACTTTAATTCTATACCCAATAAAGAAAAAAATAACTTGGTGGCTTTACTATACCCATATAAGCTAATATAAATGTACATTTCAATTTTACAATCATTATGTTTCAGCCACAAAGTAAGGATGAGGTGGACTTCAAAATAATGTCAACATTTGTCGAATTTTACACAATGATGCTGGGATTTGTTAATTTTAAACTCTACCACTCAATGAATCTAGTTTATCCACCTAAATTAACAGCCGCATCCTCTGTTGATGATAAAGAATTGATAGATGAAACCACTTATGTAGCAGAAAGAATTGCTGCAATGAACATCTCGCTGTCTCGCCTCACCGGAACCAATGAGGTCGACGATACTCCAGAAATAGACATCTTCCCCACAGAAGACAATGATCCACAGAAACTAGAGGAAGCAAAACTTGAAGCTGAAAAAGTAAAAAAGCTTAAGACTCTTTTTAAAGGATTGAAATTCTTTATAAACAGAGAAGTACCAAGGGAACCTCTTGTTTTCATCATCAGGTGTTTTGGAGGAGAAGTTTCATGGGATCGCAATATGTTTGTTGGAGCAACATTCGATGAGACAGATGAAACTATCAACTATCAAATTGTGGATAGGCCTAATATGGAAAAACAGTATCTCTCCAGGTATTATGTTCAGCCCCAATGGATTTTTGACAGTACAAATGCTAGGACCCTGTTACCAATCAACAAATATCTGATAGGAGCAACACTTCCGCCACATTTGTCTCCGTTCGTGGATAAGATAAAGGATCAAGTGTACATACCACCTGAACAGCGGGCTCTCAATGATCCCGACTTCAAGCCATTTAGTAAGTATGAATTTAAATGTAAATAGTTATATTGAGAGATATGTAATTTTATAAGGGGTCTATGAAAACATGAGAAAGTTTTACGAAATGGGAGGGTGCATCTGAAGTGCCACAATTTAGTGTGTGATATATTTTGAACAGCTCTTTACCTCTTTTTTTTTTATAACAATACTATAGATTATCATTTAAACTACAAATAATCTTAATTTAGTGGTAATCTTTTTTATTACTGCTTTCTGAATCAATTTCGTTTATTTTAGATGATGCTGAAGATTCAGGTACTGATGTTGAAGAAGCTAGCGATGAGGAGAAGGAACCAAATGAGAAGGAATCTGATGCAGAGGAAGTTGGGGCAGATGAAGAATTGACTCGGGCTTATAAAAGGGAGGTAGAGGATGATTCTCCTTCTGAGGATGAACAAGAAGATGAAGATCAGGATCCGGACAAGAAGAATATAGCTAAGGAAAAGGTACAATCTTTTGTGATTTATCATCATATCGTGATCAAACAAACTCAATGACTTTTTAATTGTATTTCGCTATTGACCAGGTTATATAGTTGGATACATATGTATCCATATGTAGATACTCTGGACATGCCCCATGCACATGTGATTGTTAATATTGTGTTTTAATACTCTTTTATAATAGTATATAATAGATTATGTTATTATTGATTGATTTATCAATTCCATACTTCCATAATTTCAGAAAAAATCTATGGCAGTGACAACTGGTGTTCCACATAAAGAACATCCATATCAAAAGGAAATAGAAGACAAGCAGGCTTTCCGACTACGTGAGAAGCTTGTTCGCAAAAAGCATAGAAATCTTTATAAGAGCATGAAAGCTGGACAGGAAAAGAGGAAGAAGGAGATTTGGCTGTTGAGAAAGAAGAGGCGACTTCATGATGAAAAAGCCAAGGCTGAAAAGAAAACAGAAAAACGAAAACGCTTACTGCAAGCGTCTGCTGATTAATATTTGTATAGCCTGTATCAATTATAATTTAAAATGGTATATTTTTGTTTCATTTATTAACACTCTCAACGAAAATATGAAGAAGAACGCAAAACTTGCGAAATAAACCTTTTGAGAACAAACTTCTAATGTTAGGGTATTCTTAGTCCTAGTAGTATTTTCATTTTTTCCCTCCTGAAGCAAGCTAATAAAGTTTGTATTTTATTTTTACATACTTCGGTCGGTTTGTGCATGGCTTCGCCAAGCATCAAATTTTATTTTTTTTTTGTAATAGTTCTGATTTTTTGGATTCCAAAGAACCTCATGACTTTGATAAAGTTCAATTAAACTTAGGCTTCTTTCCTCGGTCCAGTGAATGTCTGCCGGCGGCACAGCTATAATTTAAATAAAATATATTAAATAGGTATGTCAAAAATAAAACTAATATACTATTTAACTATATAAAAATAATAATACTTATACATACAGAAAATACATAATATATAATTGAAAATAAAACTTACCATGCTCATTCGGGGCTCGCTCCGAAGTATTCACCACGCATTCAGCCATTATGCCAAAGATGGCACACCAAAGAGCGCACTACGATCCACATTGTGTTCGTTAAAAAACTGACATCGGATGGATTACTGGGTACGCGTTGCGATCCTGTTACGAATGGTTCGTAACAGGTTCACAGTGGCATTCTCACTTGACACTGTATCAGTTACATCACATGATACACCATTAAATAAGTACGTGCCTCATGATGTTACTGCCTTTAGATGTTCAGAAAAACGTTGCTTTGTATGGAAAATTTGCTTTTCACCCGAGACATAGGTTTGAGTAGAGCTAGTTCAGAATCACCCTGCTAATGAACTGACCGACTGAAAACTGACAAGTTGCATATGAAATTCCCTCTATAAAATCCGTATTATCGTTTAATATAATAATTGTGTATGTAAAAAAACTACCTGCTAAGGGTAAACATAGCGTGAAAGAAACCATAAACAAATCAATAAGGAACTAAAATAGAATACTTTTATTTAAACAATTTGTTTTCTAAATAACTAAATTTATTTAATGAACAAACTTGTATCATTGCAATAGTGAAATAATTCCTTACTGTGTATCACTTGTCAATGTTTGACTGGTATTCAAGTCTACTATGCGCTATTGACACATATTGTTAGTGAAGAGAACATTGGGATCTTTGTCATTCAAAATTTGACTATGAAAGAAATTAAATAACATTGTGATAATGGTAATTTAATACTATGATGTAGAAAAAGTTCATCGCACTTCAACCATTCCAACAGATATGTCCAATTAAAATGTAGGATGCTTCAACAAATCTAAAAGAAAATGATAACTAAAAACTTTATTAATATAATAATTAAATTGTCAGACATATAGTAGGTATAAATCTGAAGAAATAGTAGTTATGACGTATAATAACGAAGGGTATTAGCAGATCAAGTAAAAATAAATGTAACTAGAGGCAAAATTCAACCTTGGCATAGCAAGGGTGAACACCCGTGACACATTTTATGATGCCAAATGAATATCCTAAAAGCAGCGGATCTTGATTGATGAACTGACAAAAAACAATTTCATTTTCAGTGTTTACTTTTTAATAGATATAGGTGGCTTTATATAAATATAAAAAGAATTACATTTCAGGTTTTTATTTCCTTCAAAAACAAAGAGACTAATCGCTCACCGAAATTAAGCTACTAGCAGTAGCCAATCCATATACAAATTTTACATAATTACAGTTGCAATCAAACTTTATGGCGGATCCAAAAGTAGACACAAGTCGCGTCGCAATAACCTGTTTTAGGTGTAACAGGAGGCAGTGGAGCGAGGGGTATATGATTGTAACTGCGCAAGCCCGCTTACGGCGTTGCATTCAGATTAATCTGTAATTCAGGTCCGCTATAAAGTTTGACGCGTTCTGTACATATTTTGCACAGAAATAGTCAAGTTTTCATACCACGTAGTACCTACAAGTTTATCCATATATTTGTATGTTAAAGTAATTGGAATAGTAACAAAAACTTATTTACCCAGAGTAATAAGTATCTAAAAAAATATCTGTTAAAATGCTCTGGATCATTTTATCAAAACTTTTATGTATACTATATATTGTGAACAATAATCTACTCGGTAAGGTCACAACCAGAAAGTGTTCTTGAGGATCAAGTGGTTCTTATACCTTTGATTGCACCCTTATTTAATTTGAATGCATCATTTGCTTCTAAGAGAATGGTACTAAGTGACTGACCGATTGGCCAAGTGCTTAGAGACCCCAACTTCGGAACTAGAGGTCGCGGGTTCGATTATTTCTTTTCGGAACAAATATTTGTGTGGATGAAGATGTCTATTTGTTCCATGTCCAGGTGTAAAATATATATATAATAAAAAAATATTGAAGTATATATATTAGTTATCTAGTAAGTAGGTACCCATAAAACAAACACAAGCTTTGCTTAATTTCGGACTAGTTGATGCTGTGTAGGCACAGACCAGTCAACCTTTAGATCACGCTTTAATAAACGTCAGTACGAAAACGAAATCGCTAAAAAGTGGCGGGGTGCGGGGAGAGGTCGGCTAGTTTTCATTGGCTCATTTAAAATTGACAATTTAATGGCTTCCGACGGACGGCTCACTAGTGACGTAGTTATGTAGTGTCACTACATAGCCTTGGCGAATGCTACTCCCTGTCAAAGCGTGGTCTATAAGGTTGACTTGTCTGTGTGTGTAGGATATCCCACCAGGCATTATAACTGTTTCCATTCCAAAGCGCATAGCAAAAACAGATAGTTAATTATATAAAAAAAATGTGTGACGAAACTTTTCAATATTTAGTAAATGACCCAACACTGTATCCTCCACCCTTTGTGCTAAAACATGGTACAACAAGCTGTCATTGGGAATTGGAAAACTGGCAAAAAAGAGAACGATCATTATATGATGTGTATTCTACTTTCTAATTTAGAACCTTCAGAAACATTAGAAGAGAAAATTATTGAGAATTTAAAAAGAAAAATTAACACAAAAAATGTTAAAACTGCACCCTCTAAGAAAATGAAAATGTCAGTAAATTTAAGTGATAGTAATACAAATGAAAGTGATACCGAAAACTTTGGAAATTCAAGTAGCAAGGAATCTCAAAATAGTGATGAACATTTTGTATATGACCCTGAGAAAGAGTTTAAAAAGGATAATGAAAAAATATTAATATATGGGTATATAGTATTAGAAGGTTTGAATAATGCCATAGAAATTCAAAGCTATTTTGTTAACAAATGGAACATTTTCCTCCCTCAAAACTTTATGATATATTTGACACCAAAGAAAAGAAATTGGACTGACTCGTTCAAACATAGACCCATGTGTTTACTACCGTATTTTCAATGAAAATGATATGCTCTTTATAGCATTATATGTGGACGATATACTTTATTTCTTTAATAATGAGGAAACTTCGCAAATTATAAAAGGGAAGTTACAAAATAAATTCTAGGTATATGAAGGACTTAAGATCAGCCAAACATTGCATCGATTTTAGTATTTCACAAAATGTAAATGAGATTTCTCTCGATCAATTGATTTATATAAAAATGATACACGATTTGGAATGAACAATTCTAAGCCAATGTGGACACCTGCTGATGCTAATATTAAACTAAAGAAGGGTGAAAGTGAACAAGAAATTTTGAACAACATTCCATATCAAGAGATAATTGGCTGCTTATTATACTTATCACAGGGGACTCGACCAGATATTACCTATATAGTAAATTCTCTGAGTGGGTACAATAGTCAACCTACTAATGATCATTGGGTGGCTCTGAAACGAGTCATGAGGTACCTGAAAGCTACAATGTATGTGAAACTGGTTTATAAAAGGAATGTTGATGAAAAAATTTCAGGCTATTGCGATTCAGACTGGGCTAATTGTATTGAAGATAGAAGATCTTGCACAGGCTACATTTTTTTATTCCAGGGTGCCGCAATAAGCTGGAATTCTAAGAAACAGCAGACTATAGCCCTTTCTACAAGTGAGGCTGAATATATGGCTTTAGCATCGGCCATTCAAGAAGCTTTTTTGGTTGAAGCAGCTGGGAGAAAAGTTTCAACCCGAACTTAAATGTACACCTATAACCATTTACTGTGATAATCAGAGTGGGATTAGTCTTTCAGGAAATGCTGTCTACCACGCACGCAGTAAACATATAGACATCCGCTACTACTTCGTACAAGAGAAGATTGCTGCCAAACAAATCATGGTTCAATATAAATGCACTGGAGACATGGTCGCCGATATCTTGACAAAAGGACTCCATCGACCGAAGCATCAATATTTCACTTCATCGATGGGTTTAATTTTAAAGCGCCTGCGTCCAGGAGAGGATGTTGAAAGTATGGACGCCTCGTTACCACGGGCTGGCTCAACACAGCGTGTGGGGCGTCCCCTGGGTGGCGGATGGGGGAACGGTCGGTAGTACAGCCTAGCTACGCTACTCGGCTAGGTTCGATGAACCCGCTGACCAAAGTTGGGCGGTACGACAGCGCCTGTCGGTTGTGTTTGGGGGCCAGACCACACACGTAGAAATCAACTGGTCCCGCTCAAGCCAAGGTGCACCACCCTGCGTAAGGTGGTGAGTGTAAGCGCTGAAGACTGAATGGCACAGGGCGGTGAAAGGTGTATGACTGCTTGCACATCGGAATTTACCCAATGTGCAAGCAGCCATACCCGTGTCTTTAGCTTCGCGACCTCGAGGCACCGGGCAAAACCTCGTAGTATGTAGCCTTCTGTCCATATTGCGGATCTCTGTGGACAGTGACCTATTATTTCTCCGCTACTCGTGGGAAGAAAATGTCTGAAAATTTAAATAAAACTTCAAAAAAAAAAGGTTGAGGACTCCGTAAAGAATTCGACAACGGCACTCAGTGCTTCCGCGTCAACCTCAAGTGCTAATCTGACGGTAGGCGACAAAGATGCTCACACAACCGGGGAAGTCACAAACGCAGGCCCTAGGGCAGGCGGAGTGACTATAACCGGGAGTAGGGTTTCCGCGAACGCCGAAAGGTGGGGGTAAACGCAAGAAATTTAGTGGGGCGCAACGTAGGCAGTACCAGCGAACACTAAAAATGGCTAGCAATAGCGCACCGCTGGGAACACCTGCGTCTAAAAGGACCAGGGAGGTCACCAGTGCATCGCCATCCAGTCGGTCAACCCAGCTAATAGGGTAAAGCCAGCAGGGTCCACCCCAGAACCTTATAAGGAGGCGTTGACCGGGGTGAAAATGGCAGTCGTTGCTTTGGATCATCCGAAAGAAAGCTAGGGCTGGAGGAGCTTAAACTAATCCATGCAGAGCTCGGCAGGCGCATTGACGACATGACTACAGGCCAGTTACCGCGTCTCAACTATCAGACGATGGCTGGTGGGGTGGTGTTTTTCGCCTGTACCAATAAGTCGTCGGCTGCGTGGTTTATTGAAAACCTAAGCGGTTTCAAGGCCGGAGAAGTCACTGTGCTGGCACTGTATGCTCGCGATTTGCCGAAACCGGTAAAAATGGCTTGCAAAACAAAAGATCTAGGCACTAAAGATGCAGCCAAGCTATTGAGCTGGTTACAGCGTTACAATCCTCACATTCACACGGAAGAATGGAGGATTGTAAATGCAATTGCAGATACAACTGGTCAGCGGTTCATAGTGTTAGTTGACCAGGAATCTGCAAAAGCCATACGGGAAGCAAACTTCCAGCTGGAGGGTGGCATCGACAAACATATCTTCAAAATCCTAGAAGATGTTAAGGAGGAGACAGTTGATGCTCCCACATCTGTAAAAGTGAGCTAGTGCGTTGCGTTGGATAGGACTGCGGGGGAGGGGGCTTCTTCGTTGGTGTCTCCGACACACACAGTGTCGGACGAGCTGGCGATGGAGGGGCTTCTCTTGGAGGATTGTCGAACGGAATGCAATATAACTTCTGGTGACCACTCCAACCCTCCTTTCTCTCCCTTTTCATTATCATCCTCGGTGCCAGAAAATCCTTAATATCCAAAACAAGTCCACATTTTAATAGATATTTTCAAAAGTTTCCTTACCCATCCTACAAACTTTCCTACAAAGCCATAAAATAAAAAAAAATGAATTCTCTGAAGTTAGTGCAAATAAACTTGCACCATTCGAAAGCAGCCACTGCCATTCTTGGTCGGGCACTAGCAACGTGTAAATATGACATAGCTTTGATTCAAGAGCCATATATTTACAAAGGACTCGTCAAAGGTCTCAACAATATCGGAGGTAACTTATTTTATAAAGATCCTCTAAACAAATCTCAAATCATAATCTAAAATCATCATCTAAAATCAAATCGGTCTGAGCTGCCGCATATAAAGTATAACACAACTTCAGAAATGGAGGTAGTAATACTTGCATTCTCGGACAAAATACTACCGAAATATGTATTCCACAGAGGGTTCGGTGTTATGCTTCCCGATTGTGATGATTGGAGGAGGGGTACTCCGAAAGCTCTTAAGGGTGGAATGCTCTGGTTCACGGATGGATCCAAAATGAACAAAGGCTCAGGTGCTGGTGTATACTGCCCAAACTTGGATTTGGCAGTGTCGCAAAGCATGGGGCAATATCCAACTGTGTATCAGACGGAGATACAAGCGATTGTTATATGCGTAAGAGAATGTCTGGATAGAAATATTAAAAACCATTCCATTTACATTCTAAGTGACAGCCAAGCAGCAATCAAGGGTTTACACAGTACAAAAATTAACTAATCATTAACCCTCAATTGCCTGGAGAACTTGGAGGAACTGGCATCAAAAAACAAAGTAACATTGGTCTGGGTGCCAGGACACGAAGGAATTGAAGGGAACGAGAGGGGAGGATCATTAGGATATTAGGATAATTAGCAAGGGAAGGATCTTCTAACCGTGTATGTGGTCCAGAACCATATATTGGGCTTTCATTTCAACAAACATCATCAGAACAAAAATAGATTACTGGACGAATGAAGCCCAAAATCAATTATGGAATGAAGCTCAAGGGCAAGTACACGCCAAAATGTTCCTAAAAGAACACAAACCTGCTAAGGCTAGGCAACTTCTAGAACTAGACAAGAAGCGACTAAGATTGGTCACATGAGCACTGTCTGGGCACTTCACCACCAACAGGCTCTAGCAACACATGAGACTCACAGAGACAGCACTGTGTAGGGCATGTGGTGTTGTAGAAGAAACAATGCTACACATTCTCTGTGAATGTGATGCACTAGGGGCATCCCATATGAAGCATCTAGTGGTATGCTACCCCAAACCGGATGAGTTCTGCGACCTGCAAATTGGTTAAATCATACAATACATGAAATGCATATTTGAAAATGACAATTAGTAGGGTCAAAGGATGGGGGCACAATAGATCTAAATAGGTCGCAGTGTAGGATAAGCCCACCCCAATCAAATAAGATAACATGGACGCCTGCGCTAAGTTTAATAGCGATGTGCCTGATGTGCATATTTGCAGCTACTAGTCCGTGGTCACTCTCTCGTCTATAAAATTGTGCACTGTCATTTACGTTGTTTAATTACTTATATTCAAACAAATAGTTTTAAAGTTGTAATTGCCTTTGTTATCATTTCAACAATAACATCAAGATGTTTTGATCGACATCCAATAAGAATTGTTATTTCTTTGAAAGAAATCCTGCAAACAACTTTACTCATGTATACAGAAAAGTATACAAACGGCGCTGTGACATAACGCAATGAATGTGAAGGTAATGTAATAATAAAAAAGGGCCAAGGGCAACCGCCATTTGTTTTTTTTATATGTTCTGCTAGAATATACAAACATTACAGAAAACCATTCAGATCTCAAACTATCTATATTGTGAACTTTTTTCATCTTGCACTAGGTCTTCTTTTTGAACTAAAAAATCAGAGTTGTTTTTAACTTAATTTTATATTTACTGTTTATGGCATTAACCTAAATGCCCGCTCGGCCGAGTGGTCAGAGACCCTAACTGCGGAGCCAATGTTCGCGGGTTCGATTCCCGCCCGGAGCAAATATTTGTGTGCATGACCATGTATATTTGTTCCATGTCTGGATGTTTTAACTGTACCATTTTATTAGAGGGTTAAGTAAGATACTCGGTACGGAGTCACTTTTTTAAATTAACCAGTGTTTAAAAAAACACACTAAGTTATACTGTTATAAGTCAAAGTAATAAAAGCATCACATACGTTGTAATTATCATGACCTCTATAAGTGAGTTGGGTGAAGACCGGATCTGGGGGAAGATCGGTTACGTTTAATTTGCGGGACCTAAGGCGACCTGTATTGTCAATTTTACAATAGTATTGTAAAGTGGCGTCGCTACCTGTGTTATTAATATGGGGAAATTGGCAATACAGGTCGCCTAGGTCCCACAAATTAAACGTAACCGATCTTCCCCCAGATCCGGTCTTTAACCAACTCACCTTATAGTAAAATCAGATATATTTTCACACAAGACAATTTTTGTCGACCTGCGTCTTCCAGACGTTTTACTCTATGATGTCTATATTTAACGTACCGTAAACCACTTTTTTCATTCCAAATATTTTCATTGTGGTAAAACATTGTTTTTTAACTCTAAAATAAGGAGTGGGTTATACGCTTCTTCAAAAGTAGCCCCAAAAACACTTACTTTGTTGCCTTAGTTATTTCAATATTTAGTTATTTAAACACCAATTTGAATTGTCTTACTTTTATTAAAACCTAGTGGCTAAAGCTGGCCGCCGCTTAAATATATTACAACTAACAACTTCACTTTACAATCAACAATAAAACATATTTACAACACAATATTTTACAATGACACAGCCCTTGCTAATATTAACAATTTTATTGTACGTCAACGAAATCAATTCGTAAAACGAGAGTTAGCCACAGTTTCAACAGTCATTTAATAAATAAAAAATAACATGTCTGTAAAAAAATAAATACAATTACTTTAATGGTTTATAAACAATATTAAACCTACTGTGATGTGAATCTTATGAGATTTGCAAGTAAGTGCAGTAAAAAATTTTATCAGTTTAGGTAATAGTATTCTTCTTATAGGCATGTTTAAGGCATGTTTTGTTTGGTTTCACTTCATATTTTCTGTTAACTATTGTTTACAGTACCACGCAAGGATCTTTGCCGCTCTGAGTTGCCTGCGAATGACTCAATGCGCTGGTACAACCGCGCGGGCAGCGAGGAGTAGTAGTGGGAGACGGGCGCCGTGCGCGCGAACGAGTAGCGCGAAGTATCCGACCTCTCCTTCATCTCAATTTTATGCTACTGCGACGCTTTCTGTAAATAACTTCACAGTGGCAAAGATCCGTGCGTATTACTGTGCGTATAATGGTTTAATTATTAATTATTTAATTATAAATAATAATTATTATTTCAGTCTGTATCACTCTCTTCTTCATCACTGTCTTCAAGCTCAGGCATGGGGAAACGTAGAATTGCTGCAACGCCGGTTAGCTGATCTAATTCTGTGAGAAAAAAAAAATATTAAAGTGTTTGATGTATTTAAATGCATCAGTAACACTTTTTTTAAATATTAACAGATACTAGAACAGAATAACAGAACTACACAGGATGGGCAGCAAACAATTATTTTTTATTGAGTATTGAAAATGCATTCTCCTTTGACTTATATATTCTCCAAACAAAATAAATCATAGAGATGTCAACAAAATTACAAAACCCAAAGGTTTTTCTTACAAATGATGAAATAGGTAAAATTCGTAAGCCATGTGCTCGTGTTTGAATTGACTGGATGACGGCTAATCATTAGTATTATAAAAGGATGTGTTTATTTAGGTCAGTATAGCAAGTGGAGTTTATAAAATTTTATCCCTAATGGTATGTGAGTTTGTATGAATATCAGTAATTTGTTAAGTTAAATCTTGAAAATTGGTATTTGGCGTTTTGGATAGAAATTTAAAAAAAGTCAAAATTTTTGGAAATTCATCCTTTAAGGGTTTAAAATTGGGGTGGAGGGGAGGGGAAGTTTGTGAAAGAGTTCCTTTATTTCTCAAGTTTAAATCTATAAAAATTGTGATTCAGCCTTTTGATTGAAAATTAAAAAGATGTATCTCATTAGTTATGGAAATGTAAGTGGGCAAAATTGGCATGATTTTTTTTGTAATGCCTGCCTTGCCTGAACCTGCGAACCTGCTGAGAACCTGCCTTGGAAATATTTGTAGACCTATCAGAGATAAACAGAAAATGTTATTATGTACTATACTGTAACATGCATCAAAGGCGATTTATTTAATCTGAAAGATAATGGAAAAGTACACCTATGGTAAAATGGTTTTTAATCAATTACTGGAATCGACTAATCACAGTGCTTCATTTTACTCACGCCTGTGCTTACGGGTATACAGCTCGTTGCTGCACTTGCATGTGCTTTTGGGTGCTCCTTAATAGATCACAAGCTAGTTAATGAAGTAGTAAATGAAATTGGTTTAACAATCAAATCTTGAAAATTACTTTGTAGGATGTCCTAGGTATTATTATTACTTTAGTAATTATGTCACCGCCTAATGTCGGTAGAATTGCTTTTCAAGCTATCACAGTGAATAACGTAGCCCTAGACAACTTTCCGATTTTAAGTGAAGACAATTTAATCATATTTTATTTCGGAACGTACCAATACAAATAAGCGCGTAGCTACTACGGGCAGCGTATAAATAATGACGTGTCTTATGTTACATAATTTTATAGGGAATCAAGCAGAGAAATCCTAGAACTATTTCAAATTGTTACAATAAACCCTTGGCCGTTAAGTAGGTGAATACAATCAGGTCAAGACTTACCAGAATATGTAATGTATAAATATATTTTAATAGACAGAATAGCTCAAGATCGGGATGTCACTATTAGACATTACTACAGCTGTATGGTTAAAAATGATAAATAAAATAGCTTTGGATGTCATATGTATGCTAATGCGCGAAAAGCCATAAAAATCCAAATGCGTAGTTTTCATGGGTACTCTCGGACGATCACTATCTGGGTTAAAACAGAAATGACACAAATGTATAGACCACGCGTGCGTAGTCGCGGGAGAAATTGTCTGGCAGTTGCAACAATAATTCAACAACTTACGCTCGCCCGACACGTGCATGCTGGAAAATATTCTAACATCGCCTCCATTCTCACGCACAGAGTCCACAAGTGCCACATATTCTTTTCTCTGTTGTACATCTTGACATCTGTGAAGCATTATTAAATAAATAAACATTGAAATATACAAAATACAATCATATTTATCGTAATTTTAACACTGTGGAAAACCCTTCTACTTGACTGTAGTTAAATACTTTAGCCATGATACATAGTCGGGTCATAAATCCCATAACAACTGTTTTGGAAAATAAATTATACAAGTTTAGATGTTTATTAAAGTAATAAACTCAAATAATTTAAATTCAAATACAAATCATAGATTTCTAGCCAAAATTCCAAAACGAAAATAAAAAGTGTATGACAGTATATTACCTGACTATGTTTAAGCAATATGAGCAGTTTTAGCAGTGTATTTAAGAAACCGAAGTAGTTTTCTGTTAAAGCTGCTAGATACCTAAATAGATATGCTGTTAATACGCATATTCAGCTGGTTTATGTGGAAATTAATGGAACACACAGAGCTCTTGTTGTGGCAGGCAAAAGTAACAAAACTTGGCAGAGACAAAAAGAATCTGAAAAGCAGTTGACCTCGCAGACCTGCCTCAAAATTTCTCTTTGACCATAACTGTTTGACTCAGTTTTTAGGACTTGATACTGTTTCGATTTTGGAATCGATCAATTCGATAGATCAAAAGTTATTCGAAAATCATTTAAAATTAAAATTATTGTAATAACTAAAAATGTACACATATCAAAAAGTCTAAGCAACACATACTATTTCAAATTATTAATCAATTATTATATAATTTCTTACCAAGTAGGTAATACCTATGTAAACTTTTTTGATCTAGAGGACATACTGGCTGGTTGTAAAAAAAATCAAGTATAATTTGTTTTTTTTTTCACAAATTCTAAAGCGAATGCATTTGTTCGAATTTTATAGCGTTTTCTTTGCTTATTAAAATTTAGTATTCTGTATCAATATTATGATTTAAACAATATTTTGAAAAAAGTTTTGAACAAATTTGGATTTTGAGACATTCTTTACGTCATGGAGCGACGTCATTCGAACGCAGATGAAATTCAAAGAGCTCTAGGGATGTTGCAAGCGGGAAGAAGTCAATCTCAGGTATCTCGGTATTTTGGTGTCAACAGAAGCGTTATTTGCCGTCTTCATCAGCGTTACACTAACACAGGAGATCCTGCTGAGCAGCGCGCCCAGGACGAGGAAGGTGTACAACCACACGGCAAGATCGATACATACAATTGACTGCAAGACGCCAGCTGATGTTAACCGCCCGAGAGATAGGTTTAAGGCACAGACCAGTCAACCTTAAACCACGCTTTAATAAATGTCAGTACGAAAACGAAATCGCCAAAAACTGGCGGGGTGCGGGGAGAGGTCGGCTAGTTTTCATTGGCTCGTTCAAAATTGACAATTTAATGGCTTCCGACGTGCTTCCAACTGACGGCTCACTAGTGAAGTAGTTATGTAGTGTCACTACATAGCCTTGGCGAATGCTACTCCCTCTCAAAGCGTGGTCTATAAGGTTGACTTGTCTGTGGTTTAAGGCTACAAAATTCAAGTGTTGTTGTTGTTAGCTGCCAAACTGTGCGAAATCGACTGCATGAGTATGGCCTATGAGCACGACGGCCAATTAGGTGCCCACCGATACGTCACGGGAATCGCGCTCTTCGAAATGAATGGTGTAGGGAACACATTACATGGACCCGGGAACAATGGGATAAAATTTTATTTTGCGATGAGTCTCGATTTGGGTTCAAGCCTGATACTAGAAGGGTAAGAGTATACCGTCGTCCTGGAAATACGAAAGACTGAGGTGCGTTCAGGAAGTGCATCCATACAACGGCTCAACAGTTATGGTATGGGCGGGTATTATGAAGAACAGACGAACTGAGCTCGTTTTTGTAAATGGTAACGCTGTAAATTATGTTGAGACAGTTCTAAGGCCTTATGTCCGTCCATTCGCACAAACGCTTGGCTCCGATTTCACGTTGATGCATGACAATGCGCCTTCGCATGCAGCTTTGCACACACGAAAGTACTTGGCAAGGGAAAACATCCTGGTATTGCCTTGGCCTGCACAATCGCCAGACCTCAACCCTATCGAGCATGCATGGGACATGTTCCAGAGACATGTTTTAAAGGACTTGGATGGAGTGACAACAACCCAACAACTGATGGACTTACTAAAATTTCATTGGGAGCAATTGCCGCAGGATAACATTAACAGTCTCATCGATGCTATGAATAATCGGTGCCAGCAAGTTCTCCATAACAGAGGAGGCCACACTTTGTATTAATTTATGCAATTTTTGTACAACCATTTAATTTTAGTTTAAATTTAGTTGATTAGGAACCTTACTTTGTACTACGTACATACAGTACTTACTCGTAGTTATTGTTAATTAAGATTATTAAAAAATAAATATAAAAAAACAATTGTTGTTTAATATCAAAAAAGTATTAAAAATTATATAAATAAGAAAATACTAAGGATTTAATGCGAAAACACATTGTTAAATTGAAATTTGTATGTGTTGCTTAGACTTTTTTGATGTGTGTGCTCGACCGATCTAGTTTATATATTTAAGAAATCTAAATTGAGTTAAACTCTTTCGAATTGTTCTAAAAAAAAAGCAAGTGACCTAGGACCCCAAAACATTGACATCTGATGAAATATCGACTTTCAAAAATAAGACTAAAAACAATACTAAGAACACATTTTTTAATTTCCTTGGCTGGAAGTTAAATTAAGCCTAAAACAATAGGTGCATATGTTTTGTTTTTAACTTTATATGATAAATTGTTTGGTCATATTTTAGCATAAATCACCTGAACAGTTTATCTGATATCATAAGTGTCTCTATGGCCTGTGCTTCATTTGCTCTTTGCACATGCTTTTTGCCATAAAACGCTTTTGCTGGCTCCAGCTGCAGCATGGTGTAGAAACTTTCTAGCAGTTTCACTTCACTCGCTGCTTTAGTGTCAGAAATTTTCACCATAACCGCAGGTTCCTGTAGCACTTCTGAAAATACATAAAGAAAATGTTATATTTGAAGACAAGAAAAAAAATATTAAATTTTACATAACAGAATCGGATTATAGATGTGAACACTTGAACAAACAATGATCAATAAAAACAAAGTTCAAGTGTCTACTTCAACCTTTAGAAAGATTACTTGAAATATTTCAAATTTAAACATGATCAATCTTTTATACAACAAGCAACAATGTTGTAATGGAAAACAGAAAATTTTAAAGCACAGGAAAGAATACCACTAACAAATCTGTTTTGTAGTATTTATATCATCATCATCATCATCATCATCAGCCTGTGTCTCTCCACTGCAGGATATAGGCCTTTCCGAAGGCTCGCCACCACACACAGTCCTCCGCCTTTCGCATCCAACTGCCCCCGGTGTGGTGCTTCAGGTCATCTGTCCACCTGGCCGGGGGGCGTCCAACTCTTCGCTTTCCGATACGTGGCCTCCAATCGAGACTCGTCTACCCCATCGGTTATCAGTTCTACAGCAAATCTGACCGGCCCATTGCCACTTCAGTTTGCTGATAGCTTCGGCTATGTCGACAACTTTTCTTCGACGGATTTCAGTGTTTTTTATTTTATCCATCGAAGAAATACCGAGCATAGCCCGCTCCATAGCACGCTGAGCGACTTTAAATTTGTGGATCAGTCCTGCCGTGAGAATCCATGTTTCGGCACCGTACGTCATTGTAGGTGGGAGGCATTGGTTGAAGACCTTGGTCTTCAGACATTGTGGTAGTGGCGACGAGAATAGATGACGAAGCTTCCCAAAAGCAGCCCAGCCCAGCTGAATTCTTCGGTCGGCATCTTTATTGAATTTGTGTTTGCCTAATTGGACAGTCTGTCCTAAGTAGACATAGTCTTGCACAATTTCAAGAGTCGCACCCTCTACGGTCACCAGTCTCGGGAGAATATGTTCGTTGAGCATGACTTTCGTCTTGTTCGAATTCATCCCGAGTCCCACCCGCCGAGGGGCGATATTGAGGCCGTTTACCAATCCGCTGAGCTCCTCCAGCGATTCTACCATGATGCCTATGTCGTCAGCAAAACGTAGGTGAGAGATGTATTCGCCGTTGACATTGATGCCACGATATTTCCAGTCCAGCGTCTTAAAAACATCTTCCAATGCGTTTGTGAATAGTTTCAGGGATATCAATCCCCCTGTCGCACTCCTCTTTGCAATCGGATAGGTTCCGTCCACTGGTCCTGGACCTGGACAGTCATTGTCGCGGTTTCGTACAGACATCTCAACACCTCAATGTAACGACAGTCGATTCGGCATCGCTGCAAGGATTGTACAACAGCCCAAGTCTCGACGGAGTCGAAGGCTTTCTCGTAGTCCACAAAGGCTAGGCACAGAGGTTGATTATATTCTTCTGTTTTTTGAATAATCTGCCTCAGCGTATGGATATGGTCTACGGTACTGTAGCCTTTTCGAAACCCAGCCTGTTCAGGGGGCTGAAATTCGTCAAATCTTTGGGCGAGACGATTCGTGATGACTCTGGAGAATAGTTTGTACATGTGGTTGACTAGTGAGATCGGTCTGTAATTCTTAAGGAGCGTTTTGTCACCTTTTTTGAAGAATAGGATGACCATACTCTCACTCCATGCACTCGGCGTAACACCGCTATGTAAGACAGAGTTGAATAGCTTCTGAAGCTATTTCAGGACTGGTGTCCCGCCTGCTTTCAGAAGCTCTGTCGTGATGCCATCGGGCCGGGTGCTTTGCCATTTTTTAGCTGCCTGAGAGCTCTGACCTTGCCCAGGCTGACGTCAGGAATATCATCTGTATTTATATATATTTGTTAAATTCAATAAAAAACACAATCGTAATATTTTTAGAAGGCCTGCATGAATAACACTTATAAGTAAATATTTGTTCCTTGCCCATAGTACACCCGCACATTTCATATTGGGTGAAGCACACAAAATTCCTATTCACCTGGATAAACCACCCAACTATATTCCAGTAGAAGAAGATTTGGAAAACCTCCATTAATTTTTCCACTTTCTAGTAGGAACCAACGGAAAACACTACTGGTTGTCGCTTCATGAGTATATTATCACATACAGGACGAAGAACTACGGCCAATTATTTTTTAATTAAAATTTTAAAGCATTGTCAGTGTTCTTATGAACCAACAGATGGTGCTGATTAAAGGCACCACATACATATAAAAACCAAGACCCGGTACTAGTATCAATATTCATCATATAAATACTGACCCGACCTGGGATTCAAACCCGGGACCCCCAGCTTCGTAGACAGGGTCTCTACCCACTAGGCCAAGCGGTCAAATAATTTGAATGCGACATGTAGTTGTATCTTAATGATTGAACTCAATTATTTTGTATTAATAGTATGAAATCTTCTTATGTACCCTTCTTAAGTAGGTAACAGATGTTTTTAGGGTTCAAATGTAGGTCCTTTTTAAACGACTTCAAAAAAGGAGGAAGTTTGGCATTGCGCCACATGCGCCACACAAAATCTACTTTATCTCGAGCGTAACAAGGAGTCGAAAGTTTTCGTTCAGCAATTTGGTCGATGTCAACTGACGAAGCTCAGGACTAGCAACAACAAAATCGTCTACTCGAGACCGGAGATACTAGCTGAGATAGAGACATTCTACAATAGACTTTATGCTACACATGCACACCCCCTGCACCTCGTGACGGCAGCGATTGGAGGGCTCCACTGACCCGACACTACACAGATGACATTCCCGATATCAGTCTGGGCGAGGTCAGATTAGCTCTCAGGCAGCCTAAAAATGGCAAAGCACCCGGCGCTGATGGCATCACGACAGAGCTTCTGAAAGCAGGCGGGACAACAGTCCTGAAGAGCTACAGAAGTTATTTGACTCTGTCATACATAACGGTGTCACACCGGATGCATGGAGTGAGAGTATGGTCATCTTATTCTTCAAAAAAGGAGACAAAACGCTTCTTAAGAATTATAGACCAATCTCACTCCTCAGCCACGTGTACGAGCTGTTCTTGAGAGTCATCACGAATCGCCTCGCCCAAAGATTTGATGAATTTCAGCCCCCTGAGCAGGCCGGGTTTCGAAAAGGTTCCAGCACCGAAGACAACATACTTGTGCTGAGATAGATTATTCAAAAAACGGAGAAGTATAACCAACCTCTGTGCCTAGCCTTTGTGGACTACGAAAAGGCCTTTGACTACGAGAAGGCCTTTGACTCCGTCGAGACCTGGGCTGTTCTGGAAGCCTTGCAGCGATGCCAAATTGACTGTCGTTACATTGAGGTGTTGAGATGTCTGTACGAAGCCGCGACTATGACTGTCCAGGTCCAGGACCAGTGAACGGAACCTATCCGATTGTAAAGAGGAGTGCGACAGGGAGATGTGATATCCTCGAAACTGTTCACCAGCGCATTGGAAGATGTTTTCAAGACGCTCGACTGGAAATATCGTGGCATCAATGTCAACGGCGAATACATCTCTCACCTACGTTTTGCTGACGACAGAGGCATCATGGCAGAATCGCTGGAGGGGCTCAGTAGAATGGTAAATGGCCTCAATGCCACCTCTCGGCGGGTGGGACTCGGGATGAATTTGGACAAGACGAATGTCATGTTCAACTAACATATTCTACTGAGACCAGTAACCATAGAGGGTGCGACTCTTGAAGTTATGCAAGACTATATCTATCTAGGACAGACTGTCCAGTTAGGCAATCACAACTTCAACAAAGAGGCCGACCGAATAATTCAGCTGGGCTGGGCTGTTTTCGGGAAGCTCCGTGGTCTGTTCTCGTCGCCACTACCACAATGCCTGAAGACCAAGGCCTTCAACCAATGCGTCCTGCCTACAATGACATACAGTGCCGAAACATGGACTCTCACGGCAGGAATGGTCCACAAATTTAAAGTCGCTCAGCGTGCTATAGAACGGGCTATGTTCGGTATTTCTTTGATGGACAAAATCAGGAATACCGAAATCCGTCGAAGTCATATTTGCCGTAGAACCGACAAGCGATGGGGTAGACGAGTTCTCGCGTGGAAGCCACGTACCGGGAAGCGAAGCGTTGGACGCCCCCCGGGCAGGTGGACTGATGACTTAAAACACCATACCGGGTGTAATTGGATGCAGAAGGCGGAGGACCGTGTGTGGTGGCGAGCCTTGGTCTCTCCCAATCCCACTCATGTCAGTTTAAAAAAAATCTACTTGATTTTTTTAAACTGACATAAGTGAAAATAAGTATGATGATGTGAATTTGGTTTGCGAATAACAATATGGTGCCCTAATACTAAATCTTATAATTTAAGTAAGCAATGAAAAACCCCTTTTTGTAAAAAAATAAACAGCAGAGTTTATTAGCACTTATAAATAACTATTTCTTAATATTAATTCTTAGAAGTGTTTTTTATGGTCTAAACGGTATTCTTTATAATTCTATTATTTACAATAGTCACGATGTAAATGGTGGGACATTCTGGTCAATCACAAGAATTTATTTTTGTTCATGCGGTTTAGCCAGGTAAACAGCGCGGATAGACCACAGGCAATAAACTTAAATATATTTTATAGCAACACAATCACAACATAAAATAGTATATTTAATTTACCTTTCAATGAATGCTTGAATCCTGATGACGCTTTGACTAGTAGAAACTTGCTTTTGTTGTCTATTAGAGTTTTGATATCATTCTTGATTGCCTGCTGCATCATGTATTCAAAGAATTGATCTTTGACAAATCCTGGTGAGGCGAGGATTACACACTTCACTACGTTGAAATCGACATGTCGTAGAATACCTTGCATCACCGCCTCATAAAATTTTGTCAAACCCTGGAATTAATTGTCCATCCATACATTTTACAAAAATTATATCTGATCCATATAATACAGAGTGGAAATAAAAGATGGAGTTGGAAAGTAAGTAACCTAATTAATAAGGATAGCAAATTAGCTGAAAGGAAACATTCTTATATTTACAAAAGTAATTGAAACTGTATTCAAAGATTATTGATAAATGACCTGCTTGAATTTAACATGCGAAAAATGAAAAAAATAACATCCTGTACATTTCTAGCACCAATCAATAGAGTTAGTCATGTAAAAATCAATTTCTTCTATATAAAATAGTATCTCAAACAAAAGGAAAACAAAGAAAAATAAAACAATATTAGTACTAATAATAATAATAACACACACAATCACAACAATGTCTAGGTCCCAAACTAAGCATTAGCTTGTATTTTGGGTACCAAGCGAAGACACCACATACATATAACAACCAAGACCCGGTGCCAGTATTCATCATATGAATACCCGACCTGACCTGGGATTCGAACCCGGGACGTCCAGCTTCGCAGGCAGGGTCGCTACCCACTATTAGCCTAGCGATCGTCCAAAAGTAAACACCATATAAATTTCATTACTAATGTAAACTGCAATATAAGTGATTCATAAAAAATTATTACTTAACATTTTTATTTATGTAGATACATGTACAAATGATGAAATGAATGCTACGTTTAATTTAATCATACTGCCCACTAGTAAATAAAATAAAATAATTGCATTTCACCTATAAACTGGGTGGCTGGTTAGGTCATACGTATGAAAAGTTTGAAGTTAGAACCAATGTTACGTTCTTGTTTTGTTATCTACCGTTTTTTATTTAATACATTACGTTTCACTTTAGAGAATGTTTGCACTTGTAAAATGGCTTAAGTATCAATACCAGGAGCAGTTTGATTAACTGGAAGCACCGACTTATATGTACTTAGGTACTAGCCTGTACGTACCACAGTATGAAACTCTGCACGAAAGTTGTTCAGATCGAGGTGCTCTGTACGACTTTGAAATAATTGCTTGTGGACCGCCTGTCAGTGTAGTCGATTGACGTTATTGTGTATTTCGAAAAAATATCTGAGAAAAACGCCTTGCTGTGCCTTTAAAAAGTGCATAAAAACCACCCGGAACTCTAAGAAGGTGGATGGGATTACTTATCGCACGTAACTTGATAATATTTTATTAATTTAGTTTTTACGAATTTGATTTTTGAAAATTACAAATTTGACTTATGTCTCATGACATAAGTCAAGTAGTCCAAGAATCAATGATTCAAATCAAGTATGATTAACTGCGAAGTGTAGAGTGAGATAATGATACAATTTGTTTTCGGTATTATTTGTTGTTAAGTTAGTTTGTGATTTCGTCTTATAATAAAATAAAGTTAACTGAAATTAGTGTTTTAGTGCATCCCCGATATCTGGATTAGTAGCCCGTAACAGTATATTATCTGTATTCATTTAAAAATAGAGTTTAGTACTTTATTACTTTCGTAAATAGTTTTTGAGCTTTATGACTAACTAGCGACTGCCCACAGCTTCGCTTGCGTAGACTACAAATTCCTGTTATAGGTACTATTAACGTTCGAGATGGTTTATACGTACTTTTTGCTGGAACCAATTTTGGTTACACCCATTCAAACTTTCAATCTTCATTCCCCTTCCACCCTTTAAAAAAACCGATACAATTTTACATCTCCCGTTTCCCACACTTAAAATGTGGAAATGTAAAAACTTTGAAACACGTCATTATTTAAGTCCTTCCATTCCCATCCTTAAGTTTGAAATTTCTAAAAAAGCCTTTCTTAACTTAATGCTCACGTTATAAAATAAACCTATGTTCCAAATTTAAGCTTCCTAGACTAAGTAGTTTCGGCTGTACGTTGATAGATCAGTGAGGACAAACGACAGACAGATAGACAGACAAACAAACACAAAAAATAGCTTATGACGCTCTTGACAACCTTCTTACACGTCTGCAAAGTTTCATTAAAATCCGTTCAGCGGTATTGGAAATTAGCTCGAATAGAGAAAATTAAATTGAATCATTGAATTAGACACATAGACGTACAGACAAACAGACGGACAAAAAGTAGCTAATGTCAAGTCTCTTGACAACCTTCTTTCCCGTCTGCAAAGTTTCCTTAAAATCTGTTTAGCCGTTTTGGAGATTAGCTTAAATAGACAGATACACGTACAGACAGACAAACGGACAAAAAGTAACATTTGTTAGTTTTGACGACCTTCTTTTCATACTTGTGATGTTTCATTAAAATCGGTTTAGACAGATGGACGTACAGACAGACATACAAAAAGTTCTGTATGTCACTTTTCACTACATCCTTTCCATATGTGTAAAGTTTCATCAAAATCGGCTAAGCCGTTTTGGCCGAAGCCGATTCGCTCGAACAGACAGACAGTACGTTTCCATATATATAGCTATAACCCTCCGCCATATTCAGGCTATCAAAGGCAAAAAGAATGTTTCAAATCCGACTGGTAGTTTCAGAGAGTCGCGCATTCAAACAAATAAACAAACTCTTCAGCTTTATAATAAGTATTACTATTATTTAGATTAATAGATTAAAAGATGACAAGAAAATAAGATATTACTGAAAACCGTATCTTGTTGTCTAGTCAGCAAAAGTCTATTGCGTGGTTTGGAAGTAAAAAGTTAACGAATAGAGGTAGACAGCGAATTTATTTTCTCCCGCTATAGTTTTCATATTTCGATAAAACTGCTAAGGTATTAATTTAAATTATATGGTGTAAAAGGCAATTACAATATGCATGAAATGCTTAAGACAACTAGCGTATTTAATTTGATAAGGATTAATATCACGTTTAAAAAACATCTTCCCAAATAGTACATTATGTTAGAACAAATTTGATTGTCCTAAAAAAGGTTATAGTAAGTTAACCTTAAAAGATACACATATGCTGTCGCGGACTTTTGATCAGAACTTTTAAAGGGGAACAATTCCGTAATACATAATTTTTGCTTAACATCAACCGTTTACGCAGCGTGCGCGACGGAAGCTCTCAAAACGAATATTTTTTTCCATTTTTGCAACATTTTTCATTGATGCTTCACTCCTATTGGTCAAAGCGTGATGTATGATGCCTTTCTCCATAAATGGACTATCCAACACAAAAATAATTTTTCAATTTGAACCAGTAGTTCCTGAGATTTACGCGTTTAAACAAACAAACAAACTCTTCAGCTTTATAATATTAGTATAGAAATGCAAGGTTTCATAAAAAACACAAAATTATAAATAGCAGAATGAAACAAGAGTAGGACCAGCAATATATGAGGATATGACAAATTAGAAACAAATACATAATAGAATGAATAGGTAAAGCCAGAGCCAGCCACTAATCTTTTCAAGATCACACTAGAACAAAAATCACAAAATACCTTTTCATGTTGCTGCACAAATCCTTTCCTTTTTCTTGGTATAGTGATATCAATTTTCGACCTGACGAGTGTCATCGATGGAGTAATGAGGCAAACATGAGCTAACCCCTCCTGCATTACCACGGCAGCCACATCTGCTGTGGCAGCAGGATCACATACTGTTTCAACTCGCTCTAAAGCCACTGAATCCCATAGAGATTTTCTTAATGTGAACTTTCTATTCAATTCCAAATCTAAAGTATGATATGCACCCATCTGAAAAATATCTATTTTGAATTATGCTTTACACATTCAGTAATGACTGTAAATAGATTTAATGAACTGTAAATATCGAGAGGTAACATAATGTTCCTTTTTCTGCTTGTGTGAAGTACACTAAAGGTACCTACATAAACTGATTGAGTTATAAAAAGTGTAGATCCAAGATATTTTCAATAATGATTTATGACAATAATAATTACATCACCTTCACATATTGATTTTCCACAATATTTCGCCCTTTCAGTCTTAGCACACATGCTTGGGTATCAAAATCTATAGTTTCAACAGTGATAGTGAGTACAGTCCTCACACGACTACTTGTTGAGGAACCAGTAGATGACTCTGTTTGTACTTTACGCACTGTTGATGCAGTCACAGAATCCCCTTCAGCTATCAAGTTATATGCATGCCACATATCTTCTGATTCCTCTGGAATTAGTCCAATACTTCTGCAAATTGATAATCTAATTATTAAAATTACATGTTTGACTCCATATGGGATGTTAGTTGTTTTTGTAAACTTGTTACAAGTGTGGATTTGAAAAAAAATTCTGTTATAAAAAAAAATTAACAATACATAGGTATTAGAAATTCAGTTTACATAATGCTCTCTTGGTATGCTCACTCGACCTGAGCATTTTTTATAGACACATGATTGGAACAGTAGTTGGGTGCAATATTTTTTGATGATAATCAAGTAACGTCTTTTATATCGGCAAAGGTTGAGACTAAATTAAAATTCCCAGGTGGAATTTTATATAGCCACTATCTATTACCAGTTAGTTGATGGTGTTTATCGATTGTTGGTAGTGGACTGATGAAAACACTATAATTTTTTTTCACTCCTCACTCACTCACTCACTTTTTTTTGTAGTAATAAATATTTACTTTTTGTAAATTACATTACTTTTGTAATTTACTTTTTGTTGATTTGTAGAGTTACTTAGAAGTCTGTTGATCAATTTTGAATTAGGTTAATGGTCTATTTTATAAAATCATTAGGTTAGGTTAGGTTTGTTTATGTCAATACGAGGAGCGAAGTGGAGTAGAGCGAAGAGCCATTCAAAAGCTTATTGATCAATTTCGAATTATGTTAATTTAGGTTAATGGTCAATTTCTTTCAAATCATTAGGTTAGGTTTGTGTATGTCGGGAGGAGCGAGGCTCCTAGAGGGGGGAAGGTATGGTATGTGATAATTACCATCCCCCCTTCACCCTTCTCGTCGGTTATCGATAGAAGCTATGTAAAATTCCACCCCATTCATCTCCTGGATTTAAATGTATCTAAGAACAAGCTGGAAATCATCTTGTTCGGAATCTGACATTTTTATCAAGACTGATTCCAGCTTTCCATTCAGCTTGGTTTGACATTTTCTTTTGGCAGTTGGCAATAAATAATTCTTTAAGCCAAGAGGAAACGAAGTAGTCAGTTCCAAACGCAGGCATAAATGAAATAAAGAAATAAGTTCATCAAGAACCTGTACTTACCCAGAACCATCCTTTTCTATGCTTTTAAATGTGAGCTTCATTTTTATTATTATCTAATAGTAGAAGTTAATAATAGTATATAATTATGCATTAACTGAAAATCGCACAATACACGTACATTGAAAACATTGTCACTTTATATCCATGGTTTGAAAAATTTAAATATTTCGAGCTCTTCTTTTTAATTTTTAATTATTTTTTTTTATTTATTCTGATTTAATCTTTCTTTCTGTCAACGTGCCATAGAGTAACAGCAGCACAAACAACAGCAGTAACATGCTGAGGCTGTTTATGTGATATTGGTCTGATTCAGTCTGATTCCTGATTGGTCTGATCTGATCTAGTCATGGACGTAATTCTAAGTCCAGGACAGTGCACTCGACTATGCAAAACGAGGAGATGAAATAGCGAGGTCGAAGTCCTTTTGTCTTTTTTCTTTTATGGTGACAATAATTTATTTATATTTTTTTCTTATCTCATCTTGAGTTTTGTTGCGGGTGCTCTATAATAACAAGTTTACTTAAAAAGAACGAATAAACGAGAAAAGATGACAAATATCTAAATAGCGGATGTGTGTGATTGAAAAAATGGCCAGGTAAAGAAAGATTTTTAAAGATTAAAGAAAGAAAAGGGTAAAAGAAAAATTTTAATTGAAATCACATTGCGGACACCTTAAAAAACTGCAAATAACAACATATTGCGTGTTGAATCACGTGGTTTCGTAGCCATACCAAGAATAAAAATTAATTACAAAGTTATTAAAAAATGCATCGAGTCAAGTGCGTAATTCAGAAAAGAATCAGAAATCAATAACTATGATCAAACTTATGATTTTGGTTCGTCTTAAGTTTTTGTATATAGTATCTAAGCTATCTTCTATTATTATAAGGAAACTTTTTTATATTTTTCTAAACAGTTCAAGAAAGCAAGTCACTAAAAGCAGCAACACGTTTTAGAATATGATCCGTCGGCAGAGGATTATCACCTCCAAATTAAATTGTCAACCAGTTAGAACTCTTAAAAATCAAAGCTTCAAAGATAGATACCTTAATAACCTTAATAAATTAGCTCCCCCAGGCTAAGAACAGGCTCCCCTTATATATGTATAATACCGCTTTGATTACCGATTAATAATTAGATAGCTGACCACCTCTATTTACAAAGTAGTTAAGTCCGACATGAGTAAGAAGCCCAGCATGACAAGTTACGTATTTTAGCACGCCCGGGTTCCCAGGATCCAGCACTTAGGAAATATCTCATTAAAAAGATTGTGTCTAAATGCGCTGCACAGAAGATTGGAAATTTTCTAAATATCAATGTTTAAAATATATTATTCACATGTCACGCTTTACTGCCTTATGTGAACGTGGGAACCGAAAAATACAACTTTGTACAGGTGACCAACTTCTTTTCTTTCCAAAAAAAACCCAACAGTCCCAAAAATTCCCATTGACCTGGCGGATAAAAGCTAATTTAAAAAACTCAAGCTTCCGAAACAGTATTTCTAGGGCCAAAATATCTTGCACTCCGCTGGTGCGATACTCAGAGATAAGAAATATTGGTTAGGTGGGAAAAGAAGTTTCGTGATAAAAGGTAGTCACTTCTGACAACGCCCTATTCATGTCTGCAAAGTTTCATTTAAATCAAATCAATCGTTTCGGAGATTAGCCGGAACAGGCAGACAGACAGGCACTATGATTTTTTTTATATGTAAGAAGGATTTATTACTTGTTTTGCATTTAACTAAGAGATAATACAGTTTCCGTAATGACGTTAAAAATTTTATTTTATAAATTACAAACAAATTGCAATTTATTATTAGAAATCTGTCAAAAACTTTTTCTTGGTTCAAGTTATCGATCAAATTACACAATGTAAGATTTATTACTGACCAGTTTTTTTTATACTATATTTAAAGTTACCTGTGAAAAGATATGCCACAACCACCCACTGATTCTCTTGCACAGTATCTTATACAACACTTTTTAACCATTTTTTAATGGAGATATGAAGAATGTATTAAAAACTCAAACCAAAAAACCAATGCAAAAGAAATTTTCACAAACCCAGTAATTTCAATTGACAAGTTGATTTTAGCTTACTAATTAATGAAACCAAAAGTAACACTTTTTAATGCTAGTACTAACGTGATAACGTTTTAGGTCAAATTTGAGACGGTGAACGTCTTTATCCATCGTTATCATACGATATCAATATAATAAGATGAATCGCATACTATATATGTAAAAACCGTAATTAATTTCGTGATGTGAAACAAATTGTACCTACTACATGCTGCGAACTGTCGAATGATCATCGTCCTGTTTGCGGTGGGTCATCTATCTGTATAATGAATGCTTTGATTTGTATTTTTATTATCTATGTGTTTCCATATCATCCTACACTGAAACATTTGTCTACGCAGAATTAATTCCTGCTGCTGACTCCTTTTTGCACTCATGTTGTTAGACATTTTAGATTTTGCGTCTGATGCTCCTTTGGTATTTTGGTGCATAAGTACTATGCTATTTTATAAATTAAAACATATTTTTTACTGTATAAGAATATTTTTGTTTTTAACAAAGTGTTTTAAATTTGTACTCCAAAAAAAACTGGATATTTTGAATACATTATCTATTTTTTTTATATAAATATTTTCTACTAACTTAAGAAAACATTATGGTCACCTTAGTAATAGGACGTCAAAAACTTCAACTTTGACAATACACACGTCAAAATTCCCCGAATTCTCGTTTTAGTTGCCAGTATAAAACCATAAATTAAGACATCCTTTTTAAATATAACTGAAATTTTTTATAAATTTGTAAAATGTAACGTAAGAACTTTCAAAAATATTATTGTATGGGAGCCCTTCACTTGTGACACAAGCATGGAATTTGACACACGTATTTCCTGGACAAAACTAATCAGATTGAGCCCGGTTCCCAGCAGTTCCACCCTTAGGTGGGGAACGTGGGGGTTCGCAAAGTTTCAACCCGCCGCGCTCCAAGCAAAAAATTCTCACCGATGTAGTTTTACTATTAAGACATTTTCGGTATCGTTTTCGTATAAAATAAGGACGTTGATTTCATTTCTGATTACAATTTAGTATATATTCATACAAAAAAATGTTTTATTTTTGCAATAAAGTAAAAATCTTGTCCGGTATTTTTTTACTTTTTATTTTCTATAACTTTTTCAATACTCAGATTTTGCATGTAAAAATAATTACGTCAGTAAATTTATTTATTGTAGTTTTTAAGAATATATAGTATGTGTACACTTAATTAACAACAAGTACTAGAAAAAAATTCGGGAAAGATATGCGGCGATCGCGGCCAGTGGAGTTCGTTCGGTGGCGCAGGCGCCTGTCGCCTCAGTATTAGTAACCAGTAACGTTTCCCGAGTGTTTTAACAATCTGGACGCTGTTTGATCAAAATTACCGTTTATCTAGTTTACTGTTTTTTCGTTAGAAATATAAGCGGTTTAATTATTTTTATGTCTCTGTGGCTACAATTACTACTTGAAGCCAATTCATTTAAATATTTATTTCTTTTTTTACCAGTTTTTGCACTATGACTTTACGTTTTACAGCGCTAAATTATTTCGTTGAGTAACGCCCAAAAATTACCTAATTAATACTATTCTATATTGGTTTATGTGGTGTATGATGTTCGCAGATGTATAACATTCGTAGAAAAAAGTTCTCTTCGTCGGCTACTGTAGTTTTCGACCGATACGAGACAACGACGACGGAGGAGGACGACGAATATAGCTGTTGATCCTAACTTCATCACAGTCCATCAATCAGATTCTTGAGAAATGACGTCAAAATTTTTTCGAACGCCATTGTAAGCGGTGACCTTTTAAACAACAATAAATAAACACGTACCAAAAAAGTATAAAAGTTTTATTTACTTTAAAAAGGTTGGCGCCCTGAATATCATTTACACAGGCAAAAAAAAACAGACTTACGTGATAAAAACTTTAACGCTCCGTTTGCTTGTATATAGTAGGGCAATCAAAATGAACGATAAGTAATTGCAGTTTCATTTCATCTGTGTTAATCTCTCATAAATAAAACCCCAAAATATGATATATATAAAAAATTGTTCAGTAAATGTTTATCCTCAAAACTTCAAATGAATTTTATTTAATTTTTGTTGTGATTGAGTATTGCCGGTCGCCAACCAACGTGCAATTATTTGTTTCTTTATGATATAAAATCCCGAATAAAGAGTGAAATGCCCGTAAAAGTTATTTACTGTTTTAATGCACCTACTATGAAAAACGAAAAGGGTTTTTGAAATAATGTAGACTAATCTACAAAAAACTAGTCTATTTATTTAATCATAAACATCACCACAACTTTATTCAGTACCTAGAATAACTACTTTAAAATAGTCCAGAAAAATCTCTGCCTCTAAAAAAATATGTATTTATAATTTAGTCAATGACCCATAGAGCATAGCACATTCATCTTCTCCCATTAATAAGAAGGTAGAAAAACTATGCCCATACTGCCATGTCTAAAGTATTTTTATAAGATATTTATAAATTCTGGCTTCGTATCGAAAATACTAATATATGATAATTTTTATTACACCTATACTTATAAAATCCACCATTTAATATTTTTATACAAATCTCCAGAGAACCATGTCCAAGTTACTATGGGACGTGACCGATGTTCTTTGATTTTTGCCATGGGGTTTCTTTGATATTTTCTTAAGCATTTATGTTTTTTAAATGCCTTCACTTCTTGAATCATGGTTTTAAAATGTATATACTAGACAATAATAATCGATGAACAATCGTCACGTCGTCGTCAACCATGAGTATCATATATCAAAAGTATGTTTTCATGTTTTGTGTGGTTATTATATTATTAAATGATACTAGATACTATGAAACGAAAAATACAACGTAATTGATAACAAAATGAAAATACAGCACAACGCTAAACACATTAACATCGAAATGTTACCCATGAGCCACCTGGCGAGAGAAAAAGGCAGTGATACACTCCTTTGTGGCACTCTTTCAAGCAACGTTAGCCAATCGTTAACTAATCTTCATTGCAAAACTGGCAATACTGTAATCTATGAAATACTGGTTAAGTTGTTGAGAGGGCAGCCTGGCAACAAGCACAGGTTGATTGAATTGAAAGAGATAGAAAGATTGTGGTTGGTGGAAACCAGTGGAAACCACTAAAAATAAAACTCTAATTGTGCAGTTTTCCCTCCTAAATTATAATGGCGAATATAAATTAAGCTTACCACTGACAATTATTATGATGTGTTGATATGTTAAGTAGTTGTTAGTGTCTAGTGATCAAATTCTAAGTGATGTGTCAAGCTCAGCTGTTTGAAGCGGTAAATTATCGCGAGTTTTTCTTTAGATTACGGGGTACTGCTTTTTGTGCTCTAATTCTATCAGGTATGCCGTTACATTTTTTTATACAGCGATCAGCCGATAGGAATTTGATTTTCAGTCACTGTAAGTAGGCTCTTTAATTATGGATATATATGCATAACTACTTTAATGGCTTTTATCTTGGTCAACAAATTTTTATTAATATTATACCAAACAAAAATATTTTGAAAATAATACCTTGGTTCACGTTCCAGTTGTTTAACGTATTGGCCGTGATCCAGTTAAAATCTGACGCATTTGTATTGCGCTGAAACTCGTTTTATTTTTAGTTTCGCACGATATAGGCGACACGTGAAAGTTTTAGTTATTAAACAACGGGACCGAATTTGCGCGGTTGTTTATTATGTGAGAAAGCAGTGAAAAAAGAACTTCCAATTGGAAGTTATTGTAGATAAGTGTACAGTTGAAGTATTTGAAGATGAGTGAAGCAGAAGCTGCAGTGAAACCAGACTCTCCAGCTGGGCTGGACAGCATGGGATCATCTCCTGCTTCCAATGTGGCAGACAGCACAACAACTACTCCACCTGCATTGGCTGGCCTGCCTCCAGTCAACAAACCTGAGCGTCCCAGTTCATTGCCAAAACCGTCTGGCATCAAACCACCAACAAAAATTGGTCGACTTTGTTCCAACACTGCACCGAAGCCTGCAATTCCTGCATCTCCTAGAACTGGTGAGTGATTCTTACTGTATGGTTATGTCTGGGTCCTATATGGTCTGACAAACATTACTTTAGTACATACAATAAACACCAGTTTAATACTACTATTTTAATATGGCAGCTTGGGAAAGTGCAGATTTATGAAGTGGGAATGAAGTAGAGTAGAAGTAAAATTAATTTACAAGATGAACTCCTTATCCATCTCATACTAGATTAAGTTGCAGACTTTAAGATACATGTCTTTGAAATTGGTATTTAAAATTATATTGGGTGTCTTTATGAATTGCCAAATAATTCTGTGCCACCATATTAAGATTGTAGAACAATACTGTATTTAAATGAGCATAATATGATAATTATTTGATTATTTGTTATCAGGCCTAATAGAATCTAAGCACTTTGTACCTTGTGCCTGTGACTATGAAATTTTTCATTTTATTAGTGCAGAAACTGAGATTGTAAAAAATAAACATGGGTATTTGATTTCTGAGATTCCTTAAGTTTCTTTTAACCCATCTATAAGATTTCAAATTATGATTTCAATTATTGGCATAAAACCTGCACTGAAATTTATATATATTAATAATATAAAAAATTTCATGGTCGCAATGTTGTTTAAGTATAATAATTATTTATCTATGTAAGTATATTACTGCTTCATTCCTTCTTCCCAATATTCCACATGAGTAATCAATATATTTTACAGAAATTCAGTTGATAATAATACATTTGTAACTATCAGTTTATATCACCATTTAAGTCTTTAACTAAAAGAAATTACCTATCTAAGATTTTTTTGATTCTTATTGGATCATTGAGTAAGTATTAGTAAACAAAAAGTTATCAACAACCAAAAATGACAGAAATATTAATTGTTTTAATTATTAACTACTGAACCCTGTATGAGGCTGATATAATCAACCATAGATTAAAACCACAATAAATGAATATTAAAAAAAAAAAACCGTTTTCTGCTGCTGTCTTATAGCAATAATTTCTATAACATGTATGACTTATTGCTGAAATATTCGAAAAACTTAAATTACAGTAAAGTTTCCTTACCAGAAGTAGGTACCTAATTCCTTGTATTTTTAACATTTTAAATGCAATAATTTTGCAAGTTTTGAAGTTCACATGACACTATACCTAAACTACACTCATGCAGTTATTTGTGTGCACATTTATATTGGATATTTTCCAAGCTCATACTGTACATTCTAGTTCATAAAAGGTCAATCCATGTATCAAAATTACAATCAACATGTCCATAGAACTTAACAGTAATTTGACTAGTCATACACACCCCAAGCACACATTATCCTCAACGTTTATATACCTTGTTTTGCTGATTGATAGTTGAAGATAATTTACCAATTGACCCAATGTAGCACATTACACCGATTACTCCTGGATATGCCGATAGATATGACATTGGCATTTTAGCAGTCAAGTTCATTGGAATTAACAATGTTCAATCTATTGGGCATTAGGCCCTCAATGAAACACAATTGGGGCATATCTAATATTAAGAATAATATTAATTCATTATAAAAATTACAGAGTTTCAAATAAATTGCACTTAGAATTATCTACAATCTATAATTTAATTCAAACTGTCATATCATTTTAGTTAATATTCTTGAATATGATGAACACACAGGGAACAAAGCAATTAGGTATTTTGCCACATGATGCATGAATACAGAAATAAATGCCATAGCCATAACTAATTTCCTTTGAAGCTTAGCCATAATGCACTTCTACATTCACTTTCAAATGACCAAGGTCATTTATAAGGTCAAGGAAAGCATATAAATAAAAATAACAATGGACCACTAACCTACTAAGATATCTAGTGTTTAGTATGTCTTGAAGAGGCTGACTTATCGCTTATGTCGCAACAAAGTTGGCCTGATTCCGAAGCATGTGATAATAAATCTCTGCTTCATTAGAGCAATGAGTTTAGTCTTATGAATAGCACATACAAAGTGCTATTCTGCTATTATTCGTATAGTACACAAAGGAAACATCCTTACTTTAATTTTTATAACGTAATAGCTATATTCTGTAAAAGTTTTTGGCAAAATTAATTTACTTTTTTACATGTTCAAGTACAATGATCAAAAATAATAAAAGGCAAATTTTATTATTTTAATGTAGATGATAATAAATAGGCCATCTATCTATATAAAAAAGTTTGCCCTCACTGATCTACCTATCAACACACAACCGAAACTACTAAATCTTCAAGCTGAAAGATGGATGGCAAATTCGTACTTTGGATTGTGAAATTATGAAATCTTTACCAATAGTTAGACGTTTGATTGTTTGATTTTGAAAATTCCTAGATGTGGTATTGAAAAATATTAAATCATGTTTAAGTTTTTTACTGCATTAACACAACAACAGTAGAATCTAGTGTGGTATTTGACAGATAATATGAAGTTTAAAGTGTAGATAAAGAATTTCTCCTCGAACATTTTAGTAATTATCTAATCAGGGTCAAGTTGTACAGATAAATTAGTAAGTTATATGTTCTTTAACTAGTGTCTTTAACACAAAGAAATTTTTGTTATAATTTCACAACTTAAAATAAATTCAGGTACACCACATGTATGGGGACTCGCCGTTGTTATTTGGAACATAGTTTCATTTTACAACGTAGACATTGGCTAAGAAAGGATTTTTGGAAATTTCTGTTATAAGGGGGTATTGAGGGGGGGAACTTTGTATGAAAGTCTTTGTTCTTTGCGGTTAGAAACTTGAAAATTTAAGTTAGGAAATTGAAGTAGAAATACTGAGCATAAATAATGATATATTTCAGGGTTTAGGTAAGGTTTTAAAATTTTTACATTTGACAGGGGGTGAAAGTTTATATGAGAGTATCAGTTTTTCGAGGTAAAAACTTGAAAATTGGAATTGTAGCTAATAATGAATGAATAGTGGCGTGTTCAGGGTTTTTCATTTTTTACATTTAAAGGAGTGAGAAACGAAAAAAAAAAAGAAAAAAGAAAGTTTTTTACATTTAAAGAAGTGTTGATAACACTACATATTATAAAATAAAGTCCCCCGCCGCGTCTGTCTGTCTGTCTGAACGCGGTAAACTCAAAAAGTACCGAACGGATTGGCATATTGTGGACACCATTGGACAGAGTGATTCAAGAGGAAGTTTTACGTGTACAATTTATTAATGTTTTGTGGAAATTTGTTTAAATATGACGACTATTGTTGAAAAAGTCGGAAAAAAATCAAGCCGGCTGGGATTTTCCATCGAAAACGCTGCCTAGTCCTTTTGAGATATAACAAAATAATGTATGAACGAATTGTGTATCTTATATAGGACTAAAGAAAAGCCCACGATGGCATATGTCTATCTTTTATGGATAGCTTACTATACCTATTTTTATGTTTAAAAAAATGGTGTCATATGATGAGATAATTGGATGGCAATTTATACGGATACAGTATTAATGCTCATCAAATTAAATACGTTATTTACCTTCAGCATTTTATGCACATTATGATTGCTCTTCACACTATACAATTTAAATTAATATCTTAGGAACTATCGCGAAATATAAATATCGCGCGACCAGCCGAGCGGCCACACGGGACGACGCGACACGCGTAGTTAGATTAGGTTAGGTTATATATATTTATTCTTTACTTTTTTCAAATATAGAATTGGAAATAAAATACTCGTCACATTTAAAGGTAATTAAATCCAATCCACATGTTCGACGCAACAAGCTGTTAAGACACTACGACAGAAAAAAACATTACGGCTTATATGCTCTGCTACCCGTGCGAAGCCGGGGCGGGTCGCTAGTGTAATATAAAAGGACCAATTGTGCTAGTTTTTTTAACATAGGTAGGCACATACTTAAAATTTCCTAACAGAACTTTACTATTATCAACTTGAATACCTATCTATTGTTATCTGATATAATATACTCTTATCATAATAGTTCTTACCCATCATAAATATATATTTGAGCCGTAGAAGTAGGAATAATATAATAGTAACACGAGGACGAGCGCCATTTAACAAAACTATTACAAAGTAGGAAGCCTCAAACGCAGGGAAGGTATGCGGCGAAGTGTAAACAGCTATAATGAGTGACGCGAAGGAGAAATACATCGACAGAGTTATCGACATCGTTTTCGATTATTTTTCTTTATTTTTAATATTGTACCGAACCACCAACAACCGCTGTTGCCAAACACGGCGCGTCAAGTAGTTCCGGTAAGGCAGCGCAAGCGTAGTGTGTGTTCTAGTGTCTAACGTAATATATTATTCCTAATTCTATGATTTCAGCAGTATAATTATGGTAAGTTATAACGTGTAAAGTACGGGACGTAAACTGAAATTTAGACAACGCGAGTATAGAGGAAACGCGAGGATTATAGTATGGAGTTATAATATGAAGAAAAACGGCCAAAGTATAAAACACACCCGTGTGTTGCTCCATCCATTTCTATGTATTGTTATAGATATTTCTCTAAATACATTCGTAACATAGACTGGTCTCTGGTATGAATACCTATTTAATGATTTACATCATCTCTTACGACATCATCGGTTATTAATAAAGATGATCATTTGAAAGTTAAATGTGACCTCAATGTTGTTGCGAATCGTCTGAGCTTTAATAATCGGATACATAGACTATGTTAATGGAGCGACGGAAGGCCGAATTATCTGGGTTTGATTCCCGTGTCCCGAGACAAACAAAATCTATTGAAATCAGACTAAATAAACGTGTAATATTAAAATTTGACAGTTGGTCAATATTCTGTGTACTCACCCAATATTGATATATGTTTCTTTATTTAAAGCTAATATCGTAATCGCTACTGATCTGATTTCTATTTTATGTAAAAAATTAAATATGCTTCAAATAAATAACTCGATTTAATTGGAAATAAGTATTTTTGTCTATTCTTTCTCAGTTGCAGTTAGAAAATATTAACAAATTATTAAGTATTTTTACTTAATTAAATATTTGTATAACATTCAGTATAATATTTAAAGACACATCTATCGCGCTTTTTACTATACTACTGCCACAGGTTACTATAGTTAGTCAATAAAAAAAGCTGGCACTAGCGTCTATGTTAACTAACTAACTAACACATATGCATTTATATGAGTGTAAAAGAAACAAACGATATATTTTGTTTCCCTTATGCACATGAAAATGTATAGGTACGTATCAGTAAAGCGCTTATGTCAGCTTTTCTTGGATTAACTTCAACTATCACGTTAACACCTCACCCAGAAACGTACTCTACGAAGTCATTCATTAGGTAGGTAAATGATTTGTATAGGGCATTCTAGTCGAAGATCAAGAAACATATATCTATATATTACAATAAAAATAAACACGCAACCTTGAAAATTGCCTGATGTAAACGGACTCGTTTGTTTATTTACGATCGGAACGGAGCCGATCGTTGGAACCTGTCTCATGGAAACCCGATACGATGGCGACAATTTTTGCAACGAAATCTTACGTCACGTGCTGCAATGCGATAGCCCACGAAAATGAAATTTAATTAGTATTGACAGAACCGGATTTAAAAAAAAAACTGTGAATATAATAACTCTTGTAAGCTTTATTGAAGGCTTGTTTAGACTCTTTAAACTAAAATAAAAAATATTATATATTAAAAATTCATAAGTTTATTTGGACTATTTGCTGTTGGTAGATGCTTTAAAATTATAAAACCAGAAAAGCATTGAAGTTTATGCACCTATAAGTAGATGAATATTACCTCCTATATCCTTTAACCGATTTTATTAAATGAGGCGTCAATAGATTCATATTAACTGGGGGAGTATCGAAGGATACATAACTAGCTGCTAGACGATAGCTAGTCACCATAATGTTGTACCTACTAAGCGACCGGTACTTCCATTTTGTGTTAAATCCTAATGCATATTTTTACACCATAACCGTGTAATAGGTATACACGTACTTCTTTGAAAAGTATAACTAAAAAACGTGATAAAAAACATGAGATGTTAAAACCCGACTGCGGTAAATAACTCGTTATAAAATAGCTAAGTAGTAGAATAATTCTAAAAGTAAAAACAAGAATTCCGTAGATATGCATTTTTGTAAAAATACCTTTCGTTTCCTCTACAAAACTAAGCCGGAGACGGAGACTCCTACAAGATACGAAATGCAATTGTGACGTTTCGTTATCCATCCATCGCGATTTAACATAATACGTATACTTTTTATATATTGACGACCGCTTAGCCTAGTGGGTAGCGACCCTGCCTACGAAGCTGGAGGTCCCGGGTTCGAATCCCAGGTTGGGTCAGTATTTATATCATGAATATCGATACTGGTAATGGGTCTTGGTTGTTATTTGTATGTGGTGTCTTCGCTTGCTACCCAAAACACAAGTTAATGCTTAATTTGGGGCCTAGACGTTGTTGTCATGTATACGTTTTTATTATTATTATTACTTTACACTTGATTTGGTGTCGTGATAGCCCAGAGCGCAATGAACCTGTCTCAAATTTATAAGGCCCCATAGGGCCATGGTTCGAATCCGGGCGTGTGCCAATGAGTTTTTCTGACTTAAGTACACAATATCACTGACACCGTGCTTCGGAGGGCACGTTAAGCAGTCGGTCCCGGACGCTGTCAATAGATGGCGGTCGTTACAGTTCCCAACCCGCAGTGGAGCAGCGTGGTGGACTTAAGCTCCAAGCACCCCTCCTCGCCCTGGGGGAGGCCTAAGCCCCTGCAGTGGGGTAAAAATGGGCTGATGATGATGATGATGACTTGATTTGTAGGTTATGATATTATGTAGGAACTCTATCTCCGGCTTAGCTTTTGTAAAAGAAACGAAAGGTATTTGAAAAGAACTGTCCTATTTTGATTCTGGTTTTTAACTTTTTAGTATATTTTTACTATTTCGCGATTTTGTTATAGTATAAGTATGAGTTTTACATGATGTATTTCCATCGTTTTTTCTTTGCAGAGCGTTCGCTTAGACATTACATTAATCGTCGTCGGTGGTCAGTGTGTTAAATAAATTACGCAGAATTACGCATTTTGTAAAGCCGTCGGTTTACATTACATTTTAATAGGTACAGTTAATTGGTCACGTACTGTAAAACCATCGAAATGTAAAACACCCTCACATCATATGGCATTTAGTTTGATTGTTTCCAACAGCGGGACCGAATCTGCGGAAATCGAATGTCCCTCTTTCGACATCACATCTTAAATAACAGCGGAAATCTGTAATTTTGTATAATAGCACTCTTGAACAATAGCGTCATAACCGCATCTCGTTTCAATTGAAGTTTCTCCCAATACATTTTTATTTTGCGAATGGAATCGGCCAAAATCGATTCATAACTTTTATTGCGATCCGGTCGATCGGTTAGTAAATTGTTATCGAATGAATCTATGTACTTTCGTTCTCCTTTGTAGTAAATATTAAATACGTGCAAACTGACTATTTCTCGGGATAGTAAAAATAGATGCACACGAGTGTAAGCTTTGGGAACCGTCCCAATAAGGAATAATATGTGATTTAAATTTAAAACGTTTAAAATATGCTGAATTTGATTGAAAATATTATTCTGTGTTAGATATATTAAAATGGTAAAAAAATTAAACCCACCTCAGTCATATACAGCGACATTTGATGAGCAGAAACTTATTAGCCCTCGTTGAAACATGTTTGTTCTTAAGTGGAGAACCGACAACTTATTAAATTATGAAATTTCAAGAAGCTTGCAACTTATGAGAGAGGTTGTTTTACGTCTACAAAATTCTTTTATTTTTCTAAAACCACTACTTGCATATTAAATCTTATAAATAGGTATACCCGAATAAACCCGATTGAACTCGTGAAAATTCAAAGTTGACAATTCAAAATTCTTACTGAACTAGGATTACCTACTAACTAATTTCGAAAAAAAAATCTGTATTCATTTAGGTATCTAAACGAACACAGATTTCAATGAGAATAAATCATTAGATGACAAGACAGGCGAAACGCGAAAAATATGCTGAAATATCAAATTTAGATATCTTCCTTACTTATTTATATAACACTAGCGGCCCGTCCCGGCTTCGCACGGGTAGTATTCGTTTCTCATAAGAATCACTTTTTTTATCTCAGTCTTGTCTCATTCCCGTTCTTCCTTTCATTTTTTCGTTCCCATCGCAAAAATACTTTATTATTTCTGTTCTTGGCCCTAGTGTAGCTTCGTTTTCGTTTCCATTCTTATCAAAAATAACTTTTATCTCCGTCTTAACTCATTCCCGTTCTTCCCTTTCCCGTTTTTGTTCCCATCGCATAAATATTTTATCGTTTCCGTTCCTGGCCCTGGTCTCATTTCCTTTTTGTTTCCATTCTCATCAAGTACAACTTTTTTATTTCAGTCTTAACTCTTTCCCGTTCTTCCCTGTCCCGTTTTCGTTCCCGTAACACAAATATTTATCGTTTCAACAATTTCTGTCAATCTTAATTAAATAAATTACACTTTTGCGAAATAATATAAAAATAAGGGTTGATCGTAGAAGGGTGAAAATTGAGGATTGTATGTATTTTTGTATGTTGTATCATAAAAAAATAGAAATTAAAAATTTTGTCTAAAAAAAAAAAATTTAGGGGTGGACTACCCCTAACATTTAGGGGGATGAAAAATAGATGTTGGCCGATTCTCATAGATACCGGATAAGCACAAAAAATTTCATCGAAATCGGTCAAGCCGTTTCGGAGGAGTATGGCAACTAAAACTGTGACACGAGAATTTTATATATTAGATAATCTTGAAATACGCCACAAGAGTAACTAATTGAATTTATTACTTTGTAGACACAAACATTCCCAAGAAAGGCGCATTCAAAAAAGTGCTGGTTCCTCTCAGAAAAATATACAAGAAATTTTTACTTTTTATTTTCATTCTATTTTTGTTTTTCAATTTATTTTATTTTTCTGTTTGACTAGTATGTACCGTAGCCGTGAAGAAATGGTATTTCTTTCGTCTTCTTTCAAACTGAGAAACGTACTTTTTTTTAATTCGTAGGTTAATACAAAGCCAGTTCGCTATAATATTTAGTAACCCGAGTTTCAACTTAAGTGCTTCTGCGTGTATTACTTATCAATGCCTTTTCATCTGCTTTTCATGTCAAGGCGTAGTAGGTAGGTTTTGAGCGTAGGAATTTTGGCTCTGTCATTTCAATAGATAGTAATCGTTCTCGAAATACTATTTTTCTTTGGTGTTTACTATCTGTTGCCAATCGTATTGTTAAATTGTCACTTTCTCTCGTCTGGATGACGTAGTGCGGACGCGGCTATTTCGGAAATCGATTTGATATTTTCACAATTATTATTGTATGTATTTTATTACTATTTGTTATATTGCAATCGAGTACCCACTATTACGAAATCACCTGAGTGTCTGTCAGGTATTTTTTCAGAGAATATTTGATGAGCTGAAATTTGATACAGTTGTCGAAGGTTATTGTGCGGGACGTTAAATGAAACTAATGCGTGTTATATTTATTTTAAGCGATCTTCCTCAGCCATGCGCAGCGCGTCGCGAAACGCGTCTCACGCCAACCGACAGACACCACCACAACCAATAAATGGGGATGTGAAGTTAACTTGGCATGGCTTTAGGAGGTCGCCTTAAATTAATATAATACCTACAGCAACTTGCGCTATAACCACAATTCAAAAATAATACGGTCTGATGAAGTACATAAATCATGTTTTCAGATTCTATATATTTTTTTTTCTGTGTTTTTGTATCCCATTTAATTGTTAAAAAACTAGTTTAAAAACATACATCACAATGTATGTACCGTTCATAAACAGTGCTTGTCTTTAAGTAGTGTTCCGTTAAGTTTGGAAAAATTTAACACTCGTGGAATGATTGAATGATTCCTTTGAATGACCTTCGTATCTATCTGTCGAAGAAAAAAATATAGAATAGTTCTACAAGTTCAATTTTTGTTCCAGAAAATTATGTTAAGGATTTAAACCGAAAATTGTTAAAAAATCCTAACTAACTTTGTAGTATAGACATTAAAAGCCCAATGAAGTACCTACAAATTAAAAAATGTTATTCTTTGTTAGTTAACTTTCCTTTCCGCCATCTTATCTCAAAATACAATTCAGAATAATCATGTATAATAACAATAAAATCATGACTATTCAGCGTGATATGTGAATAGATTGAATAAAATTTGTCATTGTAGATGTCAATAAGTTGCACTTCTTAAACCAAGTTGTTACCTATAAAAACTATGCAATGGAAAATTCTGATCTAATTCTTCTATAACTAGTTAAACGAGGATTGCTACAATACTGATATTGTTTTATAAATTTTGATTGTATTCATGAAACTTTCTCGCAGTTGCAGATCGTTGGTATGTATCGAGTTTAGTTATAATAAATAAATAAATAATTTTCTATCATAACTAAAATCGATACATGTTAACTTTATTTTCTTGTACCTACCACGGAACACTTGGTACGTGATTGCGACTCGCACTTGACCAGTCTTTTATCAATATCCTACAGTCTCAGAAATGTGTAATCATGTTTAAGAATATTCTTCTTGAATATCTCTTGTATGGCGTCTTTTCTTAGAATCTTTTCGCCTTGTGTTCAAAGTATCTTACATTTAATTAAAATGCTAACAATAGCCACGCCTATTGCTTAGTCTAGTCCATGCATTTGTCTGCCTGTTAAGACCGCAACGTACACCGTTATCGTGACCTTTTTTCATTGATCGGACACGGCGGCGTCCGGTAGAATTATCCAGTCTTTGGAAGCGTGACTCCATTTTACGATTTATTATATACCTGTTATTTAAATAGTATAAAATAAATTATAGGCCGATTCAAATTAAACACTTTACCAAGCAATATATAAGTTATTTAAATTGAACTTCGCAAATTTGATTTGTGTCCTTGTATATTATTTAAGTATCTGTTTATTTTTTGTTTTGTTATTGCAACATATTTTTCTTCTCTACATCCCGAAAATACTCTGCCTAAGGTGAAAAATATTCAAGAGGTAGATATATGGCTAACCGTATCTATATCTGCTTCAATAACGTTTCCTTCATTATTCATTATTATTAATAATTAACGAATAATAAATGTCTGATGGCCTCTGGCCATACTCTGGTAATATATACTTAATATGCAGGGCCGCAGTAGCGCTGAATACAAGCCGTTTCAAAACTCTACTGCCTATCAGGACCGTTTTAAGATTATATTTACGATATAGTTGGGGAGTCCGTCTCTGACATCGATTTCGCTGATTTATATCTACGATATAGTCCGGAAACCCGTCGCTGATTATTTTACTACATAAAATATTAGGGGAGCCTATTGCTGATTATATTTAAGACATAGTTGGGGAACCCGTCGCTGAATGTATCTACGACATAGCTCGTGAGTCCGTCGCTGATTATTTTTACAATACAGTCGAAATCCCGTCGCTAATTATATTTAGGTATGACGTAGTCTGAGAAATCGTCGTTGATTTTATTTACAGTATAGATAGTTGGGGAGCCCTTCACTGATTATATTAATGTACGATATGGTCAGGTATTCCGTTAATGTTTATAGTACGAAATCATTACGAAATACACAAAGAGTGTGGTTAACCCATAGAAGTTTCACTTTTTTCTGAAATACATCGAAATGTTCTCCAAACAAACTATATTGCTGTTTTACCAACGGGAGTTTTTCAAGCAATTCGCGTGAGGTATAGTTCCAATCAACCTTTATGGCGGATGTGAACATAGGCACTAGTCGCGTCGCAGTGACCAGTTTTAGGTATAGCGGGACGCAGTGGAGCGAGGGGCATATGACTGGACCTGCGCAAGCATGCTTAAAGCGTTGTATTGCAATCCGCCATAAAGTTTGATTGGAACTATAACTTTAGCAGACTGATGGGGTCGTGCGTCTTTGGAAGGGGTACTTAAGAACGGCTGGAAGGTCTGAATTTTCATATGATCGTAATATGTGTTCATTTTGTATTAGCTGAACCGTATGTCATTGATAACTTAGCTACAATATTATGTGTCAGTACTGTGGCAGGTCTACTTGTTTGAAAAACAGAACAGATAGAACTCTTCCTTGAAAGGTGTTTCTGTCTGTAGTCATAAGTAACTAACGCCAAATAAATTCTTTGATTAGTACCTATATGTACCTATAGGCGGACACACACAGATGTGTATAGGTATTCGAAGGAAAGCTAGCATAAGCGATTTACTAACACACGCATTTACACAGGGTCGGCTTTTCAATGGTGCCCGAAGAAAATTGTGTTCATAGCACTGATCAATTTGATATCCAGCTAAGATAAGTTGATGGTCCATCATTTAAAAAAAAATAGGTTAGGCTAGGGTTTGCTTGTGACAATATGAGGAACGAAGCGGAGCGGAGCGACGAGCCCCACCAATATACCTTTATATTTTTTTCGCATTTCCTTAACAAAATATTTACTGCATGAGGTTCCTACACCCCTCCCCTATAAGCCCGATTGAATATTTTCAGCTGGCAACATTGAAAGCGCTACCTTTACACATGTGTAAAATAAAGGAACACTCTAGATAGATAATTTTATTTATTTGCCACATTATTTAGCCAATTTAGGCACTATATTTTGTTTTTTTTTTTACGTACATGTAAATGCATGTGTTAGTCAATCGGTTGTGCCAGTTTTCCTTGAAATACTTAGAATACCGCTAAAGATCACTTTAATTGTATCTTCACATTGATGTTAATAAAGATATCTCGTTGTGCCAACAAAAATGTGAGCAAAAAAAATGCACTACGCAGAACAAATATACACCAGTTGATGTTTTGAAATATTAGCCGTAAAGTAGAATTTTGTGTGACCCACATGTAAATCTCATAGGTACTGGAAAACAAAATAAAGATTCTGAAATTGCATTTCTTGTGTAATGTAACAAAATGTTTGATTAAAACAATGATAATTACGTATGGTCTGTCTAATCACTGAGCCTGACATTTTGCTCACTCCATTCTGATTTATTATACTATCTAAAGTTTACACTTACAAAAAATAAGTGTAGTCACACTATTACTGCGATAACGGTATACACTTTAGTGTGGCCCCGCCATAAAGAACCATAAAATCGCCTCAGGCCTGTCCTAGTGCCGAAGGTTAATTGGACATTTCAAGGAGCTGTCGTACTTGATTGACTGGATAATATATTTCGTCGATTATCATGTGAATACTTTACTAAATATCCGTTTAATTTTCTATTTAATATACCGCGTTGGTTCGTAAAGCACGCGTCCATCAGTATTGACCGTGACGCCCGGTGACGGCCCGTTCTCGCGTTCACGATTCGCTTAGTGAGAGCGACATGTCGACGAATTTTTCAATGCGGCATTTACATAGATAGGTCCTACAATTATTTTACAGCTTTTTTAATATCTTTGTTTTCTCGATTGACTGAGAACCTGAATTAATATGTAAATAGAAGTTAATTAATACCTAATACGGTTGCTGTCAATAGATGGCAGTCGTTACAATCTATCAACCTGCACTGGAGCAACGTGGTAGATTAAGCTTCAAGCTCCCCTCGCCCTGGGGGGAGGCCTAAGCCCCTGCAGTGGGGTATAGTGGCCTGATGGAATGGAATACCTAATATCAATTCAAGATGGTAGGTATTAGCAGTTTTCTGGAATTAATTGTCACTGCCAGTGTCCCATACAAAAAACACGCCACCCGCGAGACCAGTCTGTTTCTCAGCATGTCTGGATCAACATAAATGGATATTTTATATGAATCACTATAAACCCTAAACCACACTCTTCTTATTTACTCCCGGTGTAACAAACTGAAACTAAAAACTAGATTAAAAATCCGGTAAAATACTTATCAGGCTACGCATTAGGTAGCCATAAAAACGAAAAACTATCAGACGAAACCGTGAATTATAATTATATAACTTATCTACGTATTTACTTGATCGGCTATAACTTGTAGACCGGTTGACCCCAGGTAGTCGTCATAATTTTCGTGACTGACCGATAGTAACAGATTTGTGCAAATTTTTTTTAATGATTGTAATTATTATAAACCTAAATTGTTAAGTGAATCATAAATATATTTTATATTGCGTACCGTTAACAAGATTACTGTTGCAAATACATATAATGTGTCATCATCATCATCATCATCAGCCCATTTTTACCCCACTGCAGGGGCTTAGGCCTCCCCCAGGGTGAGGAGGGGGGCTTGGAGCTTAAGTCCACCACGCTGCTCCACTGCGGGTTGGGAACTGTAACAACCGCCATCTATTGACAGCGTCCGGGACCGACTGCTTAACGTGCCCTCCGAAGCACGGTGTCAGTGATATTGTGTACTTAAGTCAGAAAAACTCATTGGTACATGCCCGGATTCGAACCATGGCCTTATAAATTTGAGACAGGTTCGTTGCGCTCTGGGCTATCACGACATATAATGTGTAATTCTATACAATAAATACTGTAAAGCAATGTAAATATGGCGGGAATTTGACACAATGAGCCTGAGGCTCTTAAATTGTGACAGTGGCATAGTTAATGTGGCAGTAATTATTGTTTATCTTATTGTGTTGTTTGTGTTGGTTACTAAATAAGGCAGACAATATGAGAGACGTTAATTAACCAATCTTCCCATGGCATTCATATTTTATAATATTAGACGATCCAATAACGTAATGGTATCAAGGAATAATAAATGAATGAAAATCCCACGCGTTGTAAGAGATCACAACGTAACACGGTATACAACAATACTATAAGGGACCGTATAGAATAATAAGCATCCACAAGTCTTCTTCTTTCTAAAAATATCACTTTCTTAATTCATCACCTTCTGAAGAGGTCATACATGAGTTGGTAAAACTAAATATTTACGAAATCACCTCGGTGTCTCAAATTCTCTGTCAAAGTATTTTCTTCGAAACTATTTCAAATGACCTTTGACCTGACTGACCTATGTCCTTCAAAGGTAGGCCATAAAGACGGACAGAGGACATAGTTTTAGTAATAGGGTTCTTTTGGGCCCTTTGGATAAGGAACCTTAAAAAAGACTTCAATACCATATATATCACGGTTAAGGATAATGACACGGGAGCGGACGACTTAGGAAGATAACAACTTTAAGAAGATAACGACATGGACTTGAGCTCTGTGTCTGAGCGGAAATAACGCCAAATAATATTGTAGTAATCGTTGTTATGTGTGCGTTTTGCGTGTCATCGTCGTAGGTTTTATATACATGCATTGACTATTTTTATTCTTTTGTGTGACACATATTAAAAATGCAAATGGACGGTTCTAAAAATCTTAATCGGCGTTAATATTTTGTTTATCACGTAGGTATAGTTCCAATCAAACTTTATGGCGGATCGGAATACAACGCTTTATGCGTGCTTGCGTAGGTTCAGTCATATGCCCCACGCTCCACTGCGTCCCGCTACACCTAAAACTGGTTACTGCGACGCGACTTGTGCCTATGTTCACATCGTCCATAAAGTTTGATTGGAACTGTACCACTATATTTTATATCCTGATCTCTCCATCACTGAACTTGACGAATTGACCTTAATGTGTGCTGATGATTACATAATATGCTGTTGAAATTAAATAAATTTTTTATTTCGTTAATACCTTGCCCGGAAAGGGTAGTTTTTACTAGTTAAAATCTACCGCTAATTCAGTACATGTACACTGTTGAGAAAAAACATTAAAAAATAAAACCAAAACTTGTATCTTATGTACATTTATGCACATTACAGATAATGAAATGCCAAACGGGGTAAAAAACTTTTTCGAAAAGTGGTTTTTAGCATACCTATAGCTTGATTTATTGTAATGGTAAACCCAGTGTTATCTCAAGAATTCTAGTATATAAGTATAGATTGGCCTACACCTTTAACATTTTGCTGTTGGTTTATAAATTTCGCATTTTGGTCTGAATACTAATATTCTTAAATAGGTATCAATGGTTTTCTAGCCGGCACATACGGCCAATTGCTAGAAGGCTACTTAAAGTTAACGAAACCATTAACCAATCATATGATAGTATTCAAGACATGATTGGTTAATGCTTTCCTTAACTTTAAGTAGCCTTCTTGCAACTGGCCGTTAGTATTGGGAAATCTAGTTGGAAAGTGTTTCGGTCCGTTGCTCTAAAGGAACCTTCGACTTATATATATACATACGAACGGATTCGGATGCAATGTTGCATACACTGCATATGATATTTCATTACGAGGTATTGTATTTAACGTTATCGGGTTACATTCATAAACTAAGGGTTTCTAAATCTTTAAAATAAATACAAATATCGTATTTCGTAGGACTGTTTCATGAATATGTGAATAAGTTAGCTTTTTTAGAGAATATCAATTTCATCAACATGTTAACATTTGTTTCCCACAAGGGTAGCCAGTATACCATTACACATCTCTTTCACTTCATCTATTTACATCCATTAGGTTTCATGCAGGCTCGGCATTTCTTTAAAAACCAGTGATTGCTATATCGATAATTTTGTTGCGCATATTATGGTGTTCTTTATTTTTACACGTAATAAAACTATGACAGATATTAGATAAAATATCAATTGAAGTGTATGGAACTAATAAGTGTACTTATTAGTTCCACGATAAAGTATGTCGACGAATTGGTCCACACACGTTTTTATAGAGCACCCTTGACTGACCTTACCGTCACATTCATCGGCTCCTTAATTTTTTTTTGCCACCTTAGTTTCATTCATTATTTCTATTTAGTCAAACCGTCTCAATATATCTTTTTACAATCTAGCTAGTCACTACATATTTAAAAAAATACTGAAACTCTATTGGTTTGCAATATAATTTTGGAACGTATCGTGCAGGTATTCGACAGGTAGAATGACAATGAATGTTGTCCGTCTGTCATCCGGAATAAGCGAACGAAATCGATTCGTTTCGACGCCTTATTTACTGCCGCTCGAGAACGCTTAAATTTAAATATATTATTATTTATCGTCATCAGCGCATTTTACCCCACTGCAGGGGCCTAGGCCTCTCCCAGGGTGAGGAGAGGGTTTGGAGCTTAAATCCACCACGCTACTCCACTGCGGGTTGGTTATGTTACTGTAAAATTTTTATTGCTAAACTTTCGATATATTTTGGGATCATGGATCGTTTGGTCAGCGCAGCATCGCGCGTTCGCGGAATAAGCGTTTTTTAAAAACAATTGTTCACGCAGGGAGTTCGCTAGACACGTTAATATTCGACGAATACGAGAGTGTCCGAGTACACAACTTATTGGAAGTTGGGTGTGAAGTTTTCGTGAACAAGGACCTGTAGTGGGACATAGGCCTAACGCAGCGGGAACTGTGAGAACTGTAGAAACAATTGAAGCGGTTCGGCATGATGTTATCGCAAACTCACGTTTCTAAGTTGTGTACTCGGACACTCTCGTATTCGTCAAAATATTAAAGTGTCTAGCGAACTCCTTGCGTGAATCATTGTTTTTTTTTAAACGCTTCTTCCGCGAACACGTGATGCTGCGCTGACCAACGATCCATGGCTACTAAAATCCGCTCGTTGCTTGCATCGAGTGAACACCCCTCCCCATCCCTCGAATTCCACGCGCGCTCTTAATTCAAATTTGAAATAGAAAATTCTCCGCGGCCTTCCTATACCTAGGAAATCCGCGCGTAAATAAAACGTTTTTGCAAACATTTAGATTAAAGTCGTATTTAAGTTTTGTGTTACCAAAATACATATGGTTTTATGTATCTATATTATTTACTAGGTAATTAAACTACATTAAACGCTTCGTTACCTATTGGATCCAGGAACAGCTCAATCCACAATGAAGATTGTCTTTTTTTTTTAGTATGGATTAGCTACTTTTTGCGTAATTACAGCTTCAGCAAAATTGCAGTTATTATGCACATTAATACTCAGACTTTGTGGTTAGAACTGCATGCTTTTTTCACTTTATCATGGATCCCGACCAAAATACCTGATGTAAATAAATAATAACACGATGTAATATGTTGTAGTAGGTAGGTAGAATTTCTATAGAAGAACATATAGAATTTCATCGAGCACAATCCGATAAACACGATGTGTGACAAGAAATCACTCGTTTGCTACGTGCCTCAGTCACCCGACAGGATATCGTGTTCGGTCACGGCTCGCCGACCCACTGCCAAAACATTGCGAACATAAGAGGGGTGATCAAAAAGTATCTAAAATTAGTACGAAGGAAGTAACGTTTCAAAAGCATATATTTTATTTTTCAACATATTTTTTTTGCTTATGAATAGTATTACGTATTACCAGTCTTATTATTACACTTCAAAAAAAATCTTGTTCTTGACCCTCGAAAAATGCTTCTACAACACTAATATTACCTCGTCTTTGTTGTCAAATTTTGTGCGACAGCTACGTTTTTTTAACTTAAGAAACAGATTAAAATCACTAGGAGCAAGATCTTGGTGAATATGGTGGATGCTCAATCATTAGCATTAATTAGCATATAACACTAGATGCGAATACCTATTAATAGCTATGTTTATGTCAATTTTGGTATTACTAAATGTGAAAATGCTGTTGGTGTTCCAAAAAAAATACAATTAAAAAAATATATATAAACCCTGCTTGCGTTATTGCAACACGAGCTAAACTTGAGATATGGGGGGATGCGTGAGTTTCTTAGTGAACACGTCATAATATGAATCTGTGACTGTCATCCCTTTCGGCAAGTAATGAAACATTATAATTCCTTCAGTATCCCAGAATAAACAAAAAAAAAAAAGAACTAGGTCATGACCTTTTTTTTATGTTATCCTCTGTTAGAGAGATGGAAGGTATTTCCGCTCTGTACTCGCCTGGGCATCTTTTTGTCCCAAGTTTAAACTGTACACCCCAAAAGCCTGTAGAATATGAAGAGCCATTGATCCCTAAAGTAGATGGTAGGTAAGTTGAAATAAACATTTTCAGTATAAAATATTTAATTACGCTCTGAGTCTCAGTTCTTTCCATTTTTCAAGATAAGTTATTACATATTAAAATAATAATTAAATAAAAAAATTACCCGTCGCGGACCATATTCACACTGGCAATAACACGTAATAATGAACCAAAGATTTTGTATAAATTTAAAATGTCAACAAAACTATTTTTCTTATATTTTATTCTAGATAGTTTTTGATCACTCCCATTATACGCATGACGCGGAACTATGAAATACTATACTTCGTGCGTTCCAGGCTAGCCACGTTTTTTGATATCTGGGTAATTCTACTTTTAAGGTCATAACCAAGAAAAAAAATAAAGAACGCTATTTAGTATATTTCATGTGACTAAACTGTGGGAAAATTAGCATAGATTCGGTATCTGTAGACCAGCAGCTCAGTTTCTTATTCAAATATATATATTTTGCGGATTACTAGATTCAGATGGAAAAAAAATGTATCCTTCGTTACGAAATTCAGTTGTTTAAAACTTGTATATATTAAAAGAAATTGAAATAGATATTTGCATTTATTATTACAAAATCTTATGTTTAATCAGTCTTAGACATTTGGTCTTTGTAATCAGGTAACGATTCCGTATAAAAATCAAAGTTTGTCTCTTTCGTCACATTTACACCTTAAGAACTTCGCATAAATAAATTATTTTTCTCTTTTACAAATATTTATTGAAAAAGCAGTATTATACCCTAAAATCCAAGTATTACACGACATAAAATGAGTTACAAAAGGAGTCGACACTCGCATTTCCGTTATATAAGAGCAATCTTCATTAGGGGACGAGATCAAACTCATCGTTACGACGGAGACGTAAATGTGACGAAGTAGACATCTAACAATTAACAATCAATCTTACTTAAAAACTAATGAGTGTTTCAGCCATTTTTTCAATAATCACAGACTAAACTTGCTTATTACTAAAATCAATAATTAAAAATATGAGAAAAATTACCAAAAACCTACATAAACAGAAACTAAACAAAGAGTATTAAGAGAAAAAATTACATTTCAAAAACTTCCTCCACTGAATTACTAAAGAAATACAAAAGTCGCGTACCTTTTTTAATAACCTGAGGTTTTTCTAGTATTCTTAACATATTGTCTAAGTGCACAAAGGATACATCATTTTCATTTAGACGAAATATGGTCTTTGTTTCGTCTAAGCATCTTAAAAATGTAACTTTTGCTTCAAAATCATCAAACTCACTGTCTATCAACCCTACATAATTGTACTGTTTTCCTTTTTCGCTCAAAATTTTTATCACAACATAAGTCCCAATGGATAAGTTTCTGGGGTGGATAGTAGTTTTGTCTAAGCTGGTACCACTACTATCCATATTTTTTGTACTTTTTTCGCGTAAAGTAGCCAATGGTTCATTGTCTGAACTATCACTGGAGTCATAAACTCTGTTAAACGTTTGACCTCTTCTACCTCTGGACATGTTTGTTATAGCAGAACCAGCCTCTACGAAATCAATTTCCGAATTTTCCAAAGGTTTAATCTCATTATTGTTTGTTACAGCACTTTCTATGTTCTGGCCTTCTTGGTCATTGAAAAATTTGTGCGATTTATTAGAAACACAAGAACAAAACCCGATTATCTCTCCATTACTACAGAAGCAGCTATGATCACTGTAGGTCATTTGTCCCCGAGAATTGGAAAATATATGATGTAAACGCATCGTGCCTCGAACTGGTTGTAATATAGCCGGTATTTCCCTAGATACTTGATCTATTTGGTCTTGACTGATTACAAATATCTTCACGGATGTTGCGTCTTTCAAGAGATCGTAAAACTGGGTCATATTTACTAAATCATTTCCATGAGCAACAAGTCTATCGGCTGTTCTTTTGATGAGGCCTCCAATACCGTCAGCAGCGCCCTTACCGTGCCCAGACTCAAAATATGACCACGTTGTATGTTTAAACCCATAATCGAAAAATTTGGTTGTCATCAAATAAAAATTTTGTTTTTGTCTATACTGGGTACACGGACCATCAGAGAAAAAATGTATTGTGTCAACTTTGGGGTATTTTTCTCGAATATATTTTAAAATTGGGTCTATATGGGCCCAGATTGCTGCAGGTCCATGAGCTAGGCTGGACGATACGGTACAAAAGGAAACTGTTTCGTTCGTCTCTGCTCTTTCTGGCTTTATGTACAAAACAACAGTGTGTAGTGATAACTGATTACGTGAGCCTCCAAAGTGATGAGCTTGGATTTCTTCACTATGCTTGCAATTATAATTCTCGCTAAAATCCATATGAATAGCAACACTATTAGGCGTGAGATTTTCAATGCAATTTCGATAGGCTTTATGTTGTGTGGAAACGTTAAAAACATGTTTCTTAAAATCCGTGAAGTCTTTTTCAAAATTATTAATTAAGTGTGATAATTTTCCAGTCTGTAATTCTTTAATATTCTTTACAACTTTTCGAGTACCATTTGTCGTAGTGAATTTTTCTGTCTTACGAATCCACTCCCACCAAGAAGCATTTTCCTCAGGATTAATGTTTTCTAAATTAACAACTTTCATTTTTCCACATTGTTCGCACTCTCCATTCATACACTTTTTTTGGTTTACATTACATACAACAGATCCCAACAAATTATTCAAATTATCAGTGTTGATAGCACCTTTATTTTTTATAGCCGTTGCTTTGTACTGAATATTTGTGTGCTTCTTACACAAACACGTATTTCTTGCATTTGCTGATGGAAACATGACATAGAATGGTCTCATTTTTGCAAAATAAGATAATGAACAAGGTATGTTGCATTCTTTTTTAAAGAGACGGTACAAATTGCTAACTGTATTCAGGAGAAACCTTTTCTGTTTTTTAACTTTATTTTTGGTTACAGTTTCCTTTTTGCCTGCGGTAGCACGACTATTATCGTCACGAATGTAGAAATTTACGATCATTCTTCTCAACTTTCTGTCAACTACTTTGATTCTCTGCTGTTTGTTGTAGCGTATACCCAGTGCATCCATTCTTATTACATTTTGAAAACCTGCTTCCTTCACTCTATCTGACAATACGGTTTCTTTAAGTGTTCTTCGGACTTTTCGGGATTTTAAGTTCTTGTATTTCTCTTTAATGCTATCAACTAGAATATTATATTTTTCGTACTTGGTTTGAGTCCTTTGTAATTTTTTTTTTGTACTTTTCATACTTTCGTCTCCATTTGTCATTTTCAGTTTGTAACTTCAAATTTTCTCTATATAATTTACTTCTATCTCGTCTTACTTTTTTTCGTCCGGTTCTTACGATAGGCAAAGCTGGCGGTGATGGTGGTGGAGTGTAAACTTCTAACGCTTTTTCTTGTTCTTTTTGTTTATCTCTATACTTTTTTTGTTTTATTTTCCACTTTCTGTTCGCCAGTCTTTTTTCTCTATCATTCATATCTTTTACCAGCGTTTTATTTTTATGATAACGATCTCTTGCCTTCTGTAAATATTCTTCATATTTTTCCTTGTCTTGCTTTTTTTTCAACCTGCAACGACGTTGCCTCTCAGCTGCTGATAATGGCATAGTTCATATATGTATTTTTGTATTTCTAAAAAGAAAGAAAACAAGTTTCTAAATAGAGCTTCTCGTTCTATAAATGAAATATCCCATATATGTAACCTTCGTCACATTCATGTCTCCATCGTCACATACTATCTGTGTCGAAGGATACATGTGACGAAGTATACAATTTTTCAACAAGATCGTTACTAGTCGTGAATAGCAATCATTTAGAACGAAAACTTTACATAATCATGAAGATTACATAAGGACAAATCATATTTACACTAATACTATTTAAAATTCGTTAAATACGTACCAGAAAACGCTGTGACTAAGGATAACCTCAAAAAACACACGCCGCCTGTCTTCGTGCTTGATGTAAAAGAAGTGACAAGTTGTCAATGTCAATCACTTGATTTGAGTTTCGTTCTATGATCTATGGTCTTTGGCGTTTCGTTTTACCAAAACACGTGACCCTCTCACGTATTTTTTTAAAACTTATGGTAATATTTGGCCGTCGTGACGATGGATACTCAAATTTTCGGGACAAACTTTCGTCACGCAAAGAAGAAAAAAAATTACAAATAAATAAAATGAAACTTTGTAGTTACCATGCCTACCAATGTATCTCTCTTTTTATTTATGAAATTGGGCGGCTTTAATAAGTTATGATCAATAAAACGTATTAGTTTTAAGCTACACCTACAGGGGACATGACATTTTAGCTTTGTAATAAAAGTTTTGCGCCGTTTTTATAACACAGTTAAATTTAATTCAAAGTAAATATAAGTAGGTCATCTAAGCAGGAGTTATTAACTTTATTTAAATAAAATAAATGACAGTTTCTCCACTCTGTATATAGTACTAACCTTTGATATTGTGGGGACAACCTTAATTTTAAGAAGGACTTTAAAAGTAGAATCACCCATCTATGTCCTTAAAATACGAGTACGTGTTAAAAAAAATAAAATAAACAAGGATGTCCTAGAAAATATAGGTAGATATCTAAATCGTATAGTAAACAAACCGTTTCTTGAAAACAAAAAAATTAACTGTTATTTATTGACGAAATATTTACATTTCATCTTGCAAGTATTTCGTCAGTAGATGAAAAAAGTACTTTAAAAATACCTTATGTTGAATTTTTTGTACATATACTTACCGGTGATTTTTTCATCACGTTCCATAATATTATATGGATATTTGGTGAAATAATGAAATACGTATTTTTTCTTTTTGTATCACTCAGTACTATAATGTTAAGATATGGCACCACAAAATTATCGTATTACCGTGGGGGTGTGCGGGCGACTGACGATTGAGGTGGTTTGCGCCCGCCGGCGGAATACTCCTCACCGCTACACTCGTGGTCGCTCTTTTCTCATTCGTAGTATTTACGGTTGATTTAGGAGCAATGCTGTATGGATAGGTCTTTGGGAAAAAATATTTTTATATAAAAATTTGACCTACCTATTTTTTTTAAAAGTCTTTAGATAAAATTGATTGATTGATTGAGTAATACCTAATGTTTCGAAAAAATTTAAAAGTGACGAAAAAGCTCCCTATCAAGAAATTAGTCAACTACTATCTGGTAAGAATAAATTTTAGTGTCTGGGGCGTATTGAATTTCCATTGAAAGCGCTCATGCGGAATTGAATAGCTAATGTAGACTGCTTACAGAGCTTTTGCGGAATCAAGCTCAACCGAGCCTGCGCACATCGACCGTCTTCACCCCAGTTTGTGCAGTGAAAGGAGAACACTGTGGATATTGTGCTTCCACGTTATATAATTCGTGGTAGCTACTCTACAGTTCGTGTGTTCTTGCCGAGATTACAACGACCGTTTTCCGATTTGAAATCGGTTTCTATATCGATTGTAAGTTGTTGCTTAGAAGAACAAGTCCCCTGATGACACCTGTTTGTATAACCCCGAAAAAAGATTGACAACATGAAACTGTTTTTTCAAGAGAATCAAGTACCGACAAATCTAAAAAAAAAATTCAAATTCTTGTTAACAAGCCCATAGCAATTTGCGTGTTAAAAATCGTTCTATGAAAAAAAATTGTAATGTGTTCCTAATTAATTTGTACAGTGTAGCACATATTTAACACGTTCAGCACAATTTTCACGCTCTTTGTTTTTTCATGTTGTTTGGCTCATCGTTATACCGAAAAAAAATTGTGCTTTGTTTATATAATTTATTTTTACGCCTTAAATTTTGTTTGTCCTTTAAATGTTGTTTCTTTTTTTACTTAGGAACTGTTATTAAATGATAGTGTATGTGTGTATGTCTGTTTCTATGACACGCTCTGTAGCCTAAATATCTTGATGGATTTTAGCATATGAGGTGTCGTTAGATTAATTGTGGAAGTGACATAGGGTATATAATATTTAAATATATATATTTATTTAACGATATTTTCCAAGCGGGAATATTCTATTCCAATTGTAAATCGCTTTCCAAGGCGTATTTTTGAAATGCCAGTTATTATTAGCATAGTAGGAAATGTGCTTGACGTACCTATCAATGATTACCTGCAGCACAATCGCGCTATTGTAAACTATATCTAAATCTATATTTGAACCGCAACGTTTTACGCATTCCGTATCGTCTCATTAACTTGAGAGAAAGCTGAGACGCTATTCCATCGCAACTGGAGCGCAACCTCTGTCAAACAAAAAGTTAGTGCGATATCGATTTTCGCTCATCTGAATCAAAACTTGATCACAACTGGAACTGAATTAGAAACGGATTGCGATCGAAACTTAAATGTTTTAATTTAACACAATCGAGCTGCCGCCGGTTTACATCTATACGCGGTGGTAACTCCGCAAGCAATATGAACGGACTTGCGCGTTGCGGCGGCGTCTACGAGTGAATCACTCTGTTCAAGACCACGAGCCGCGACCTCAACGCTTTCTTTGACCCGGTACAACTCGGAACGAATTTTGACATCGCTTTTTAGACATTGCCAGTTTCAGAAACTATGTAAAAAAAAAAACTCTAAAGTGACTTATCGCTTTCACATCGATTAAAACACGATCGTCTGTTTTGTGTGTAAAATAGTATTGTAATCATAAGTACACGTATTAACTATTACTATCGATCAATATTAGCTCAATGTATTCGTCATAAATGCTAAAATAGCTACACCGTACTATGTTTAATTAACACTAACGTTCTTCTAATTTTAACACCTAAATTCAAAACTGTGATTCATATAACGCTGACGTTTCTTTATATTGATATGAAAAGCGGTCACGTTCAGGATATAACAACCGGCAAAACGTCACGTAACACGTCGAAATCATACCCCTATCTATGTAAATAATAACAAAACGAGATGGCTGAAGGGCGGGCGGCGCGCGCGGGCGTAGCTTGGACGACTCGACCGGGCGTCGAGCCTCGCTGCCTCTTCACTTCACTCCTCAGTATACATTTGGCGAGCGACCGATACGTGTCGTAATATCACACTACTATATCACCCGTCACGATAAACGTACCGGTACCGATTAAATCTAGTGTCAAAATGCCGGTCGAGACGAAAATCAGCTTCTCTGGTAAGCACGATTTTGGAATCGTTTTGATATTTCTTTAGAGTTGCGGTTACTATGTAGTCATACAGAAAAGAATATCGCCTAGTATTCAACAGCCCAAGAAATGACATCTGATAGATCATATTATTCTAAATTTTTAAGTTTCTTTGGTTCATTGCAGCAGACAATATTCCGTTCCAATAAATGGCGTAACTGATTGCGGAATTTTCATGCGACAGCATTATTTCAAAACGATCAATATTTTATTAAATGTTTTGTATACAGAAATCCAAATGGCATTTCGATGAATTGGTAAAAAAAATTCGCGATTCGTGAACTCATGACATCTTTCGATTAAATAAATTGCATAAATGAAAGTTTAGAACTTGCGAATATCGAAATAGAATTAAATTCAATACTTCTAAATAACTAATTTTTAGTTTTAAAATTAAATTATATGAATTAAATTGGTAGTATTCCATTGCAATATTATGCAATCTTTTTGACTTTTACTATAGTAACTATAATAATTCAAAAAAGGTATTATTCGCATCGAGGACAGTGAAAAATATTAAATCTTGGTCTTGGTTACGACAACACAAAGCATTATCTTCCATTAATCATCTAATACTTTATCAATAGCATACCGCAAACCATCCAAATAATATGTTTTTAGTTAAATTGATAAAGATAACATTTTACGTAAATACGTGGAAATACGCAGTCAACAACAAACAGACTTCAAATTGTAGTCTGGCGCTTCAATAGTTGCTCTTATTATTTATCTGCTTCGGATATTTAAGGAAATGTGAATCATCATGACAATGCGCGCCATTTGTGAATTCAGTTCGATTGTACTTAGGAGGCGCTTAGATACTGATACCATAGAATATTACTTACGTAAATGCACCGAGCTGTAGGAAATATGTGAGGTGCGGATTGCGAGGTGCGACATGAAGACTAATAATAAAACACGCTAATTGAAAATCTAAACCAATTTGTCCAGGTATCAAAATACTACGAGCTGATTGGCGAACCGTGTGGCAGATCTATTGATTTCAATTATTTGTTTTTACTTAAAGTCATGCGGCCTCCGTTTTCAATCATTCTGAATCATTTAATTCTGAGGATCCGATCTTTGTCACTTCTTTATGTATAAAATTAATTACAAGTTAAAATTATAAACAGCTAAGCTTAAACCAACTAGGTCACATTTATAAAAAAAACAACGCGATGATCTCATTTTTCTGCTTATCAAAGTTATGGCATGAGTATGTCCATTGTATACATCATTGTATATCATCGCGATTCCCTTCGTGTATTAAAGACGACTATCGATTTTTGCAATATTGCAATTACTCATTGAAATCCCCACACATTTGTTCTGAATCGTGACCGGTTCTCTCGTAAATGGATCGAAGTACTCCGCGGAATCCATAATGCAATTTATGCAGAGCTTCCTATCATTCAAACTGTACGTGATGCTGTCGTGGAATTACACCGAAGCCATAACCGATTATCTTTATAGTTAACTGTGTTGACTTTAATTCTATTAATAATTTTTTTTTCTAATTTTCCATACAAGCAATAAATGAAATATCCGACAGCTATAACAAGACTATAAAAGATTTCCAAATTGTCTACGCTCCAAAAAAGCGACCGTGAACTCATGAAACAGATTAGCTACCTCACCTTTTCTATTATGGATCTGCTTTCTATTCCTAAATTAGATATTATTGTGGTCGACTTCAGTATGGGCAGTACGATTTCTCTTGGCCCATCCTTTTTTGTCCCTGATTAGAGCGTTTGTATAAATAAGTGAAAGGTGGTTTATAAACTGGATAAGCGGATTTATATTAAAGCTATTTCTGTAACAAATACAAAATTGTACTTCTACCTTGACATTTCTTTATTCTAGCCAGTAATTTCAGAAAAGCGGACAAATGGATTAGGGTATTTTATCAATGTTGTTCGCTTCAAGGTTGTGTAACAGTTCGGATATTTTATTGAAGTAAAACGGGCTAGGCGGTTTAGGCTCGTTGGAGGTGCCCCCCTTTGACCTTGTCACTTTACCCTGGAGGTTAAAATAGGAATACCACCCAACGCCACCCACTGGATTGCGTTCAGTTAAATTAGTTATTTTATGAAAGTGAGAGTGAGATATTATTTACTGATCCATATGCTGCAAGCGTGATCACCCCTATGAGTTAGTAATTAAAAAATTGTTTACTATGATTTTGGGGCTAAAAACGAGAAAATTTTGAACTAGGTTGAGTCAGGGTATTCTTGTCGATATATTTTTTAACGCTGAATCGAATGACATCATTCGCGAGACGATACGATCAGCGATTACAAAGTTACGAAAGTTCTCATGCATGAAAAGTCGGTAATTAACTTTACCACTTTTTATTTTTATATTACTTATCAGAGAGCACAACTTTATTACAATAATTGTACGTATAAAAAGTTATTTCCACTATGATATTGAATCCTTAAACTATCTATATAAGTACAATAGAGGAAACTGACATGGCTTTACGGCTTTCCAAATTGTAAGAAAACAATTCCGAAGTACATATATTTTTTGCTTCGCATTCGCTTTTATCGAAAGATGATTCCATTGATAATTTTGTTAATTGCATTGTTAATCTATAACGAGCACATATTCATGTAAACATATGTTATGCATTAACGCACATCCATATCTTCTTAAATCGTACTCATTTTATTACTCATTTAATGTACGATTGTATAACTTCTGAAATTGAATTGATTTTTTTGAGATTCTTCTATATTTGTGTCTAATATGTTCTCGATGGAAAATTTTCATCCCGAAAACCTCTTTGTATTATTTTTAACAGTCGTCTTTCTTTTTTACTTTTAATCGTATATGCCGAATAATGTATTTGTTTGCCTATACGGTTGAAGAATACTCTATTCTTTCATGATAATAAAACACTATTTTTAATAGATAAATTAAACCATACGTCATTAAATTGTCGCAGCTGGTTCACCGTGACCCCCGTCCGCACTTGCTCTTGCCGTTGTAAATGTTTCTACTAATGCACTCCAGCATAATAAGTGAACTCTTCGTGCTTAACCTTGTAAGGCTTGACGGTTTGCTACTTCACAAAGCTTAGGCTCAGTGTCATACGTTAGGCTCATTAGGACACTTCTGACGTCTGAAATGTCATTTGGTAAATTATATTCCAACGAAATTATTTGTTCGACTGAATGGACACCAAACTGTTGATTATTGCAAAAAAAGTTTACGGAAATCAAATAGAAAGATTAGTCAATTATTTATCTGAATATTAGTTAACTGAGTGTCTTAAAAAAGGAGGCTTACTTGCTTGTGATGGGTATTAGGTACCCATAAATGTTTCTAGACGTAGGTAACAGAGTACCTAATATCCTCGTTCGGAGTACCTTATTCGGAGATTAGAGTATATTACACACTAAGTCTTGTTAATTAATATGATAAGGATTTTATCAGATAAACCGCGAGCTATGAACATCTTCGTAATGTTCAGTTTTAGCCGGGTTCATAATTGTGTACCTAATTTCAAGTCTCCCTCTTTTTCCCGTCACCGAACGAAAATCTATTTCACAATTCTATCTATTATATCAGTCTATCACAATAAATACACGATTTGTATAATTGCTGATAAGAAACACGACAGACACGTCGTGCTAAATTGCTGACGCCATAAATCCATTTCTAAGCTGTTGTAGGTCAACTGCTTTCCTTAAAGGACTGAAGTATTATAGAAAAAAAGACTCTAGTTCGCTTGATTGGTAATCCTCGACCATTAATGGTAACATTCACTTATGTGTGTAACATTGCATTGCGGTCTATAATTGTCATTTGTAATATAAGTCGTACTTAGATTTCTAAAATTTTTAGAATCCCGTGCGTTCGATTGGCGTCTTTTTAGTACCGCCATCATATCCGTATGTGTCTGGCTTTATGGTATGTACAGAATAACTGCCCTTTTATTGTTGCAAATGATTGATTTAACGTTTATGACAAGTTAACCGTTGTGGTCTTCAGTGAATATTGTAACAATTTCATTTCATCATCAAATTATAAGTAGTGAACGAGCGTTAAGACATAAGGTCTAGTGCACTTCCTTTGGGAGATAACATATCCTCTTTGACGTCGATTGCTCAATTAAGAAAACACGTATTGTTGTCGGCCAACCGTGACTAGGCTACACCGATGCTCACTCGGAGCAGGTGTTCGGTGCACATTATCAGTATGTGACAGCATTTGTTTTGATGGCGTTTTTGGTTTCATCGAATTGTGTACGGTACGATTGATTTCGCCTATAAGTGAACTTTTGAACATTCATTAGTCATTATTTTTGTCTGGCGATGAATTATTTTAAAAATTGTAAATATTTTGCGACAATGTATCTAACTCTTTTACGTCTATCGTTTGGTGTCGTGTTTTTCTCGCGACGGTAATAAATCAGTCACCGACTAAAAGCCTTGAACTGCGGTTTCGATTTCTTGCCTGCGCATTTTTATCGGACCCCTCCATACATGTCCTCGGTAATCAATCCTCGGTTTGTTTTTCAGAAGATTTTTATTGTGGAATTGAGACGTGTCCGATCGTATCATCTACCAATGTCATCTGCTTGAGTGCTATCCCACCCACTTTATCTAATGACAAATACTTAGCAGGAATCTGTCTATGTGTGGCGATGTTTACCTTCAAAAGTAAATATTTACGTCTTCGATCCATGTGAAGTTAATAGATTATGTTTGCCTCTCAGGATGTTTAATAGAATTGATAAAATATTTCACCGATGGAATTTTCGCGTAAAAATATTCAGGTCAATATTGGATAAGTGGCGTTATAGAGAGATAACAACTAAATTGTAGTACGTAAAAGTTTGTAGAAGTTTCATCAGCTCACAACTCAAATCGGATGTAAAGTGATGTTATCGCGCTGACAGTGCATTTATGTGCCACCATTCATTACTGGCGATGTTCGCGGTGTAGGTACGTCAATTTTTATCGTCTGATCTCGCCGGACGAGGTGTTTTTACCGGAGCGGTCGGCGTCGTTCGCCGTCAGCAGTAATTTTCTCATTGGCGATTTTTAAATGAGGGCTACCGGTCTTTTTTCTGTCACTATACGGCGCCACTTGTAATACAGGTAATCACAGATAATAAGGTATCTATCAAATTCATACGATCATTTACTTTAGGTATATTTTTAATTTTTTTTTATGTTTGGAGAAAAATGCAACTTGAGCTATCTGAAAAAGAAATTTGTTTAATTTGAATTAGATTTATTTGATACTTTAGTTGACAAGCATAAACGAACAAAACTGCATTGAAGTATTTCTTAAGAAAAAGACTAAAGAATGAGAGAAACACTTTAAATTTGCTTGATATATACGAATAAATAACTTAGAAAGTCTATTTGTATAATTTTGACTGATACTTGAGTTGCTAGTGACGCTACCCAAGGGACGTAACTTGGTAGGTCTCATTATCTCCGTATACATTTTCGTTAAATTCATCTTTGACGAATCCAAGTGTATGTCCTTGTGAGATATTTTTTAAGACATTTGATGTCTCTAATCATAGAGGCTCTGCGAAAATTCGGAGTTGGTATCCACAAATGATATTTTTTTAATTATGTTTTTGGGATCACACGCAAATTGAATAAGCACTCTGAAATCAATTATTTCAATAGGCACTTAGTCCAATATAACGTCTTGTCGTTCCAGGAATCTTTGCCGTTTGCGACCGCAATCGCATCGAAGGCCACGATTACTATAAAATATTGTATGCGACATAATTTTCGGTGTACATACGAACGCTGATCACGTAGAATCCATGAACGGCGTCAACCTCACATCCGAGGTTGAACATAAATCTTTTACGTCTAGGTTGTTCGTTTACTTCCTTCTGTCAAACCAGGGATATTATTAGAATTTTCCCAATTGTCATAAGACATGTCGTAGCCTGCGTCGTTATATGCATACTTACGTAAGCCAGACGGAAAAACAAGTTTTTGCGCAGTATCCGAGCACAATACTAAATTTCGCATAAATGATTTGTTATGTAGGTATGTTGTTTCTATTGACATATCTGTCTTATGTATTAGCAGCCGTAATAAGCAGCTCGAACTTATATACATATACTCCTTTTATATACAAATGTCGATTTGAATGCTATTTAACTTTAAAAAACATACATTTTATGTATGGAAACCAACTGTTATTATTAGTTTGTCTGTTGGTTTGTTATGTAGCGTTATCGTCTTTTGGAGAGCAACTAAGCATATCAGTCGGAGCCAATAGTATTACTTTCTCAGTAAATGTTTCTTTTGTGTTGCAATGTATACAAAAATGGAATGTTGCCAACTCCAATACTGAATATCTCTACTATAAATTTGTGATAGAAAAATGGCCAGTGACATTTTACCCTCAGCTATTGGTAATTCGTGAACTTGGAGCCAGCCTGTCTAGACATACTAAGTTAGTAGGAAATAGTTGCAATCGATTTTGCGATAACCTGGAAAATTCATTACTTACATTATTATTTAAAAAATAGTTTCGACATTATGAATTTACCTCCATACAAATTCTCGTGTACGCTCTTAACTATTTGTGATATTATATTAAACTTCATTATTATAATTATTAAATTTGTTATTGAAATCTTGAGACGTATATTTATGCTTATTGGGAATTTAATATTCGAAAATTTTTAGTCTTACCAGCTTCAAAATTAAACTCATTTTAGCAATTTTGAGCTCAAGTTTGACTGAACGTAATCAATAATTTAAATACGCAAGGGATGTTCAATAAAAAGTGGGAATGAGACAGGGACTCCTTGGTAAAAAAAAATAAATTCTGATAGGCACGGCCTGTAGGTACATTTGTTATAATAGTAATTAAAAACTTTTTATTTTCTATTGTTTTCGAAAATGGAGAAAATAGAAATTCGCGCGGTAATTAAATAACTCTGCTTTAAAAATCTTACTACGGAGTAGGTGTACATCAAGGCTTGCAAGGGATATTGGAGGTTAATGCTCCTCTGAATTCAACAATTACTTATTGCTGTGCTGAGTTTCGGCGAGGAAGAACTTCTACAAACGACGACCCATGCTCGGAGCGCCCTGCGACTGCTGGAACCGAACAAATTATTATATTCGAAAAAAATGTTTAGGGGTTATTGTTCGTTTTATAACTGAAGAAGTAAAAGATTTCGATGGGTAATGTCTATAATATTACGCACGGCCATCTCTGAGCATGAAAAGTGTCAGCCCGCTAGGTGCCCAGATTACCTACTTATGGACGTGCAAATACAAACCAAATGGAAGATTTCGCAAAGTTGTTTGGATTTGCTACAGCAAGATTCTGACCGATTTTTGACTCGATTCATAACTATAGATGAAACATCGCTTCACCATTACGACCCTGAAACAAAACAGCAGTCCGTGACTTCGTGAATTCCATTTGCCGATAAGATCATGGGCTCTCTTTTCTGGGACAGCAAAGGGTGGAAATGATCGAATATTTCAGTAATGGAGCTACTATTATGAAGACTTTATATGAAATACGCAAGAAACGGTTTGGCAGACTCGCAAAAGTTGTTTTGTTTCACCAAGATAATATCCCTGCGCACAAGTTCAAAGTCATTGTTTTCAATGGCAGCAATCGCAACCTTGAACTTGTGCTGGCTTTGAATTAATGGAATATCCTCCATATTCACCTAACCTCGGTTGAAACAGCTCACAGGTCGAAAAGTTGAAGACGATGAGGCATTGGTTACCGCAGTACACGATTTTTAGAGGCTCAGAATGACATTTTTTAGTAAAGGAATTTCATGTTTAGAAAATAAAATACATCAAGTTTATTAACTTAAAAGGTGATACATTGAAAAATAAAATAAGTTTTATTAAACGATAACTGCGTCTTAATCACTCTCACTTTTTATTGAACACTCTTTCTACTACCCATATTGATTCCCAAAAAGCATCGTATGTCTGAAGGAGGTTTACAATCATAGACTTTTTTTTTAAATTACCCCGGCTGATAGGCCACATGAGTAGACTGAGAAGGTCGCACGTCTTTGAAGGATGTCCTTTAAAACTGCACGAACTACAAAAACTACTATCGATACGTATTCAAAAATGCATAAACATGCTGAAAGCTTAATTACTGGTCGATACTTTCAGATTTGTGAAGAGCTTTCATTTCTATAAATACTCACTTTCTAAGTGTATCGAAGGCGAGATTACTGGACAGATTTAACTCTATCATTAGCGCTCTAGAATTATCTTGTTATCTCGAAGATAATTGCGAAATAAAGCACCTGACGTACAAAATTATGGTCTTGTAAACTCAGTAGTTTACGTTTATTTTTAGTATGATGTAATTGGTTTACAGCTACCTTTAGCACTACCCCTTATCAATAGTAATAATCAGGATCATAGAACTGCATGGAAAATTTCTGAGTTGCGTTAGGGTATCTGGAGAACACAATTTCGAAATTAGATTGCCGACAGATGTACGTCAAGATACCACGACGTACCCACAAAAATGTGAGCAAGAAAGTACGCCTCCGACCAAAAGTTGCCAAAAGCATACCATTTAGTGTGACGCGCATACTGACGTTTTATTACAAAATTCCGTCTTGTGTAGCCGTCGGATGTAAAATTCGTACTGAAAAACTAATAAAGATTGTATTTGTTCTTCAGTGAATTTATGACAGAAACAATGATAATATTGTCTTTTTAAATATATATATTTGTTGAATTGCATGTGATCTTTGCATTGTAATGGTACTGAAAAACAAATAAAAATTTTATTATATTACAATGTGTAACCTAATAAAATTAAATAAGAACTATGATAATGCTGTAGTCGTTTTGCTCTCGTTTTTCAATCGTTTCGAAGTATGACATGCGATATCTAGATAATTCCGGTATCTAAGCTGGTATCATACCATAATTTAACCGAGGACGAGATCTAAGCTATAACGGGACGTTTCTACTGCTTAAAGCGTTATTATTATTTTTTTTACCTATAATGAGAATGAAACTTCTGCTGGACTAACATGCACACCTCTGTATATGTGACATATAGAACTATCTCATTTCGGCACGAGATAATGCTTCGACTGCGGTGCACATGTTAGCCCGGTTGGCGTTCCAATGTTCTTAGACATTTAATTTTGCTTGCTAACTAAGTACTACATATTCACATTTGGTTAGCTCATCACATTATAAACCATTCCATTCCATCAGCCCCTTTTTATACCCCACTGCAGGGGCTTAGGCCTCCCCTCAAGATGAGAGGGTTTGTAGCTTGAATCCACCACGCTGCTCCAATGTGGGTTGGTAGATTGTGACGACCGCCATCTAATGACAGCAACCGGGACCGACTGCTTCACGTGCTCTCCGAGGCACGGAGTCAGTGACAGTTAATGTACATAAGTCAGAAAAACTCATTGGTACGTGCCCGGATTCGAACCACGACCACTTCGCCTTATAGATTTGAAACAGGTTCGCTGCGGGTCGGGCTATCACGACAATACATTATACATCTGACATTATAAACGCTTTTATTTTAATTAAACATTTATCATGAACTTCTCATAATACGTATTGTTATGCTATAATATGAGTTTGTACCGAATCTTTTCACAGAAACATTTACATATCGATCAGTTGTAAAATAGGTTTGCATGTCTTCTGATAGTGTCTTTGGCCGCAAAGGCGTAAATGTTTAATATTCCGTCGGCACTAAGTATTTAATGCACACGTTCACCTTAGCATGAATCGACAGCCATTTATAGCGCCTGAGAATCGCCCCCGTAAATATTTTCACTGCCGCTAAGTTAACAAAATCCAATTTAAATATTTGAAATGTCATAATGTGTAAAGATTATATACGATTACAACGTTCAGTTTAATTTTGAGAGTCAACACACGAACACAGCCTGAATGAGAGCTTTTTTTTTAAATCCTTTATGTAAACATACATATAAACATTCACAGTGTTATGTATTTTAACTCTTGGAATCATTTGGTTCACAATGGGTTCGCACTTCAGATAGTTACAGTGTGAACCAAGAATCGCAATATTTGAAACCTATTCCAGATTTGAGTAATTTAGAATTTATTCTATCTATTCGCCCAATGATGTTTCTACGGGAAATTCAACTATCGGGCAGTACCAACAATTAAAACTTTATGCAGATTTAAGGATGACGGTTACTTGAATGGATGTACTTAATTTGCACAACTATTTGTATTATGTCGACCTTTACTTTATCTCCCTTTACTTGCGTCTTGCGTCGTGACTCCTGTAGGTGATTGCATTTGCCTACGCAATAAGATTTATCTTGACATGTATATACTATCTCGTTTTTAGGGTTCCGTACCCAAAGGTTACCAAAGGGAACCCTTTTACTAAAGCTCCGCTGTTCGTCCGTCCGTCTGTCATAGGACTGTATAGTTTGAATCGTAAAAGTTAGAGATTTGAAATTTTCATAGAACGTCTATATTACTATGGCCGCTGCAACCATAGATAATAAAAATAAAATAAAGTTAAAAATTAAAGTGATCCCCATACAAGAAACGTGTTTTTCTCGACGTTTTTTGATGATTGCTAGATGATTGCGAGATCATTGCAAAAATAAAATAAAGTTGAAAGTTAAAGGGGATCTCCATACAAGAAACCTTTTTTTATATATTATACGGTGATACGGAAACGTGCGAGTCCGACTTGTATTTGGCCGTTTTTGTATATTTGGTATTGTTATTACTAAAAAAGTTTGATTGAACTTTATTACTGAATCTTGTGAAAAGTTCGCTTTGAAGTTGTTTCATATTTAAAATACTGTTCGTTCACTAAGGTCTCAGTAAGTAATATCCAAAGGGCATTAGGTAGAGGACCTGTGTTTGCGATTCAACGATGCCAAGGAAGTGTGTTCAAGTTAGGTAGATGTGTAAATAACTAATCGGTTGTTACGTAAGTGTCAGTCGAGACGTTCTTGACAAGTTCAAGGCTGGAGTCGAAAACATAGTCGCCTCCGGGGAAATCCGCAACGCGTCGTTTGCGTGCCTTTAACTTAACTGTATTTTGTTATTTCTCGTTTTCAAATATTCCAACTTGATCACCACAATCTTTTATTACTATATGCAACTTATTCTTCAACTTTGAATGATTGTATTGCTCATTGTTTAAACCTGTGGTCCAAACGTGACATTGGTAAGAATTAAAAAAAAAATAGGCGCCATTTAGAAAACGGTCAACTTTAGAGCACCGAAAATTGGGGAACTTGCATGAAACGAAGAACGTTTAATGCAAAGATGCAAAGAATGGAAGTTTATAATCACATTGAACTCACCTGGAACACAGGCAAGCATCTTACCTATGTATATCCAAACTTAGATCTGTCAACAAAGAGTTTCCCTCGCTTGTAAAACATTCCAGAGGTGGAACGCAGTCAACATTGCGTCACCTTGTCGCCTCACGTATGGTGATTTAGTTTGCACAGTTGGCGTGTAGAGCTTGGTTCGCTCCACTTCTTTGTCGGCTTGTTTACCAACACCGGTGATTCATCTTCCATTTACTCGGTTCTTCAAATATGACTGACTCAAGTTTGTTGTAGAAGCTCTAAAAAATCGGCCAAGTGCGAGTCGGACCACTTGTTCAGTCCGTTATGTATAAATAAAATCGGTATATACAATAATTATTCTGCATTTATATACATTTAACAATCTACAGCTAATACTTTTACGATGCGGCACTTAGTATAAAAAATATATTTTTATAAAAACCGTCAAAATTCATAGTGTTGGAGTTGGTTATACTAGTTTTGTCGTTTAACTACAGGAGATGTCCCATATTGGAGAATTATTTTAAAGTTTCATGTCGCGTAGTTTTTTTAAATAGATTTTTAAGTAGGCCTGAAAACTGCTACTTATTAATGTAAGTTATAATAGATCTTTAAATTTGTCTAAAAGTGTAGTTTGTTATCAATTTTAAAAAAACTGTTTTAAGTAATGCAGTCCTGATAAATCTCGTTTAGACTACATCTTTTGCTTGTTGTTAATGATTATTTAAAATTTCTGAGCAGGACTTATGGAAATAAGGTGGGAAAACAGCAATATTTAAAAGGTTTTTTCCCAAAAAGCTTTAAATAATAAATAACACAGAGTACAGTGTTATACTATTTTTAATTTGTACTTCACTGAGCTTTTGTACTTTACACCCTATACGATATGCTAGGTTTTATTCTCATATTTCGTTTTATAAATAAAACCCTAAATCTCAATATTACTTGTGTAGCTACTATTTTATGGTACCCATAGGGTGCCAACGGGACTCTATTACTAATCCTACACCGTCTGTCTGTCTGTCTGTCCATCTGTGCTACCTTCAAAGAGTTGTAAACTGTAACAGTCTATGTAGCCTGTTGAAATTTTCACAGAATATGTATTAATATGGCGGAAATCTTAACATATAATTTAAAAAAACTAATTAATAAAAAAACACCATGTAAGAAACGTGTTTTTGAGGGTTTTGGTTTTTGCTCTATGATAAAAATAGTAATACATAAAAGCGTTAATCTTGGCGTGGTCATAGTGCAAATTCTACAATAAAACAATAAATATTAGAAACAGGTCATCTGTGAGTCGTACACCCGCTAAACTAAGCATCCGAAATGAACCCTCTATCGGCAAGTCCGGCTTGCACTTCACCGATTTTTGGAATCGGGTCAGCACTTTTTATCTTTATGCTGAATTTGAAATGCACGTTTCAAAGAAAATCTCGTGTGAAGGACGGGCGGACATCGCGGTGATTTCATAAGCGTTCCCTTTTCCAAATTCGGTATGGAACACTAAAAATCACTCGTTGAGCGCTATAGACAACTACAACACTAAAACGGTTGCTTTGTATACTTCAACGTTACAAACCTTCAACGTTCAACAAGGTAGTAAAATAAACGTATTCGAAACATTACGGCAATTACATTCACTGCAAAATTCTACTTCTCTTTAATTGCATTTATCATTCCTTTGTGCCAGATCGCAATCATGCAATTTCTGTGGGGCGTGAGAAATAAAGACGATTGTTGCACGCTTCGGGTTCGTGACTTGCAGGTTGCTGCATTATATCTACCGCTTAATAATTTAGTAGGTCGCTTTGGCCGGCCATTCACTGCGCTACTAGGAAACCACTAGTATTTATGTTCTCTTGAAGTCGTTGAACGTACTCGTAGCACGTGTTACGTATTAAACGCACACCCTGAAAGCAGTTTTGTCTATGCCTATGTACGGCGCATTGACAATATTTTGTTAGGACCTAGATAACTGATTGGGTAAAATTAAAAAAAAACAGAAAAGCATAGATACGAGTGTTTCTCTTTTTTTTTCAAGGTATAATTTATATGGAATAATTTATAGGTGCGACCAGTAAAATCAATAATCGTCTACAGAGCTCTGATCAACTTGAGGTAGAACACGAAGCGTATGATATTAATGATATTATGATATTAACCCAAGTATGTTAAACATATAACCAAAGGATTAAGAATCGGCGACTTAATCGACTTCGGCCATTTGATTACAGGTATTTTTTTCCCTAAAGGTAATTACATAAAAGTAAATAATGGTCATCCCTTCGTTGTACAGTCGTAACTAATGAAAATGATACTTAAGTCAACGCAGTATATGGATTTTGTGTGTTGCATCTGGGTGTGTGCGTGTATTTTTGTAACGTGCCCATACTGTTTGCCCACAATGAGTATAACTATTTTTAAAGTAGAAATTAGCACTAAAATAAAAACGTCGAAGTCAATGTTGTTAATGAAAACCAAATGTTTTTTTAATGAAGTCAACGAACTTTGTCTTCTTACGACTCCTAAAACTGGTTCGGGCTTAGAAATTTAAATGAAAATAAAAAACATTTTATTGAACCTGAATTTTAGCAGACGTAGTAATATAACGTATATATTCATATTTTTGTAAGAATATATAAAAGAAATATATATGTATAAGTAGTCCAAATAATGGCATAAGGATTTACTAACACATATGCATTTACGTAAAAGAAACGTATGAAAATGCATGTGTTAATACATCGCCAACTTTTATTTATTTTTTGTACTTGTCTGCTAATGTTAAATTTAAAAAAATATACGTACCAAAGTGCAAAGTTACGAAAACCTGTTTCCAATGAGAGACAGCACAAATTTTATTTTAATTTACCTGTTTGCGTCTAAATCGATTTGTTTATTGAATTCTTTCTCGCATCCTTCATGGTCATCAGCCCCGCCATTTACTTCGAAATCCTCAACTTGGCTGTAGCTTTTTAGTGTCTGTGAGGATCAACAATTAGCATGCCAGCTGTGGGCCACGTACTCGTTATGAGCCTATTATCACCACCGCATCGGTACGTGCATTGTTTACTGAACGAGTTTCATTCTCTCCGTGCCCTTATATGTACATCATAAGTCTCGCACGCATCGATTTGAATAATTCAAGTAATTTCATTTATCGGTCTCGTTTTACTATATCCAGTTTTAAAATTCAGCTATACCTATACGTTGAACGCAAAGTGAATATTCGTGTCGTCATAATGGGTAATCTTGTCGGGACGAGGTGATTTTTGGTTGGCGAAACAGTAAAAGCGTGTATACGCCATTAGCACGAGCTTTGAGAAGATAAAGTAAATCGTAGCCGCGCTTATTATCCTGTGCTTTCGTAATAATGATGGGTACGTGTATTTATACTGCACTGTCGAGTCAAAAAGGGAATGCGCCTCGTAAATTTTAAATTGTTTCATAAAGACAATGAGCGGTAAATTTTATTTACTTATAGCCAGGGCCATATTGGGGCTGGAAAAGCTTTCGTTTGACTCGTTTTCGGTTAACGTTTATATTTAAAAAGTATCTGGCAGGTAGGACCGTCTTGGTTCAATAAAAGTACAAGTAAGGAGTTAACCAGTCGATGAATGGCTCTTTGTGATGGCTTCAATTTGCCGACTTACCTTCTTTAGTGATTTTATATACTTTTCGTTTCCTTCAAGGTAATCGTTTTTAGTAAAAATATTCCTTCCATTGTGTGCCACTTGAGGTAGCTGTATATTCATATTGGTCAGCAAATAATGACCTGTGTTATGTGGGCGGCTCTAAGCGTTCAGAAAAACGAGAAAAATAACGTCTTGGCAATTTTCCTGTTATTTATGTGATACAGTCATACTTATGCTTGTATTACAGCAATATTGTTTATTATTAGTTGTCAGTTACATTCGTGATATACCTAGTGTCACGTGAGAAGGGAAGAAAGGTAGTGGATCTCAGAGTTTGTGATATGAAAAGAGATTAAAAAAAAGTGAGACTTAAGTTAGGTCAGTCATTTACTAAAATAGATTTAGATACAGACAAAATTTAAAGCGTCGGAACACTTAAGTCATAATTTATGTTCATATGAGCCAACTTTTCACTTCTCCCCAAACTCCCATCATCATGGAAACCACCGGTAATTATAAAGTCAATCTACGAACCAAGTTTTACCTCCAAGCCTCCAATATAAACATAATGAAGATTGAAGGTGTGAAGCGATGTTCTTTGGCCACCCCGTCAATACTCTGAGCGGCAAAACGTACTTTGCACCATCTTTACACTTTTCGTGGACCATTCAGCCAACGGTTGAGTACAGATCCATGTTTCAGGGTCCGGATGCGACCAGATAATAGCAAATGTTCAAGTAGTAAAATATTTGTACATTACCAGTTTTACTCTAAAATACTCGAAACTATTTTCAATCCAAAGAAGGAACTATTCTTTTAAATTTCAGTATTGCATTATGAGATGTAGAAAATATTGAATTTTGATTCTAAAACCACTTTTTTGCACCCCGACAGCTATCAAGTCCCCTCACATTTTTTCTATTTCCTCATTTAAAATCTCAGAAAATTATAAACCAAGCTACACCACAGAAGAGGTCAATCAGCTCATACAAAACCTCACAGTAAATAAAGAGAACAAAAACTGGAACACAGACAGGAGTAATGTGACACTAAATAGTACATTTTAGGTGTTCGTAAATATTTCGAACGTTGAATATTAATTTGTCGTGCTTGTGAATGAATGCTCGGTTATTATAACTAGGTATACATTTGAATACAATACGGATAGGCCGTATATTTTTAGTTTGGATGCAATTCATTCCTTTTCGTGATCTAAATAACGGCAGCCAACTCGGTCAGGTGTTGTATTTTAACACTCAGTCAAATGGAACTTCCTTGTTGATAAGACTGAGTTTGATGTTAGTATTCAATCTCTAATAGCTAATTTTCGAAATTAATCGACTCCGAATTACCGATTTTGTGAAGGTTTTACTTTACTTTCATCTAAAGCTTTTTTGAATGTTCCTGAATAAGATTATGTGTTGATATAAACATAAATATTGAAACTAACCGTTCGAAAGCCACATCATTTTGGTCCAAATCTGAAAGTGGCGGCCAATATATAAATAGCTTTTTTCATAAGTTACACTTTAACTCGCTTTATAAATTGATTAGAATTTAAGTCTAGCATTTCTTTTGGAATTTTACTATAAAAACGGATACGATTTCCTATGAATCCCCCAAAGTAATAAATGCCTTAACGAACTAGTTCTAACAGAATATATCTTTTTTTGGCCGACACTTTCGGATTTACATTAAATTATATTTATGTAAAATTGAAAATTATGGATAATGACGGTTTATTTAAAAATTTTATACACTTAACTATATTTAATGATGAATCTACTGGAGAAGAAGATCGTCGTTAAAAAATGTCACGCCACAAATGTGTTGATTTCATTAAAAGGCGTTAAAAATTGCATTCGCCCTCTACACCCAGTTGCATCATGTGCTATTGAGAACAGGCTTAACGAACTAAATTGAAGCGAACCGCGAAATTGTCCCCAATTAAACTATTATACGGTGGAAAAGTAAAAATTACAATTCTTTCACATGACGTCAGTTAGTCACTTGTTGTCTTAACGTTATGTGAGACATGCACAAGTAATTACCCTGAATATAGTTTTTTTTATTCTATGTAATTTTATACTTGAACTTGGCCACAAAGCCAATGTCATTTGGAAGTCACGGTCTGTCCGTTGTCGTTTTGTACTAATGAAATGAACAAACTAGTGGCCGCGTATCGACGTCGATTACATCATATCTACAAACGTTTATTCATAATGGTCAACTTAGGCAAGAACTAATAAAAACGACGTATCTTTTTTGGTGTATCATAATATTTTATTAGTTACAACCATGGAGTTACGAATGACAGTTTTTGCGCAGCGCCCTCTGTAAGACAACGTGAAACGTGTGAAACACGTTTGTCTACCTCGCGAGGATAGGTATGCGTTTATTGCGAGAAACCGTGACACTTGTCATAAAACATTATTTAGAGTCAAATGTGATTGCCCTTAGACGTTGCCGAATTATTTCATGTTTGCTCCATAGGGCATGGCAAAAACGACGTAGGTACCTCCATGGCTACGACACACTACCTTTGATCATTTGCATGACGATCGCCTCCGCAAGTTTTGATGAGTGTAGAGCACGCGTAACTACGTGGGATTCTTATGAATAAATGGAACTTGTGGCATCTGCTCGGTTAAAAAAAAATACTTTGTTTAATTTATTGTTCTTGAAGAGAATATGTCAATTTAAAATAGACAGAATTTTTTTAATTATTTTATTTACTCACACACCGTCATCTAATCTCGATGTAGGCAGCGCTTATACTATAATAACTGGTTTAATATATTTACAATAAATACATATAAAAACATTTTGCGCTCAGACACGGAGTAAATAGACAAGTTCATGCAAACAAATATTTGTTCCGGGCGGGCATCAAACCCGCGATCTTTGACTCTAAAGTCAGTGTCTCCAACCATCGACCAACCGGTCAATCAGTTCAGTTGATACGAGTACAAGTATAGATAATAAGGACAATGGTTTTACGCAACTATCTGGCGTATGTCGCGCCGTTTTATCGTCGGGCGGTGAAACTTGCAAAGGCCTCTCTTATTATCCTCTGTTATTTTAATACTGTCAATTAAATTTAATGGCGCCAAAAATTCGTCAGTTTTCCGCATCTCGAAGGTCGACAGATGGCTCGCTAATTTTATAGATGATGTACCATGGACCAAATCAATAGTTAACAACAGCTGGTAATCTGAAACGACGACGGCAGTTACAAAGCCAATATACTAAATGGTAGATGTAATCGTTCCCAATTGACACAATGCGTCGTTAATAACCGATACCATGGACGCGAGATCTATTTCACAGAGAAAATCTGTTGGTATAGTAAATATTTTGCCATAACTGCAAAATTTTGCCATAATTATATACAAGTGTTGGTGATCTCCGTGCCTCGGAGAGCACGTTAAGCAGTCGGTCCCGGGTGCTGTCAATAGATGGCGGTCGTTACAATCTCCAACCCGCAGTGGAGCAGCGCGGTGGATTTAAGCTCCAAGCCCCTTCACCTTGGAGGAGGCCTAAGCCCCTGCAGTGGGGTAAAAATGGGCTGATGAAGTGAAGAATGTAATTAGATTTAATGAAAACTAACTAACAAAAAGTATCACATATAAGTAACAAATAGTAATATCTCAAAAACCTGTCATGATAACCGTGATAGCTATGTGGCCGTGGTTAAAATCCGGGCGTGTACTAATGAGTTTTTTCCGACTTAATAAATTATTACTGACACCGTGCCTCGGAGAGCACGTTAAGCAGTCGGTCCCGGTTGCTATCAATAGATGGCGGTCGTTTTAGAGCAGCGTGAGGGATTTAAGCTCCAAGCTCCCTCATCTTAGGGGGAGGCCTAAGCCTCTGCAGTGGGGTATAAAAAGGGCTGATTGAATGAAATGGAAATCTCAAAAACGCCGCGTTCTTGAAAATATCCCAATCTATTTACAATTTTCAAAAAGCACCATCTTTTCAATGTGGTTCAATTTGAGGCAACGTATAATAACGTAATAATAACTTGGATTAAATACATAATATACATTATGACATTGTCATTTGTTGATTATTACTGCAATGAAGTATCACGGAAGTCTTAGTGGTTATAATAAATTTTCTGAGTTGTATTCTAGTTTGATAGTTAAAGTCGCGTTTTTAAATTCTATAAGAGACCACCCCGAGTTCTATGATAGTCTAGAGTCTATCAATAGTTGTCTCGTCTATCACACGCAAAGGTTTTCGAGATGGGTCTCGTAGGGAGGGTGTCCTTTACGAAAGTCGTACCGTGTTAGCGCCCACGCCATACCACAAGGCCGTGGCTGAGCCGGTGCGCAGTTGTCCGTGATGATTAATAGAGCCAGTACCTACCGACCATCGCTTGACAACAGCCGGACGTATCCGCCTGTTGAGTCGTGTTTTTCTTAAAAGTTATACGATTAAATAATACGTGAGTTTTTCGATTATCTTGATCTTTTGTTTGTGATCCGAAACTATCTAGTGAAATGTCGTCAAATATATCTAGCTCAAATATATCGTGTTTCATTAATATTCTGTGTAGAAAAACATATTAAATAATTGGTTAATACACAATACTTGGCATAATATCGCTCGCTAGCCCACACAAGTTCAGCTCAGTAGGTGTATCTCATATTAAACAAAATTTTAACCAACTCAGTCCCCATATCCATTTATTGTATTTTCGTCAACTTTATCATATTATTCTATATGTTTTAAATATTTAAAATTTTTTACCTTTTACGTAAATCTTCAATAATTTTTAAGTTGTTAATGTATCTTCATATTTCCATTGTTGTATCGTTGCATGCTCTCGCTTGGTTCGCTTTAAGTGTTTTTTTTTTGTTTCATTTATCGTAGACACGGGATCCTCGGAGGCTATCAGAAAATACAGCGACGACTACTCAAGAAAAACTTTGTCCGGTAAGTTGGTAACTATTGAAAATCTCCATGGTGTATAGGGTAATTTTTCAAAATTTCTAAATCGCATGCATGATATGCACCGTTCGCACGTATGAATGTGAGATCGTCTCGCTTGAGCGAGAAATCGAATCAGGGCATGCTGTTTGTCTAAAAAAATCGGCTTTAATTCTTGAGTCACATTCTGAATGTTCATCCATTAAATTGTAAATACATCTTCTGTTTCTTTTCATATTTCTTTCTTGCTATTGTTCTTGTGTGCGTACTTCTGCAACGCAGACCTTGTGGAAGACGAAGAAGAAGGCGAGGTCACCACGAGTCTGCCTTTCGAGAAAAGTCGTCACAACAGAAAGGCTTCAAGTGAGTCTTGATCACGCACTATAACTCATATTTCAATTCCCCAACATTGTAAATTAAAAACATCGATGTGGTCATATTAGTGACTCAATGTTATCTGATTAGATTTCGTTGTGTGATTGCTAACGATATCTATCCACTTTGGTCTTTGTAACTCATCGTAAGTTATGCACACGAGAAAAAGGCTAAGTAGAAATAAGTATAAAATCCTACTAATATTATAAATTAATGTAAAAATTCAATCAGTCAATATATCACGCAGCTGTGGAGCGACGGGTCAATGTGATTTTTTTGCATAGATATAGTTTATGAGCTGGAGGGTGACATATGCTATGTTTTATCCTGGAGAAAGGGCATGGTTCCTGTGCTATAACTATTCTTCATGCTAAAACGGCTGAAAGGATTTTGATGGAATTAGTGCGAAGATGTCTAAGACTTAAAATAACAAGCAGAATAAATTTCATCCCGGAAAAATACACAGTTTCTGTAGAATAGCTATTCTACATGTCAAAATGGCTAAACGGATTTTGGTGAAACGTATGACAATGTTTTGGAGCGTCGCGTCCCTTTAGCAGTTCCGGTATGACTGTAGTCCACGTGGATGAAGCCGCGGGCGGAAAGCTAGTTAAACAATATGTATTCTTCTAATATTTATTCATTTATAAAAATCCCTATTATTTTATTTTTCGACTTATTTGTTCTTAGCCTCTTTTCGGTTGTATAACCTACGGTCAAGTAACTATAAGCCCTTTAAGGGCTGTCACTAGCTATTTTCGCATGGCCTCAAAGCATGCCTTTCGCTATAGCAATAAAGATGAAAGGTGGTGGTTCTGAAACGACTTTCTGGCGTTAAACGAGTATATTTTTAACGCGATTAAATTAACGCTATTGACGAAGCATAAAACAACGGCTATACAATTATGAAATAAAGTTGATGCATGAGAATAACGTAAAAGCAGTAATGCTTTGAATAATAAAATTGGCTAATAATATAATAATGAAATATTAAAATAAAATAAAACTGTGGCTGCTAAAATATAATAAATTCCTAATTAAATCGAAATAACACTTAACAAATAGCTGATAGGTAATTCTGTAGTGCCCAATAAGAGTTTTATTACATTGTATAACGTCTCAATTAATGTTTAAAGTCATCTTTAAGCTCCTATAAGCACGCCTACGAGAGCACATAAAATCTGATATGTCCGCAATTAAAACACATTGTCTCTTGTCCGACGACAATACGCTTGATTGTTTCGAGTTTTTTTTTCCCAGAATCTGGGGGCACGGCCGTGCCCCCACCAAGTCGAGCAAAAAAGCGTCACGGCCGTACCATCCTTTTCTCGAAGCAATTCAGACCATTTTCGACCCCCTGTAACTTCGTTGTGGATAAAACTAGAAGACTGAAATTTTCAGTAACCATGCAGGCATATTATATAAGCATATTACACGTTTTCATTCAATTTGAACCAGTATTTTTAAGAAATTATAACGGGTCAAATTTCTTAATTTTGTCACTCACTGACTCACCGATCATCAAAATTCTAAGGCACTTCTAGCAGACCTAGAAGCTTCAAATTTGGAATATAAGTAGTGTTTGGTGTATGAATCAAGGAAAAACTAAAAAATCTAGAAAAGACCGCAAAAAAAAAAATTAAGCCCATACAGCCAAGTCTTCAGTTAAATTTTTCAATATTGGCTTTATTCGTAACGATGTTTTATTACGGCAGTTATTATTATATTGCGTGCGAAGCCGCGGGTTTAAGCTAGTCCCATATAAATATAGGCGCATGGTAGTGCCCCTGCCAAATCGAGCAAAAAATGGGTATTCCCGTCATGAAAACACGTGTATTAAATTATTTATGCAAAAAGTTCATAAGTCAGAGAGAGGGCTTTAAGAAAATTCGTTGCTGGTAGATATACATATATACAATAAGTAGAAGGTACCGAAAAGGAAAAAAGTAGAACTGTCTACAAAACACAAAAAGAAATGAGATCCCATCAAAAACAATACTTGTCAAAAAAACCAAGTCTCGCAACTTAGTTGTTCTGCGGTAAAAAGTTGTGAGATCCATGTAATACCAAGTCGGTTATTAACTTATTCAGTCTCTACTTAATATATATATTGAGACTTGGCCATCGCACTAAATAATTGAATTTACATGTGTTTTCAGGCGATTGAATTTACACATATTACAGGTGTTTTCAGGCGATGGCCAAGTCTCAATATATATATTAAGTAGAGACTGAATAAGTTAATAACCGACTTGGTATTACATGGATCTCACAACTTTTTACCGCAGAACAACTAAGTTGCGAGACTTGGTTTTTTTGACAAGTATTGTTTTTGATGGGATAGCTAGTTATTTGGTAACAATTGGCGCTTGTGTAATACCTACCTACTTTGCACCTATTCTCATGTGAGACGCTTCTATATTAACGTTTTAAGATTGCACGAATATATAGTATTAATTGATAACAAATAATACCTAAATATTTTAATTGATTTGATTGTGAGAATTAATTATAAACAATTTTATTTTCATATTCCGAAGTGTCATTTACTTACAAAGTCCTAAGAGCTTATTGAAAATGATTGGAATTGACAAACTATTCTATTTAAAACTGTGAGGTACATCAATACGTCTTGATGACCTCAAAATTTTAATCAAAATAATTTTAGTAAAATTAAAATAACCTTAAAAAAATCAAATTAAATAGCTGTCTTTAATCGATTCTAGTGACGCCTATCATCGAGGCTCGAAACTATCCTATCCAAACACGATCATCTTGTAGTTTGCACGCATGCGTTCTTCTATTCGCATTCGCATTCACTGTGCTAATGTATGTGCTAATGTGTGTATGTGTGTGTGTTACCTTGTGTGACGCCGCAGCCAGCAGCACGTACAGCGTCACATCCATGGATGCCCTGTGGGACAAGCACCCGCGTCGCTTAAGCGAGGCTGGCCTGAGAAGGTCCTCGGGTGAGTTTGACGTCATTTCACTTTCTTGAACCGCTTATCAATATATTACTTTAATCAGCGATTATTTATGACGTTACTTAATTAAGATGTCTTCGTAACTTTCGGTTTTCTATGGAACGATTATCTCTAATGGAATAAATCTATATATATTTAAGTATAATATATTGGTTCAAGAGATTGTTATGACGAATTACTTCGCACTTTATTTAATTTTATAAATGTATATATTTCCATTCTTATACAAGTTAAATCAACCACTATTATGCATTTTATTTTTCCATAGTTGCAGTGCAATTGAAAATTAGAGGTAAAGTGAATATTGCATTCACGTAGAAACGTTATAGTAGAATTATCCGAAGCATGCGCTTGTTTGTAATTATTATGGGCAACATACGTAGTTTTATTAGATACATGTAAGTAGATTAGAAAATCTTGTTTTTAATGTCTTGTGATTCATCCACATCAAACCACAGAGAATCAACACTAGACAAATGTAATTTATGTTGCACAGCAATAAAATTTTATAAGTAGCAATTCAAATAATAATTTGCAATTATTTAGTAGTCGATCAAAATCAAATGTTATAGGCAAATCGACATACTACACCCAAAATTGAAAGATGTATTTTTAAAGTGAAAGTTTAATTATAGAGTAATTTGAAGACAGTTGAGTATTTTCGTTCATGGTGATATTAAAATTTTTAATAATGAATTCCTATTATATTTACATTGACAAATATAAATAAAATATGGATAGTATGATAGAAAAAGTCAAAGTGGATTTAGTTATTTTATAACTTACATCTACATGTCTAATAATAATATATACGTAGTGTCTGTCTGTCTGTCAACGTCCGAAACGTAAGAACCGATTTTAATAAACTTCGCTGACATGAAAAGGGTCTTGTCAGAAGTGACATAGACTAACTACTCTTTGTCTGTCGAAATTCTAACTAGTTGTAACTAGTTTATAATTAATATAAATAAAAATAGTTAAAAATTATATTACCTAAACAAAAACGATTAAAATGTATGGGAGTCAAGTAACAAATAAAAGCAAAAGTCGAACGGCATTCGACGATTGGAATTAGAAATCTACTCTAGCGAATTGTATACTAAAAACGCACGTACGCGGTGCAATTTGACCGCATTCAAGTCACGCGCGAATCATAACTATATTGGTTTATTCACTGAATGCACTCCTTTATGAGTTGCGCGTAGTTTTCTTTATATTCTAAACCACAAATCAAAACTAAAAATTCCGTGTTTTGTAATAGTTAGGCACTTTTATTAACAGTGTTGACATTCAGAAAACAAAATTATTTTAATTAATGAATTACCCACTCATTTTTAATCTAACTTAATCGTATTTAAATATCATAAGAATGACAGGGTTATAGCTGATTCATTTCCTTGTACTGATGTAATTTTTCGACAGCGGATTAATCATTCTGTTAATTGATAGATATTAATGCATATCTTCAGATTGTTCGACTACTTAAAGTTGTGGGAAATGGCAATATTCACAATTGTCCATCAAGTTTTGTTTTTTTTTTTTTTTTTTAAATTTGCAAATTTTCATATAAATTTCTTACTTCATAAGTTCAATTTTAAAAATGTCAACTGTTAGGTCATCTTATTTTATCGATTTACCGAAACGTGGTAACAAATTGCTAGGATATTTTCTGGGAAATATTTCATAGATTGTACTTTCACGATAGTTTCTATAAATATATTCTACTAAAATTGTGATTCTACTGTTGATGTAATATCCTGGTTCGAAATTCCAGATCACAGCGTGGTCCTGACCGAGGACACAGACAGCTTTATAATTGGTGACCGTGTGTGGGTGGGCGGCACCAAGCCAGGTCAGATCGCATACATTGGGGACACGCAATTCGCGCCAGGAGAGTGGGCAGGCATTGTGCTCGATGAACCTATCGGTGAGTACTACACATATTTACAATTAGTTATTAAAGTGAAAAGTTGCAGATAATATTTATATGTGTGAATATTAGGCTGTTCATTTTTTATATTGATAGCGTTTCATTCATTCAAATAGTTTTGTATTTTTTTGTGTGCAAAATAATAATGTTATTAAAAAAAATTTTTCGCTTTCCAGGCAAAAACGATGGCTCCGTGGCGGGCATACGATACTTCCAATGTTCCGAAAAGCGTGGCGTATTCTCAAGGTTGACACGATTGACTCGCGTACCCCTGATGATGCCAGGGTCGCACGTCCATGACGCGTCCCCAGCTTCCGATGCGGGCAGCGTATTCGAACGACCGCCCTCGGGCGCGGCGCCCGCTCGCCGGGCCCTCTCTCCCAATGGTAGCGTGCGCAGCGCTTTCAGCAGTAAGATGAGTAAGTTGACACGCGACATGTATCAAATTTCTTTATTTGCAGTTAATGACGCAATAAGTGTTACTTTAAAATACATATTTAAAGATTCATTGTGCGCAAATCATAATCTAGAATATGTCATCCATTTGTCAGATGCTTCTATTACTACGCCTTCGTCCGCTGAGCTCCGAATGGGCGAACGGGTGATCGTGTCGAGCAGCCGCGGTAGCAAAGCGGGCACCTTGCGCTTCGTAGGACCAACCGATTTTGCTCCCGGCATATGGGCCGGCGTCGAACTCGATGACCCGCTCGGCAAAAATGACGGCTCGGTCGAAGGAAAGCGGTGAGTGTTCAACCTCTTGTTCACTCGTGTCGAGTAGTTCAAACTGTCCTGATGCTTTGCTAATTGATCTATCTTCATCCGCTTTCAGATACTTCGAATGCGCGCCTCGTTTCGGTCTGTTCGCCCCGATCTCGAAAGTATCCCGATCTCCGTCGAACCGCAAGCCGGGCGCGTGCGCCATCCACAGCAACGGACGTGCCACACCTATTCGTCGTTCTAATTCGCGCGAGTCCCTCACCTCACTCGGCACATCGATCGCGTCGTCGCGGATCGCGGTGCGGCTCGGCGGCCCGCAGGTAGGCTAGCCCCGCGCCCGCTCGGCCGAGCCCCTCAAGACTCGCACGCCGCCCCCGCCCGTCGCCTACCGACACTCGCACTACAGCGCGCCCAGCCTCCTCGACAAGACGCTACTCGTCAAGCACGTCGACTACGATCGTTGTGCGATTATCGCTCTGCCCTCCCCGAGGGCGTACTACGATTTGATTCCCGATTCGAAAGCCAAAAACAAGGGATTAAATCCGCGTCGATGGGCGAGCGAAAGTCTCTCTAAGTCGTGGCGATGTTCGGAGAGCGTTTTAAGTGTGGAACGCTCTCCGGAGTGCCGACACCGCGCGCGCAGCGAGTCGAGCAGCGATCGGTCAAGTGCGAGTGCAAACGCTGGTAGCGTGACGCGGCGCGGGGGCGGCTGCGAGGTGGTGCGGTGGGGTTCACGGCCGACCGCGGTGACGAGGGCCAGCCGCGGGGGCGCCACTGCAGCACAGATTTTCGCGGAGATGCCCTCCCAGCGCACTCGCTTCTCTGGCTTTGGGAAAAGTTACCATTTCTCTTGTGTCTCGCCCTTCCAATTTACCTACCCTTATGTAGTTTACATATAACTCCATCTCGTAGAATAATTTGATATTTTGTCATATTGTAGATATCTCTCACTATACCAATATGATAACGAATGTCACACTTTTGTGTGATCTTCGTTGCTTGTGTATGGTCTTGCACTTGAACTTCTAAATTCAGTCATTCATTCATTCTGCTCATAAATGTATATACTCGTAAACATACACGCAGTTAGGAACGATATATTCTTGATTAAATAGACTTTTTATATTGATATGATATTTGCGAGACAAAGAGCACTGGCAACTTTTGTAGGAATGCTTTATGTTTGCATGAGCCTCAAAATTTATTTCCAATCTGTAGTTGGCACCCCTAGGGTTGGTCCTTTGTTGTATTTTATTCATTTTCTATTTGTAAGTGTTTTGGCTCAATTTTTTTTTTCACTTTATTATGTACATACATTTTTTAAACTTTTGATTTAATGTTTAATAATGTAAGTAAAATATTCAAACAAAATAGCAAAACACTTGCAATCTGTCATAAATAATAGATCTTGTAAAATAAATTTCTTATAGAAATTGCAAATCAATTCCACTGCACATACCTAGTACCATTGCACTTTTTATGTTTCTTATCTCATAGAACACTTAAAGACTGCAAGCCATTTAATAGTTTAGTGGTGATTTAGACTGTGATATTATTTTTAAGCAAGTCTTCGTTTACTATTTATTGTGCATGTTTCTTTTTGTGATTAATGAAAGGAAAAAAATATTGCAACTTATTTGATTATTTATTTTAGAAGTTATAGTAGACAAAAAAAAATTATGAAAAAAACCTAGACATTAATTGTTTTGCCTGAAAACATTGTTTTTAAATTATTTATTACTTTTTGAAGTACCGCTAAACCGTTTTTCTCTAATAGTTCCTTCTGTATTAAAAAAAAATATGATCTCTTTAATTGAAAAAAATATATATATATATATATATATATATATTATTGACTTTGTGACTAGAGTAGATAGTAATTAATTTAAACGATAATAGAATATTGATGCAATTTATTAATATTTTAAAAGTTTTGATTTGCAGTGAGCTTTATTGATTTGCCGTTTGTGATTTTGTTTTTTTTTCGGTTCATGTTGTTTGGACATTATAAGTTGTCAGTAAACAGGAACGCCGATATTTCTGAAAAAAAATATGCCTTTTTATTTATAAACTTGGCATTTGTCAAAAATTCTTATTTGGCTTCTACTGCATAGCCCGACAACTCCAAACAGGATGTTTCTATATCATTGATGGCAAAGGGAAGTGATCGGGCAATCAGCGAGTTTTTTTGAAACTAAAAGACGCCGTTCAGGCAACAGCGACGCCTTTGCTCACCGTAACGATATAGTATCGGCTAGCTTAGATTTGTAATGCTAGTACAAGTTATAATGTCCAAACTGCTATTTTATTGTGCACAAATCACAGTATGTTTCCATTTTAACAATCTCCGAAATATTAACTATAAACGTTTGTGTTGTTTATGTGGAGACATGCTATTTATATCAAATTCTCATTATTCTACACAAGCCTTGTTAAACCACGTCGTGTATTTGTTTTAAAAAATAATGTCAGAATCGATTTTATCACTGAATACTGGGAATTTGGATTAATGTTTCAATTCAATGTGATTGATATTTACAAACTCAATAATACGGGCTCTATTAATTTATCAATATAATTTTAAAAACCTCCATTGATTCAAAACGGTGACCGAAGAGTACGCGCCATACATATTGCTTACATATTTAATTTAATGAAACATAATTAAGTTATAATATTATAATTATATTCACAAAACAATCGCATCATAAAATGCATGGTTATTTATTTATCTATGCAGCAGCTAATGTACCCAATGTCCAAGTTTTTATACGCAAACAGAAAAGTTGTCAATATTGACTGTAAAACTAATAAAATAATTTTAATTCAGTTGGCAAACAATCTGTGTGTTGACAATTTGATTCATGGAATGCGCAAACGAAAGTTCATTAACCCTTAGCCCTTAGCATATGTCCTTTCGCGTTATTAATCTACTTAGATTTGCCATTATTTAACATACAGGATGTTATTTTAATGTTTATTAAATTTCTTTTTTCAAATACTTAGATACATTTATATTAAATTAGATTTTAATATTATTAAGACGAATTAAAATGGCAGTCGATATACTTTATTTTTTTTGCCAAGATAATTACATGGCGCGTACAATTTTGCTCATATGCACAAGAAGATTTAAAATTCAGTGATTTGAATTCAATATAGTTCATATTATAATTCGCATTTTCTTAACCCGTTACGAATGATGTCGAGTCTGTACTCCAACTCCAAATCTACACATTGAATAGAAACATGAATACATCAGTTAACATGTGTGTTCCCTCGCGTGTTGCACTAACGGCGGCCGTGCAGAGAGCGGGCGGTCCGCGAGCCACTTCCACCCCGGTCTCCGCGAAGAACGCGCTGCAGGTAACGTACAACACTATTGCCGCGCGGTAGGTCTATACCGCACAGCGATGGCTCTCCCTGCGGTAGTTGCGCGGTGCGGGAAGAGTATATGTCCCGCGCCGCGCGGCTACCGCAGTGACGGGCGACGTTATGCGATATACGTACGTATATGGTAGATTTTGATACATTTGTATGGAGAATTAATTTCAATACCTATGAATACAAAACGTTAGACCGTTATTGTTCACGACGAAATTGAACCGCAAATGAAACGTGTGTGCGATTTTCATTTGGATCCTGTTATCATGTTGTGCAGTTCTAGAAGCATTATGTTATCTTCTTATAAATCGCGAATAGCGACTCGTTTTAGTCTGCTCTACTCGAAAATGCTACGTTGTAAAGAACAAATGCGAAATAAATGTGGCGTGTATTAAAATTACAATTAACACTAAAAGTTTTGTTAATTCATATGGGAGCAAAATCTATAAAATTAGATAAAAAATTCCAAAGCAATTATAAATCTTCAATATGATACAAAATTTTGTTAACTAATATGCTTTCACACTTTATGAAAAATAAAATTTTATAATTATGTGTTGTTCGATTTCTGTACTAAATCATGTCACAAAAAGTGGGTAAACTTTAAAAAAAAAAACTTAATAACGCTATTTTCAATAATACATAAGATTTTTGGATTTTGCACATATTTAAATCAGCTTCAATTAATTCTGAACAAATCATACTATCTATATAAATAAATATATATATACCGATCGCCGTATGTAATATCTTGTATTTATAGATTCAGACGCTCAACTTTCATATCGATTCAGACATTTACGACTATGTGTTTAAGTATTATTTTTTATCAGTAATATTATTGAAAATCATACTTAACGATAATGCCAAAATTAAGGTTTGGCCATAAATACATTTAGTTTTGATTTCCCGAAAACTTTATTGTTCCTTGAGCAAATTATGCATAACATGGTCCAAATGTTGTCTGGTTATTTGAAACATAGGTGATACGTAAATCTTATTCGATTCGGTTTCGTCCAGTCATAAGTTATTTGGAATTTTTTTAATTTCAAGATAAATAAGTATAAAATTATCCAAACTTTGTAATATTTGAGTTAATTTTCCACACAAAATTGTTGTGTTATATAGGATCGACCCTGTTGCTATAGTGGACATTTCTATCCTATAACCGCAAACTATTAAACGCAGACCTGCGTTTGAGCTCCGGTGAGATTTTATTAAACAATGGTTTTAATTAAAAATTCTCCCAATGAGCATGTAATGTGTGAAATTACTAATCGGCTCGATCAATTGAATTAATTTTATATTCTTCGTTTGTTATTGATTGTCCTTTTAATATAAAATAAAAATATTAAATTAATATTATAATATTTTTTTTAGTTTTCAGGTTAAAAAATTACTAGTTTATTTACAGGTTCGACATTACTACCTAATGTTATTTTTAATATGTAATAAATACCCGCAAAGCTGAGAAATATATCTTAATAGAATGAGCATGAACCAAGTAAAGACCAAGTTACGTTTGCGATACACTCTATAGTTTGCATTATGTGGAACAATGACTCGTCTCCATTCTTCCAAATGAACAACGTAATTTTTTTAGTAAACAATAGTTAATACGTTCTCTATTAAGAAAATTCTTAGCTCGGTGGTAATATCTTATTTGCAGAATCTAGTTGTTTGTCCTAGTGACCAATAACTATTGGTACTATTGTTTTAGGCTGTCCTAATCAAACGCACTTATAGTACAAAAAATACTCGCCATTCTTATGGTACGCGTTCCATTTTAAAATACCAGGTACAAATCTGATGTATTTTTATGCTATATAAGATTGTCAAATTTGGAAACTTTTTAAAGACATTGTGTGTATTAGAACTGTGATACTGTTCAAAATATTTTTTTTTAAAATTTTTTGATATATGATTGATACAGTACACATTTAAAAAAAAAATGTTTAAATATTTGTGTGATTTCATTGAATTGATTGATAATAATTTTAGTAACTATTTAATATTAATTATGAATATTAACCAGTGCCTGTAAGAATCAATGATATTCATGTGTAGTTATTGTAAGAATTATTAAAATACACATTCCTTTGATTAATAAGAAACACAACGTTTTGCTGATTTAATTATTTTTTTGTCTATTTAATTGTAATTTAAAATAATGAGTAATATAGTGATTTTAATCCTTTCAAGGAAGTGTGTACGTTTGTGTAAATTAATAATGGATGAAGGCATGTTGTTTTAAATAAAGTTTCTCCTTACTATTGTCTACATCATTTTTTCCATTACCCGTTTCCTATAAAATTTGAATCCCTCTATTGAATAATAAAGATTTACAAATAACTGTATTGTCGTTTTATTATTATTAACACTTGTAAATATTTTGTATAGAGCATGTTTTCTTTTGCGATTAATATTTTATTTAGTTTAAATCTTTTACATATTTTAGTTTATATTCACATTTAAATTTCAGTTCTGTATTTGAAATTGTAAAACAAAATTTTAATAAAGCATAGGACTATTTCCGCTGCATGATTATACATTCGCATAGAGAGCAGACTTGCGATTGAAATTTAATTATATTGTAATTTAATTAAGTATATTATTACATTTGAATATTCTCTACTGCTTGTTTGGCCATCTAGTATTATTTGTTTTTTTTTTTTTAGTTTAATGCCGTACCTATACTAAAGCTTTATAAAGCTATACTTCTTTTATACATTATTCATATGATTTATTGTCTGTGGGTAGTTGTTTATTGTGCAAAATATAAATCAATCACAAATAAAAAAATACACCAAGCGTCATATAATACAATGTGGAAAGATTCTGTAGTTAATATAATAATAATATATGAGACTTCCCACACAGCGCCACCTAGTCCCAAAGTAAGCAAGTATTATCCTTGTATAATGGGTTACTAGACAACTGATATACATACTTAAATATTCTTTATAATATATACATATATAAATATTTTTGCGAATACACCACATACATATATAACTATGACCCGGTACCAGCATCAATATTCATCATATAAATACTGACCCGACCTGGGATTCGAACCCGGGACCTCCAGCTTTGTAGGCAGGGTCGCTACCCACTAGGCTAAGCGGTCGTCAAATACAGTTGATAATGTACATATTGCTGACAAAAGATGTCAAATTATGAACAGTTTTTTTCCTTTTTCTGTCCAGTATTTATTTTACCGCAACTGGAATTGTTTTTAACTGTGGTATTAGGGTTCAAGCCATAGATAATAAATTACTATGTATAATAGATCGGTTGTTACCATAGCTAGGTGTGGTCCGGACATTCAAACAAAAACAGAAAGTGTATCAAATAGACTTGCGACTATGTATTTTGTGACCACTCATCGCAAAATCTAGCATAGCAGGTCATGAAAGATTATTGAGAGAGGAGCACTAAGTCGGAAAGAGCCGACAAAGTGCGAAGCTGGCCGAATGAACGCACGTCAAAGTGCGATGAGAACGTTTTGACTCCCATCCAAACGCGCCATAAAATGTTTTACGTTAAAAAATATTTATTTAATCAAAATAACTAAGAATATCTTCTATGCATTTCTTCCATGTAATATCGACATCATAAATGTTTGCGATAGAACTCTAGAGAGCAAGACCTAACAAAGTATTGGAAAAGACGATTTCTACTATTTCGGGAGAAATTTGTCCAAATTGCAGAAAAATTGGTAGTCGGTAGAGACAAAGTCCAGAGAATATGGCTTGTAGAGTTGGAACGATTTTTCATGCAGTGCATTATGAAATATTGCATTATAGTGAAGCAATAATGGTGTGAATCGATGAAGCAGTTGGGGCTATTGCTTTTTTAATTTGTGCCAAATTGGTTCAAACGGGTCAATATTGTGGGTAGGTGCTGCTATTCTCAAACCATGCTGCAAGTCCTGCAGTAGATTGATACGAATCAGCTTTCACCTTGGCTTGCAATACTTTATTATTAATTTTAGCGACTATCTTGGTTCATTTAGCAAGTCAAAATTTCCTCTGCCAAAGCTGTTAAACTAAAAACGCACAGTACGTTTATTAGTTATGGTTCCTCAAAACATGACTAACATGCTGCGTTTTCCTGCGTCCTGAAACTAACGCAGCCGATGTATCGACGACACTTGTATTTCTACATATCTAAGTGCGAACACGATTGTGAAAACAATTAAAAAGCAATTATCAAATTGTTTTATTGATTCTAAATTCAGAACTCTTCTTTTGACCTTTTATCTGAAAAAAGTTCCAAATTAGAAACTTTTACCATGCAAATTTTAATTAAAAGTGGCCAGTAGCTAGAACGCAAGTTTTAGAATTAAACCCCTTTTATCTACCCTCGGCTAATTTCGTGTATTTAAGACATTCTTAATTCCATGGATTGTGAAATCCAGAAAGGTAGATTTATGAAGATCTATTGAACGATTTGGAAGGCATTCCAAAAAGGCATATCGATATATCGGCTGCTTTAAATGTCGACCAAATTGGCAAGTGGGCGCGACCTCAAGATAGGGTTCTGTAGCCATTCCGACTACAAAACGTATAATGAACCTAAATCACGTGTTTGTTTAATGTATATAACATAATAATTTAATAACTACACATTAACTTAGTCGAATATAACTCGTGAACTAGTTGATTCTAGATGGCCGTGATAATTAGGGTTCTGGAGAATCTTTATAGTTTCATCATGTCCATCTGTCCTGTCTGTTACACCCTCGTAGTTTCTACATTTACACAGATAGGTGAATAACATTTAGCATATTATTGAACAAAAGAGTTAACATTTTATTACACAAAAAATGACTTTAAAACCTCACTTTATGACGAAAATGGATGGTGGAGATGATTTTTTTTACTAGCTTCTTTTCTTTAGCTAACTAGCTAGCTTTTCTTTAAATGAAGTAGCGGTTCTATGACGTCACGTTTTGTGTAGGGAAGGTAGGTAAGCCATAGAATTTTTATATTTTCAAGTTTTTAATACACGAATATATATAGCGCGTACAAATATGTATAAACTATCAGCGCTAATAGTATGCGTATAAAATTGTTCTGACATCTTTCTTCTATCTTATCTATGTATGTATATATTATTAAAAAAAATATTATTTAAGTATGTATATCAGTTGTCTAGTACTCCATAATACAAGCATGATGCTTGCTTACTTTGGGACTAGATCGCGCTGTGTGGAATGTCTAAAGTCCCAAATTTAAACTGACAGACATGAATGAACTGGAAGGATTCTTTGTCGGACTACGGAACATTGAAAGGGGCCAATTTTTAATTACCTACCTGAAACGCAACGAGTCTGCATTAAACGATCAAGGAATTTTAAGTCTGTGAAAGTGCTATTATACGGATCGTAGGTACCAAGTGAAAATCTTAAGTCTCTGTCTACCCTTCTGGGAAGCAGATGTGATGTTATTACTTCTTTGTCTACACTGCACCTGTATAAAAGTTCTATTTTTAACTTATATTTTTACATTTAATATTTCATATTAATTTTTATAAAGTGCCTGCCTGTGAGTCTTCGAAACTTATTGAATTGAAAGTCTTATAACTTTGGAACCATGGATGTTGATAGAGATACCGCACTGTGACAAAAAAAAAGGTGAACAATAAAATTTCACGTAGAATACGCAGTTGTGATTTCGGAATACCTACTCGCTGTGAACTCATATATGAAGTCAAATATTGGAAAAGAAAATAAAGATTCTGAGATTACATCTCATGTGTAAGTTAACAAAATGTTTGTTTAAAACAATAATGCTGACATATAGTCTGTCTAATTTATGAGTCGGTCATTTTGCTCACGTTTTCGATTGTTTCGAAGTACCTATCTCCATGCAGCTAGATTATTATGCTATCTTATAGGTCGGAACATATGGTTGAGCGAATATTACAAAGTTGTGATTATTATGTTACATAATACATGGGACGACCCGCACAGCGCCTTCTAGTTCCAAAGTAAGCAAGTTTTATGCTTGTGTTAAGAAGGGTTATTAGACAACTGATATACATACCTAAATATTAAATAAAAACATATATAATTATTATACACCCAGACCCGAAATGAAATACACATGTTCATGCGCACAAATATTTGTCCCGGCCGGGAATCGAAACCGCGACCGTTGGCTCCGCAGTTAGACCCTAACCATCCGGCCCATAGGTCGACGTTACATCATTATATTATGATAGTTTAATATGAAGATAATTCTACTTACTATTCTACAACCTATCTTGAAACATTTCATTCTTTTTCCATGTGAAATATTGTTCATATGGTATAAAACATATAAATAAACATTATTAGGGAAGGTTAACATCATAAATTCGGTGCAGGCTATTTTTTATTAAAATTGTTATTTTTTTATTATTGATTATGACAACCCTTTTCTTTAAACATTTTTGTTCTCACCAAAAGCTATTGCATGCTCCAAAACGTGTAACTTCCAAGATTGTATAAAATATTCATAATTATTATTATTACTGTTCTAATGAGAAACAAAATTTAATTTTTACCAAAACTCGTTAATATTTTTTTATACATTTTTGAATCTAATTATTATTTTTATCATATACTAGGTACTTACATAATTGCGTTTATTTTTATATTTTAAAATTATTTAATAATTTTTATAAAAAAGTATCCTGGACCGAATTTAGGATGTCAAACCTTGGTAAAATTTATTAATATATTTTATAGTACGTAAACAATATTTCGTCTGGCAAAATCTTGGACTATAAACAAATAGTTTATTCCTGAACATCTATTTTATGACACGATTTTCAAAAACATTTTAGCATGGGTCTCTAAACGCGCTGCTTAAATCTGGCTGCGCCGCGTCGATTGGAGGAAACTAGTGACGAAATGGACGATCGTTTAAAAAACTAGCCAAGTGCGAGTTGGGCTCGCGAATGGGGGTTCTGTAGTACTGTGTTATATAACGTATTTATGGGTCATCCTAGTTTCAATTGTATAAAGTATCGAACGAGAAACGATCGGGAATGTAACGAACACGTTACGAACGGGAAATATAAGGCTTCGTTCATATTAGTTCTAAAACAACGACTTTTTCAAATGACTGTTTTTACAAAGGAAGATGTTGTGTTTAAGTTTACATAGCTTTTACTCATAAATAATAATACATTATTGATTATAGTGTAGCATATTTTAGCGCACGAGTTCCATATATTATTTGGTCAAAATTAAAAAATCATATTTTTATACCTATATCTTTACAAATATTTGATTTGTTGGAAATAGCGTATTTAGTCACAAAATACACGTACGAGAAAAATTTGTCACATTAAGAAAAAACTGCGACCCGTTTGAAACAATGTGTCAATATATATTTTTCAAATTACTGCTACATTGATACGTTTAGGAATAGCGAGTAATAGGAAGCAATTTTTGGCCAAATAGTTTTGTAACTTATGCTCTAACCTAATTAAATAAATAAAAATTAAGCTATGTGCGAGACTATAAGCTTATTAAAAATCATAAATTTCTAGATGTTGCAAGTGTAAAGAGAATAATATACCTAATCATCTAAACTAATTGTAAGGTATAATTAATAAAAGAGAATTACATTAAAAAAAGGTTTTATTTATTTAATAAGCTATTAAAACGACAAAATAACACACAATCAGTAATAATCAATGACATCAAAGTTATTAGAAAATCAAAAACTCTCGCTTAAGTCTATTATATTATCGAATTTATAATACATCCGCTGTCCTTTCATAGTCAGTGTCGGCTCATTGAGCACGTTCAGTATTTGATCTCTTGAAATGTAGCTTATATCAGTTGCTTGAAGAGAGAACAAAGTACATGTGGAGTTCACATTTTTCAACGCAATGACCTTAATGTCATCACCATCGATTTCATCAACCACACAGACATATTTAAAGGTAATAATTTTTCTTTTTCCTCCTTTGAAAGCTGCTAAAATAAATTTACCCGTCTTTGTTCTCTCTGTTCGTCTTCTGTAAGATCACATATCTTTTTCCTGTTCCTTCTTATTCTTTCCACATGCTTTTTTCTCAGTTCCTCATATTTTTCTGGTTGAGTTTGTTTAAGTCGTTCCCGATAGCGCCTTTGGCGCTCAGCATTTGTAAGCGGTATCTACAACATTAAAATCAGGTGCCATTTAAAGGACCATACTATTCAATATGATTAGGTAACAATCAATTAGTAATAATTTTATATATTTTACTAGCTGTCCCGGCGAATTATAACAATGTGAATGAAAGTAAAAATATAAATATCGCTATTAAAAAAGGGGGTTGCTGGTAGAAGGGTGAAAATTTAAGGTTGTATGTATTGTTTAAAGCCATATTATTAAAAAAATAAAATGTCCAAAAAATAAAAAAATAAAATTTTGGGGTGGGCCCTCCTTACCACTTAGGGGTATGAAAAATAGATGTTAGCCGATTCACAGACCTACTCGATAAGCACACACAATTTCATCATAATTGGTCCAGCCGTTTCGGAGTAGTTCAATTACATACACCGTGACACGAGAATTTTATATATTAGATTTATACTATGTATTAACTTGTACGGGACTTCTGTGAAATCAATTTGACGAAAACTTAGTTACCCGTATCTCCTGAAGTTGCTAATGCAAGTTACTCAAAACAATTTCTGTGGAGAGTTTTTATTAAATGCTAATATCTAGATATCTTTTCAGATGTTTAGATAGTGTGGTTTGGAAATGGGATATAGTTCAAATAATTTAAAAAAGTTCAAATACCTTTAAAATGACACCCTCCGATATTCGAATTAATAAACAGACAGACTGACCAACGGGCAGACAGAAATATTTTATAAGGGTTCAGTTTTTGCCATTTGGCTACGAAACCATAATAAATCCTGACATTTTCTTCTGTTTAGAAATAGCATTCAAAGAGTACATATTTAAAAGGTAATCTTATTCGACACAGATTTTAATTTAATTTTTTCTAGCTTTAATTGAAATATATCCATTATATCATTTGGTGTGAACACAGATTTAGTCGCGTTCCCGTTCGTTACATAACGAACATATAACGAACGGGATCGCGAACTTTCGAAAAAAATAATCTTAAAAAAAAACGGTTATGTTTACTTGTACTTTGTTGAATTTTTATGAAAATATATATAAATTCAAATGAAGAACATTAATAAATAGATGTAATAACTTACCGATATATTTATGGTATGTAACTAATGAGAAAATAATAATACGTAAATAACGATTTGCTCTCACATACACCCACTTATACCTCTATTTTTTAACGAACGGGAAATGACAGTTCGTCGCTGTCAATTGTATTTGACAGCACAGTATTGTCTACACAAAAAATTAAAAGCGCGTTCTATTTATTCATAGTTTTTATCTCTTTATCAACGTAACGAACGCAAATGTAACGAACGAGAAGAAAAATACGGGACACAACTTTTAATTTTGTAAAAAAATTGAATAAGAAGCTAAACATCAAATCCGATTTAGAATTATAAATTTAAAGCTAATTGTTTACATAAGTCAATAATTAGAAAAATTGAAAGGCGTTAAATACATTTATTACAAATTTTCAAAGATGTCAAAGCCATAGTGAGACATTATAATTTTGTTTGAAATAAAAATGTACTCGAAACTTTTTTTATTCTTTAACCTTGAATAATCTAAAAAACAGTTAAGATTCGGATTTCAATCATAAAATAGGCAATAATGAATCCAATTAATCATGTAAAATCCAGAAGATTTATAAGAAATTGTCATCAAAAATAATTCTAAAGTAAGAGGACATTTTGTAACATAGAATATACATTTGAAAATAGGATGACCCTTATAGCTATTTACTGACAGAGGGCACGGAAAATGTCAATTTAAATATACTACTACCTTTTTGAAGTCGGTTTAAATTACCTAATAAATCTCGTGTTTTGACATATAGTCAATAAATTTGACAGTAGGGTTTTGATAGAGTCAGAAATGTCACTTCACCGTATCGAAACTGTCTATGCAATTTCGCGGCGATGTAGGCTAACGCGCGAAGACCTTGCGGACTGAAACTGGACTTAAACTCGCCATCTCGCCAAACGGGTACACCAGCTAGCTAGAGTAGGAGTGTTTAGACGGTAAGCACAGAAGAGGGCTTCTAGTCAATTCGTACATTTATGTGTTTTATTGTTGTCTTTTTTTTCATAAGTAATATAAATAGTTTATTAAAACAACAGTTTGAGATTTATTAGGTAATTTATATGGTGTAAAATTACTGTCTGCGTACTTTCTATGCACGCTGTAAACAGCCATCAACCTGCTCGAAGCAGTGATCATTCTAGCAATTTAATTCTAGTATAAGCGTAGTAGGTACACGAAGTCCACAACGCGGTGTGGACATGCAAACACAAGGGGGCATGCAGAGTCATTTGACCATACGGTGTGTAACCATATTTAAGTACTAATCGCGTGTGTTACCCAACTTTCTCTCTTGAGTTGGGCATGCTAACACTACATAATATACTGATAAAGATTTATTTATCAGACCTAAATAAAGATATATTTCGGTCTTTTGTAATTAATTTATTAATTCTTTAGGATCAGTCCCTACTACAGAAAGTAAAAACAGTATTGACCCTGAATATATATATTTGTTTTTGTGAACCTTCCCGAACGTTTTTAATTTTTTCTTATTGAAAATTCGTTAAAGGTAACTAAAAGAATGTATCAATTAATATATTTAAAGTGATATAATTTTATACCACTATTACCAAAAGTGACAGCGGCAGTTAAAATAAAGCTTCCAATGACAGTTTTTACTATGAAATAAAAGCGAATCAAAATGGCGGACGCGGGATCCCCTGGAGGGTCCTAACCTTAGACTCGGCCACTGTTTCGCCCACGGCCTGGCAACATAAACGCCCAAAATGTGCAAACAATTGGACCAAACAACCAATCTAATACCTCTGTCAAGCTCTCTACATGTATAGATTGCGCCAAACATCTTGTTTCTTCTGAAGTTGACGTGGGTGCAGTTTTGCGCAAGTACGAGTTCCCCTCTTGCCCCGTTAAAACTTATTTTTCCTGATGCAAAGCAATCTCTTACCCACGCTGCGGACCTAGACCCCCAGATAGGAGAGGCGACACGTTGATTGGAGAGGTACGCTTGGTACTAAGTGAAAATGTATTGTCTCTGTCTACCCCTCACAGGACAGAGGTGTGTGCGTATACATATCTACTTAAAACAAAGTTTTGAAACCTTCACGTACACATGTTCATAATATGACATAGGATAAAAAAAAACAAGAGCGAAAATAAGAACTGTGCACTACGTTTATTACGAAGTATTTAAGCACTACTAGCAGCTTCATACGGTTTCACACGGATGGTCTGGACTGAAGAAGATTATAATGGAAGTTTACCTAGGTATATATATTGAGTGCAGAATAACAAAATTGTTGTTAGAAAAAAAAGACCCTGGTACTTTAGTTAAGCTTCACGTTGTAAACTCTTGAATTTTAGTTCTAAAACATAATCTGAGGGCTACGTAGACATATAATACAGTACATCGTCTCTTTGGGGCGACATTTTTACCAATTTGTCACCTGCGGGTTATGTCTTTTTAAAGTGTAATATATCACGACAATATTATGCATATTTAGAATTTGTTTTAGAATGTAAGTTTTGATGAAGTTTAGCATTAAAAACAGTGTCACAAAAGAAAATTTGTACCTGGTATATCAATTGGAATATAAGTAATGGCAATCTTATAATATTTAAACAATGTTCTCTGATAGCGTTAAGTAGTTTTTAGCGGCGGTGAATAAAAAAGTTTTTTAAACGAATTTTACAAAAAAATAAACAAATTATTTTAAGATAATTATAATTTTAAATTTTATTACAAACGTTAATGTATACTATATTTCTTTTGAGTAATCTACTTTGCAATTTAAAACTGCTGTGGTCGGCTATCAATACAAAATATAAAATTATACTAAAAAATAAAAAGGTCTTGATCCGACGTAAAATCGATTGCCAAATTAGACTGAAAAATTGTAAATTGAATAATATTTTGCTTCAATCCAGGAGTTGCTGAGAGAAAAACAACAGCATCTAGAGCGGTTGATGAAAGAGCGTGAATTGGAACGCGCAGAAGTCGCTAAGGCAACACTCCAGGTGGACAGAGCCGAGACCGCATTAGCACATCTAAGGAAGGAAGCTGCACAGGTATTATATAACCATGTTTTTTAGGGTTTCGTAGCCAAAGATGCCAACTGGACCCTATTAGTGAGCCCAGGTCATCTTGAAAAATGAAAATACCATTTATTTGCTTAAAACGTAGTACACAAAATAGTTTTTACACAATTTATTGTCAGCTACGTTCTACTGTCAAGGCAGTGTGCAAATATTTAGAAACATTAAAAGGTCAGACTAAATAACGAGTTTAAATACAGATATAGTTACAAGTTATTCATTATTCAGTGTCATTTAAAAATTCTGTGATCGAGTAATAACATTTGTTTAATAAGTAACTGAACGTTTGTTTTTTTTAAATCTCTAGTATTTAATCCTTTGAAACGGTCTGGTATTCTATTATATATTCTTACAGCCATACAATATGAATTTTTACTATTTACATTTTTTCTTTGAATAGGAACTACTAGTTTGTTTTTATATTTTTCTCTTTTATTCCAAACATCACATTGTTTCAAAAATAAATGTGTATGTTTATGAACAAACAAACATGTTTCGTACAAATACATACACGGTAGTGGATGTATCTTTTCTTGCTTAAATAAGGGTATGCAGCTATCCGAAGAACTGGCACCAAATATGGCCCTGATACATTTTTTTTGTGCCTTGAAGGCTCTACAAAAATCCACAGAGGAACCCCATAAAACGATACCATACCTCAAACTAGATGACACAAAACCATGATAGGCCATAAGTGTAGACTCTTTTGTAGAAATGAGTCTCAAACGATTCAGTACATAAACATATCTATCCAGTTTCGTACAGAGATTATTAATATGTGACTTCCAATTGCAATATTTATCGAGCGTGATACCTAAGAACAACGCATTATCGACATATGCTATTTGCTCATTATTGAATATGACAGAAGGTGCAAGAGCTTGACTATTGTATGTCTGAAATTCCATCATCTGAAATCTTTCCGTCTGTCCTACCTTTACAGGACTGTATTTTGTAAACCGAAATGGGTGAGCTAGTTTTTTACAGAACATGTGTTGTACAGAACATATGTATCCACGAGATACTTTTTTTCCGGTGTGTCATCACAAGACGAAACGCGAATACTTCACCGTACTTCAGGGACGAAAAAACAGTCGAAACGATGTATCAGTTTGGGAATATAGCTTTCGGAAAATCAGTACCGAACAAGGCCAAAGCTGTTTTATCGGGTAACAAAGTCGTGGCAATTTTTCGAGACGTTCGTGTTGTATTCACATCGATTACTTACCTCCGGAAAAGAAAAATAATCAATGGCAAATATTATGCTGTCTTATTGGACCGTTTTCATAAATTTTTTATAGAACAACGACCGCGTTTAAATAAAAAGTAATTTCTTTTCAACACGATTCACATGTACATTTGTGCATTGTCCTGGCTTAAGTTCCATGAATTATGCTATAAATTGCTTGCTCATCCACCCATCTAGATTTAGCGACTGTTTCCTTTTCCCAAACTTAAAAAAAAAATAGCTCGGCGGAAAGAAACTTAGCACCAATGAGAATATCATTAGCGAAACAAGTGCATATTTTGAAGGATTACGGAAATCACATTTTTTGGAAGGGATCGAAAAATTAGAAAAGTGTTAAACGAAGTGTGCCGTACTAGGATAAGAGTCAAAAATAGTTTGTAGTAATACGTGAAAGAATATTCTTCGTTTACTTTTTACTAGACTTATTTCGCCGCCCCCGTATGTCCTGCGCATATCTTGACCGTACGTGACCGTGCACTCGTGCAATCTCATCCCCACCAATGTTTGTCGCTCAATAAGGTTGCCGCTGTGCACTAACTTGATGGGTTGACGATGGCGTGCTATAGACGCGAGAAAAACTCTTGTATAGTGCAACACAATATTGTGAAGATTTTCACTAACCGAAATGTTCCAATAATGAACGTATTTTTACTATTTTTTTATTTTTTATTTCCAGGCCACAAATGAAAATGAAAAATTGAAAGATGAATTGGATAGACTGAACAAACTACTCGAAGATGAAAAACAAAAAGTCGAAGATCTTATGTTCAGGACGGAGGAAGAGAACATCAACCGAGAAGACTACAACGTAAGTATTCAACTGTTGACTTGTAGTAAACTCATTCGAATTGAATTGTCTGGCGACAAAGATGGAGGCTTCAAAATAAAAATACCAATGACTTAGACCTAATTAGACCTGTAAAGAAAACCACAAAACACTAGTTGTGAAAGCACCCAGTAGCCGTTACATATAATATGTATCCGTTTTCTGTAAGATACGAGTATGACATTGATAAGTATTTCTTACTGCATATGGGTGTGATAACGCAGAAATAACGAAGTAAGTGTACTGTATATAATTTACGAATGTAATACACAAGCTGTCCTATAAATGAAACATCTTACTTATTCCAAACCCAAAGAGTTTTAAGACCCACCAGTCAATTAGTACACTTTATGGAATATGTATTTCATTGCAACGGTTGGGATGGTTAGACGATTGAATAGATCACATCAAGTCGCAGACAGTGTACGTACATTCCAATTTAAAGAAAGAGGAGTAATGATAATACAACTGTTTCCTTGGCTTGGTAATTTTTACGTTTAATAGTTAGGCAGTAAAATTTATTTTAAAAACTTTTAAACTGGGGTTATCGAATCTCTAACTTTTGGCAACATCGACGAGCCAGTTTGCCAAGGAGGTCTTCATTTATTATCATGTGATAATTGATAAATTATTATATAGATCTAAACTGTGTTCTTTTTCTTTTCAGAAATACAAAGAGACGATGGAAGTAAGTGTATTTCGAATTACATTGATATTGAAGATAGATTCAGACAGAAAACTAACTTAATGGGCGACTAAGATTGTATGAAACTCAAGTGTAGGTGAAAATGTCTACAGGATCTAAGATATTTTAAATTGTCTATATTATAATATGTCTATATTATTTTATCACGTCCAGTCCTTTTAAACCTCCCAGTATGCTCAATACAATAAAAGCCCAGCATTAATATTAGTTTAGAAAAGTATTTTTATGAACATTTGGCATTTTCGATTATTCGAATACCCAATAATGTGTTACCGAAAGAGTTGAACTGACAATCTTATTTAAAGTTTTAATAGAAAATTATCAACTTCTACAAGAAATTGCATTTCGCAGAAGGAAAAAACGAACATGGAACAGAAATTGCGCACATTAGAAGCAGAGTGTGCATTACAATGCGCTAGAGCAGACACTGCATCCGGAGCGCTTAAAGCGCTTGAGGAGCACCGTGCTGCAGAAATAGCCACGCTGATTGATAACCATAAAGAAGAGATGGTTGCTGCTCATAGTATGATACATTATTATAATATAGACGTAGTATATCACAAATAATTATATTATAATAATATAATAACTATGTATTAAAATTGGTAGTATACAATATAATAAACGTTCAGCCTATCTTTATAATAAAATAAACAAAAAATTGAATATTTACGCCAAGTATTAATATGAAGTTAAAAAGAAAATAACGAAATGGCTAAAGCATCTAAATTACGAGGAAACAGAAACACTCCTTCAATAGATGTACTATTAAATACATATAAATGTGCATTAACACACCCTAACGACTCCCCAAACACATAAATACATCAAGAACACGCCCACACACACACACACACACACACACACACACACACAAACACACGCGCGCACACACACACACGCTCATCAAAGTTACATATATCAATTTATTTAAGTTGTAGTTATGGAAGAGTGGAGTCTCCTGACACAGGCATTACATGCCTAAAAGGAGCCTCCAATCATTAGTAAAGTTATGATAAATATTTGTTAAGGTAAATAAAAAGATTATTATTATAATATGAAGATGAGTAATAATGTACTTTAGTTCACATGCCGCATTCTTAACATTAATATCATATAGTTCTACAGATATGGACTAGGTACCTTGTCCCACATGGTTGCTGAGGGAATTCTCAGCTACGTAATATTCTATTGTGTTCCCATTTTGATTACTTACAACTTCTTACATCCCAAAAAGTTTGTCGTCACTTTTTCATTAATATTGAAATTAGATTTTCAACATTTAACTACATTTTTTTTCTCTTTTAGCATTATCATCCGAGCTACAAAAGCTATTAGACGAAGCCTACGCTCTTTTGAAAGAAAAAGAGAACGAAAAGGACTCCCTCAACAGAAGTATGTCGGACGAACTTGTGAAGGTTAAACTGGAGTCGGAAAGGTCATTGAATGAAGCTAAAACCAAAATAGCCATAGCTCAATCTGAATTCGAAACGCAACTATCAGTTTTGACCGCTAAGTTGCAATTGGCTGAATCCAAGTTAGAGGCCGAAAAACAAAACTTCGAAAGGTCTAATAAAGAGAGCAGTCAAACTGTCATAGAACTTAATGCGAAGCTAAGCCAACTACAAGCGACAGTGGACGATAAAACTCATGAGTTGAATAAAGGTAATAAAATAATATATTTAAATATCAATTTAAAAATTACTTTTCACATTTTGTGGTATAATTAAAATACATCGTATCTTTTTACAGTAACGACTACGAATAAAGAACACGAATTAAATCTGAACAAAGAAATCGCCAAACTCAAGATGGAGCTGAGCGCTAAAATTTTGGATCTAGAACAACTTATGGATTCTAATAAGAAGCAAGATTTAATATGTAAATCGCTAGGTAATGAAGTTAACACATTGAAAGAGCAATTTACAAATAAAATTAACGAGTATGAAAACTTATTAAATGAGGCTTCGCAACAGAACGATAAAAATATAAATGAAATTGTTGAATTAAAACAAAGTCTTTCAGCAAAAACGAAAGATTATGAGAGACTATTAAATGAATCTAGTACGTCGACGGATACTTCCGAAAAAATCATAAACGAATATAAGAAAACTATAGCCGAAAGAGATAAAGAAATAATAAAACTGAAAAACGACTATGAGCAAGCCAATGCCAACTTCAACATTAAACACAGTATGATAGCCGAAGAGCATAAGAAAGAAATCGAAGAACGAAATACAAAAATAGAGGCACTACTTAAAGAGATCGACGGCCACAAACATACATTAGATAAAAACAAAGTGGAATTTGAATCTTTAAATTTGCAATTAAGTACTAATGTCGATGAAATGAAACTACTTAGTGACCAAAACGGAAAGCTCCAGAAGTCAGTCGACGAATTAATCCTCGCTAACAGCGAACTTAAACTGAGAATATCTTCGCTAGAATTAGAAAAGGGAGAACTCCAACGACAGCTCAAAAGCAGCGTTGAAAATTGTAGAGAATTGCAAAATGCTAAAGAAAAAGTAGAAGCCGAATACCTTAATCTCACTGGACAGACTACTGACTCGAACGAACAGTTTAATAAGTTATCACAACACTTAAAAGACTCTGAAAGAGAATTGCAAGAACTAAAAGACAAATACCGAGACACTGCCAACAACCATGGTCGCCTAGAACAAGAATTGAAACAACAAGTTTTCAAAATTCAAGAAGAATTTTCACTTGAACGAGAGAAATTAGTTAGAACTATCGACGAACATATTGAAAGAGCGAAACGATCAGACAACAGCATTAATGAATACGAAACTCAAATAACTCTCCTGAAAAATAAATTACAAGAGCAAGATAAGAAAAATGACATCGTTTTAGATAAGAACGTTACATTGCGAAAAGAAATCGAAGCGTTGTCTATAAAAGAAGCAGAAATTTCTAAAGAATATCAATCTGTGCGGAAGAAATTAGAACAAGACATAGAACGTTACAAAGAAGAAATAGCTCTACTTACAGACGAGGGCAAATCCTCTGAAGTGATGTTAAAAGAAAAAGTAGATCAACTAATTGAAGCCCAAAATGATCTCAATAATAAACTCGAAGAAGCACGTAAACACGAAGATACTTTACAAAAAATTGTCAACGATATGACTCAACAGTTAGATAATCAAAAAGCACAATATTTACACGAATCAGCACAAACTCAAACACAAATTACCGCTTTAAAAAATGAAAACGTAATCTTAAAGTCTGAAGAAACTAGGTTAAAAGATTTACTGCAAGAAAAAGAACAATGCGTTAAGGAGCTAAGTCTAAAACTTGGGATGTTCGAAGTTGATTTAAAATCTAACGCTGATATAATAACTGAAAAAGAACGTCAAATAATAGCTGCGAACGAAGAGTTAAAGAAAATAATTGAAATTAAGAAGCAATTAGAAGAAAAAAACAGTTCGTCAGATGCAGAATACAGTCAATTAAAACAAAGCTATGATGCTTTAATAGCTAATTCCACTACAGAAGGATCACTAATAAAAGAACAGCAAGAAAAATTAGACAAATTGCAAAAAGAATTAAGCACTATGACGCAGAATAAAACATCACTGGAAGAAAAATTAGTAGAGGCTACTAATGAACTACATAAATTAAAATTCAACCTTGAAGAAATATCTAAAAAATTAATAGAAAATACTGAAATCAAAACTAAACTAGAAAACATTTTACTAGAAAAAGATAATTTTATCAAATCGCAAAATGATAAAAGTGAAACAGAATCAAACACCCTTACAATGCTTAAAAATGAATTATCTATACTAAGGCAGGATTTGAATATAAAAAATGATTCAATCCAGGGAAAAGATCTTCAGTTAACGAATCTAAACAGTTTATTACAATCGGGTGCAAATGAAACACAACAGAAACTCAACGAAATGGAAAACGAACTTGTAACATTGAACGAGAAACATAAATCTGAGATAGAATCACTTAACAGCACCATAATAAATTTACAGTCTCGCGCTAAGGAACACGAAAAACTGCTAGATGATTTCAACCAGCACAGAGAAAAGGTTGCAGTATTACAATCTTTACTCAACAAAGCGGAAAATGATATCAAGCAGATGACTGACATAAATAATGGACAAAAGGCAAATTACGAAGATCTGAACAAGCAACTACAAGCTCAATTTGACGAATATAGAAAAGACAGTAAGAAAACGAGACACGAATTGAAGAATAAATTAGTTGAGTACGAAAAAGAATTGCAGGAATCAAAGAGTCAAATCAACAACGAAATTAATAAACAATCTCAACTGCAACAGAAAGTAGATGAAGCTGAAAAAAAGATATCGGATCTTTCTAATAAACTAGAATTGTTGAGCATCAACCAGAATTCAAACGTGGAAAAAGACGACAAATTAGAAAAACTGACAATAGAACTGCAAACACTTCGAAAGTCCAATTCCGAAGCTCTGGCGCACAGCGACACTGTGGTGAAGAATTTAAAAACGGATCTCGATAAGAAAATGCAAGATCTGAAACAAAAGAATGATCTTATATCCAAATTACAAGAAGAATTAAAGGTCGGTCTTTATATCAGTCGCATGTGACCATTTTTTTAAATTCTTTACATATAAATGGCCTAGTGGGTAGCAAATAATTTGAGATGTTCAAATTCATTTTTCAGAATCAAATCGCGAAAACGGAAATAGCAGAAAGAGAGAAAGTTTTGTTACAGAAGGAAGTTGCAGCCAAAGAAACCATTTTGAAAGATAACAATGATAATAACGGCTTATTGCCAGCACAAAATGACAACAGGCACACGTAAGTGCTTTGAAAATAACATTTCGTGCTATCTCAGAATAATTTTGTGTTAAATTTGAATCATAATTAACTGGATGGTGACAATTGACAATACAGATTTTCATTAATATGATAGCTTTTTTTTAAATCCAAGCTAGTATAGTAGTCGTGTTTACTTCTGTTAGTTTCATATAGTGATGGATCTCACCATTTTGACTGTTAAGGCTTCTGTCATATTTTTGTCCACTGAAGGTATAGAAGAAACAAAATTGACAGCACCACGACCGTTTGCCGACTCCCGCTACTATGTGCACATTGGACACAGTTAAAAGAATATATAGTTCATAGTACTAACTACTAAGAATGCGTGTCTAAATTGGCAGAAACCTGCCAGATGTAGGTATTGTATTTTAAGATGTTACAGACCATAAAATAAAGGGAAGCTGTGCTTGCTGTGCCATTTTGCTATTTTCGGCGCTCCGCTATTGATAATGCGTGCTGTATAATAAAGGTGTTATACCCGAATCCTAGTCTAAACATCGTTTGTCTAAACGTCTTTCACTCGATGCGTGCCATCAACATTGGGGCAGCGTCGACACTTCGAGATACACTCTCGGACTCGTGTAAATCAGTTAGCCAGTCGAACATATCGAATGCTATGTGACTATACAAATACAATTTCCATTCTAATACGTTTTCGGATGTCCGTACACGTGAAATTGAGATATCGCCGTTTTTACAAGTCATAGGAAAGGGATTCCTTTCCAATAATTTTTGTAGAGTTTCCACAATTAGAGACCCTGTAGTGGACCATTTTAGCAAGTAAATTAACAGGCGGCGGTTCGTTGTAGAATGAGTCAGCGCGGCTTACCTACCCAAGTTTGTGTATTTTCCAATATATCACCTTCTATCTTATACTCTGATTACTCTATATAACGTGAGACACGTATACTCCGCACTTCGGATACCATCATGTCTACAATCTAACCCTATTATTACCTCAAATATGTGTAAATAGTCGTGGCATTTTCTTCAATAACAGGTCACAGGAGCGAGAGGTGATAGATGGACAAGTGAGTTTTCTGAACTCTGTGATCGTGGACATGCAACGAAAGAACGAACAACTTCTGGCGCGAGTGTTGGCACTCGAGGGCGGCAGCACGCCACCGCCAGACGACGCCGATGCTATACTGTAAGTACAGTTACAGTAGACTCAAAAGAATAGGCACCATGTAGTGAAACGCACACAGCTTACTATTTTTAAACGTATTTATTGCTGTTGTATAGTGTCGTGATAGCCCAAAGCGCAACAAACCTGTCTTAAATTTATAAGGCCCCACAGGGCCATGGTTCGAATCCGGGCGTGTACCAATGAGTTTTTCTGACTTAAGTACACAATATCACTGACACCGTGCTTCGGAGGGCACGTTAAGCAGTCGGTCCCGGACGCTGTCAATAGATGGCGGTCGTTACAGTTCCCAACCCGCAGTGGAGCAGCGTGGTGGACTTAAGCTCCAAGCCCCCCTCCTCACCCTGGGGGAGGCTTAAGCCCCTGCAGTGGGGTAAAAATGGGCTGATGATGATGATGATTGCTATTGTATAAAAATTTAAGGTACAGTGCATTTCGCACCACGATGCCTGTTATTTTTCTTGCTTCTTTTTGCCATATTAATGTATATACAATTTCTGTAGTAGAACACATGTTTGACGCCATTTTCCATTTGTCTATTACCTGTGTCAAATCGATCTATTCGCTTAAGTAGTTTACTGACTGAGTAACGCTTCTAGCAACACTTGTAATAGCGGTGACAATGCACTCATTTCATTTATTTTTTTTAAGTTTTAATTTGTGATTTGCATAACCAAGTCAAATATGTGTGACAGCAACGGACGCAACCGTCCAGTACCGCCGCGGCTCTTCTGCGACATCTGCGAGGTGTTCGACGCGCACGAGACAGAGGACTGTCCGCGACAGAGCGCGCCTGATCCGCCGCCCGCGCAGGGCTTAAGACGCGCACCGCCCCCGCCCCGCCCTTACTGCGATATATGTGAAGGTATCGCCATCATTTTGCTTTAAGAGGAGGCCGATGTTTCGGGAATATGCTAGTTGGATTAGAAACAGCAATTCCATGAAATTTGTTGTTCTCAAAAATAGACAATATAGATATTTTCACTGTTTTTTGGTTGGTTGTTAAAATTTCATCCTGTATAATGTACTCTGTGCCGCTGACAGACAATTTGCGATATACTCGTGTTGAGGATTTTTTAAATAAATTGTTTGTATCTAATGCTACATTTGACATATCATTTGAATCGGTTTAGCTAATTTCAAAACTGCGAATACATTACTACTACAAATACATAAAAATTCAGATCTTAAATCACACTAAAATATAATGGAAGTGTTGGACTGGAAACAACATTTTAATTGAAGTCATCAGTATCAAATTTAAGAAGAAAATATATCAATATTAGTGGGGCCGTTTTTAATTACATTTAATTTAACAATTATATTTATTTTAATAATAAAATTAAATTTAGAAATGTGCACAGTAAATATTCCAATTCATTATTTTAAATAAATTTTGAACCAATTGGTTTTGGGAAGGAAGGAAACGCACTACAAACAATTTTCACGCATTGTCGCTTGCTTGTATCTTAAAAATTACAATACATCACGAACATTAAAAGCATCTGCCTATCTGAAACATTTCATCACAACAGGAGATAAATTGTAGAACTGATGAATGGAAGCTTATATCACGAAATTCCGTTTTATTATTCCTTACTAAAAAACCCCAAAAAAATCTATGTTCCATTTTTTGGCTTGGCATAACTTGTATGTTTTTTAATCTACTTATTTGAATATTTTTCTTGTTACAGTGTTTGGACACTCAACGGAAACGTGTGATGAAGAGGAGACATTTTAATATTTAGTATAATTTTTAACTGCACCAAGATTATTGTGATGTTACCTCAATGTTGTTATTTTCTTGTTGAATCTTATTTATTTTACCATTGTGATTGTTATAGATAGGGCGTTTACATCTAGAATAAATGACCTTCTTATGATTGTTTATAATATAAGTTATATTGTTTCAAGTATTAGGTGAAAGGTGTCTGATTTTTCTTTTGCATTACCAAGTTATAAAGCATACTGAAAAATGTTATTGCATATGTTTTAAACATAAATTGTATAAACACTTTTAACGGCATAATTATACACTTAAAATCATGAACACCACATATGGATATTGGTAACTTTTATAAATGAAAATGTTTTGATTTATAATTTGTTTTTTTTTTCGCATTTAATACTCTGATCTCATTTAATTTCGTAAATTTTGTATAGATTATGCGGACTGAAGCTTCAAATAAACATCGCTGAGCTATTCTTGATCTGCGGTCAACTGATTAGTGTGTCTTTCGTAACGAATGTGTTTGCTTACGTCATCCTGGCCACGTACCTACTGTGACCATACTTCCATACTCCCAACCAATCAGCCTCGATAAACTCAAAATTTTAATATTTTAAAATTTTAATTTCCATAAGTCTTTTGTGGACCCCTCATACAAAATGTTCTACTCAGTGTGACAATGTTCTTTCAAAATTATGTTCTAGGCATGGATTTTCATACAGATACCGCATTATGACAACACAACAAAAATGTGAGCAGGAAATTAAATATACACCAGTTGATGTTTTGAAATATTCTGTGTGAAGTAGAATTTTGCGTGACCCACATGTAAAATTCGTACTTTAAAAGAAAATAAAGATTCTGAAATTATATTTCATGTGTATTTTAATTGTAAGTTAATTTGAGGAGTTTCTCGCCGGTTCTTCTTCTTCTAGTTTTTGAACCGGTACCTAATCAAATCATTTTTACTTTCAATAAGTGTGTGTAAGTTCGGAGGGCTATGGCGTTATGTTAATACAGAAGGTTGATGGTAAGCAGCGAGTTGTCGCTTACTACAGTCGGCGTACTTCGTCTGCCGAGTCATGATATCACTCATACGAACTTGAAACGTTAGCTATCGGTAATGCAATCAAATACTTTCGCCACTATCTGCAGGGTCGAAAATTTACTATCGTCACGGACTGTAACTCATTCAAAGCTTGCCAGAAGAAACGCGACTTGTCACCTAGAGTCTTGGTGGGCATATTTGCAGTCATTCGATTTTGACAGAGTATATCGTGATAGTACTAGAATGAATCATGTAGACTATTTGTCTAGAAATCCCTTTCCTTCATCAAATACCAGTAGCGTTTGTGTTAAACAAAAACGAGTCGATTTAGCCGAATAACTGGTTGCAGGTGGAACAAGAAGAAGATGAGGAAATTTACAAAACAATCACGGACTTAAATAATGAAATGCTTCCTGAAGGTGTCAGGAAGACTTATGAAATGCAATCAAATGTTCTTCATAGGACGGTTCGAAGGAATGGGCGAACACGCTGTTTACCCATAGTCCCAAGTACACTCAGATGGTCCGTCATAAACAATATACACGAAGCTATAATGCATTTAAGTTGGAAAAAAACGTTGGAAAAGGTTTATTTATTTAGTTTATTACTATTACTACTCGATCCAAGGCATGTCTAAATATGTCCGTAAATTTGTTGATAACTGCATTACTTGTAAAATTTCCAAACCCAGTACCGGGCGAGTCCAGGCTGATCCCTAATTGGCTGACAGGCTGGTTCATCCCATTCCCAAGAGTACTACTCCGTGTCATACTATTCATCTAAATGCTTCTGGCAAACTCAGTGGCAAGAATTCATTTAAGGAGTACGTCTTCGTCGTAATAGACTCGTTCACAAAGTATCCCCCTGAGGACCCACTATGGAAAATCTTGAAGAACGCCCACATAATCGAGAACCACTTCTCCATCATAACGATGCTTCTACATATAGACACAAGAATTGCATGTTTGACCGCGCCGACAACATCTTCTCTACCCCCACAACATCTTCTCTACCCCCACAACATCTTCTCTACCCCCACAACATCTTCTCTACCCCCACAACATCTTCTCTACCCCCACAACATAGTTCCGCATCGTGAGCGGCCGCCGACCGGACGCCCGCTCCCACGCCAACTATTGACGTCACCCAGCGCACCGCAGGGTGACGCGCTACCTGCCCGACAAGATTAGACGGTATCACACACCCATCGACCGTCGCCGTCGTCGGGGCCGTATCCTAGATGACCATCGCCGTCGTCGGGGCCGTGTCCTCGATGAGAATTCCGGGTGCAAGAGGGGCCAGATGACCCGATATATAAACATTTATGGCCGTTCAATAAATTATACGTATTTCTTAGTTATATATATGATTCAACTGCATACCTATGGTATATTGATATTTTCAAACTGAGGTACAAATCATTTATTTATCTCAGGTTTCAAACTGGTTGAAACGAATAATATGTTGTACTCATAGCAAATTCCATAAGATCATACATACTTACTTGTTTACTAAACACTTTGAATAAGTAATATCACATAACCACTTTTCTTTGTTTAGGTATCAAAAAATAAAATTAATTTTTATCTAGCTTTATGTATGTACTCGTACATCGCGCCAAAAAAGACGGATTTTTGTTGGATATGACGAAATATTGCGGATATTTTAAATGATTTGCGGAATTTTACAATGTTTAAGTACTGACTTCTTTTATTATTTTAATGGCTGGAGTCTAAAACCAAATCAGAGAACAATATAGATAAAAAGAAGTATTCAATTACACGCAAGAATCGTATAATATTAAAAAAACCGGCCAAGAGCGAATCGGCCTCGCACACGAAGGGTTCCGTACCACCATACAATATAAAAAAACGAGCGCGACGTTAATCTAACTGAAACATTAATCGTTATTATTATGTAATTTAAGAATTATTTTATAAATATATTGCATTTCCATTTCGTTAGTTATTTAGAAGGCGCTCGATCCTCTCGGGCTAATCCGAAAAGTAATAACATGAGTGCACTGACTGCTAGAGACAAGTTGTATTACCTACTTATTTTATTACAGTGAACCTTTGTGTAGGCGCCAAATGCACTGGCTATATATATATATGTCTACAGCTACCTGAATTTTCCCCAAATTTATACCATCGGTATCACAGTAACAGCACACCTCAAATCAGGAACGGAAAAGAAAGGACTCACCTTTGACGTCACAGCACCGTACTCCTGCGTGATCTCGTCCTTCACACTCCACTTTGGTGGCCACCGTGACACTTGACGATATATATTTAGGAAATAAGCGGATGCGTAATAATTAGTGTTAAGTGTGTATTAATTAATTTGACTTTCGAGAACAAAGCGGACGACAAAGAATGTACGTCTTCCACGAGCGGGGTCCAACAAGATGCTGATTTTATAATGTTATAGTGAGCTGAGGGTAGGTAACATACATGGAAATAAAACGAGAAGGGGAAAGGAATGCAGCGTAAAGTTACTGTGATAAGTGGCGCAAACATCCCCCCAGCTTGACAGGACTTTAGTCCTTCAATGAGAAAATAAGCAAATGACTACCTACGAGTTCAACTAATCTACCTAAGCGTAACCAAAATACCCAATATAACAAACAACTATCTATTATAAGCTAGAGCGGTTTTGCAACATAAGCAAAGTTTAATTCTAAACTATATAACTATAAATAAGTGAGTGGACTGTATCTAATAAAACGCAAAATTATTGATTAGGCAACGGACATAGCTTTACTGTGGGTCTACGATATACACCAGATTTCGTGCGTACATTTACGACCCTAACTATTCCGTCTCTTCCAGGAAAGGTATCTTCGACTATACCCAGAGGCCAGTCCAGAGGAGCGCTATTGTCGGACTTAAGCAAAACAATAGTTCCCCTCTGCACAGGTTCAGTAGAATTGACCCATTTTTGACGGGTCTGTAGAGTATGTAAGTACTCTACCTTCCAACGTTTCCAAAACGATTGTACTAAATGGTCGAGAACGCGTTTTCTACGAAGCAAGTTAACATTTTCATTTGACAAATCACGCGCGGGGAGCGAAGTAAGCGGAGTGAAAGTCAAGAAGTGAGCGGGGGTTAACGCGAGAGGCTCAGAAGGATCGGAGCTCAAAATAGACAGAGGGCGCGAATTTAATATTGCCTCGATTTGTGCGAGTACTGTCGAAGTTTCTTCGAAAGTAAGTAGTAAATTGCCAACTACTTTACTTAGATGCGTTTTTACACTGCGAATATTACTTTCCCAAATTCCTCCAAAATGCGGAGCTTTTGGGGGATTAAACTTAAATTCTATTCGTTTGTTACGCAATTCGTTAGCAAATTTATCGATATACTCTTCAGAGGCGATCAATTTATACAAATTATCTAAATACGAGTTCGCACCTATAAAATTTATACCGCGGTCTGAGTAAATGATTCCTACCGGACCACGACGCGACAAAAATCGTTTCAAGGCATTGAGAAACCGATTCAGTGCTTAGATCTGAAGCCAGTTCGATGTGCACAGCCTTCGTTACGAGGCACACAAAAAGACAAATATATGCCTTTACACTGCGCACACCACGACGTCTGTAGGGAATAATGGCTAGGGGCCCTGCGTAGTCGACACAGGTGTGAAAGAAAGCTTTTGCTTCTTGAACACGGCAGGGCGGCAAGTCAGCCATGGGCGGAAACTCAGATTTTGGATTGACGCGAAAACAAACGATGCATTTTTGCACACGTTGTCGAACTATATTTCGAGCCGACAAAATCCAATATTTTTGTCGGATAAGCGACATTAATAATTGCGGGCCAGCGTGCAAGTGTTTACAATGAAAATAATCTATAATAAGATTAACAATGTGATCGCGGCGCGGGAGAAGAATAGGATGTCGACTATCATAACACAAGTCAGCGTTTGCTAGTCGACCGCCTATATACACGAAAAATACCATCACGTACAAAAGCTTTCAATTTGCGAAAGGCGGGAGATAATTTTTTATTCGACGTAATATTGCGAAATTCACCAGCAAAATAATATAATTGAAGGGCCTTTATGATAGCTAATTCAGCGATGTCTATATGCAAAATTTCAAATTTACGAGGAAGCACTTTAATGAATTTTAATATATACATAACTATTCTGACTAATTTAGGCCAAGAAGAAATACGAGAAGCGAGTTCGTACAAAATTGGCAACTCAGGGCGCGCGGTGGTAATTTTCATTACTTTGATTTTATTTTCGGGAGGCTCGGACACGGAATTTGGATCAAACTGCGTGACGGGCCACTCGGCAATAGGAGAATAAGCGAAGCGAGGGCCGTTGAACCATAGCGGATGGTCAAGCAGCTGAGCTGGAGTCAATCCACGTGATAAACAATCAACTGGGTTCTCTTTACCACTGATATGATAAAAGTTACGAAGATCTAGTTTATTGTGAATTTCGGCAACTCTATTGGCCACGAATGTCTGCCAGCGCGACGGAGAAGAGTGTATCCACGCTAACGCCACGGTACTATCAGTAAACGCGTACACGTTATCTATCGTGCAGCGTGCTGAATAAGTGTCGATGACTGTGCGCAGTAATTTCGCGAGAATTAAGTTACCGCAAAGCTCTAAGCGCGCTAAAGAAACATTGCGTATAGGAGCTACTCTAGATTTAGCGCATACTAAATTTACTCGATAACTATTGTCATACGGACAAAAAACGTGAATATAAACGACACCACCGTATGCACGTTCGGATGCATCTGCGAAACCTAAAATACTAATAATACAATTTACCGTGATGCCCACGTGACGTGATAGCTTCACGTTTTGAAGTAGGGGCAGTTCGAATTCGAACTGTCGCCAGAGCGAGACCATACCTTGAGGAGGTACGTCGTCCCAATCTAACTTACTTTCCCAAAGCGATTTAAGTATTAATTTCGCCATTAGTATAACTGGTGCAACGAAACCCATCAAGTCCCAGAGTCGAGCGATGGTCGACAAAATATTGCGTTTCGTGCACGCGCGACATTGTGAATCAACGGTGAAAGTAAATATGTCATCGGCCGGGAGCCAATGCAATCCTAATATTTTAAATTGATCGTCCGAGCTAAACTCTACGGCCTCAGACACGCGATTACTAGGCGGTATGTTGGCCATAACTTGGGGCGAGTTACTAGAAAACTTGACCAATTCGAACCCCCCAGCAAGAAACAACCCTATCAATTGATTCGAAAGTTCGATTGCGTCGGCCTCGGAGAGACAGCTAGAAGCTAGATCGTCCATATAAATGTCCCTCTCAGCGACGCGTGAGGCTATGGCGAAGCGCTCGCGTTCGTCAGAAGCTAATTGACGAACGGTACGAATCGCGAGGTAGGGACTGCAACGTAGGCCAAAAGGTACGCGAGTCATTTCGAACAATTGCAGCGGTTCGTCACGATTAAAACGATACAATAGTCTTTGATAGCGGTGGTACTTGTTATCGACTAATATTTGCAAGTACATTTGACGAATGTCTGCACTAAGAGCCACAGGGAACAATCTAAAATTTAATATAATTGTGAACAAATCAGTTTGCAAATTTTTACCAGTATGTAAAAGGTCGTTAAGTGACTGACCAGATGTGGTTGGCATACTGGCATCTAAAACTACACGTAGTTTAGTCGTAGTTTTGTCGGAACGTACGACAGCGTGATGCGGTATAACGTACTGAGAAGTCGAACATGTCTCAAAATTATCCCTAACCGGAACTAAATATCCTTTGCGTAAATATTCTTTGAATACACTATCGTATTCCTTTTTTATCAAAGCGTTAGCACCTAATTTACGTTCCAATGAATAATAACTACGCTCAGCGGCTCGCGTCGAGTCACCGAGAATTAAAGGATCGCCTTTGAAAGGCAACGACACGATATACCTACCACTCGAATCGCGAGTGGTCAAATTGGAATAAATAGATTCGCAGTCAGTTTCGTCCGGTGTGAGTGGCGAGGCGTCCGGTACGTCTTCTAATTCGAAAAAACGATTCATGCAATTTTCAACCGAATCGTAAGTACAAAAAATGCGGGTTAGACAAGCAGCGGGTGCGACGATTGGTGCCTCTCCTACTATCAAATAGCCTAACAGAGTTTCTATAGCAACGGGCTCACCAATACTTCGAGAAATTACATTATGGCGTAATATGCGAGCAAATAAATCCGAACCAAGGATGAGATCTATTTCAGCGGGTTTGTAATAATTACAATCGGCGAGCGGAATATTATTAAAATAATTCAAGCGAGAAGTATCTATATAAGCGGTGGGTAACTCGCTTGTAATGCGATGCACTACAAGTGGTTGTATTGTAAATCTAATCGAGTCATCGTAGCGCGAGCGAATGGTCAAACAGGTAGTACCTTCAATAGGATTGGTGACGTCACCTACCCCAGCCACGCGATTCGTATGAGCTGGGTACAGCGGCAAATTTAATAATTTACAACAGGAGGTAGTAATTAAATCTTTCTGCGAAGCGCTATCTACTAATACGCGCACTGTATGTATAACGCCAGACGCATCAAGCACGTTACATTGCGCCGTACCCAGCAACACGGTACCGGAATGGTCGCCTGCACGCGTCATTGGATTGGATGCGTCATTTATATTTGTACCGAGCGCGCATGCGCACAGCGGTGCATTATCTGACGAGGCGGTGGCGGGAGACAAAGTGGCGTTGGTTATAACGGAAGCGTTTCGCGATGCTATACGAGGGGTAGCGGGTGGGAGTGAGATATCGTTATTGTTTTTGAAATGCAATAACGAGTGGTGCGAGCGGGAACAAGTGCGACATCTCGCTTCCGACTTGCAGCCAAGAAGGAGATGTTTACTACTTAAACAATTTATACATAAGCGGTTTTGTTTTACGAAATTATAACGATCATGCGGAGAGACCAAAGCGAATTTAGGACATTGATATAACTGATGATGATCGACCTTAGAACAGAATAAACATTTATGTTGTTCCTGAACATTTACAAATGTTTTAACAACAGGATTGTTGTTCGTACGCGATGCGATAGATTTAATCGCGGGCGAGCTATTGGTATTACTAAGGTTGCGATTTGGTAACTGCGCACTTTTCGAAGTATTATGCGCACGCTGCATTATTCGCGACTGACTGCGAATAAATTCTATAAACTGAGACGAGGTAGGCATTACATTTTCGTCCGCAAGTGACATTTCAAACAATTTTATTGTTTCTACTCCTATTTTCTTCGAACCAATGTGGATAAATATAAATTCTTCTAAATTAGCTATATTAAGTTGTTTCAAAGCCGAAATTAAGGAAGAAAATTTATCAATGAAATTTTCTAAGGTACCAGGAGTAGACTCCACAACGGATTTTAAATTTAACAATTGGTCGAAATAAGAAGCAGCCAGCAAACGCTTATCGTTGTATTTATTTACTAATGCGTTCCACATTACAATGTAATTTTCTGCGGTTGGCATGAACCCTTGACAAATAGTCTGGGCCTTGCCCGTCAACTTCCCAACTAAATATTGGATTTTCTCGCCATCAGTCAATTCTTTATTTTCATGAATAATTGTGCGAAACGTTTCAAAAAAAATAGACCAATTCTGTATATCACCATCAAAGGACGATAATTCCAAACGCGGTGGTTTAGGAGTTTGTCTATAGCTATTTTTGCACTCGGTACTAGTACTATTTTTATGCGTATTTTCTGAAAGCGATAACAACTCATTATATTTGTATTTAATTACAGAATATAATTCTTCAAATGCGTTCATACATTCGTAGTTAGGATCGGAATAATCTGGATTAGACGCCATAAATTCATTTCGTTCGTCTAATGTCGCCAAAAAGCCAGTGCGTATCGAATCCACAGTAGAAGCATTTGCCATAAATTTATCTAAATAACTAGGCTGTTTATCTAATAGCGAAATACAATCATGAATTGTTTGAGCGCGTTGAAAGTAGGTATTGAGTTTATTCTGTAATCTTTGTAAATTACGATCGAATATCCTCTTTTCCCTATCACTAGAACTAAAAGCGGGAGTAGCCATTTTATCAAATATCAAACTAATTAACGCCAACCAATTATTTAGCAATAGCGGTTCCAAACTAAATTCAAGTAGGTAGTGCGACAAAAAAATATAAATCCGATACGAAGTGACCAAAAAATGCGATGTAGGCTCCAAATGCACTGGCTATATATATATATGTCTACAGCTACCTGAATTTTCCCCAAATTTATACCATCGGTATCACAGTAACAGCACACCTCAAATCAGGAACGGAAAAGAAAGGACTCACCTTTGACGTCACAGCACCGTACTCCTGCGTGATCTCGTCCTTCACACTCCACTTTGGTGGCCACCGTGACACTTGACGATATATATTTAGGAAATAAGCGGATGCGTAATAATTAGTGTTAAGTGTGTATTAATTAATTTGACTTTCGAGAACAAAGCGGACGACAAAGAATGTACGTCTTCCACGAGCGGGGTCCAACAAGATGCTGATTTTATAATGTTATAGTGAGCTGAGGGTAGGTAACATACATGGAAATAAAACGAGAAGGGGAAAGGAATGCAGCGTAAAGTTACTGTGATAAGTGGCGCAAACACTTTGACTTTTAGTATCGATTGTGAAGAGAATAAGCACTGCAAAAGAAAGTATAAATTTATAGTACCTAGTAATACAATGTAGTTTTCATCATAATTTTTTTTTTAAATTATCTTTTACAATAACATCACAAAGATAAAATGCATTTAGTTTTCGTTTATTGGCTAAACGCTATCTGTCATTTTCTATGGAATTTTTACAAAATTATTACTTACAAAAGTACATTTTATGAGTTAATCTATTACTCGTTAAATAATACAGTCTAGTTAGCTGTGATAGTTTTCCTTTTAACTACGTTATATGTACTCCTGTCATAAATTTTTTTCATATATCCAAAACAACGGTTTAGCTGATAGAGGGGCGGGAAAGGACACATGACTCTAAAAAAAAATTAGGACTTTAGGAGTGCATATCTCAACAACTGTTGACTTAAATAAAAAAAATTGTTTGAAACCTTAATATCATTTTTTAAGACCATATTAAAATAGTTCTGTTGCTATCTATAGCTACAATGTCACTCTATGTGAATAAAATACACAGTTTATCTTACGATTTATTCTTACTTTTAAAATTACAAGCAAATTGTTTAATTATGAATCTAATTATGGAATGTTTAATCTAAGCCCTCTTTTTTCTCTTTGATTGCTTCCTGAAACAAAAAAATATATAATTAAGAATAATTATGCTTATAAAACTATTTTTTAAGCTACGAAACAATAATATTCAACGAGAATACATCAATTGGTTATTTCATTCAAAATTTTATATTGCCTTAAAATGTTTGTATTGTTTATAGAACCCACGATTTTTTGTTTCATTTGAATAAATCACTCCATTATAATAATAATAGTACATGGACATATAGCATCATCTAATCTCAAAGTAAGCAAGTTTAATGCTTAAGTATTATGGAGTTGATACTAGACAATATGTATAATATTACCCACAGATATTACTTATAAAGCAAAGTTCCCCCGCCGCGTCTGTTTTTAAGGTTTATGTGTATAATCCATTTAGGTTTTGTGTAAATTAGTTGAAATATGACTCTAATTATTGAAGATGTCGGAAAAAATAAACCGACTGGGAGCTTTCATCGAAAATGCTGTCTAATTCCTTTGAGATATAACAAAACAATGTATAGAGGAATTGTTCCTCCATTATAGGTCTATAGAAAAGTCCGCGATGGCATTATGTCTATCTTTTAAGGATATATTACTATACCTACTTTATTGTTTAAAAAATGGTCACATATAATGTTGTAATTAAAAAGCTATTTACACGGATAGGTACGATATTAATCCTTATCAAATTAAATATGGTAAGTATTTACCTTCAGCATTTCATGCACATTATGATTGCCCTTTACACCATACATTTTAAATTAATATCTTAGGAGTTATTGCGAAATTAAAATTATCGTGCGACAAAATTAATTCAAGCGCGACAAAGAAATACTTTAGTTTGTTTTCATGTATATATTTTTTACTTTTTTAAGTATTAGCTGAATTAAAAATTGGTTGTATATAATAACATTGAAAATACTCCAAGTAGGATAAAGGAACATATGTCACATTTAAATCTTATTCTACATGCTGGACGCAACCAGCTGATACGACACTACGACAGAAAAAAAAGTAGGCATATATGCTCTGCTACCCGTGAGAAGCCGGGGCGTGTCCCTAGTAATATATAAAATAGCACTCAAAATGTCAAATATATGTGTACATTTGGCACATGCACGTTACACTAAATTGAACCTTACAGTGTTACATGAAGTGGCAGACTATTGGTAAATACCTACACCATTATAACTAATATTAATAATATTATACATAATTATTTATTAGAGCTTGAAGTATGAAATTATCGTTTTACACAGAAAAGAAAGGGAAATAGAACCTATTCAGAAAAAAACTGGCCTAGTGCGAGACGCGCACGAAGGGTTCCATACCACTGTACAATTAAAAAAAATATGTTTCTTATATATGGAGTAATGGGGACCCCCTTTAATTTTTAACTTTATTTTCTTTTTATCATTTTTGTTATAGCGATCATAGTAGTACACTCTCCATGAACATTTCAAGTGTAAGCAATGATCTCACAACTATCAATCACCAAAAACGTCGACAAAAATACGTTTGTAGTAATATATATATATATATAATACCTATTACCTACATACTATAACATCATATGCATCCTAGAATGTAATTATATACAGTGTTTTTTTTATATCCAACTGTGATAGTTAATGGCTATGAAGTTCGATTTTCAGACCACTGTGCGTTGGTGTGCAAACAGAGTGAGCGCAAGTGTGACAGTGAAAGCATTTGAAAAGCAATCATCAATTTGTTTTATTGTTTAGGATACAACGGCTCTTATTTGAAAGAAGTATCAAATGAAAAATGTACGTTTTATTTTTTTAATCAAAATGGGTAGCTAGAACAGCAATTTCATACTCAAACCCTTGTTATTAAACAATACTTACTTTAAATCTCTCCTCAAAAAGTGACAATTCCGATGTTAGGTCAGTGATAGCATTCATAAAAGCTTCTTGTGGTGTATAATCAGATGTTGTTTGTATGCGCAACACAAACTTGTGTTCCAGTGGGTGAGGTACTTTGTAGCCCGCGAACAGCACTTTCGGGTCCTTTAGCAGTTGACTGCAAAGATGATTACTATATTTTCACATTCATTGGCAAAAATTCAAGTCGAAGTACTAACATGATTTGAACATAGACTTGGAAAATAAATATTAAGATGTTCACAATGTATGGGCACATAGGCTATGACATTGTACGGTACTTCAAAAATACACAATCAAGGAAATTAACAAGTTTTACTAGAAGTTCCAGCAATTTGGCGTGTTTTGTTGCTGTACAAAATGTATATTGAGTTCAACATTTGCAACACTCTGACATGAAGATGGTGGATAGGAATAGCAAACAAAACTAGACCCTAACACTGTCATCTGCCAGGGCAGTGACACTCCAAACAAATATCTTATCGAAATAGCACTGCCTACGTTTTCTCAAAAGAGATATATTTATATATATATATATATATATATATGTTATTATTATTATTATATATTTCGCGTGTTTAATGTGTGAAATAGATGGATGCCTATTATAGGCATCGCTATTTAGACAAAAAATTTGTTCAGTGTAGGTCTTCTGTTCTGATACCATCTGATGTTTGTCAATCTTGACTGATTTCGACATTTGTCTACCAGTATAATGTCAAATCAGTGTGGTCTTTTCATATTGTGCAATATTGATTGATAGAAATTATTTTTGTATAATGAAGATACACAATAAATAAAATTTTGTGTATTTTTCCTAAGATCCTTCTATTTTCACAATTTTTTGTGTAACCATCCTTCTTCAAACTTTGTAAGCTACTAGCAGGTACCAATTATCTTGACCGATCAATAGCGAGGCTCCACTTTTTCATAGTTAAGTTGCTTTCTGTATCTCACAGGTGCCTGTGGACTTCAATATCTATTCTTACTGGAGCGTATTTGAGTGGTGCAATTAACAAATCTGACTCTTTCTTCTGCAAGGGCAGGCGCTCTGTATGTAGCAAAAGCATGATGCGTTTTTGGGCCGCTATCTACCTATATTGCATCTTCCTGGTTCACATTGATGCGTTGCTGACTTGTACTAACGACATCGGAAGCAAAGTTCTAACCTTAGTGTCAGAGCTCTTCATTGTAGCGTACTCACTTGGCCTATGATCCATAGAGTTGCATAGCGCGTAAGACTCGACGCTCGCGGCTATTGTTCGTGCTGAAAGTTGGATAACTTCTATTTCTATTCATAGGCGCCGACTGTAAATCATTGCTTGCTATCTTTTCTGGTGATCAGGTTTTTCTACAGCGGTCCACTTCATTATTTATAAACTTGTTGAATTTCAGCAGATTGGGTGTGTCGTGCGTTTGTTCGTAGGCATAGCTGAAGCAGTCGTAGCGCAGGTATAAGTATTCTTGACAAGATATTTCACTAACTTAATTCTTGTACAAGTGGGTTAAGTTTTGTTTGGGTTAAGTTTTGTTTGGGTTTTCGTTTCGTGGTCGCCATTCGAGAAGCTTACAAAATTTTTCTAAACGGCTCTCTGTTCTTCAAGAGACGGGTCCTGCTTATTGCTACTTCAACATGCTAATTATGCAAGCTATGTTGGTGACTTCAGTTATTCTGTGGATTTCTTTGTTATGTATATCCCCCAGAAAAACTGCAAGTATAACTCTTTCATGGAGTCATCTGATCATCCCATCCATTGAGAGACTTGATTTTTTTAATGAGAACAACTTTAATGGGCCATGTCTCTTTTCCATAACTCATCACTGGTATTTTGAACTCATTATTGCTGCATAGATAGCTACTCGAATGCTGGCCAGCCAAATTGGATTCTTTGTTTGATTTCTATTGATGATGAACTTATCATATCTAAAAATCTACATCAGCAACATTGATTATAGATTCCTCAGCAACCACAACTGAAACTTGAACTTTTGATATAATTTTTATCTTGTGTGTGTTCATTTTACAACCCACTTGAAACTGTTTCAAGTCTCTGATCATGACACCATCCGTGAATATGCCATTATGATAATGTAGTCAGCAAACCGAAAGGTGTACTGTTCAGAATGAGACATGACATGAACTGACAACAACATATGAATACATAGAATACATAGTAAACATGAGCATAACAATAAGGATCACAACAGACACTGTATACTTAACAGACACCTGATGATCATGGAAGTCAAAGAATATAAATTTAATAATTATATACATATTATACATATATAATATAATAAGAATACCACCTGGTAGCAAAATGCCCCATGCATGCACTACTCATATGAAAAATTCTAGGAACAGACAAGATAGCCAAAGAGCAGCATGTAGACATCAATATTGGGCAATATTGGGTAGACTTCTGCAAGGCTACAAGGTTCGAGATGACGCTGAATGGACAGGAACCCATGAAGGGATTCACCAAATGGGGAATTGGCGAAATACTCCACAATTGAAAGGACTGATTGCCCACCTGCATCGGCCGGCATCCCCGAAAACAAATAATACACCTCAAAGACATCTTCTAATGTTGCGGTGAAGAGTTTTGGATAGATGATGTCGTCCTGTCTCACACCTTTCTTTCTGTACTCAGATTGACATAATGGCTATATCATTCAAACATTTCAACACTTCAAAATGTTAATACTAACAAAATTTTATTTGTAATGGGATTTTCAAAATCCCTGTCCTTTATACACATATGGTGTATGAGAGGAATGGTGTGAAGGAGCCATTGTCACGAAATATAATATACGGTACGGCTTTCCAAAACTACCAACCTAGACGTGTTAATAATAATTTAGGGGGTGGAAGGACAAGGGCAGAAAACCAACTTTCAGAATTTACAGGAATGCGAAAATGTAAAAAAAACCAAAAATAAAAATGGAAAACTACGTACTCGTTACCACCAACATGAATTTGCTCTTTGTATTGAAATAATCAAAGGATCGACTATTGAAGGAAGGAATAGACTTCAATATTAAAATAAATTGAAAACAGTAAAATACGTTAAGAATTTCCTAACCTAACTTTAGTAACAATTTAAAATTCGATTTGAATGGCGCTCGGCGGCCGTTGTCGCGGCACGCTCGCCTCGCGCGTTTTTTATGTTCCTAGTGGGTTGGAACCATCAATATTTGGAACAGTAGTCAGAGTGCCCATATATTCGGTTCTATTGTATATTTTTTAAACTAATCTAACCTACCTACTGTAACCTACGAAATGGCGGGAAAGCAACCTACCTTAACCGAATTTTTTTAAAACGTTCTTTAATGTAGGTACTAAATCTAACTAGTTGAGACTTATTAGAAGAGTGGCTGGCCATTTAGTATTAGTTTCAAGTGTTTTGAGTTGAAGGGTTATCAAAAATGTCTTAGTAGCAGGTATGTATTACTCATTTTTAATTTCGCCTTTTTTCATATTTTCGCATTTCTAAAAATTCTAAAAATGGGTCTATTCTTTTCACTTTGCTGCCTTCTTTCTTATTATTAATACCCTTAGGGTGGTAGTTTTGGAAAGCCAACCCTTAATATACTTACTGCCTTATCATGTTGCCAAGAGTATGATCCTCTTTATTCACAGTAAAGATTGCAGCATTTGTGACTTTAGTATCCTCTTCTTTCTGTACCCTGCAATATAATTATGAACATAATTTATCACAATACTATCAATCTGAATGGCAAAAATTATAGAACTTTAGCTACATCAGAAACAAGTATTTCTTAATTATTGTAATTAATTTCTAGGCAAAATAAACGCAAACTCACTTCTTCTCTCCATCATACAGAAGAAAGGATTCAAATGTTGGCGGTGCATTCATAATTAATAAAATACTTTATCAACAATAATAAAGAATGCTTATATATCATATATAATTGTGAGAATTGCATTCAAAAACAATTATTCGCTTCAATAGAAATTAAAACACGAGAACATAAAACACAGCAAAACTCAATCAAATCCAATCAAATCAATGTCAAACAAACGTCAAAACTGGTCAATTTAATACCACAGAATATGTAGATATTATCAAGGATCGGAAATAGCTCAGTGAAATAGTGACGAAATTTCATTGATATACTAATAATATAACTGGATGAGCTGTCCACGTTCTAAAGTGTCCGCGCAGGAAGTCATCCAAAACGCAATAAGTCCACAAACTAGCTTTTAGGCCTTTTAGTCGGTGTAATAGCTTAGCGTCGAATAAAGGTGCGCGATGCCGAATTGTGTCGTAAAAATTTGTAAAACTACTCGTCAAAGACACAAAAACGAGCTGAATATCGTATTTGCGGTAAGTACACATTATAATTTAATATTAGTTTATGCCCGCAGACGGTTATTCGATTATATTTAATTTGAACATTATCACGATTTAATTCTCGTCACATTTCCGTAAACATTGTGACGCGCACAACGGAGCCGGAACGGAGCATATCAGCCCATGCACGTTGCAAACGCTTTTATTTCGCTTTTAGTTACCGACTACAAATCCTTATTATTAAATTGTTAATCAATGCGAGATTGTCAAAATAGATTACGTGGAGCGTCAAAAATCCTGAAGGTGATTCTAGGAGCACTTGACTTTAGGTGCGACAATATCATAGAAAAATAATTTCTTTCTGATGAAAACATAATTGTATACGTTCGAAAATCTATTTTAATTGGAAATATTTATAATCATTGTAATATTGTCTCATGAACATCACGGCATTATTAAAAACATCGTGATAATTAGGGGTGTGTTACTGCTCTTTTCTTACCCACGTGGCGCATGAGCGACAGTACTTAATCGACCGAGGCTCTGAAGAGGAAAAATTGGAAATCAACACTTTTGTCGAGTTTATGTTCTGAACATTTTTTCAACAGATGGAAACTATTTGTTATCATCTTAACAGCCTATTTCTATAACACCGAACTAATAGCTGCGATTATAATTCTCCAATCTATGACAAACAAATACAAAAAATAGAAATCAATAGAAATCACGACGTAATAAGTAGGATTGCTGAAAATTTTTAATTCGACGAAACATTATTTATTACAATCTGTTACTCACTTCTTCATCAAATCAGCCTTTTTTTCCTTTCAGTGATGCTTTCCCCTTACGTAACTCATCTTTAATTGAGTGACTGAAAGCGTGGACTACCTACATTATTTCCGCAAATATATAATATATACACAATATGTCACGCTTAGTAAGGAAGGTACCCAATAAGTACTATTGCCGAGAGCGCCATCTACAAAAGTTTTGACACATAGACGAAGGTCTCTAGAAACAGCGAACGTGAGGTGAGAAGTACATCTAAAAATACATACTAAATTTCCCTATTGCCGCGCCTTACGAAACATCCTGTTTAACTTAAAATATGGCCTCAGAACATTTAAATAAATAGAGTGGCGGGCTAAGATCACCTAAGATCGTTAACGCCATCTGTTATTGATAATCAGAACTACGTCGTCCCTGAGCAACTAGCTGTGCTGTCAACTCACAGTCTGCTCTTTAAACTGTGGTCAATCTATATAATGAGACAAAGATGCATATAACCACCTGTAACCTTGTCGGGACGTACCAAACAAGCGGTCTCATGAATGTAAATATAAAGTGTTAACATGATTAGTCTTATGGCTGTTTGCAATAATAATATTAGGGCGACGATGTTATGTTCATACATACGTCATTGAGTAAATTTTGACAGCAACTTTTGGTTTTAATAGTCAGAAATGTCACCTCCCAGTATCGAAACTGTGAAACGCAATTTCGAGGGGGTTAAGGCTGGCGGGCGGGGACCTCGCAGACTGAAACTCGTCATTTCGCCAAACGGATACACCAGTTAGCTAGAGTAGGAGTGGTTTAGTTAGACGGTAAGCGCAGAAGAGGGCTTCTAGTAAATTCGCACTTTTATGTAGATGTTTTGTAATATTTTCTTCCAGAAAATCAGTAACTCCATAAAATTTAATCAAAATTATTATTAATAGATTGTCCAGACATGATTTTTTTTATTAGTAGGATAGGATACAAGAAAAACAAAATTAAAAAATACGTGTATTATGATTTTTTATTACAAAAAAATAATAATAACATGTGTTGTCATTGACCGTCAAATAATACTTACCTACCATCTTTAAATTTTCGCCGTTTTATAATTAAGGACGTACTCTTTCTGACATTTCTATATTTTTCAATTATTGACTTTTGATAAATTTTTTGTTCTTCAATTCCTTGACAATATTATTTAACGACCTAATTTTTTTTCTCAATCTATTATTTTGCTTTTGAAGATTTTTAATTTTTTGACTATCGGTCAAGTTTCGCAATAAAGATTTTTTTAATTTTCGTTTTAGGACTACTTCACGAGGCGTGGCAATTGTGGATTGCAAATTACTAATATCAACGTCCATCAAATTTTCTTCCTTGTAATGAATGACATCAGTTTCTTGTTCAACTTCTGAGGAATTTTTTTCTTCAGCAACAATTGCTTGAACTTTAATACGTGGTATTGCTGTTTTCGTTAGCTTTCTTAATCCTGACGTTGTGATACAAAAATCGTCTGCTTTGAAGTGGGCTGAACAAATTCTTAAGTATTTATTAGGTATAAAATATGGTTCAGCACGTTGATGTCGTATAATACGACTCCATGCTTCATTTCGAACGGGGTCAGTTGGAAATCTGCAAATTATAATACATATTCACTATAACATTATGTAATTATTAGTTGAAATATTTATTTCTAACTATATTGACGAGACACCTTTACAAGGTTAAGCCGTACGCACTTTTATGATTATTTGCACATAATTTTTTACTTACTGGTGATAAGAAATATCATCTTTTTGTTTATTAACTTTTCTATCATAGTTTGTGCAACCTTTCACAACACAACTTGGCATTTTTACGAATCAACGAAAACGCGTATTTGACCTTTGCAGATATTCCAAGCGTGATATGCAAGCGCATACGCGTGCGTGTCTGAGCGTGACCACAAGCGTAACTGTTCTGGATTCTGTGAGCCTGTGGGCCTTGTGCGAGCGTGACTGACTGTGAATCAGTCAGTCACACTAAATATTATTACACTTTGTGTATTACACTTCCTCAGCTATAAAACAAAGAGACACGACGATCAGCCAAAAGTCTTTTCGAGTTTTTTATTAATTTGTTCGGTCACTACCGATACCTACCGTCGCGTCGTCGTAGGGCGCCCGAGCGCGAGTCGTAGTTGGTGGAAGTTCAGAACTTTAGGGATTATAAAGCAACTTTTGTATATGAAAGAGCCATAACCCCTAATGTTCCTAGCTAGTTTACCTGCTCAGCAGTAGTAAATTTTAAACAGAGATATTTTATTTAACACGCGAATTTCAATTTTCTTCATTTTCAAGAATACGCTCCGACACGTAGGAAACAAATGATTACGATTTTTAAGGAAAAAAAAACCAAAAATCCACAGATGTTGCAGTCCCCGCAACCATCGGTTTCATTGAAAATGAACTTACCCAAATCCGATTTTCACAGATTATTTTATTTTATTGTCGCGAAATCGTGGCATTGCCACGTAATAGTGGTTTTGCCACGAAAACGTGGCACTATTCTTTTCAACTGTTTAAACTCAGAAATAAATCAACGAAAAAAAAAACATTTTCGTTTGTTCAACATATTTGAAACATTTAGGTTTTAAACTGCAGCCTCTGATATCCTTAAACGTTTTGAACGATAATTAAGCATTCGAACGAATACAGGCCGAAAGGCGATGACCGTAATGTTAACAAGTTCCCGATCGTCCATAAAATCTAACATGTGATGTCAAATTTCTTGTTCGATTTCCAACCGAATTCCAAAATTTTGGTCTCAAACTGTAGCTACCAACGCCTTCTAACCTTTTCTATAACATTTCAAAGCGATCCGACGAATAACCTCAAAAATATACTCGTAGTAACTTATATCCGCCAACACCAGCGATCGACCAAAAAATCTCATCTTTCGGAAATAATTTCTCTTACAATTACCAACCGATTTCCAAAAACTTGGTCTCAAATCGTAGCAACGTTAATGGCCGAGACACTATTTTTTTTTTATTTTCGATATCGGTCCCCGATCTTGAAATATTTTGGATTTACTAAGTAAAAAAAAAATCCGAAAAAATCCTATTTTACGTTTTCCCAATTTTTTACAAAAAATACTAAACTAATTTCCAAAATATTGGTGTCGTAGGATGCGCAACTGAATTCTTGATCTTTTAAGACCTTAAAATCTTGGCTAGACCCCATACCCTCGGAGTTATAGCGAAAAATGCGTCTTCCGTGAAATGGATTTGATTGGCCTTTTTAATGACAAAACCTTTTTATACTGAATCTTAATACGTTCTTACTTGACTGGAGGCTAATGTTTTTCGAATGTAAGTGAATTTTATTGGCACGCTCTATTGCCTAATTAATTATCAATATATATCTCAATGTCAAAATAACAAATATCTCGGCTATGCCTTTATTAATTGTTTTGATCAAGGAGTAAGCTAAGTTGTGAGGAAAACAATAAATAAAACGTTACAGCAGAAAACACCGTTTATTTTATAATTATGAGAGAATTTTCAGATTGATAACCTACATACGGAATTTGAAAATCAATCTAACTTGAATGTGTACAGATGTAGCGTCCCGAATCTCACTGTAGTTCGTTCGTAATACAATATTTAGTATTAGGTATAATATCGATAGTAGTCAGATTTCCTTTACAAGAAGATTACAAGACAATTTATTATAAAGAGGAATACAATTTTAAATATAAATTCTGACATATCTATGTAGATACAAGAAACACTTCCATAGAACGGCACTAATCTATTTCAACGTCTTCGACTAAACTAAGTATAAAAAATAACGTGTCATAAAATAAAATACAAACTTAATGTTTATTATTTCAATATTTCACATCACTCAACGTCAAGCGACAGCAAATACGGTTAGGAAGGATCGAGCATATGCTTCATTTTGGCAGTCGCCTGACATTATGTACCGACAACACCATTGATAGACCTGCAACTTACTTTTATTATTAGAGTACCAGGAAGAGAGGAAATCGTATGCCTGCAATTTGCAAAATATTTTTTGGCAGGATAAAAACTAAACGGATAGAGAAACCACGATTTTAAATCAGTATAAAATAATATAAAATCTTGACACTAGCTTTATGAGAAATTCTTATATAAATGCATTAAAAATGTTGTCCACTTTATTTGCTTTAGATGTGCTCCAAAATCGACATACATTATCAAAAATTCGATTTACGTTAATCCTCATTTTAATTCAAACAGAAAACCATTGAACATAATATAGACCCAACCCAGTCACATAGCTCAGACATTTTTGTGTCGATAAAGTAGTAGGTATAATCAGGCCCGGCGAGAGCCAGATCGGGCCCCGGGTGTAAAACATTGCGGGGCCCACCCCTTTGAACTTACTTTGAAAAAAAAATCTATTAACCGGGCCCCCGTTTCTTAGTCCGGGCCCTGGTGGTACTACTACCCTTACATCCCCCCTATCGCCGGCCCTGGGTATGATACCTGCTGCTAAAATAAATATGTAGATATTAGGTACCTACATATGTACAAAAAATGTTAATTATCTGATCTATGAGCGATAAATGTTATAATATTCAGATCATCGAGAGTTGGGGTTACAGGTCTATGACGAACAATGCGCTAGTAGTAGTCTCTTGTAAAGATATTTCGTCTCGGTATTATTTGTTTAACTCGGGAATAAAAGCCAAGATACTGCATCTGCACATTGTTTGTTTGGTTGGTTGGTTAGAGCAAAACAATTATTTTACGAACACACAACGAAAGACATAAACCGTAACGTAATCAGTACTGAAGTATCATAAATGTATTATGTATTAATTTTAAATACTGGTTTTATTTTAAATCTGTAAATGACAATAAAATACGAAGATCATCTACGAGAATTCCCCTTAATCGTGTTCATTTTTTTTTAAATTTATTTTTTATTAAACATTAAGATAATTAGTTCTCACAATGAGATAAACCTTATGAGTACTGTAATAACTCGCGAGATATAATATATATATACTACAAGCGCGTAACGAATCATAAAACGAAAGACGCGACGATCGAATGTCATGAAAATTTCGTTGCTCTTTTCATTTTCCTAATATAAAATAAACGGATCTATTAGATTGTAAAACGATATCGATCACAGGCCGAAGCTTAAGAAATAACTCTCACGTTAAATACGAGACAAACAATTTACTTATTGCAGAAACAAACGGCCGAACATACCACGAAACTTCGTGAACGGAACGAGACGGTGACGTCACTTAAGCTAAAAGAACTGCGCTGTTATATTTTCAGTTTACTTTAACACTTACTAGCTATCGTCTGTTATGTAATAAAATGCTAGATGAATTGACACATAAGTATACAAACTATACTAGTCGTGTACTTATACAAAATTAGCAATTCAATCAACAATATGCATCCTATTGATTTATATGAAAATATCTATTTGTTCATGATAGAGATTGAAGGTCGACCGGATGCAGCGGCGCCGTGCTATGGGCCGCGGCCCCGGCCGGTCGCGCTGCTGCGGTGTCAGAGATGCAACCAACTCGAGGAACGTCGTGGTAGACATGACCAGAAGCCGACAAGAAGTCGGCGCCGCCCTGGCCGGCCACCCGCCTCTATTCTACCTACTTTAGACAATTGGTGTCAGGTACGCGGCCCGCGGAGGCCAGTTCGATACTTATAAACGCTACGGCGGGGGACGACAGGGGCGCGGGGGCGGCGGCCGACCTAACCAGAGAAAAGGAATTACCTAATTTCTCTACCGTTTACGAAGGCAACTAGATGAAATCCTACCCTTATGGATAAAAATCTAATTACGCTATTATGTTAAAATTAACATTGCTTGAATGCTTACACACGATCGCATGCTACGATTATGAATATGTATAATACATTATGTACGGCGAGCGCGCGTTCGGCGAGTTCGCAATTGCAATTTCATGTGAGTGGAGTTAGGTACGCGGGACCGCGGCGGCCGCCTCTGCCCTCCGCACCGCCGCCGCCGCGGACTAAGGGATGTGATGCAAATTTATTAAAAATTTATCCTAGCTAAAAGGGCTACTAATCTTTTCACTGTACAATGAAGTGTGTCTTAGAGCTTACTAAACAAACACGAATCCGAATCTCTCGACTAGTCACGTCCGCACGGAGGCGCGCGGCGGGTGCGCCCGTCCCGCCTATTTTACTACATTACACTTACTCATTAAAAGTTACACTCACGATAACAATTCATCGATAATTAATTATATTGTAATATCATTAAATTTAACTAAACAACTGCATCTACTATCACACATTGGAAAGTTTAAAAACGAGTACGCGATCGTTACCGAACGACATTATTGCTACGGCGAGTGGCCGCGCGCGATATGCTCCGCTCCGCCTACTCCCACCTACAACCTAGGAGCCCCAATCTTGTAATCGACATAGTGTTATCGTGGAGATAATAGATGTCAAAACGACAGATGCAGTGGCGGCTTTACAGGTGAAGCAAGCAACTGTTTTACCCCCAACAATCTGATTAAAAATATTTTTCCATAATTTTATTCAAGAGCTTATGTTTAATTACATATTATTTAACCTAAATAAACTCTACTAAAACCTTTGCAATAGTATCTCTTGATGGTAATGTTTAGTGAACGCGTGGTCTCCGATCCGCGGCGCAATGAAATCAGTTGAGACTAGTGATGACTTAAATGCACTAGCGTTGAATACATTGCGTAGTTTCAACGGAGAGAGCCAGATAATTATTAACTCATACAGCAACGGACTACGCTCTCATTTGTTGATGCTGAGGCAAATAACTCTGGCCTCGCTGTGGCTCGCTGCCCGCGTAACCTAGTAAACGGAACGGTTTGCGTCGCCCCACTCACTCGCACATAATTCTGGTCGTATATTTCCGAAATACATTTGATTCGTTTTGTTAGGTTATATTTTTGTAACGCCCAAGTTTAACGGTCGATTTCATACTTAAAATGTAAAAACTTAAAATATGTGCATACAGTGTACATTATCTTAATTTTATTCCACCGTAAATCATCGCAAAAAAATTACCATCACCATTCAATGTTGCCTCACTACAAAATATCTCCCAAAGCCGCCACTGGACAGATGACAACCGCTGGGCACCTGAGTTGTACAATCAAATGACATGTGATCTCCTCGCAGTCTGCCATCGATACCAAATTACCCGATATGTGGTTAGGCCGCTGGAGCTAGCTAGACAGGAATTACAATTGAAGTGATTGAGTACACATTGTTACAAATTTGTTATAAATTAATTTATTAATTTGCAGCGACATCTAACGATACATACACGAAATGTTCGTTAAATGCACTACCCAATAAACTCAACATAGTGAAAAGTAAACTATCGGCAAATACCCAGGTCCAGGTGACGCGCATGCCACATATTGTGTTCCGATATCGACGTGATCTGCATTCACGTGGCATAGTCCTCACGCATTCCGAAGTAGCCCGCCTACCCGTGTCACCTTTGACTTTTCAATCTTACGCTCAGGCCGAGTACAGGCGTCAGCAAATATGACATACACAATATCGTGATTATTACTATATTCTTATTTTTCGATTCGGCCTCCGTGCCCGTGAGGTTGGCGTCGAGTGGGATAGAGTGCCTCTGTGTGCAGACAGAACTAGGGCGACTTACGAGTGTTGACGAAAAGGGTTTGATTTTTTTTTGTTTGGAGGCTAGCATATCCCTGTCCATCATCTCATAGAATGTAGCATCGCAATACAAACGCTATATATATCGATAAGGGACTATAGACGAACAAAAAAAATAGTATGTGATATAATATTATAATGCATTACGTTACCAAGTTAAAGAGGTAAGACATGGTAAACATCATCACGTCCATCTTTACCTTTAATGATAACATTACGTTAAATAATTTATTTTTTCGTCTGTATGTCCACCTATATACCTAGTATAGATACATTACGTAAAGTTAATGTTGTAACTCTATATTCAATAGAACAAAGGACAGAGTTATACAAGAAGGTTCTCAAAACAATTTCGTCAATAACCGAATTAGAAACGATGAATTAGTATTCAGTTTCGCCGCGTGTATATATATCTACGAACGTCTTTACAATCGGCCACCCTCCACATTCGTAGGAACAACTTGGAGTGCTTATGTACGCTTGCTTCCGATTAGAAATCGCAATGGCGCCGGCCCATTGTAGATACTTCATGTTTGATTTTATAGAAAAATAATAATTCATTAACAGTTCATTTTAAAAACTAATCGCGAAGTTACGTGATATAATAGGTTCAATGGTAAGTTCAGTTATTGCTCAACTTCGGACTCCGGTCGGTTTCGCAAACCGTTCCGAACGTTCCGGACTCGCTATGGTTATTGTCATACGCACTATCACAAGCGACTTTGTAGATATTTTGTCGTATTGCTTTCACTTCTAAAAAGATCGCTCGCGCCCCGCTCACCAATGGACCGGCGCCTTCAATTTTTCGTTACAATTCTCAAAAAAAAAATCTCTTATATCACAGATTTGATAGGGGTCTAACATTCCATCCCACATAAGCTTTCCATTTATTCCTACGATCTGAGATGTTAACATTATTTATTTTGTATATACTAAATCTTACTTATACATTGTGAACAGCACTCTACAACTTCTGTGTTACATTCAAAAATAACCTCAGCACGACTTAAGTTTACATCGGAATCACGCTAATAGAATTATATATATATATAAAATTTTGAGTTAGTAGCCCACAAACACGACTAGAAAATTTAACAATCATGAGCCCATTGTACGATACCGGTTCAATGATAAATTATACCATTATCAGATCAACAATGAATTTTAGTAGTAGTTAATAAATCGAATTCAACATTCCAAAATATTTCCTTTTAAAGGATCTAACAATGCTATGAGCTTATCTAAAAATTTCAATGGGCAAAAATAATGGATGACATACCTTCAAACAATCACCATCAGTTATAATATTGTCTACATTGAATTGATGAATTTACACATCAACAAAAGATGCATTAATCTTACACAGCTTTAAGCTTTGAAACTAAACTGATATATTGTTAATAAGATAGTAAAAATAATATTATTTGAGCTGAAACCAGAGATTCTTGATTTGAAATTTCAAACCCTGGATTCTAGAGAAAATAACACTTCACATTATTGTGAATGAAATGATCGATTATAGAAATAGATAAAATATTATAAACACGAGAGCGACGGCATTTTTCACCGTTTGTTACACATACTGATTGATAGCGGGCTAACATACAAAGAGCGATCGAACAATAATCCGTGCCACGCCGTTGAGTTGATGCCGGGCGTGTCCAAAGGGGCGTGGCGCAAGCGCAGGGCATTCGCGACGTCTGCTTTTCGCTCGATGATTCTGAAATGTTCATTCCAGAAAGCATTACAACATAGAACTAATATCATACTGTTGCACATTTAACTATATAAAATACTAGCTAATTTTTTTTTTTAAAGGCGTTCTCACACATGCGGCAAACATGTCAAACATTGACCATTCACGCATGTGTGGGGAGACCATTCGTATCGTTAATGGCTTGTGCGGCAAACATTTGCTATTCGTGATAGCATGTCGGTTTTCTTGCGCACTTCAAAGTGGCCGTACGGAAAAGGAACATTTGCCAAGTAGTGTAGGAGGTACACACAGACAATTCAACCTACAATATCGAGAAACATTTGTCAATTATTAAGGCGGGGTTACAAGGAAAACATTTGCTGATTTTAAGGCCAAATGTTTGTCCACATGTGTGGGGGTAATACGTATAAGATAATATCACGTTTTGATTTCCTAAGCGACAAGGAGAATGTAATACTGAACTGTGACGTCCCTGCGTAGCGTAGTAGATATGCCATTACTCATTTGAAATACATATCACGTAAAATGATTTTGTTTTGCAAGAAAAATACAGAAAATAAGTTTCAATTGCTTATAAGTTCTCGATTTTGATTTCGTTACCTATCGTATTTACCTACCTACCTAGATCGTTTCAAGAATTAAAAGATTTCCAACATCAGTCAAATGTTTATAATTAATATCATAATTACCTATTATAATTTTTGACTGTTTAGTTTATAAGTACATATTTATAGACACTTTTTTAGCACAGAATTCTAAAGAAAAAGGTAATCTAGAAATTCCAACTAGGCATTTCGAGTAACGATTCTGTCCATACTAAATTCATCATCTATTGCGACCAACTCAAGAAGCTTTTTAAAATATGCCTACTCGTAAGTCCGTCCATCAAGTTTACAAACTTCGTAGGATTTTGAAAAAAATTAGGAAATTGTAGGAAGTGGCATTAAATGACAGAATATGTAGCGAAACAATGATAGGAAATGGGATGACGTCGTAGATAATGGTACAAAGGGTAGGAAATGTGGTATAAAATGGTAGGAAATGTTATAAAATAGAGAATGGTAGGTATGAAATGGGATAATAAAATTCCAATGGTACGTACTCGTTTTCTAGATTTTGAAGGAAGCAGATTACGTAAATAACATAAATTTTCGAAAATGACACATTCAAAGTGCCAAGCTCTCGCAAAATTAAATTACGCTTCCTGAAAAAAGCCTTCATCCATCACCTAAAAAATCCTGCACCGTGGCTACTATTGGAATACCACCTTTTAATTATCGCCCTTTAGTCCTATCTCCGTTTACTTTATTCTCGGGAATAGATAAAAATATACAAGGGCAAGATCCGGTAAATGTGGAGGATGTTCAATTATTTCAAAACCAACTTTTTAATGCCAGACATCAGCGTGTCGTCGTCTTGGTAAAACTAGTTTGCCTCTACGCCTCAACGTATTTTTATCCACGACGACGGGTCAGACTCGGTATACCTACGCGTTTTACATATTTCGTTACTCAATATTTTTTTTAGTTCGGCATAAAAAGTATCCATTACTACCATGCTCCATGATCGAGGTGTTCAACCATTACTAACCCTCAACTGTCCTAGAACAGAGAGAGCCTTATGATCCTACCATCGGAAGAACTTGTCTTGAACTTCTTAGAGGTTTCAGACGAGGGTCGTTCCCATGTCATGGATTGTTATTTTGTCACGTAATGCTGAAGCTATGTTTCGTCCATAATTAGCAATGGAGTCAAAAAACTATTAAATGTTTTTGTTACAATTCCGAAGAACTTTGCGAAATTCTCATTCTAGTTTGTTCCTGCGCGTCCGCATTTTACGTACTCATCGCGCATACATTTTTATTTTCATCCCCAAGCGGTCACAAAAATGCTATGTGCGCTACCCTATCGGATCTTTTTTTTAAGCAATAAACCGAACCGTAAGACGATGATTTGGTAAAATATTTTTTTTTAAACTGTTTCAACCATTTTTTCGGACGACCAACGGATGGAGGAGCGCCGAGCGGTGAGAATAAAATAAGACGTGATTTTCAGTCCTTCTTACACTTTGGTGACATGCGTAGTTGTTTTCGCGACAGATTAAGGCGGGTATGCCATCTCTAGTGCCCAGTTATTTAGATTTCTGTGACAAATAGATAGATAAGAATTCATCTATAATTTTCTACTTTGAATTGTGAAAAACGTACACCTCAACAAAAAAAAATCCATATAAATACATATTTCTGTATTGTTCAGCCGCGTTCCTATCAATTTACATTTTTATTATATAATTTTAATACTTAATGAATAACGTCAAGTTTTTATCTTATGAAATACGAAAAATCAATTTAATGATAATAATACAATGCTCAAAAATAAATTAATTTTTCGTATTATAAAAATGTTATAGTAAATCTTTACATCTATACCTATTGTAAGCCATCAAGTTCATGCATCAATCATTCTAATAAGCTAAAACAACCCTCACTGTATGAAATGTAAAAGTATATGCTCGCAGATTTGAGATATCTATGAAATATGTAATATCTACAATGTCTCATTTTACCCGTGTTTAATACACGAGTACCAAAACTGTCATAACAAGAAATGTACCTATGGTTAAAGTATAATATGATCGAATAACTTATACAAAATCCATTCGAACAACGCAAAATCATCCTGATACGTGTGTGAAAGCAGTATTATGTGAATGGTGTAATTCTCAATCAGCATCACAGTAAATATATAAAATTTACAATAACCCCCGACCACAGTAAACTAATAACATCAATTTCAGATGGTGGATATTATAACATACGAATTTAAATGTATTTGTGTTCAAAATTAATCGAGAGGTTTACGGATAATTCAGTCGAACATATTGCGAATTTAACACGGGATGACCGAGACCTACTGCAACCCTTGATTCCCTGTAAGGGTAGAGTGGGGGGAATACCAATCGCTCAAACCGAAATATCTGTAAAACCATTGAATGTTAAACTGCAATTAGCTACTATACCCAAATTTAATAAAAATTATAATTTAAATATTATATATAGCCATAAACTACAGGTTATCATTTGATCGGTATTGCCCTGTACGTATTATTTCGATCAGCACGGTCCAAGCAATTTCGGTGTTCAAAAATAAATTTTGTTTGTTTATAAATTTTTAGGCATATTTATAATAACTTTTAGGGCGCAACCCCATTTGTTTATCCAAAATGGGACGTAATTTTCAGAATAGCTCTACAAAAACTGACTTGTGAGCCATTCGCTGCCCATTTACATATATTCAGTCCATCTGTATAACGGTTCGTTGTGATGTCTTTTACCAGAACAAATTACTTAACACACTCTTTCACATGGTTATCATCGGTTGATATTAAGCAGAATGCAGTCATTCTAAAACATTTTTTCTTCTTTTAGGTCTGAATTTGTAGACGGTGAATCAATTCAATTAAAACAATAATGTGTGTTCATAAATAAAAATACACATAAATAAAAAAAAAATTTAAAATAAATAGATTTTTGTTTTAACTTTAAAAAACTTAGGTAATAGGTACATATTATTAGAAGGAACCTGTGAAAAAAATAATGTTCATTCTACACACATCTCGTAACTTTGATTTTGTTAGGTTTATTACCTATCGAAAACAAGTTCGATAGGAATTATCTACGTACTAATCGAAATTATCCCACTCTACCCTTAAGCATCAAGAACGTTTCGTTTTCGGGAAAACACACTGTCGCTCTTTTTTTGGTCGAGGATTAAATATGAAAAGTATTTTATTCAAACAATAAATATAAATCTATATGCGTATATATATCATATTATTCTGAATTCTAACTACTTAACGCGATGAAAAATACAAAGCGCGAGTAGGAACATGATACATAGTAGGTATTCGTATAGGTAGATACGTGTTTACGCCAAACCTGCCCTGTGTGTTTATGAGAATTTGCTATAGACGTAGCCAGCGACTATCAGCGCGAGCACGAGCAGGCACACCATAATCATTATCTTCTTCTGCACAATGGACAAACACGACACATATTAGTAACTAACAGCGAAATGCGAGCTTTGGGGACGGCGGCGTGTTCCAATGCGATAATAATTAAAAAATACCTAGTAGGTGGTGTACGTTCAAACGAACCGTTTTATTAGACCGTTTTTTCGTCGTTAACAGATAAACAGTTTTTTACTAAAAACTAGTCGAATTATGAACACTTTAACCGAGACGCGGTAGGTATATATAAAAATAGCCTCGTGAGCAGGAGCACACCTCAACCAAAGACCGAGGTGAAATAAACAATTCGAGTTGCTTCGAAATCGGGCAACGACACGGCACGCAGCACAGTGGTATTTTCGAGTGACGCAAACTCAAACATATTTATATCCGCGATGTAAACAGTGGTCATAATAAAATACTGTAGCCGAAAGCAACTACTGAAACTTACCGTACTTTGTCGAGGGTCGCGTAGTTCTTTCTGTTGATTCGATCAGCAGAACGTTAATGCTTTTTTTAATGGTTTTTATCTGCTGATTCACGCAAATCGTAATTTAGCAGGCTAAAATATAAATTCTGTATTCACAAGACCACTGCTGGTATTTTCAACGATGAAAAGGCACTCGCGCTTATACGATTATTCCCTTTACATCCGAAAATAGACTCTATAACACTGATAAACCAGTCGATTTGTAAACCGTTATTTAAACTAGTTTACCGTTGAAAAAAAAAACGGTCTAATTGCGTAGATCGACGACCCACCTCTTTACTTCGACATTTCGGAACGCACCGTTCGCCCATCTGCTCGCTTTTTTTACACACACGACATTTTACCTTTGAGCATAACATAGCAGTAGTCGGAATGGCGTTTGCTTTGTTGGCTCGGGACGTTCAGTAGAAGTAGCTGGACACGTAGGCGACGATAGCGAGGCCCAGCACGAGTAGACACACTAGGATCATGATCTTCTTCTGTCGGCGTAGACCATGCAACAGTACGCTTTACACTGGCACATTGCCCCATCTGACCCAAGACCCTTCTCACAAAACTATATGATAATTTTCACATGACTATACACACTATATTATATATTATCTGGTTGTGCGTTATTTGCCTTTTACTAAAAAAAAAAAAATAATAGGATGAAAAAAAAAACTAAATCAAAATAAATAAATGTAATAATTATAATATAAACATATTTACATTGTGAGTTATACTTTAAGTTTTATATAACGCTACAATAATAAATTTGCTATTAATCTTTTATCAAACAGATTTGTTAAATAACAAAATTTAATATATTTCAAAACATTGTTATTAATTAAATAAATTAATGAAAATTCTCACAGTCTTTTATCCAAGTTATATTAATTATTTATAAACATGGATTTCAATAAAGTTATGTATGTGGTTTTATCCTAATTTCTTTAAGAAATTACTTTCGATATATTATTTAGAATATGCCCATAGAATAATATCTCTTGAATTTAGTTATTTGTGAACAAAAGGAATAATGACAAAATAAATAGGAACATAACAAAAGAAAATTCACATTTTTATAAATATTAAGGTAAAATGTAAACGATCCAAAGTTTGCACAGCATCAACCATCTTAACGTAATCTACTAACTCTATACTGACAGGTCTGTGACGATATTATTTGTTCACGACATCACTTCACTGATGCATTTTGTTATGTATTAAAATACCCAAAAACTGTGTAAACTTTGGCAAAATCGATACTATAATGTAAAAGAAATCGCATTGTACATCATCGTTACGTACTTACATAAAAATCGATATTTTCAAGGCAATTGTGACAAAAAAAAACATTTAACAAATGCTGCTAATAAATGCACAGATTTCTCTTAAGCTGTGTTAAAAGTATTCAATATTATTTGGCCTACACATTAGAGATGACTGTAACAATTGAAACATATATGTACTTAGATGTACTAAAAGCAAAGCAATCATGATTAGATAATAAAATCTTTTCAAATCTTTAACAACAACATTATGATTAACTACCTATGCAGCAAATAAAGTAAGTGTGAGGAATATGGTGGCTTTCTATGCATTATGATGTCGCAAACTAAAATAATAAGTATTATTACAAGATTGGAAAGCACAAATCAAACATACTTTTTGATCAAATTAATCAATTAAGGTAGTTATAAATTACTTAAGTTTATATTTCTCCGATAATTAATAAAACTTTGAAGATTTCAAGTGAAACTTAAGCCAGAATCTAATATTATTTTATTTTATATTGGAAACAATGAAATTAAAAAAACAACACTTAATTTTTTTATGTTAACAATTTACTAATTATATATAATATAATACTGATATTTGAAATTAAAAAAACTATTGCCTAACAAAAGGATTCGGGCATTTATATTCCATATTTTTGATAGCTATCAATCATATTTTTTTTTAATACAGATCCTTAAAATAACCAAAAATATGTAATTAATGTGTAATAAAATCAATCAATCTGAATCGAAATATGGTTTGTATTGCTCTTGTTCACTTTTATATTGTGCATACATATTACGCTTATGCACACAAATGTCCGTATGTTTTGTTTTTTTTTTAATATACTAACTCAGTACAAAATATTTATACCTAGTCAGGTCATAATTTCTGTCATACGGTTTTTATTAATAATTTCGAATACTGGCCAAAAATCTATTATTTGTGTGAATTTGTACTTCTTGGGGTTTTTAAAAGAAAAACTTTCAATTGTATTCTACTTTAAAAAATGGAGTTAACGCAAAAGGACGATAGTGTCGCGGTGAAGGCATTGCACTGCGGTTACGCCAAAATTTGATTTGATTCAAAATAGAAATAGAATTTAACTCTGAGGTTTGTTTATTGTACCATCAAATGTTTCAAGGAAGTTTGAGCTTCAAGGACCGAAATGGGAGTGGAGGCCCCAGCGGTCATCAAAGCAGTGAAGACACGAAGCCTGCGGAATTCCGTGCTATAAAAATTGTTAATTCTTCATATGGAGCTAAGCACAACTATTATTAAAAGAGTGTTAAATGAAGATTTGGGACTACAAGCAAATATATAAAAAAAAAATAGGACTATTTCTCAATGCATGTCTGAATTATTTAAGGCTTGAGATATCACAGTCCTTGTTAAAATAGTACCGCGGTGGGAATAATGGCGAGAGATTATTTTTTAGAGGAAAAAAAAATTTACGTAGAGGATAGCTACAGAGTGGACATCATCCTTCGTCATTCATGGCTTCGCTTGGAGTCCCGTATTCAGGTATGACAGACGTGTTTTTCTGTAAGAAAGGTGTAAAATCTAGTCCTGATGTATACCAGAATACTATCCTTACACACATTGTAGGACCACTTTCTCAATGTTCGAAAACAGGCACTAGGTATTCCAAGATTCAAATCCAGCTCATACGATAAAAAGCACACAAAACTGATCAGCCGCCTATCAAATTGACTTCATCAGGCATGAAGAATGCTACTTCTCTACTCCATCTTGAATCTGTTGGATTAGAAAATATGACAGTATGTAGAAGAAAAGGCTTGCGCTAAGCCCTACGAGAATTCGGAGTTTCTCAAAGCATCCTTGATTAAAGCAGCACCTGATATAGATATAAAAATTATGTTCTCAATTAAATAAATTTTCTTTTTAAATGTGCTTAATAAACATCTAAACTTGTACAATTAATTTCCCGAAATAGTTGTGACAGAACTTATGGCCCAATTAGGTACATATGATATTAAATTCCTTAACTCTTTGAATAAGGAATGTAAGTTTTTTAAGGTTTCGTATGTAAGAAAGTAAACAGCCGAACCTTTAGAGTGAGACTTCTGCATCCGTCTGTCCCTTTTCATCGATATGAATAAATTAAGAAAATTGTAAAAAAAAAATTGTGTTTAAATATTTTTTCCCAGACATTTCAAGTATCTGCAATCAGCAAAGGATATTTTTTCAATCATTTTATAAATCAAAAGAGAAACTCGCTAATAAAGTTCACGGGAAAAGATGTCGAATTTAACCCAAGTTATTTTCGAAACAGTGAATCAAAAATACAGGACATGCGATATATTAAGCTATACCTAGTCAACTTTCTAGTGTATTTAGGAAAGATGGACATGATACCAAATACATATAGTTATAATGTTGGACAAATTTAAAGCATTGAGACTTAACCATGTACTCAAGTCCACACAGCAGTGGTGCGGACTAAGATATGGTAATGTACTGATACACCATACGAAATTGTTTTGTCAATATCCCCGCATATATTTGTTAGGTTTAAAAATGGTACAAATTCTAAATCTTCAATTTAACGAAATTTAATATGTAGATACCAAATAAGTATATGCATAAATAAATATGGACAAGAGGAAAACATTTCAGCAGTCTAAACAACTGTTCTCTATTTGATAAATGTTTTCGATAGGCACTGTCTGCAGATCCATCTGGGGAAAGACAACGTCGTTTGTAGCATAACATGAACAAAAAAAGAGCTGAAATTCACACACGCACGGCTACAGATTTTTTGAATGGTTCCCCGATCCCCACACAGGCCGCGCAGTGAACTTTAGAAAGCTATGGTTATTATGGTTGAGCTATATAGACAGTATTGTAGTACGAAGCCTCGGCACGTTAATCCCATTCGTATTTGGTCGGAGTTGTTTTTATTCCATAGCTCAACAAATGAGTGACGGATATATTCCATAGCTAAACAAATGAGTGACGGATATATTCCATAGCTCGACAAATGAGTGACGTATAACAAGAAATGTCTTTTAAGACAACATTACCATAAGTATCAAATTTATTGATGATATTTTTACAACAGACACCTACCTAACAACTATAACAAAATTATGTGTATTTACATTTAATATTATTAAAGAGAATATTGATATTTAGTATCGCGATGTGATAGCAAATAGTTACATAAAATCTAAAGCACAATCTATTTATTGCACTTCACACAATATATTGTCTTCGAGATATTTATTAAACAATAATATATTTCTAATATAATAATATATATATTTGCGATCTCAGACTTGTCTCGTTTACAGACCCGATATAATCTTGTGAATGTCCGTAAGCTTGCGTCGCCGGCTGGCAGCTAGATGTCATTCTGGATCCCGGTGCAGTTTAATTCAGCACAATAGCGAGTACAATTATTAACACAACCAGCGTAACAGACAGGCATATAATGATGAAGATTTTTTTCTGCAATGAAAAAGGAAAAACGAAAACAAAATAAAACAAACTGTACTCTGTGAACGATGTGACTCTACTAGTATGTAAAATGCAAATTATAATATCATTAAAGTATATTGCATTGTTATCTGTTATAAATTACTGTTATTACTGTGCTATAAGAAATACATGCCGATACTAAAATTTATAATATGGAGCTTTAAATATTACCAATAAAAATATATCATGCCATTTTTTAATTCAAATTTTTGTATACTAAAAACTACTTAATATATAAATTTCTTAATAATATACATTTGATAATTTTATATCTAACTTAATAACGATACAACATGAAAGTGCAAAAGCGATACATAGAAATGCATAAGCTCATACCAATTCAACAACCAACATCCAACCAACACCAACGACCAAGTAATCAGATAAGAACACAAAAAAATCATGCACTAATAGTGGGACATTTGCATTAATAACGATTTGTGGAGTAAATGTATACACATCATAGAACAATTCGAAATCTTTTTTAACGCACCCTGTCAAAATCAGTCCAGTGATTTATGTAAAGAAATTATGGCATCACAATTTAATGTAAACTATTCAACTATCCAAACTATTCAAAGGGAAGGCAGTTTTTGTGTATGTTCCGTTTACTATACTATGAATTGTAAAAAAGGTTTAAACAAAAATAGCTAGTGTTAATAGACTAGCATATCTATTTCTTTATCACACAGTTTATGATTATGTTTTTCTACAGAAATTATTTATATTAAAAAGTACTATTTGTTCATATAGGTCATACTGACTAGGTTGAGTTTAAAGATGACTTTTGGATTAAACATAGACTTACACCATATTATCCATTGAATACTCCTTTCTAGGGTCTCCTATATCACAAATATATTTGCATTCATATAGGACAGTGAACCTCACAATGGTATCTATTAAAATTTCCAATTTAAATCAAAGCTTTTTGAAATAATAAAGAATTTCGATACAAATAAATACACCAGCATGACCTTTCAACTACACTCTGCTGTCAATAATAACATCAATATTACATCAAAACACAATTGTCCAAACCAGTTTTCATTGACCGTTGATTCAAAACCGATTCCAGTCCGCCAACTGCTTTGGATACAAATTTGATGTTGTACTTAATACAATCAATTTTGAATGCGCAATGATCCTCCATTGGCATAAAATATCCTGACGCGGTGAATCATAACATATACAGACACACACAACTGACATAAGTACAGCTTAATGATGCTAATGATTTCAGTCACCAACGAAATCAGCTCGCTTTTGAGGTCTAGTTGATCAACTTCAATCGAGCTTAACTACCCTTTCACTTCAATATAATAAAAAATAATGCATCTTACTTCAAAATAATATAACGAGCTGCCAGTCAAGGTGTACCTCATTTAAGGCAGGGCGTTGTGTGCAATCTGTGTCAATGGCATTTGCTCAGCACCATCATCATCAGCCCCTTTTTACCCCACTGCAGGGGCTTAGGCCTCCCCCAAGGTGAGGAGTGGGGCTTGGAGCTTAAGTCTACCACGCTGCTTCACTGCGGGTTGGGAACTGTAACCACCGCCATCTATTGACAGCGTCCGGGACCGACTGCTTAACGTGCCCTCCGAAGCACGGTGTCAGTGATATTGTGTACTCAAGTCAGAAAAACTCTCGGTACTTAACGTGCCCTCCGAAGCACGGTGTCAGTAATATTGTGTACTTAAGTCAGAAAAACTCTCGGTACACGCCCGGATTCGAACCATGGCCCTATGGGGCCTTATAAATTTGAGACAGGTTCGTTGCGCTCTGGGCTATCACGACACCAGTTCAGCACCAGTGCAGTGATATAATTGAATTGAATCGCTATGTGCGCAATTTCTGCTTTCGACTCAGATGTGACTCATGATTCGGAACGCCACTTCGTGAACGGTTCACCTAAGTCTTACTCTGTTGCATATATATAGGTCAATTTTTCATATGTGACTCAAAAGAAGACATTTTCTTGGATTAAACTAATTTATATCGATGGCACGAAACTATCAAAAAACAATTATATTTTTAAATTTAGGCCAAAAGAAACAGACAAATTCATCACCAATCAATTAATCAAGCAGTCAAGGTATAAAATCTCCGAAGCACATTATTTTACATAAATCCCTTTTCAAAAGTAGGAATATTTGTGGTCCAGCTCATAGCCAAAGCAATAACGTCTACATAACTTTTTAGGCAGGGCACCTTCTGTGGGTGGCAGGTCATTTTATCACTTGTTCATGACTTTTACTCGGGTTGAAAGAGAAAAGAAGCCGATATTACTTCTTTAGCGTTTCTCAGAGCGAACCACACCACAGTTTCTAGATGCACTTGGTAGGTACATGCTTTACTTATTTCTTTCGCTACATCGCATTCATCAATCGTTTCATGCAAGTTCGTCAATTTGGAAAGGAATAGAATTTGATTTTTATTTAAAATGTCGCCATTTTGATCAACATTCGTTTATCTAGGACGGCCCGTACCGATGTCTTCCATCACACACATGTGTTTCTTTTGTCTTTCTATTTTGATTCGTCTTTTCTATATAGCAAAACTACTTCTTACAAACCACTTCGTCCAATCACGTCACAATTCTTCTTCTTCAATTCAAATATTCCACATACATGCACCCCGACACATTTAGCGGAACAAAAAAAAACAATACCCAATACATTTTTTTTTCAAGAGATTGGCCCCGCCTGGTCATTTTAACTTTTTTTAGCGCGAATTCGAAAATATTAGGTAGAATATTTGCCAATAGTATTTTTTTTTAATCAATTGCTGTAATTTCCCACATACATTACAAGTTTATCGAATTTTGAGGTTGATTTTGCGTTCTTGCTTTCGTAAATTTATTTAAAAAAGGTTTGTTTTAGTTTATTTCATTAATTAGTTAATTATTGACTAACTGTCACAGCTCTTAAATTTTCAACCATTCCTGCATTACCAAGAAATCGAAAAAAAAAAAAAATATCACGTTTTAATTTAGATTTTCTGAATATAGGTTATATAAGGCTTTAAAAATTCAATGCTCAACAATATTAATTTAATTGCTACTTTATGTCTAATTATTAATTGTTTAAATGTACCATTAATATTAGTATTTATTATTCTCACTTTGATTTTTATTCCGCTAAATGTGCCAATGTGCCTCTTGCGCGTCAAAATTACGGTGATCTACAGATATTTCCATTATGTTAAATGATGACGTGTAATAATAAATGTATTTTAGACCATAGCATTATTACATTAATTTAATATAACAAATATGTATTCACATTTTTTATTTAAGATATTATATTTTTTAATATAATGTGCTAGAAATAAACACTTAATACATTTCACAAATCAGATACTTAATTATAATGATGCAATATGATTCTGGTGACCAGATATTATTATGAAATTCATTTTTGATTATAGGATTTGTCTTGTTTACAAACCCAACATATTTTCAGTATGTCCATCTGCATGTTTGTAGGTCAGCCACTAGATGCATGGGACCCCTTGGCATTTTAATACGGCGTGTTCAGTGTGATAGCAAGGATGATTGCTATTATTAGTACTATCACCGTAACAATGAGGCATATAATGATGAAAATTTTCTTCTGAAATAGAGAGAACAGACGAAAAAGAAATAAGACAAGAAAACCGTCAATGATGTGATCCTTACCAAACTTGAAATAAAAAAAAATTAAATTAATTTAACTGTATTGATTATATTTGTAGTTACATAAATGTTTTTTTTTTGTTCTAAGAGGAAAACACGCTGAAAGCATATTAATTCAAAACCATTACAAGAAAGATTTCAAATGACATTTATCATATCTCTGATAAATTTATGTATCTCATACATTCTATTATTTTAATATTTTAACCGTATTAAAAACTACTCATACCAACCTAAGGAATATCTATTAATAGAGTATGCTAACGTCGTTCGCCATGAGATTTGCGAGGTTCACTTTGAGCTGAGAGCTGAGAAGAACCATCGCCTCGCTCACTGCAAACTAGCAAAGCATGCAGCAACCAAAATTCTTTGTAACTGACCATAATATTTCGCTCAAGGCCAGGTCCCTCAGCCTATTCGCTGTCGCTCACACTCTGAACGAGCCTCGAATCGCGATATTGAAAAAAGAATAGTTTTTATTTTATTAAAAAACTATCCATTATTTTTAGTCATATATGACAACCTAAATATTTTAAGTTATTTAACAATCCATCTAGAGACATTTTTGTTACATATTACGGTTGGTATGAAACTGATTTTAAATCCACAGTCACCCATGTGCAGCGCCCGTGTGTTTAAAAATTAATTCGATGTGATTACAGAATAATATACATATTTGTCACAATTTTTGTATCGAACGTCCTTTTTTTAATTTAATTTTAGACTGATTTAAAAAAACTTATTATAAACATGCATTACAATGGGACCAGGCCATATCACAATTCGCTGGTTACTACTTATTCCATATGTACTCATGAGATAAATCTCTAATATTAAGAAATATATTTCTTAATTTGATGTCTAATCAATTTCATTATAATTAAGAATAGTCTATTAAGATTTTTTCCGTCCCACAACATAAAACAAATAATAACATGGATGCAAAGCCCAAGGACATGCAAAAACCAACCAATCTACAAACTAGACAACAACATGGGCAAATCATATAATAATGGGATACTTGCTGTATTAAATAAAAATAGCATAGGGAGTAATAAATTTTTGTGAAATGGTGAGTGCAGTTTCAATTTACAATATATAAAATATTATTTAATTTAAATACCGAAACTAAGTATAACAAAAATAATCTTTTTCATTAATAACTTGCCTTTTAAAAGTTGTATGATCTATTTAATGAAATTATATAATTTTATTACAACACTTAATGAATAAATGTTAATAAAAATTGCGCCTTAATAATTACCCGTTTACTATGTAGTGAAACTGTTAATACAATAATTTCTTTACATAAATCATTTCCACTACAATGATTCTGATTACGCAAATGAGAAATGTTTGTATATGTGAAATAAAAACCATAACTTTTTGAACCTACTTTTATACTATAAAGCATTGATATAATATGGCTCAGAGTTGTATTTGAAAGTCATTTTCCATAAGGACCTAGCTTAAATAAAACAAAATATTTTACATTTGTGAAAATAGGGAAAACAAGACAAAACTGAAGTGTATAATTTTCTTTTTAAACAGATCATTAATATTTGATATACTAAAAAATTTAAAGTAATGTCATTGGGCATATAATTTCCAGTGTACAGATGGACAAATCTGTTTTTATGTGTACCATATTGATTGTTACATTTGTATGAAGGTTCATAATTTAAATTTGCTTCATCAATTTTGTTATCCTAATGTACATTAGGAAAACACGTTAAAAGAGATTCATCAATATTTTTACATGGACTAAAATTAAATCGTTTGTTATATTAGTAACTGTACTTCAAATGTAGGTACACTTTTAACTGCGATGGCCGTCGAAAATCATTATTAATGTCTAATTGAAAACTGAACAAACTACAGTTTTGTTTATGGACACTGGTACGTCTAAAATAGGCCAGCATTTTTTATTTTTATTTTTTGTTACTATTGTGATTGTAGAACTTACAGTTTAGACTTAAACTGTAAAGCAATAAAAACTAATTGTGTGATAACTCTTTTAAAAAAGTAATAATGACATCGGATGTACCTAATCTAAAATGTATATTTTTTACATTCGTCGTAGGTTTCGTGGGTCGTGGCGTGGATTAATTTCTATTGACAGCTTAAACAGAAATCTATCTACCTTTCTAATACTCAATACACGATTAAAGTACGCTCTTTGAAATTTTAGGTACAACAGTAGCCTTACAACGAGGGTATAACCATCCAACAGATACGGAAATTTACTTTAATCATGAGACTTCGGAAAGTCTTTACGACATATAATAATTTATTGATCCATTGAACTAGGATGTGTCTAGATGACTCAATTATGATTTCATTTTACCTATATTTACGGTTATCCTACATTTTAACATTATGGGTAAAATGTTTCGTAATACGATATAGTTCATTTAAAAAAGAAAAGGTAATAAAACAGTTAAATGTATATACAAATAAAGCCATTCATAGATAAATAACCCTTAGGTAATACTTTCAATAAGAGTGGCAAAATGAGAAGATCCGAACAGAGAGCATGCTTGTTAAGAATTTTCCAATTATTGTCCATGGACCACCGAAAGTGTTTGCCGAATTATCCCCATTTGTATGTCTTATATTAAAACAACGCAGTGACGTCATTAGTGTGCGTCATTGTTAGAAGGGTGTCAGCTCCGGTGTCCGTTAGGCGTAACTTGCGCGATCGTTACCTTCCTAGCCTTGACGGCCCACTTGTAACCGGCCAAGAGATCGCGTCTCCCGCTCTCCACGTAGTCCGTAGTCTGTGTGACGTGATGCTCGATGCGGTCTACCAGTTCACCCTGCATCCCCGACCTGACGCGACTGGAGGACCGGGCGGTGATGAGGAGGATATAGGAACGTTCCATCGCGACAAAAGTGATTGATCGGTTCATACATACGGCGTATAAAAACCTCCATATAATATAATTTTCCCTTGTTAATATATAGTTACACCTCATGTGGCACTGAAGCCGGACGATAGGTTATTTTATATTAATATTTCCAAATAAAGGCGAAAGATATGTAAACACAGAGTTTTAATTTATGATATTCAGTATTTGTAAGTAAACATAATTAATGAAAATTATCTCAATTAACAAACGTTTTTAATATAACAATCTGACATTAAAGTTAACAAAATTAATAATGAATATGTTATATTAGTGTTTTACAGCGTAAGTATAAGTATATATATAAAAAAAAGAAAATACAAGAAATTGCACCATATACCAAAGGCAAATTACGCACACACCAAGATTATGAATTATACATTAGTGACATAAATAAATATATATAAAGATTAGAGGTCACGAGGTAAGGGTAAGAAGCCCACTTTGATCCATCCAGTGTTAGTTCCATAGTACATAGACGGTTATCGGTTAGGTCACAACAATTAAAGCCAGTATCAACATAATTTAAAGCATATAGTGAACCAGTCACCGAATGTACGAACGTATAAATTATTCGGAAAAAAAAAACAAAACGGGAACAAAATGCACGTTTTTTTTTCATAGTCAAATGATGATGACAAACCAAGAACATTCAAATGGGACATAACAGATGATAGGAATATGGGGTACGGAACGATGGTGGAAGAGGTAAGGGTTCAGACAAACAAAACAAAAGGCATTAAACACGCATGATTCTTAGGCATGGCCACCAAACTCACCCGTCGTGCTTTGCTCTGATATTTAAGTGCCTTCTTTGTGTCTTGTGTAGCGGTTTGGACATAGTCCACAGCGTGTTCTACATGATACTCAATGCGGTCGATCATTTCACCCTGTGCGCCAGATTAAAACGTTCAATTTCTATTATTACATATAACTGTCTGTATTACTACACTGAAAAAATAAATGTCCTCGTTTTTGCTACGTCTACGATAATAATACCTGGGACATCCCACACGGCGCCATGTAATCCCAAAGTGAGCAAGTATTATGCTTGTATAATGGGCACTAGACAAATGATATACATACTTAAATATTTTACAATATATAGTATATATGTATTTTACACCCAGACACAGAATAAATAGACATGTTCGTGGACACAAAGATATGCCCCGGTATATGCGGGAATCAAACCCGCGACGTTTGGTTTTGTCGTTAGGGTCTTTAACCACTCGGCCAATCGGTCAGTGAGATCAGGTCAGGTATGTAAACTAAAATTTTTTGTCATGTATACTAGTTCCAAACTCGACACAGCACAGCAGCTTTGGTCTGTGTTATGTTGATCAGTATTTTCTAAAGAAATCTTTCATCGGATCATCATTATGAGTTGTTACGTAAGCTTTGTAAGTTTATATCAAACTCCATTTAATACATTTGCCTTTCCGGAACCGGGGATTTATATAAACATCAATCAACATTTTGTATTACGGCTTGTTCCTTTGATATGCTTTCGTAAGCTTTCGTAAAATTGTGTCGTGTTGAAAGCGACTGTATGTAGTATATGTGTCTGTAAGTTTTGGACCTGACTCTCGACGAGCATCGCCATGTCCATGAACATGTCGTGTAGCTCGCGGATCGACGTCTCCAACTTGATGATGTCGGCGTGCCGCGCCTCTATGTCGGCCAGCGTCTGTTTCGCTTGTTGCGTCTCCATTATGATCTGAAATTTAAAAAGCTCGTGATTGATATTTACATAACGACGTAATGCTCTTCTTTTTACATTTTTATGTAAACATAGGAAAAATGCCTTACAAAATTTCAAAATGACGTGATGTATACAAAATATCTATCGGAGAATCGTGTTTATAACCAAGGATAATTTTTCAATGTGAACACCTGAATAAAATTAATGAATCGGAAGGTTTCTAACGTTGCCCGTTTTTAAACAAGCCAAAGCAAATATCATTAAATGGGTACTTATAGTAGGTATGTAGTTAAAATAACGATTCAATAAAAGTTTTAATATAAAGTAAATTTGATACACAATTTTTTTTTAATATAAGTACCCAACATGTCAGCATAAATACGAGTATTTCTAACATTATAATCCCATTGAGTAAATAAATTTGACAGCTGCGTTTGGTTTTAATTGAGTCCGAAATGTCACTTCACAGTATCGAAACTGTCTAATGGAATTTCGCGAACTGAAACCAGACTGAAACTTGCCAAAGATATACCAGCTAACTAGAAGAAGAGTGGTTAGTTAGAGGGTAACCGCAGAAGAGTTTTTCTCGTCAATTCGTACTTTTATGTCATAAACCACTTGTAGATATATGCACGTCAGACTCGCTGCCTCACTGACCTCACTCCGCTGGCGCAGGGCCTCACTGACATTCCATAAAAAACATCCGACACTGCTCAGGGTATTGAAGTAGTGAGATACTTTACTCAATTATGATTTGGCTAGTGCGAAGTCGTTCGGTGATTTTGCATCAGTAAAGACAACGGTGGCAATCCGTAAGTGATTTGTACATCCGCAGCTGTATTTACACGGATCGTTTATACGCAATGCATAATTACTGTAAATATTTCTGTCGTACTGAACACACACTAACCAATACAGCGGCCGGGCATCCCTTAAAAAGAAACGATGCGCCGCATCGAACTCGCCGAATAGGTCGTTCTATTTTAGATGGGCTTAGAGTGGGATTCTCACTCAATCTATTATTCTATGTTAGACGAAATCGAGTGATAAAATGAATCTATTTTATTCTGTGCTGGTATATATATAAAATGTTCCCAGTATAATTCTTTTTCGACTTCAGTCTGAAATATATTTCCGCCGTAACAGAAAAATAAATTGAAATTAAGAAAATCTTCTCTAATTCCTTGACGGTTGATATTTTTTGCACTGTTTAGATTAGAAACTTACGCTCCGTATCGTTCATTGTTGTCCACATTTAGAGAACTCTATGTTACTCCTGTAAGTAATAACAAACCATGAAACTAAGTATGCGTTCGAGTTCAGGGCCGCCTTAAGCTAAGATGAAAAATCAACTTGGTTTTGCCTCTCTGACATATAAAAAAAAAATATTTTATAGAGTTAGTAACATATCATATTTGTGTCGTATACCATTCATGCCCAAGAAAGCTCTAAGAGTATGATTTCACTTTGGCAAATAGTTTTTATATTCGTATGTCAGGTTGTTATCTTCCTCACGTGACATTTGCAAATAAATGAACATGGATATGTATGAGTGTCAGCACAATACTGTACTTGACTACTATTAAACAGCGAAGCTATTAAATATATTATGTTTATCAAGAAAATATAAAAATAGACTTTAAACGATAACAAAATTTATAAGCAAACAAATATTCTGTTGAATACGGAAATTGTAAAGCTTTTGAAATTTTATCTCTGTCTCTTTCTTGTATAACGATATTTAACATTATGTTAAATTGGTGACGTCACACGTAGGTACGCCGTGCGCTATTGCCTTCTCTGTCTAATAGGACATTTTAATCATTTATAACTTTGTTAATAATGATTTATTTTTTAAAATTCTTTCACTGTTATGATATATTTAAAAAATTCTTTCATTTTTTTTTTCTTTTTTTTTAAGAGTCAACTGGCGTATTGTACGATTAGTGAAATTATTATTTTACTAGAATGATAGTACCTATTTGCAATGATTTTGTAACTAGTAATTACACTCTATGCAAATCCAAATTGGACCTAGATAGAAAAACTTACAATTTCACTTGGTCTATATTTAGAAGTAAAATTAGAGATATATATATATTACAAACACAGCATCATGGCGTTGGAATCTGCTATCACGAGAAAACTGCCGCGTTGGGGGTTTCTCAGTGTCACCTCATCACTGAATGTTCCATTACCTTAATATACATTTATTGCTGTTATGAAGATGTATAATGAAATATTGAGTAAAGATACGTTTTTATGTTTATAGTGTAAATATATTGCGCTCCTTGACTACCATTCATTCAACGTCATTTATTTAATAATGCGATTATACTGCGATAGTATAATTATAATTTTAAGGATTTTACAATTTTATTGTATTGCACATACGTACATAATCGAAAGTACAATGATTAATGAAAAAACTATTCAACTTAACATAATTATAATATACTACCTGGGACACCTCACATACAACCATCTAGTCCTAAACTAGGCAGAGCCTGTATTATGGGCATAAGACAACTGATATACATACGAATAGATATTTTTTATAATATTTATACATACATATTTTACACTCAGCCACGGAACAAATAGACACGTTCATGCACACATATACATGTACCGGGCGGGAATCGAACTCGCGACCTTTGGTTTTGCAGTTAGGATGATTAACCACTCGACCAATCGCGTTTACGTACGTGTCTACATGACTTATAGACGATATAGAAACTTAGTTGCGCTATCGAATAAAATTCACTATCGTGACCGCTTCTACGCTTTTTTGCGTTCACTGCACAAAAGCAAAGGTGTATCTGAACGTGAACACTCACCCCCTGAGTAAACACGGCAGGATTGTCTTGCTCGAGCATCTGTTCTAGTTCATCGTCGGTGGTGGCGCGCCCAGTGATCTCGAGCTGTCGCAATATTCTGCTTTTGCACCTGTCCCGATAATCGGTCTGAGTGCGATTGTACTCCGTCATAACCTCGACGAATTTACGCGAAAGAGTCGAGTGTTGGGTCTTTCTTATCCTGAGATCGGCCGAGGACTTGTTTGAGTGCTCCTCTTGCTCGATGTTCTGCTCTATGTCTGTGGACGGTTGACAATTCATGATGAGAATGGATTTATAAACAACAAGAGATTGTCCCAGACTAAGATCGCGTGGTTTTCATGATTTCTTCAGTTTCTATAAATTCAAAACTTTACGGAGCAACCCTAAATATTTCCGGAATGGAAAGGCTAAATAGTTCACGTCATTTCGGAGAATAGCCCGGACAAACAAACAGACAAAAAATAGTCGATGTTACTCCTGACAATTTTATTATTGTAATTACATTTTCACTTTGTATCTCATTGTAAATAAACATATTTTTTTTTGTTTTTTACGAAAAATAAATTCTTTAAACCTAATACAGCATCCAGAGCAGGTTTTTTACTCTAAAGCTCAAAGCTTCAAGTTGATGATTTTCCATAGATGCTTTAACACTCCTCTTAGAGGTTAAATTATGATAAATCCTTCTTTGTAGTACTGTCGTATGCGATGCGACCGAGGTCCGAGATCAACATTGCTGACATTGTTGAATGTTTTTTTTTGTAATAAAGCCATGCTTACAGCTATATGCCGCTAGCATGAACGTCTGACCATGGGAAAACAAGTGAACAATTTCTGGCTGTAGATTTTGTTAAATAAATAAATTAAAAATACTGTGCCATTGCGGGTGACTTGACCTGGAGTTATTAAACTTTTGTGTTGGGCTGAGGTTCATCTTTTCGAGTTAACCCCAGCGAAGTCAGTTATTGGAATTAAAAATGTTACGTTAGCGAAATGACAAAAGTATCACGCAAGTTTTAACTGTCATGGGATCTCTATATAAGAACAATGCGGGTTCCTATTTCCATGATCATCACGAATTACTGTCGTTGAAGCATTTTTCCTGCTGAGTTGACTTTACCGATCGACTGTTTAGCTTACTGAAAAATTCTTTTCACATGGCTTAAGCAGTTCTCGATTTAAAAATAATAACGCAAACTGTTATTATTATTATTATCTTAATGTTGTGATGTCACGACTACAGCAAAATATAAGTTTCTATATAATTATGCCTCGATTGTTTTAGTTGTTGCCTTCGCATACTTATTTCTACGTCTACGTTGATGGGAACCCGGTTTACACTATAATTATGATTTATGAAAATTATAAGAAAAAGTTAATTACCCATTATTATGGTCATGAAAATAAAAGTAAAACACGGAATCCTTGTACTTCCATCATATCCGTCGGTCCTGTCTGTCACGCCCTCGTAGTTTCTACATTTATAGGTGAACGAAATTATGCATTATCTTAAACATGTAGAGTTAGCATTTTATTAGTCGTTAAAAAATGAATATACATTTTTTTAAACGTTCTTCCCTTTATAACGAAGTGAGGATAATTTTTCGTCGTAAGTCATTTTAAAAATAAATGATTAGACCACTTTAGGGCTAAAGCCCTCCGTTTCTAAAATATTCAGCTTTAAAATTTCTCCTCGTATGCTATGGAAAATATGAAGAAATCTCTTAAATCTGTAGTATGGAACCCTACACTGCACTTGGTTAGGCGCGCACTTGGCTGACTATATATGACTCTAACATCCACTTACGTTTTAATTTTCCTCTAACTTTATTGGCAGTCTTCTTGATGTCGGCCATGAGGTCCTCTAATTCGTGCTTTGTCTCTGAAAACAATAAAAACCATACATTCGTTATTTGCACGATAATTCATCATCACTATAGAATTGAAATACATTGATAGTAATTTAACGAAATCACAACGATCGACAACGTGATAGTAAATGAGAATGTCTGCGTCTAAAATATCAACTTGCCAAAATCAATACAACTAAAATATCTACGTTTGATTCTATTTCATTGCGGCATTACATGTCAAATGATATGTTTGTAATATTTATAGCAAATTAGTAATTTCAATGACTGTTTTTGTTATTTGCAATAGTGCGCGTCGCGTGACCCAATTCCTTCGACGACCATGACAATCGATAGTCACGTGGGCGCCCATCCCGTTTCGGCCGCCGCAGCTTAGCCGCATGATGTATCGGAATCTTATTGCAATAGACATGACACGGTCGTAGGTGTAAGAAGTAATATATACAACAAGACAATGATTCTATTAAACAGAACCGTGAAAGATGTGTGAAAATGTACATGTAGGATAAATACAAAAAAAAAAAAAATAGATGTTAGCGAAAATCCTCAGTTGATTGCAAAAATCCGGATGTGTGGAAAACGCGGAAAGAATTTCGCCCTCACCTGGTGCTTTTGAGGATCTTTCCAATTTTTCCCGAATCCCTAATATTCCAGATTTTTCCAATTGTTCTAGGATTTTTACAACGATCGGTTTTTTTTTTTTTAATTATGCTACGACTGAAAACTGAACGCTTCTAGGAAAATAATTTTTCTTTTCCTTCGATTCTTGACCTCAGAAAACCGTTCAAAAAAATTATTGTTTGTTAATGGATCATAACGAAACATGATATAAAAATTGTATTTGCCTACATCTCGATGCAGTTCCAAGATTGCCCAAATCGGCTTTTAGTTTCGAAATGAATGTACATGAAATACAAGGTGTCACAAAACAAAGCTTATATTTGTGTGTGCACGAATTCACAAAACTGGTGTTTCGGCGACTTTTGCGCGGAGGAAATTCCGCATCATCATCATCAGTCATCATGGTTTTTGTTAAACTTAAAAGTTACGCCAAGTGTTGCCCTCGTGCGTAAAGAAGTCGCAAAGTTCGAAAAGACTGATTGTAACGACCCGAACTTTTCGATTCTTAAGCGCGTAAAAGTTTTAAATGTGCATAGATCATCATTACGCCACATTAACCTAAACAGTGTACCCTAAAAAGACCTAAAAAGTGTACTCTCACAGAATTTTATAAGCGTAAAAATCAAAGCTTCAGGTTGCCAGTCATAGTTTTCAATTCGTCAACCAGGTAATGCACTTTTCACATCCAAACACAAATGAAGTTCATTTTCACCTCAACGAGGATGCAAAAAAAAAATTGGCGTCACTGCAGGGCAACGAATCCGAAACGCAAGCATCGTAAACCTCTACATTCGCCTAAAGTTACTTATTGTACGGGCTGCGATGAGCAGGAATAATGGGTCGGTACTTCACCCTCAGTTACAATAAATTAAGAACGTTATGTGTAGATGTTATATAATCTCTTGGTAGGTATTTGCTGTAAATCTTTTCTAGTCATAACCAAAAAACACGACTACAGTAGGGCGGAGGCACGTCTCTCAAACCCAACATGCCTTTGCCACGAGTTCGTGAAACCTCTCGTAGTCCTAGTTCGACACCTATGGACTTTTTGATATCTCACATCCAAACTGTACGTCAATAAACCGACTTCTTTGGTACGATTAAGGAAAAATATCTGAACGAAATTCCAGCCATCACGAGTCTATTACGTGCAAAGTCGTCTTCAAAAAATTTACTGTTATTTCAACGAGAGCCGTGATTTATGTGACAGTATATTTAAGACGTGAATTTGTAAAACGTTTATTAATTTTAATAACTAGTGAAGATTCTATCTTTAGATTGTTTAAATATTAATAATTTTCATATCGATGTATAAAAATACATACTCTCCTTTGAGACACCCTGTACAACGTTGGTTCAAAATCTATCAGCTGAACCACTTTCATTTACAAAACTTGTTCTAAAATACCCATACAAATAGCAGAGATGTTCAACAACAACAACAACAACAACAACAACAAAATCAGTCTCTTCTTCTTAGTTATGGCGTTCTCTGCATTTAAAGCGATTTCGCCAGAGTCGAGTATTCTGTTCATATTTTTAATAATAATAACAATAGGCAGCGTAGTACGGTTATTATGGAGCTTTTTTCAAAATATCCCCAGAAACCACGACGTTCCACGTGCGCCATTTTGAAAAAAAAAAAACTCTAAAAATCAGTCTCATTCAGACGACAAGGTACACTGATTTTCGACTGCATCATGCAGCCTGTCTATAAAACATACGCATAATTTACTAGCGCACTATAAAAAACTTCCAGTTTTTCATTGTAGCATATTTCTATATGGGATATCCAAGAAATATTACCTAATTAAACGCGATAATCGCGATATCGGTTATAACTACAGCAGTCAATCGGCGATGACGTCATTTATCGACCGATAACAACCAGACGAACAGGTAACGACCGAGTGAAGCTGTACCGAAAACAAACTTAAGTCATTAATGAACAGCTTGAGCCGTGTGGTCCCCCGTTTGCTGCTGAGAATGGCAATAAGTGTAATCCTCTTAGCCATTACTAAACCGGTTAGGCCATACTCACACGCGAGTGTCTAATTAACAATAGTTTAAGTTAATGTTTGAATTAAATTAATCCCCTTTGTCTGGTGTTTAAAAATGTCAACACTCCCTATTGCAGAGGATCGAGCATCATAAAAACTGTTTCTGCATTTGGCAATCAAGTGGAACTTTTAATAATAAATAACAAATAAATATTTAAAAATAAATAAAAATTCACTATCTTAATATCATTTTATCAATGTTACTAAATTAGAATATTGTAAAATTTCGTTTCAAAAATAGTTTCAAATGTGTAGCCTGAGCATACGAGTTTTTTTACCAAAGTGCGGAGGGTAATTTTTTTTAAAGTAGGTATTGCGGTTATTATACATATATTAAGTTCCTGGAATGTGAAGAAAAATATTTGCTGATATACTTCAGGGTATATTATTTATACGTACATGTTCCTAATATATTATTTGTATTATAAAGAAAATGGCAATGCCCGAGACAGGCGAAAGAAAGTGGGTTTTTTTAATAAAGGCGTCTATAATTAGATAGCTTATTTATAGAGGAAAGTCGATCTAAGTACAGTTAACGAAAAAAGTGGACTTATATATATATTCGACAGTTCGAAAAATATGAACATGAAAATTAGTAAATTCAAGTGTTTATCCTTTTGACTTGTCATCAATCATTATCAATCAATTGTCTCTGTCAATTAACTGGCTCGTGACTTTCAATCTGACAAGTATGGTTAATGTGTAGTGGATAGGTTAATGCAGCGTACTGTAAATAAAAAAATCAAACAATTTGATAACGACTTCCAACCGAACCATATTTGACAAGACAAAAATATTTCAAAGATGTGTTTGGTAGGCAAGTGAAATGATTGTTTTATAAATTCTTTCACAGAAGAAGTATCTATATGTATTACTATTTAAACGTCCGTTATAGGGATGAACAAAAGACGATCGCGTGTATCTTGAAATGTATGTATGTATGTATGGACGTCTGAAAGTAGCGCCCTCGTATAAATGTTAAAAGAGAAATGTTTGTAGTGGAATGTATACAATATACTATAATGATGGGGGATGAAAGTCACGTGACAGAGAGTGACGGACATGAAGGTGGATAGATGTAAGGGGATGGATCGCATTATTATTTTGCTAGCCAGATTTTATTAAACTTAATTTCCTTTCTTTTTCAGAGTGTATGCAATTACAAAGGATGCAGGTGGGACTGAGACAGAAAATGGTGGCTCTTGTTTTTTCATCTTAATTACTCGTATAGGTGCATCACTTTAAAATACTAGTTCAATCAGTTCGTAGGTATATCCGGCCAAATGGTATAATAATAAAAATAATACCTGGAACATCACACACACGGCCATCTAGTCCCAAACTAAGCAGAGTCTATATATAACGGGCACAGATCACTGATATACATATTTTTTTATTTTTTAAATACTTATACCTATATGTTTTACACTGAGAGACGGAACAAATACACATATTCATACACACATATATTTGTCAAAGGCGGGAATCGAACCCACGATATTTAGTTCTGCAGTTAAAATTTCTTTCTAACCACGCACTCGACCAATCGGTCAGTCTAAGAGCCTTTTCACACGTACCGGGTGCCGGATAGCCGGCGCCCGATACCCGATAGCGAAGTGTATGGGCATGAAGGTAACCTTTCACACGTACCGGCGTAATTTACCGGGTAAGGCGGTCGTCGGGTGCTCGCTGGATCCACCACTATGCACCCGGTCGCCGCATATCGGTTAGCCGGCGCGGCGACCGGACTCACAGTGGAGTATGGAACACGTATAGTTCGCCTCAAACTTTATGGCGGATCGGAATACAACGCTATAAGCGTGCTTACGCAGTTACAGTCATATACCCCTCGCTCCACTGCGTCCCGCTACACCTAAAACTGGTTACTGCGACGCGACTTGTGCCTATGTTCACATCCTCCATAAAGTTTGATTGGAACTGTAACAAGCTTTCATACGCACCGGCGGCCGTCAGGCCATTTCGGTCAGTTGCCCACGTACAACCACGGAGAAAGCACGTGCACGTCGTTTCGTCTCTCTCTTACGTCGACGGTAAAGAGCTACTGGATAAAAAATCGGATCGTATGAAAGCTGTGTTGTAACACTCGGACGGACAGTCGGCACCAGCTCCCGGCACGTGTGAAAAGGCTCTAAAATTTTACAATTTTCAACATTTACACTCTTCGTGTATACAAATATTGATTTCGACCATCACATAAATAAGGGTCACATGTTACATACCGTTTCTGAGTTTGCAGAAAATGCACAAGTTTTTAACATAACTATGCATGTTCGTGCGTAAAGGTTTTTTTTTTAGTATATGACGATAAAACGCAACAAAGAAACTATCTGCGAGAAAAACAGATGAAAATTTTCGAAAGTATATTTTTTAAAGGCTTATTCCACTTTTCATAAATATATTTAAAATCGTAGGACATTTTATTAAATTACGTGTTGCTTATTTGATTGGTCATGAACTACTATCTCCACTACCCGTATCACACATGCTTCACGCAGCACCTTGTAAAAACAGGGAACCCCTTTCCTGGATTTGGTTAAAAAAACCGTGAATCAAGACGTGCGATCGTGACTCGTGATCAGTGTACATTAGGGGGAGCACGGGAGAGATGTCGCGCATTGAGCTGTCGGAGGCAGGCGCCGATAGCGGTAAATCAGAGAAATAAGCCCGGCGCCTTTTCCTCCCGCCCCGCCAACCTCGACTCGTCCGCTTATCGGTTCACACGAGCGTGTTTTCCGTCGAGCGCCTATTACAAAATCTCATCATCGAAACTCGAAAAAAGGTTACTCCTTTCTTCAGACGTCGATGTTGTTCATTAAAATTGAAGTCACGTTCTAATGAATTAATTTTCCGCCCACTTTCGGTCGTTATATTTTCGGAGATGACTTTTCGCGGAACGTGACTAAATCGGACCTAATAAAAGCTCGGTGGGCTTCACTTAATTGTACAGAATTTTCTTCTAAAATATTTTTAATAAAGAACATCAAATTGTGTTGCGAGACTGGCCTTTCGCCCATCATTTCAAATGTCGAGTGTGCTTATTAAGTAGGTAAATACGGCAGACTCGCATATTGGACGATAGTGTACTATTGGACCCAATTCTCGTGTGCTCCCATTCACAAAGCTGTCGAACGTCTGTTTCCTGAATAAATGAAAAAAAAAAAACTTTTGGTATTGTGATAGTTATTGTTCTCTGCACGGACATTGTTTTCATCGGTGTCGCAATTATTTTTTTTGTGGAATCGGTTTCAAACATAGCGCTTTGATCAATCGAGTGCGAAGTGTAGTCAGGTATTTAGTTTATTTTGCTTTTCAACTAATTCAAACATGAGCAATGAATGTAATGTTTGGACGTGCTGTGCCTATCTATACACAAAAACTATACGACAAACACTCACATATTTAATAAGTGAGAAACATTGGAAATCGTTGTGTTTTTATCTACACTTACTTTAAAACATAATTAAATTTAATCGTCGACTAACGATCGCGTCGCACCACCTAACGGTTAATTGAATTTTTCTAGTGCCCAACGCACGGCTACATAAATATCGATTTACCGGCGCGTACCGCCTGCGACCCTCGAAACAATGGCCCGTGAGTGCTTGGTAATGAGATCGTGTGGATAACAAACAGGAAAACAGGACGAGAAACGAAAAAAAAAAGATAAATTTACAATTCAAATGAAATAAGTCGGTCAAAGTTGTTCTAGATGCTCGGATACACATGATACGAACAATCTTGTTAAAATAAACTTACCTACATACTACATTGTTATTGAAACCAGTAACTCGGTGCTCGGGAGGCACCTACTTATGGAAATTCAGTATAATAGATAAAATATTTAAAACAAAAACAATTTTAACATTTGTAATGTATTTCAGAAAATTAGGAACTTAAATGAAAAATTAATTATTTTTTCACTACCGATCTGGATTATCTACACTAAAATTATAAAAAGGCAAAGTAAGTTTGGATGTAGGAGGTAATCTTCAAAACTACTCATTCGATTTAAAAAATATTGTATCAATGTGTAAAGTGTACTTTCACGATCTGTCTGTTTGTTTATCCGGGCTAATCTCCGGAATGGATGATCCGATATTGATGGGATTTTCATTGTTAGATGTACTTTTCTGAGAGTAATCTAGGTTACTTTATAGAATAAAGTACTTTTTCTTTTTTCTTTATTTCAAAATAAAAGATTTTTTTTAATATGAGCTTTTTTATTGCGATACTCTCATCAGTCTCGAAAAGACAAGCAAAGAAGAAAGTATTAAATACAAGAGAGAACAAAAAGAAATAGATCTCTTCCTTATCTTATTCTATTAAAGTTTAATTACAATACATACAAATATATAATTCACGGGGGCGGAGCCGTGGGCGGTCGCTAGTTGGTAATTATTATTTAATGTACTAAAATAGTTTAAAAAATAACTATTCTATTTAAATGTTGCAATTTTGCCAATTGCCCCTATTCATACTTTCCAAGGTTCTGCATTTGTCCAGATTTTTTCGTGATATTATCTGTTAAAGCAGCTTTATTAGTTTTTTTTTTTAATTGAATATCATTCAATTGATATGCCACACAATAATCTGAAATATTTTTTTAAAATATTTTTAAATTTATACCCATCCTCAAAAATTTACCCCAACTTTTTGTATTTCATATGTAATTGGACAACGACCGCTTCTTATATAAAGCTTTCTATGCTACACGATATACGATAAATATCCATTTTCCAGACAGACGGACAGACAACAACGTAAATTTCTAAGTGTTCCGATCTTGCGTGGAAGACTAAAAAAAAAATTTCACGAGAGAAATCCGCTCTCGTTTCAAAACACGATCATCGGTTCGATGGAAGTTAGGAGGGTAATAATTTTTCCCAGATACCGTATTCGCCTATCAAACAATGTTCATTAGGGGCTTTTTGCAACAGATGCCGCGTCATGAAAATAAAAACACTCGTTTCGTTGATGCGTGTTCTATTTGTTTAGCTCTAATGTCTCGTCTGTACTATCATTATGAGTTCGACCGTTCCAAATATCGCTACATTATATTATACTTATATACATTTGACGCGCAGTGGGTTAATACTTACCTTATATTATACAGAACTATTACAAGTGTAAACTGTTATACATGGATGTATATAAAGATACCGCGTTGCGTCGTCGTGACCACAAATATGTGAACAAAAAATATACGCCACAGACGTATATTTAATTTATTATTATTATTATTTATTTACGTAAAGTCGATATCAGTGCAACGCATATGAAAAATTCGGATACTGAAAATACTGGAAAAAAAAAAACAAAGATTTCGAAATTACATTGCATGGGTTATTTAACAAATTTTTATTAAAAAGGCAATAATACTGACACATGGTTCGTCTAATCATCGAGTCTGTCATTTCGATCGTTTCAAGTATGAGACGCTCTATCTTGATGATTCAGCTATCTAAGACTGTCTTATTTGGCAAGCCAATAAAAGTAGGACAATCCTAAAACGAACTAAGCGGTAATAGGGGTAGTTCGGAAAATAATAAAGACGAACCTATATACGCTGCAGTCATTCTAAAAATTCTCAAATGCTTTGGACCCTTCATAGTTTTTCACTTTTCACTGCACGAATGTGGTGTTCGTGGTCCAGTAAACAAGTGGTTTAAATGTTATCTGCAAAATAGGATGTTGTTTACAATGATTAAGGATGATATAGGAACAGAATATTTAATTAAAACTGGAGTGCCAACTGGTTACGTATTTGGGCCTGTCGGGTAATCATGCACGTGAACATTATAACAAATATGATTAAAAACTGTACAACTTATATATGTACTGATGACACTTGTATGATGTACGCCGATAGAGATATTGGAAAATTACAAAACAATATACAAAAGGAATTAGACAATGTACTAAAATGATCTCATGATAATGGAATAATTTTAAATATGGCTAAAACTAAGTGTATGTTAATTCAATCTCCCTACATGAAAACGCCTGATAGCGAAATGAGGATAGTGGGGCACTCCTTCCAATGTTTGCACAATAGCGATGATAACTGTGGCAAGTGTAACAAAATTGAATATACAAAAGAATACAAATACCTAGGTCTCAATATAGCTCAGATTGTTATGTAAATTTAACCAACTCAAATATGTGATTGACAGGAAAACACTGTATATATTGTATCATGCACTGCCAGACTGCTGTGTCGAGTTATGGATTGAGTGCATATGACATCACTTTTAAAACTTATATAGAAAAAATAAATAACTTACAATTAAGATTTATGAAGCTTCTAGTTGATAAGAACACCAAAACAAAAATGTCATCACAATTACAACAAACTTTTTAAAAAATATAATATATTACCAGTCCTGAAAAAAGTAAAATATTTACTGGCTAGTAAGCAATTTAATAATTCGAAATTCATTGTGAATATAATATACAAATGCAATCTAAGAACATGGAAAAAGAACCCGAAAATATATCATACTTAGAATCTTTAATGACACGGTAGGTGAGATAGAAAAAAAATGTAAAAGTAAAGAAATGTTTAAAGCCAGGTTGAAAACTATGTTATTGAAACTATTTGATGATATATCTACCTAATAGTGAAAAAATAAATAAATAATAATGAAAGAGTGCAATAAATCACCAACAAACTGTTAATCAGTTTGGGGATATAGTTAAGATGTTAATTAATTTATATTTCCTCTTGTTAAATAATAAACTAAAAAAAAAACTTTAGACGTACTGCTTTCGGAAACTAGAAGGTATACATACTTTCTTCATGTGTATTTTTGCATCCCCTGGATATTAATTTTGTCAATCAGAATTTCCATTATAAATAAGAATATAAAATTCTGTTTTCCCACGACCAAGTACGCGACAAATTAGTCGAAGGCAATAAACCACGATAAGGATTATGTTTGTAATAAGGAATCCGAAATAGGGATAAATTATATTTTCAATGGAATCGCTTCCAACTTCATTTCAAAATTATTTTATTCAAAGCCGACTTATATCGCGCGAAGAACGGACGGGTCATCGCTTTTCTAACTAGTTGCCCGACCGAAGTATCGGAAATTTACATACGCGTCCGCGAAAACTTTATAGCGAAAAAGGATAAGATTTATGAGGACAACTCATAAATGATACAATTCAATAGACACATTTTGCCGCCCGAGAGAAATACGCATTGCGAAGAGAGAAAATCAAATTTTATGGCTTTTATTACGATATTTCAATAACATTCACTCATGTGAGATGTAATATTTTTATGAAGACTATTTATGAAAAGCTTTAATCGAATTATAACTCACCGAATTGCGCTTTTATGGAAAACAAGTGAAAATTTCGACTACCAGACATTATTGACGTTTGAATGACGTGATATCCATTCATGTTATTTAAATAACAAATAACAATATTATAATTCTCTATATAATGCAAGCATTAATTTAAAATTACTATCGATTTTATCAAAAGATTAATTTAAAGTATAAGAAAAACGCGTCTTATTTTTGCAACCCAACCTTCAACGTGTCGATTTTCGCTTTTGATAAGAGGGGTTTTCACGAAAAAATTTTAGTCGTATAGGAATTATTAAACGGTAGATTATTTATGAATAGTTAACTATTATCTTTAAAAAAATATAAAACATACATGATACGAGGACAAAATCAAAATCGCCAGAATAACAAAAAACTTATATGTTTTCTATTTTGCCCATATACCTAGTAAATTTATTTGACAGCAGCGTTTGGTTTTAACAGTCAGAAATGTCACTTCACAGTATCGTAAATGTCAAACGCGGGGGTGAAGAACGGCGCGTGGGACCTAGCGGACTAAAACTAACCATTTTGCACCAGCTAGCTAGAGCATGAGTGGTTAGACGGTAAATTCAGAAGAGGGCTTCTATATGACTATGCATATTATATTCCTTGCAACACAAAGTTTAAAATTTCAAATGGGCGTGCCGAGGCGTGACGTTACGCTTCGATATTGCCCTCTTTGATTGGAAATTTAATTCGTCCATCACTTAAAATAATTTTAAAAAAAAATTTGTTACCGCCTATCAATGCCTCTCATTGAATGTATTCAAAGGGAAATTTGGTACAAGCGAAGTAGCAGTCTCTTTACCAATATAGACGAAAGTGAACGAACTAGATAACTACGCTAAAAATTGTATACAGTTATTTTCAAATAAGAGGACTAAAATTAATCTTCCTCTTCGGTTTTTTTTTTTTTTATATATCGAAATATATATTTTTTTATTGTAAAAATTGTATATCAAGATTTGAGGTTAATTTATTTTCTACTTTTATTTGTATTATACAAGTGCAAGAAGAAACCAAATTATAACTAAATTATATAAAAAGTAAAACTAAAAGTATTTACAAATTAAAAAATACTATGTAAATTATGATAAATGACAAAATTTTAAAGAGACGATGGGTTCAGGGTACCAAGGATGCTTGCCGCGTTGCCGCGCTGTATTGCGACACTGATCCTCTGAACAAAGTACTCCTTGCTCAAAGGATCCCTTGTCAACAGACACAGCGCGACACCCAAATCGTGGACAAATGATTTGGTATCCTTGGACCAGGGACCCATCGTCTCGACAGCAAAAGGGATGAAATGGTAACGATTTAAAAGTTCCATGTGCTTGGCTGTTTTCCTGCGAGCTGCTGTCTCAGCAGCTGCTCCAGTTTTTTTAGATGTATTTTTTATATAACTTTGACACAATGTATCTTCCTCTTCGATTGATATCTCATTACGGGAAACTTCATGACATTTTGTTTCCTCTAAAGCTATCATATCCACACACTATAACGAATAACACTCGTTAAAAGGAACATCGGTCGCACATTAGCGACAGTTGTATATTTTTCGATTGTATATTTGTGAGCGGCTTGCGATCACTGATAATGCTTGCGGTGGTAGTCTTGATTATAAAATAAAACGAGCGACCAGCGCATACAGGACGATTTTTTAACCCTTGTTAATTTTTTCTAGACATTAAGTGACTTAATTTAAAAAAAAAATAGATAACATTTTACGTTAAAATATTTTTCTTGAAAGAATAATCGATACAGCGCGGTTACTGAAGCATACATAAATACGATACACAAGAAAGAAGTACGACCGCAGTGTAGTCAAGAGGGGTGTCCCGCCGGTGGCCAGCTGTCCGACGCAATTGTCAGTTGTCCGCGCATCACCGTTGTAATTCGATAACTTTGTAGCATAATATCTCAATATTTTAGTCGAGAGATACTAAAAAAATTTGTATTTTGTTTCGTAAAGATCGTAATATTAAAATTTGGCAGGTGATGAAAAAATCACTAGGTTGGCATAGACGTCCACCCGCTCTTTAAGTTTGAATGACCCCCTCAGAAATTCGAATAAAATACTGTATTTATATACCTATAATCACTAACAGTGAAATCTATAAAATAATACTCTAATAATGTCCTTTTATATAATTGTTCTCTGTTTTCACTATACTAATAAAAAGTTATAGAAGTTGTTCAGAGCGCCGTAAGGGTAACTTGTTTTTGCATTCCGTGTACTCAGAGGGACTCGTTGATACCATGTGATGGACCTCACAGGGGTCGATTGGGAAAAAATAATTGTGGGACACCACTTCTAAAAATCTGCCCTATCACCAAAATTATAAATGAAAATGGCTTGCTTTCGTTCAACATAATCCGTTATTCAATACAAATATAATTAAATGATATTGATACGAGTAACGAGATGGGTTTTGTTCGCATCACAAATGCTTCAGCTTCATATAAGAATGGCGTACAATACAGTCGTATATGTGGACGTTTAGATGTGTATGGGTCATTTAATAAATTCGCCGAGGGAGAAATTCAAGGGTTTCTTTTGTTGGGACGGTAGCGTCGGTGCGGTGGGGGATCATGTTTGTGTACTGAAAACATCTATAATCTCATAAGAAAATATGTATGTCGTCTCTAAATAAAAAACATTTTACAACAAATATTTTATTAATACACGAAATTTGTTTATTAGGTCTTAATCGGACGCTGTCAATAGATGGCGGTCGTTACAATCCCCAAGCCGCAGTGGAGTAGCGTGGTGGATTTAAGCTCCAAACCCCCTCCTCACCCTGGAGGAGGCCTAAGCCCCTGCAGTGGGGTAAAATGGACTGATGATGAGGTCTTATTCTATGAAATTGCCGTTTTGTATAAAATAAGTTAAAGTATTTTTTTTTCCAAACATCTTTATTTCTGTTATTCAAACTAATCCCTCGTGCAATCGATGCATCTTTGCCAACGCAGTGGCAGTTTATTGATGTCCTTCTTGTAAAAATCAACTGGACGGGAGGCAACAAACTCTTCAAAGGCATTTTGTACTGTCGGGAATTGAATTTTTTCCCCGTTAAAAAGTTGTATAAAGAAATAGTCAGTAGGTGCAAGGTCTGGTAAGTATGGCGGATGAGGGAGAACTTCCAACCCTAACACTAGCAGCTTGGAGACTGTTTGTTGTGTAGTATGGGCTCGCGCGTTGTCGTGAAGGAGCAGCGGGGACGACCAATTGAACAAAGCTGGTCGCAGACGTGCGAGCTTCTCCATCATTGTCTTCAGTTCTTCACAGTACACATCTGCACTAATGCTCATGCCATTTTGTAAAAAGCTGTAATGAATCACACCGGCACTAGACCCCCAAACACTGATCATCACCTTTTTAGGGGTTGTTTTTCGTTTAACACATTGCTTTGGTGCTGAACCAGGATCTAACCAACTTGCTGAGCGCTTTCGATTGTCGAATAGAATCCATTTTTCATCACAGGTAACAATCCGGTTCAAAATTCCTTCATTTCTGTGCCTATTGGGCAACGCCAGGTTCGACGCGTACGTTGCGCTGGCGATCGTTAAATTCGTGGGCCATCAAGCTTTTTTACTTTGCCAATTTGTGGCAAATGATCCAATATTGTTTTGACGCTAACACAAAAAGCTGCTGCTACTTCAGCAGTAGTTTGAGTATCATCAGCTTCCACAATCGCCTCCATCATTCATTCATCATTGCTGACCAAAGTGTCCGGACGACCACGAGGTTTATTATTCAAGTCATAATTTCCAGAACGGAAGTGGGCAAACCAATAACGGGTTTTACGTTCGTTTGTTAACTTCTCTCCGTAAACGTTGTTGATGTTACGTGCCGTTTGTGCCGCATTAGTGCCACGATGGAACTCATATTTCATAATTAGACGAATTTTTAAAGTGTCGATTATGACGAAAAATGTTCAAATGTAATGAAAACACAACGCTAATTAATAAACAAAAGACTGACATTGTAAAAAGAATGTAATGTTTTTAAAACAAAAGTAATTTGAATTTAGAATTCACAGCCAAATTTTTTTTTTTGTTTGAAATGGCCAGTACTGAAGAACGGCAACTTCATAGGTTAAGACCTAATATACTATATGTTATAATCGTTTGCGCGATGGTTCATTTATGCTCGGATCCGATAGGTGGCGCTGTAGTTCAACTCATTATAGAAATGTGCTGTTGCGATGATTTGATTTAAAAAACTGTGTTCAATAATTTCTTTTATTCATGATCTGTGTGTTTCTAGAAGTAACAGCTATATTTTATAGTTGCAAGCCACCAGCGAGCGCTACTTTAGATATGTTTCTCTAAAACGGCTATGCCGATTTCAGTTTATGTTTTGTATTATTACTAGGTATCACTCCAGAACAGATTTTAACCATATATGTCTTGGCCATATCGTAAAATTGCTCATGATGTGTTCGACTTTAATAACGTTTATTTTTTGGGTGGCTCGTCGTTCCGCTCCGTTTCGTTCCTCGAATTAATATAAACAAACTTAACTTAACTTAAACTAATCTATCAATTTAGAAATGGTGGACCATCAACCTACCATGGCCGAATTCCGAATAAATCCGAAAGCGAACATATCATGAAATGATCAATTCTATGAACTGGTCACGACATATATACACATTGTACATCTACAATGACTCAGTCGATTTTGACGCAGTTTCCTGCATTACACAGGAATCGCCTCAAGCCAAGTTAATAGACAAATTTCATGGTTTTAGATCACCAGGGGGCGCAGCAGTAAGTGTTTTGTTTTTTATACTGTTTGACAGATTTCGATGCGGTTATTTTGCATTCCATAAGCTTTATTTCAGAGCAAATTCTTAAACAAGTTAAACAGTTATAGGCCACCATGGGGTGTTGTAAAAGATATGATTCTCTAAAACGGTTAAGCCGATTTTGATACGCTCTTTCGTGTTGCATATAAGAACTCATAAAAAGGTATTACATAAATGAACCGTTGCAGTAGATGTATTTTTCAAAAATAGTTGGACTCATTTGTATGTGGGTTTTCGCAACACATAGGTATTAACCTCAGAGCAGGTTCTTAGATTAATTTGGAATTATAAAGCGCCAAAAGGCACTGCATTAAATGTTTCTTTAAAACTACTTTATTCTATATTATTGGGCGCAGGCCTACTGATCTTTAAAAAGCAATATACAAAAAAGGTAAAATATAAACCTTCATATTAAAAAAGTGGTCCCCAGAGTTTTAGAATTCGCTAGAAAGTCAAACAAAGTCCTGGAATGTCCACATCCTTTTAGCCATTCCGGTATATGTAAGTATGTACTCCACACGGGTGAAGCCGCGGTCGGAAAGCTAGTGCAGTATAAAATATAAATGAAATTAAAATTATCTACACGCCGTGTGTTATTTGAGATTTCCTTTATTTTACTTATCGTATACATCTAGCATACCAAAATTTTGCATACCCTCTAAAAATATTAATATTCTTAATTAATAATATTAACAAATTACTGTATCAAAATACAATTGTCTAAGTATAATTAAAGCCTCTAACTTTTAAATATATCAAGTATTAAGTTGTAATTTGGCACAGGATAGATGTTGTATGGTGTTGCCACTTTTATGGCCCCAGTGTGTATGGTGCCAGTTAATAATCAGCATAACAACGTAGATAATTTTTTAACTTGACAGGACTACGAAGTTCCGAAAGGGCTTCAGAATTACAACATTTACCAGTAAACTTAAGTTTACCTTGAAGTGAGTGTGCGTGACTTGCCGCCATCGCATCGCGCTTCTCACTCGATACGGATCAATTAAGAACTTTGACAAAGTCCTGTGAAAACTGAGCCGAGGAAAACACACCCATTTATTATAACAGACGTTTATTGCATGACAATTAATGCGAAACTTTCTTGAATAATGCAAAAGAGTTTTACCAACACAGTAAACATGATCGCCTAGGCTAAAACTGGGATAATTAGAAGATATATTTGTCACAATTTTTGAAGAGAGTAAAAAAATGTAAACCATGGACAAATAGATTGGCATCGACTATCTAAAATGTAAATTTTACTGGTTCGAAAATACGAAAAAGAAACAATCATATTGGAAAATTAACTCGAAATATATCGTTGAATTTGGCACTTTTAGTGTTGTGGCCAAATGATATAAAGAGAACCCTTACAATTTGTCATATGCGTCTGTATGTCCATGTACCGCATGTCACGGCCTTAATTAAATTAAAATCCTTCATTTTACATCGATCTTATCATAAGTCTTAAATGAAACCGCCAATACATTTTCTAGTGAAACTATGAAAATAAATAATTTAGGTGTATTTAGGTTTTTATACTTATAGAAGTGAGGGATGAAACATTTTCTTTCCCGCCCCTCCAAAATAAAGTTAAAAGTAGATGAGATACGCTGCTTCTGGACCACTTTCTCTGGGGCGAAAGACCTGAGTTCTACACCACGGCTTACAGACGATTTTTTAAAAAAGGTCGGCAAACATCGGATTCTAGGTAGTAGATGAGATACGCTGCTTCTGGACCACTTTCTCTGGGGCGAAAGTAGATGAGATACGCTGCTTCTGGACCACTTTCTCTGGGGCGAAATTAGATGAGATACGCTGCTTAAAACTTCATTATAAAATCTACTTAAAGAAATTAAAAACTTTCTTCGATAAAATTCTAACATCTATTTAAAGAAATTAAATTGCAGATAATAAGTTTTTTTTCTAATTAACTAAATAGTGACAGTTATGACTTAAAACGTACTTCATATCATAAGTCATCGATAAATTTATTAGCGATTCTGTTAAAAAATCTTACGCTCGAAAAATTGTTGCAAATTTCTCACAGGTGATTTGATTTGCGTTCCCACGCCATTGTTATAAGATTTTTGTTATATTATTGAACGGATACACATATTTCTTTAAAAAAAAAAAGCTAATAGAAACACGTCCTAACTTGCCCTTTTTTTGTGGGGTGGCGGCAGACAATAATTTATTATTAAGGCTTCCATAAGCAAAAAGCCTCATAGGTGATTTGATTTGCGTTCCCACGCCGTTGTTATAAGATTTTCGTTATATTATTGAACGGATACACATATTTCTTTAAAAAAAAAAAAGCTAATAGAAACACGTCCTAACTTGCCCTTTTTTTGTGGGGTGGCGGCAGACAATAATTTATTATTAAGGCTTCCATAAGCAAAAAGCCTCATAGGTGATTTGATTTGCGTTCCCACGCCGTTGTTATAAGATTTTCGTTATATTATTGAACGGATACACATATTTCTTTAAAAAAAAACCTAATACAAACACGTCCTAACTTGCCCTTTTTTTGCAGGGTGGCTGCAGACAATAATTTATTATTAAGGCTTCCATAAGAAAAAAGCCTCATTCGTATTCGTTTAAGCTATTAAAATGAAAGATCCATTTATATGCAGTCAACTTTTTCATGTCATGTAAAAAAACCTTAACAGGTTATAACGTGTTCCCACGCATCGAAGTTCTGCATCTCACGATTTTTTCTTAAATGTCTATTGTTGTAGATGAATATTTGAAGCCCTCGAATTTTTTTGGAATTTATTAATGCATCAAAAATCTTTACAAACACGTCCTAACTTGCCCTTTTTGCAGGGTGGCGGCAGACAATAATTTATTATTAAGGCTTCCATAAGAAAAAAGCCTCATTCGTTTAAGCTATTAAAATGTCAGATCCATTTATATGCAGACAACCTTTTGATGTTATTGTTTGAACTTAATCGTAAAAAATACATTTCACAGGTTCTAACTTGTCGCGGAGTCGCCGTCGCAGATGGCACAGGTGTGTGTCTCAAGATTTTTTTGTGTCTGTTGTAGATGGATATTTAAAGCCGTAGACTTTTCAAATCTTCATTCATATCGTTAGCAGCAGCCAGAACGAAAAGTAGTAAGCAAATATTTTTCAACTGTTAGAAGACGTGTCCAGTTTTAAGAAAATATGGAGGTCAGTAATAATTATTGTCATAACTATGTATTTAGTTTTTAATTTTATTTAAGTTTTAAGTTTTTGTGTGATAAATTCTGTGTTTTTTTTTCCTATAGTAAAAGTTTTTATTTTAGTCTCAATTTGTGCAATATTACTTGTTTTATTATTACAGGAGAATTTTGTTTCAGATAAAGTATTTTTTTTTTTTTTTAGATTACTTATATATTTTTTTCTTTTTACAGAAATCATTCGATGTGTGTGGCAATTACGTCAATTTTTATAATGCTGATGAAGCTGATAATGATGAAGAGTTGGACACTGATGCATTATTTTCACCCGTAGTACATCGGAAAAGAGGCGTACAATTATTTGGAAACATTGAGAAATTTTTCGACATTCCTATGAAAAAGAAGAAAAATAATAATGCAAATAAAATGACATCTACTGTGGGGCGTTTGTGCGAAAATGGTACAGCATACGTATCAGCAAATACGGAAAGTCTAGATGCCTCGCATTTAATAAAAATAGAGGTCTATGATTTAGAAAAATTGAAAAAGGTACCTAAGTCACAACACTGGAAACACGCTGAGTTACGTGTTAAGTATTATACAGATGAAGATAATCGCCATTTAAACCAAACGAAAGGATTGATATATAACATCACAAGTGAAGTGTCATCAAGTGAAGGAGCAAAAAAATTTTTCTTCCACAATAAGAATGTAGATAATTTAGAAAATAATTAAAAAATTTTTGTATTCATTGGTTTTTAAAGAAATAAATTTATTTGTCTTTTTTTTGTATTACCATACTTATAAGTAATTTTCGTTTAAGATTTATTTCTTACATGGGTAAAAAAAGTTTTGATATTAAATAAATTATATGAAATAAAAGACAGTGATTTTATTTGATCTCCATGTTACTTTATTTTCCAAATACACATTCAAACATTTCTTTTACAATAAAATCATTACACAATGTATTTTCAGTAAAAATGCTAACAAAATCATACATACTTTTTTCTTTATATTTAAAATAAACATATAGTAAACAATATTTTCCACATACCGAACTAAATAGATTTTGTAGTCTTAAATTATTATAAAACCACGATTTTGCGTTTTTGTTCAGAAAATTCAAATGTAAACTCGTAGGTTTACGTCCATAAGAATCAAAATATTCACCACATCCCTTGCTATTTATATATATCGAAATCCAGTGAGACCCTGGTTTGCTATCTGGATCTAAGTTACTAATCAAAAATACAGGCTTTGATGTTGTTACTGGTAGTCTATTCGAAGCACAAACATGGAAATTTAAATATGGGTTGACCTTTGCAACATAATGTTTTATTTCATCGGTATTCATGTCTGTTCATGTCATAGGTACTTTGAGTTATAACTGACAACTCAATAAGATATTGCTTTTAACTACTATAGTCAACACTCACATTGCGATTTTTATCAATTTCAATAATATTATCAAATTCCGCATATACAATACAATTCGTAGTATTTGTGAGAGCAGTATCAAAACGTATTTCTAGTCTTACACTACCATGCTTTATGAGGTTCCAGTGAGAATTTGAATTAGCGGATAGATCTGGTGTTAAATCAAACGCCAATAAACAATAACCGTCGGCATAATTTTCTCTTGATATAGAATTACCCTCGTTATGGAAATGTATACCAGTGCCAGAAAATAATGAGTGATAAGCTAAAGCATATAAATTGCAATCGTCAGCGTTGAATGTTGGTTGCAAAGGTTTTGAAGGTATTTGTTGTCCATCAATACATAAACTAAATGAGTTTATACTGTAATGATGAAAATTGAAGGGATTTGATTCGAGATGTCCATTAAATGCTTTATTGTTAACGAACCCCACTATACACCTTTTAGGAATTTGGCCAAGAAAAATGTTGTCAAGTGTTTTCCCTTGAACACCTGCCGGGATAGTTAAAACTTTTACTTCAACACGTGTAATAGGATATTTTGCAGTAGTCGTCGACAACGCTTTTTGATGCGCAAGTAACACACTCGGATTAATGCGTGCTCTACGAATCATGAGAGTTGCATCAGTAAACCTAACTTTGTACTTAACATCAGTATCAGAAGACATTAAGTTAAAACTTTCTCTAGATCGAATTAATTTTATGCACATTTCAACACCATTTATTAAAAATTTTTCCTGGTTGAATATATCGCCATGCAAGTGGCCAATCATTTCTACTTCTTTACTAGCTTTAATGTACTCTGTTCTTTTATAAAATCCGTTGTTAGTGCTATCAGTTTTATCCATTTTTTTAGCAGTGTCATCGTGCCACAAACTGCAAGCAAGATGTGATTCTTTTGCTGCTGGCCCATAGTTGAGTAAATTTTCAATATAAGCACGATAGGCATATGTGTTGTTTGGTGGTGATATAAGTTTTTGATTTAAATAAACGTCCAGCTGGTTGAAAAGAGAGTGCAGCCAATTATTTACAGGTGCTACATTGTTTGTTGTTGTAATAGAACTCCCATCTTGATTTATTACTTTTGCTTTTACATGTAACAGAGTATGTGACAAATCAATATAATCATCACCAGTTCCCGGGACATTAAATTCAATAGGCCCGTCATCAGTTAAGGAAGAAATGGGTTTGTAATGAATCCATTGTCCATTTTCAATACTTGTTTGTGTCGACGGAAGTGCAAATAAGTCTAATTCTGATTTTATACATTCACACGAATGACTATGTAAAAATGACATTATTCACTATGAAAAAATATCGTTATTTTTCTTTCGAGTGAGTTTCGTGACTTTACCACCCAAAATTCTGTTTTGTAATGATGACCGCATGCGATAATTCTTAATTATATACCCAGAACCATTCAAGAGTTTATCTATTTTTTCATCCGCTTTTCTCTTCAGGTTCCCTCCCATTTCTTTTAGCCGACCTCTAATAGATTCTTTCATGGGGCGTGCATGAATCATATCTCCGAATAGACCTACCCCTGTGTTCAATAACTCTTTTCCAACTGCTTTGGCCCCCGTGGAGAGTAACGGTAAAACGGATCGCAATATACCACCCAAAAAACTTCCTATACCATGCCCACGTTGTAACGGAGCACCCTTGTAAACTATGCCAACGCCTGAACCAGCTTGCTGTGAGTAATATTGTTCGTAAGGACAAATCATTATTATTGCACACGTTTAAAGTGAAGTTTAACACACGTAGTTCCAAACTCAAATGGCACGGGTCTTCCTGTATCAGATCTTATATCTATTTCCATTGTATCAAACTCGCGACGCATAACTTTCATGTAATATGCTGGTGAAAATGTTACCATTTTATTTACACCAAACACATATTTCGATGTATCCAACGAAATAACCCGTAATAGCGAGGCCATTACATCACCGACAATTTGAGGCTCTACAATATCACAGTAAATAAACATCTGTGGTGGTAATCCCAAATGTATATTTACTGGATGTGTACCAAAGCGTTTTGTGATAACATCAATATTTGGATCGAATCCTAACTGAAGTGCAAGCTTAGGAGCGATTTCAATGTTTAAGATGTCTTCGCTTAGTTTTATCAATTCTATGGATTTCTTTAGTTCATCATAATGGAATAGAATTTTACCGCTTAACATTACATTCGAATTTAACGCGTCTATAACGTCAATCATAGAGTCATAATTACTAGGTGGAATATATGCGGTTATTTTTTCATCATAAAATCCGGTGTCTTTGCCATCAATAATAACTTTTTGTCTCTCGGTAAAACTAATATAATTTTCTAGTTCTTGAACACTATATATAGTACACGGATGCTGAAATTCCACAATTGCTACATTCCACTCTCCTTCCAATTTAATCGACTTTGGTAATTTAGTAATAAAATTTGCAGTTGTATTATTTGAAAAGTATTGCATTGAACTGTTACTTAATAACGTCAAATAAAAATCATCTTTCATGTTTCTTGTAAACTTGAAAATAGTATCCAACTATTAAATTTATCTGGATATCCTTTCCACTTGACGAGCACTTCCTTTCTGTTTCCTTTATAACGAGTACGTAGTATTTTATCTATTTTATGAGCCAAGAATGGATTATATATTACTTTTTGTAGTTCTTTACCATAAAAAGTACCTGTGATTACCTCGTTTTTTAAATCTTTTAATGTGTATACAGTCCATGGACTTCTATTAATTATTGAAGTTATTATGAAAATTTCATCGCTCCAGTTTGTCTCATATCCCTTTTGAAAAATATGTTTGTACTTTGTTATTCTAACGTAGTCACCGACATTAAATTTTGATGATTCATTTTCAGGTTTCTTTTTTCTATCATATAAGTTGCGCCAAACAGTCATGATATTTGTAGAGTTAACATCGCATGGACGCATTTTTATGCTTGAGTGAATACTGTGATTGTATGAAAACAATAAATCTTGCAATATGTCAACATAACGGTAAGTATTTTTGTGAGTAAAATAACGCCACATTTTTGTTTTTAATGTTCTTTGAAATCTTTCTACAATACTAGCTTTGATATCCGGGTTATTAGTTGTGTAATAGTTAATGTTTTTGGATAAAAAAAATTTTTTTACGTCATCAGAAACAAATTCAGTACCTTTGTCTGATTGTATATGTTTTGGAGTTGCATTAGCTTCAGAAAATATGCTTTGAAAACACTTTTTAATAGTTTTAGAATTTTTCTTTTCTAAGACTCTTGCATACGCATATTTACTAAAAACATCAATAACACACAAAATGTATTTGTAACCATCATTATATTCTTTATAAGTACGCATATCAGATAAATCTGCTTGCCACAGTTCATTAAAATTGGATAAAATATATTTATTTCTAGAAAATTTTCTTTGAACCGGTTTATGCAAAGTATACGTTTCTTGAGCTTGCAACCAGTTTTTAACCTCTTCTTTTTTCATTTTACCTTTCATCGCTTTAGTCAACTTGTCAATGCTACTATAACCGGCAGGATTGGAAACGTCATAATATATGTTATCAATCTCTAGTAAGGGCTCCATTTTTCCCAGTCAATTTTTTTTGCTTTTTGTTTTCCAAAAGATTTTTCTGATGGTGGAGTACTTAATTCTTCTTCTGATGGTGGAGAATTGGTAGTTTTGGGCTTCACAATTACTGGGTTTTCAAAAGATCCACTCTTAGTATCATTAATATATAATCTATTTATATATTCAAATGTTCTTGGATTTCCAATCAAAACCAACGGAGTTTGTATTTTTTTCAATGTATCAGCAAATTGTTGCCAAGCGGCTGGTTCAGCTTTCTTAACAGATCTCAATGTATCCAAAATAAGATCTACTATATTACTTCCAGGTACGCTTTTACCATTTAATATAAGTGTTCCATTTTCACTCCAAGTGACTTTATCCTCGTTTTCCAGTAGTTTATTTACCAGTAATTCACCCTTATTTCTATATGTTTTCGGTATCAATCTTAAAACATTAGCTGGAGAATAGAAGTCTTTAATTGGTAATTCTTTGTGTGATTTTCCACCTTCTTCAATTATCGAGGGCAATTCAGGAACTGACTCAGTATGCTCCTGTTTTATGTATTTATTATCCCCAGAAGAGTAATTATTGTTATTATTCGTGTTTTTTTTGAGTTGGTGTGTAATTATTGGTAACTTGATGGGTTGTCGTTCTTGGTTAGTAAAATGTAAGTATCTCTGTAAAGTTTGAAGGTATAATATCCATTTTTCCCTGTCATCTTTTTTTGTTTTTAATATTGCATTCATTTCATCATCTAGTTTGGATACGTTATCAAAAGAATGATTATCATTTTGCAACCTTTTTATGGTTTCCGGCTCAACCAAAATCATTTTTTTAGCATGATCCATGGTTATCAGTGAACTAATTAATTAACGAACCTAAAACGCTGCTTAATACTGCTCCCAAAATAACTGGTAAGAAAGCGCCTCCTTTTTGTATAATAATCTTTTTTCTATCTTTACTCTTTTTCCCTTTTGAAACCAATTTTCTCAAAACGTTTTTATACTTGTGTAATTTATTGTATTCTTCTTTTTTAAGCGTTAACTTGCCATTCAAAACGTTATAAATGCATTCACAAATACAGTTTATTATTTCACTGTTGCTTTCTTTTAATAATGCGGTCCTGTATTTTGGTTCTAATTTGTGTAGTGCTCTTAGTAACTCTTTATGTGATGTTACTCGACCAATCATCGCTAAAGACTAACTGAAATATGCTGATGAACATCATATTTGAAGCCTTTTTTAGGGACATAGATTATGGTGTGTCCGTCACTAGGAAATATATTCGTTTTCAAACGGTACAAATCGTTGGTATCTTGTTTCAAATCAATCATTAAATAGCCATGTGCTTTTTCTGTGGCATCTTTGTATGCCTCATGTACGAATTTAACATTATCTGGATACACTTGACGAGCCAAATATTGTATTTGCATTTTGTCACGCGGATTTTTAAAGCAAATAATGTAGCTTGAATTCAAAGAGATATCACGTTGACCTTTACCTTGGTGAAACAAATTTTGTGTGATATAAAAAACACTTAAATTTCTGTGATGACTGCCTTTTGTAAAAATATCTACTACGCGAACGTCTGACTCTCGCATCAAATCATCGATTATTATGAGCATTGGACTTGCACCATTAAACATATTTAAATCAGGTAAACCTGGATGGTAAGTTACATTTTTCAAGTTATATAATGGTTGCATTTCGTCGTAGCACCACAAGATTTTGTAGAATGATGTATTACACATATCATAGATGTTTTTTATAAACTTTGTAACGAATTCAGATTTTCCACAGCCACTTGGACCCCCTACTATAGCCGTAAATGGATGCATAAAATGAATCATTATCAATTTAAAAAAACACGACTTCGACAGGTGGAAGAATAAAAAACACTGACAAACAAGGATAAAAATAAAGCATCATATACTTAGTCATAATTTTTATTTTTTTTAATATCTATGTAGTTTTAATAAAAATCTTAAACTAAATACATTTAAACATCTTATTACAAAAAATAAAATCTTACATATATGTACATCTAAACACATTTAAACATCTTATAAGTAAATACAAAATCTTATATAATAAGTACATCTAAAACCTTATATATAATCGAAGCGTCATCTTATCGTATAGTAAAAATAATTTTAAGTGATATTTGTAAAAAAAAAAACATTGTAAATAATGTATTAAATAATAAAAATTTATTTAATATAATTGTAAGGTTTTTAATCAGCTATTTTATAATGACCCCATGCAAGTGTATCAAAACAATTATCAAGCAAATAGCGTTTGGTATCATGGAACGATAATGATTTTTTACATATTTTTTGAGAATATATTATATGTTTAATAGATTTAAATCTAACCATTTGTGCTAATTTTATACTTTTATTATTTAGACAAGTTTTATAATCTTCTAGGGTAAATTTTTTTGTAACACATCTATTGATACCTTTAGCCTTAGCAATGAATTTGTCTTCAACGTCAATAGCATACAATTTAGAACGAAGTCCAACGAATTCTTTAAATATTTTTCCATTGTTTTCATCTTTGAACAAACCCAATTTTTTTTTGTTTACTTGAGGAAACCCAAACCGATTTTCGAGGTCATAATCTGATGTATCGAAATAACGCAACAGGTCAGGTTTAATGTCATTATAAAAATCGTCAGTAAATATTTGATATATCAAACTATCGGTATCGGTATAAAGTAATTTAGCATTAGATCCATATTTTGATTTTATATAGTCATAGTGAAAATTGTAAATCAAAGTTTTTGATAAATCTAAAACACAAAAACCTAAATATATAGGCTTATTATAAAATAATTTAGTTCTCTTTAACTGAACAGCTGCACAGTTTTCAGAGAAAATTGTCATGTTCTGAAATTCAGGCTTAGCTATGTAATCGTTTAAACCCAAAGCTTTACCACGATTTTCCCAACGAGTTACAATTTTAACATTTACTCTCTTTTCAATATTTTCCATTGTTTTTCCAAAAACAGAATTGTTCATTAATTTAAAAAAGTCTTTTTCGAAATCTGAGTTAGCCATCGATCGAAGATGAGTATTTAAATCAATGTAAATTTTTAACCAAGGAGCTTGTTTAAATTGAAGTATTCTATGAATTTTTGTTAAAACTAAGCCATTTTTCAAACATTGCAACAAGTTTATATAATGAATTATATATTTAGTTTTATTTCTTAAATTAGGTACCAGTTTTTTACTTTTACATTGACCTACACATATATTTTCAGGACAAAAAGGAAAATCTGAATGTGATTCATGTAAAATATTAGGGTAATGTAAATCAACTTCTAATATGTAACCGTAATCTGAAGTTTCAGAAACGTTAAAATCAATGGTATTTTCTACCCACTGGAACTCCCCTACTGGGAGATATTTAGACATCGCCCAGCCATATAAATTATTAGCGTCTAAATATACAAGGAATGACGAAGGGATTTGCTCATTATAATTATTCAAGTAAGTGTTATTAGCTTTCGCATATCTGTTACTACACTGTGATATCCCTCCTCTAATACCTGATTTTATGAAATTTATTTGATCCATCTCGGTTAATAGTTCTAAACGAACGTTTGTTATTTTAAGCATAGCGTCCCAACTAAGCCCAGGGGCTGTGAAGTATTGAGCGGGATCAAGGTCATATGTAACGAGACAGACACTACGAAAATTTTCAAACACATCTGTTAATAGTAAAACATCGGTTTTCAAATACAAATCAGAATATTCCTGCATATTCTTACATTCAAAATAATTCCAAACGTCTTTAGCACGTTCATATTCTTCTGCAGTGATATTGGTATCAGTTAGAGAACTATAGAAATCATCACGAGGAGGTAATGACGTTTGAGCAAGGCGTTCATAACATGTCATATATTCATAAGGATAAATCCCTTTAACTTTTAATCGTTTAAAAGCATCATCTGAAGGATAATTTTTTCGTAGTTCAACAAATTGTTCGTCTTTTAAATTATTTGCAAGTGTTTGAAGACTGCGAGACATAAACTTAAATGAGTCAACAAAACGTAGGCTAATAGCAAAGTTATTGATGTATAGTTTTTTGGTGAAAGATATATACTTTTGTTTTGAGGTATAAGTTCAACATTACCGTCATCGAAATTTAAGGCGTGGACAATAAAATGTGCATCATAATTACATAAATTATGTAAAAACACTGGTATGAATTTGGGCGGTACATATTTTTCAGCACAAATCTTACATGTCATGCCATAAAAAATACCGCTATTCCAATCGAATTTAATCGCCGGCTCACTGTTGAAACCCTTGCTACATATACAATATTTTTTTGAGCTAGATATAACACGTTTATTTTCATCTGTTAATTGTAATGGTTGGGCCGGAAAACGAATTTTCTTAGTAATAAATGTTAAATCTTGTTTAAGCGTTTCCATAAATACGTTTGTACAATTAGATCCTGTATACGTTCTGTATTTAGAAAATCTATCATTAAAAGAACATTTTATATAATAACCAAAACTATACACTTCATGTTTATGTGTATTAATAGTTGAGGGTTTCACATTTGATTGTAACGGTTCACTATTCAAAGGTTTTAACAATGCTTCGAAATCAGCATATATTACGAATGGTAATTTATACTTTTTAATGAAATTATCAAATTGTAGAATATTGGTTGATACATCTTCGTTGAACCAATTTCGTTTTTTTAAGGATTCGTTTGGTAATTCTGTTCTAATATGCATACAATCAGATTTTTGATGATTTTCTAAACGATCTTTACTCAAAAAATTTAATAAACAACCATCGCATATAAATGAACGTCTATGTGTTGAAGATAACTGATTGCTTATAAGCCTTGATATATTTTTAATAAAACAATAATGACCTCTAACACCATTCGTAATGTACAGTAAATTTACATGTACCGGCTTGCGACATTTTGTATGATAAACGGGGCCAATTACCTCATGACGCTTATTTTTGCTTGAATATTCTAAAGTAAACACGTTTATGCTTATATTATTCAACTGTTCAACTTTAGAAATATCTTTAAGCTTAACAGGAAAAGCTATCCCATCAAAATTTAATTTGTTTTGATATTTTAAATAAGAGTTGACTCTATCTGAATGTTGTACGTTTTGATATCTTGCTGCAAGTAAACTCCATTTCAGACACATAACATCCTTGTTTTTTACGTTGATAATAGCTTTTTTCATTTTTATATCTTTAGGTAAATCAATATATGATGAACCGCGAAACGGATTGAACTTATTAACATTCATTAAAATATATTTCATTTTTTTTAAAGACCATCCACTATCTTTGCTTTCAAATTCACTTAACTTTGTTTTGATGGTTGAACTTAAATAATCAAAAAAATCATCTAATGTATCCCCCATACATAATACAAAATTACATGTTTGAAATTCAAAGGAGTTTTCTAAGTTTTTTGTTTCTTGAACAAAATCAGCATGAATTATAAAATTGACTTTTAAGCATGTTAATTGACGTAAACAATTATTTATCAAAAATCGAATCGACTCTTTAATTGATTCATAAAACATTTCAGGGGTCTCGAATCGTAAACCTTCGGAGGAGTGATTCGAAAAAATTTTATACATCAAAACTCTATTACCAAAAGCATTTTCTACTAATTTTACATTCGATAATTCAGTAGAACTTTGTACACTATTATTTTTATGTAAATTACTGTTCAAATGACTGCTTAAATACCTTTTTTTGATGGTGACATTGCATAGTTGACACTTCACTTTATCACTAATTATTTCATCTTGTGATGCTGAAGATCCGTTATTTTGCTGTTGACATTCGCGAGAAGTCTGTTCCCCACCACCGATTTGCGAAAAACTGCAAAGTTAAATTTATAATTAATCAAAGTGCCAAATTATCACAATAAAAAAATATGCGTAATAAACTCTCTTTTTTATATACTCACATTGATTGTATTTCATTTGCTTTCTCATCTAAAATGGCTACTAGTTCCTCATCGAAAAGTGGATTATACAAATCAAACTCATGTTGTGAACTCTCAATTGAAATCCATGGTTCAAAATGCTGAAACAAAAAAAATATGTAAATGAATATTACAAAATATAAAATTGACATATAAAAATAAAATATTGTTATGTGCCCATAAAAAAATTACAAAAACTATAACTTTTCAACAAACACTATTATAAATATTCTTACCTCCATTTCTTCAACGAAATTTTCATATATAAAAGTTTTTCAATTTCACTTAAAATTATTTTTACTATAAATGATGCGAGACGCTCCGAAAATTTTTATGACGTTTGATATCAGAGACGTGACCTTAAATAGAAACCATTTGTGTACCATTGGAGGGGGAGTCAGTTTTTTTATTCACAGGTGCGTTAAGATTTTTGATGCATTAATAAATTCCAAAAAAATTCGAGGGCTTCAAATATTCATCTACAACAATAGACATTTAAGAAAAAATCGTGAGATGCAGAACTTCGATGCGTGGGAACACGTTATAACCTGTTAAGGTTTTTTTACATGACATGAAAAAGTTGACTGCATATAAATGGATCTTTCATTTTAATAGCTTAAACGAATACGAATGAGGCTTTTTTCTTATGGAAGCCTTAATAATAAATTATTGTCTGCAGCCACCCTGCAAAAAAAGGGCAAGTTAGGACGTGTTTGTATTAGGTTTTTTTTTAAAGAAATATGTGTATCCGTTCAATAATATAACGAAAATCTTATAACAACGGCGTGGGAACGCAAATCAAATCACCTATGAGGCTTTTTGCTTATGGAAGCCTTAATAATAAATTATTGTCTGCCGCCACCCCACAAAAAAAGGGCAAGTTAGGACGTGTTTCTATTAGCTTTTTTTTTTTTAAAGAAATATGTGTATCCGTTCAATAATATAACGAAAATCTTATAACAACGGCGTGGGAACGCAAATCAAATCACCTATGAGGCTTTTTGCTTATGGAAGCCTTAATAATAAATTATTGTCTGCCGCCACCCCACAAAAAAAGGGCAAGTTAGGACGTGTTTCTATTAGCTTTTTTTTTTTAAAGAAATATGTGTATCCGTTCAATAATATAACAAAAATCTTATAACAATGGCGTGGGAACGCAAATCAAATCACCTGTGAGAAATTTGCAACAATTTTTCGAGCGTAAGATTTTTTAACAGAATCGCTAATAAATTTATCGATGACTTATGATATGAAGTACGTTTTAAGTCATAACTGTCACTATTTAGTTAATTAGAAAAAAAACTTATTATCTGCAATTTAATTTCTTTAAATAGATGTTAGAATTTTATCGAAGAAAGTTTTTAATTTCTTTAAGTAGATTTTATAATGAAGTTTTAAGCAGCGTATCTCATCTAATTTCGCCCCCAGAGAAAGTGGTCCAGAAGCAGCGTATCTCATCTACTTTCGCCCCAGAGAAAGTGGTCCAGAAGCAGCGTATCTCATCTACTTTCGCCCCAGAGAAAGTGGTCCAGAAGCAGCGTATCTCATCTACTTTCGCCCCAGAGAAAGTGGTCCAGAAGCAGCGTATCTCATCTACTACCTAGAATCCGATGTTTGCCGACCTTTTTTAAAAAATCGTCTGTAAGCCGTGGTGTAGAACTCAGGTCTTTCACCCCAGAGAAAGTGGTCTAGAAGCAGCGTATCTCATCTACTGTTAAATGTACTTATGACTTTTTACCCGACTGCGCGACACAAAGGAAGGTAATGTGTCGTATGCAGTGCCGTCTTTACGCAAAGTCCTAATAGGCCCGGGCCTAGGGCCCCAGGCATGTTGGGGCCCCCCCAATCGCAAAAAATCATTTACAATCATCCTATAGAAAGAACGTTGAATAACAAATCGTAAGCTTTAAAACCCCCATAGCAATAAAAATAAAGTAATTAATTACGTTAGTCATTTAATTTATAATATAATATTTATTATGTAATACGGAAATGTAACATTACAATTTTTTTCTTGATTTTTTGTGAGCGAAATCAGAAATTATGTCTTCAAAACTTATATTATTTAAAATGTCCGATTCTATAAACATAATCGAAAGATAATTCAATCGAAGATTTAACATGACGTTTCGATGATCATTTTTTATAAATTTTAAGGCTGAAAATGATCTCTCGCCGCTACAATTCGTGACGATCATGCTTAAAAAAATTTGCGTGGCGCGGAGCTTCCGCGCCGCGCCGCATATAGCAGTCCAGTCGCGCATGCGCGCGCTACCAGAGCAGAGCACGCGGTAAATTTGAAAGTATTGAAAGACACTGGACAAACTTTACACGAAGATAATTTTAAACCGAACTTGAAATAATTCTAAACAGATATTTTTTACACAAATAAAATCTACAGATTTATTACGCAGAATTTTTTTATCTGCACTATAGCAAATATCTTACTCTATGTAAAATCATTTCACAAATAATTTAGGGTTATTTTTAAATAAAATTTGTGTCTGGTGTCATTTGAAATAGTTGCTTATGTGCATAATTAAGTGATTATGATCTAAGCTTCTATAAAAGCGACTTACAACTATAGTGTTACGCTATAAGACTTAAGGTTTTGATATTCGAAAGGTTTAATTTATTCTACATTTATTGGGGGCGGGCCCCGTCGATACTTGGGCCTAGGGCCTCATACCTTGTAAAGACGGCACTGGTCGTATGTATGTATGTATGTATGTATGTTCATTTTTGGCACTCTAGAGACGAAACACGTGGCCCGATCGAAATCACAAATCGATATAATGACAACCAGACGCCATATTGTGACAAAGGAAAAATGGAAAGTCAATCAAATCGAAGTCAAGTGGAAAGATATTAAAAAATCGTCTTTAAGTTTTTCAAATATTAGTTCTTTTTAATTTAAAATCTTTAACAATTTAAAATTGGTCGTGAATCGTTCTCAATTGAATTTTTATTAATCAATACTTACAATATAATAAAATAAATAAAATAAGAGATATTTACCAGAGAACTATATTTACCTTTTTACAAAATTTAAAAATAAAAGAAGCAAATTAAAAAAAACCCATGATTAGTCATTTCCGTTAAATTTGAGAAAATGCCTTCTATTGCATAATGTTGTTTACAAGTATGACGTTTCTTAGTGTGTACTCGCAAGCTGTGGGAACGGAAAGACGTACCTACGACATCCTTTTTTAAGTTCGCTTTTAACGCAGACGTTTTTTTTTTTAATTTACGTCAATATTTTACAAGATATAAGCTCTTACACCACCGTATTTGCACATGGTACGCAAATGTCTGTGACGAATCTTCATATAACTCCGTAGTCTTTATAAGTCTTTTTCATAGCCTTTCTTTGTTTTTGTTTATATGAAAAGCTCATACCTAGTATGATGACAACCGATCTATTCGTAGTGATGTATAACTACGATCTTAACGTTATCCAACGACGAACACTTTCATTAAAATGTATACTCACTTAATTGACACTTAATTAACCCTTATTAAAAGAAACTTGACATGTAACTGACTGACAAATAAACAGACTTTTATGGCATGTAGGTTCAATGCAATGCGATTTATTTAAAAGCTGAAACAATATCTTACTGAGCAATAGTTACACACAAACCAAAAGATAGTTTGCAAACATTTAAAAATCTTAGTAGTTACAAGTAGAGTTGAGATTTTCCCAACGCCTTAACACAAAAAATATACATACATATATTTTCTCATATATCTACATACAACATAGTTAAATGTCTTTCAATGGTGGTATAAAAATATAATAGAGCAAAATCAATCTTTCCTTACAACTCATGCGTGTTTCTTTGTTAATTTTACAAGTACATTACCACAATAAAAAATACAAAGTAAGAATTTTAAGCTTATAATCGGAAACACTAAATATTTACAAAGGTAGTTACGCCGAGGCTAGACAAGGCGCTTACGTGCTACATGGAAAATTCTCTTTTGTGACCGTTTCGTAGAACCGGGTTACGAGGCGTAGCAAGTTTATAATGCCCAAGTTCCCGTTTACGAACACTATGCTAATATAAAGTTACAAGAACATGCAAAGAATTTGTTCCTCGCTTGTTATTTATAGAATTTCGTTTCGCCCTCCGATATATAAAATAAATTAGTGTTAATAATTTCCTTCATATCTACATGATATGACTAGAGTAACACATGGTTGACTATAACTTGCGAGTCATAAGTAAATATTTTTAAAGTTGTTTTGGGATCCTTTCATCCCCTTGCCCAAAGCAAACTTATTAAAAATAAAAATAAATAATAAATGTGATGAACTGACTTCACATTTATTGTTTAACACGCCTCACTGTTGCAGTACGCAGTCCTTCTCGACCGAGTTGAAGAGTTTGGATCATAAGCTCACCAACCTGGTCCGGTGTGAGTTGGCTGGATAGTTTGTGAACGGTTGACTGTTAACCTCCGTCGACACAAAAGTGTTGACGTAGGCGGTGCTTACTTAACCAGTCAGCTAATACAACTCCTAATTTAGTACTTTAACTAGATAATTTATCTAATTGACAGTGCAATCTCCGCCAATTTACCTTAAGTGATTTTCTAGTCTTGAACCGAGGCATAAACATTGAATTTTATGCATAGGTATTACTATAGACAAAATCTTGTGTGCGTTTAAATTACCGTCGAAAACATTAAAGTCTAAATAACGAATTTGGTATTTTTAACAAAGAAGACAAACCTTAACGCAGTAAGGCAGAAACATTACCAGCTTGACATTTTATTCAAAGAAACTAAACTTAAACGCATATTTCCGAGTAGTATTCGTATTTTCAAGGAGGCGGGCACAAAATAAGTTATTATAGACGGTACACAAAAAAATTAATCGAAAAGGCCAAAGACGTCAGCTCTACGTTATTTTCGATCTTATTAAAACAATTTGGTTTCACAAAATTCGTCAAAGGTCAAGTTGGGAGCTCGTCGCATGTACGCTAAGCCCGCAATCCGACTTAGCCATTCTATATACATAAATGTTTGATAAGATGAACAAATTCTGAAGAATTCAGGACCGTTATAAGGTACGTACTATTTAGGGTCACTCAATAAGTTTTGGGATGCACGTTTAAAAATGGAATGCACCTGTATTATTTATATGTTTTCAAAAGACAAATTCATTTAAAAATAGAACTCAGTGAACCATTAGCCCAATTTAAAAAAAAAAGTTTTAAACATATTGCTGCAACACTTCTAGTGCTTTTTATTTAAAACGATGGAGCTTAACAGCGAACATTTGTGCGCTTTGATCATTTACGATTTTAAATTTGGTTTAACCAAACAATTAAGTTTACAACGGTTACAATCAGCATTAGGAGATTAACTTCCATCTCGCGCAACAATTTTTAGGTAGTTTGCTTTATTTAAAAGAGGTAAAATTAACCTTAAATATGACCAAAGAAGCGGCGCCCGGTAAACGGCAGTAACTGTAGAAAATGTGTGGACAACTGAAATGTTGGTGCCCACTGCGAGAAGACCCACGAATTACATATTACATTTGTTGTCATTGGATCCCACATTTACTCTTATTTCATCTCTTTTATGAAGATAATTTAGAGGTTGAAAATTATCTTCGATAAATATAATCGAAATGTGCGAAAAAAATTTGCCATGTTCAAGTTGTCGCATTCAACGACCGCGTGTTTCGTTAGCGTAACTTGAGTTGTGTAAAAAAATATAGAATAGAGTTAAACTTTGACTGTAATAAAACCAAAACACTAGATTTTGGGCTTGATACATAAAGTGTGAAAAGAAATGTAGGAGATTCTAGATCGCTTGAAAATAAATAAAAGATTACCTTAATAGTGAAATGTGTATAATTTATTACTAAACTACTTGCTTCTAACGTAATGTTGATATGTAATACCAGTTAAAAAGGATCATCTTTTTTGATAATTATCGTATAATTATCAAGGCATATTTATCGTGAGAATTTCGAACCCTGACTCGGAGGTGACGTCACTTGGAACAACTGTCCCAAATAATATGTATCCAAATCGCCACATGTGTATTATTGTATATAGCAAACTATAAATAGTTCATTGGATGACATTTATCTAAAGTACGAGTTGTGTGCGTATGTGTGCGTTAGTCCACGTGGACCACCACTGATAAGGATTTACATACAAATCAAAGCTTCGAGTTATCGGTTCCAAAATGATTTGCGCATTTAGTACACTTCTCTGTGTTCAATGCACACTTACTCGTAAATTATTAACTTTGGTCAATAATAATACTCAATTATGTAATATTTTGTGAAAAGGATAAAAAAATAAGGGATTGTCCAACTGTCATTTACATTTAATAAAAATCCATGTACCTCATAGTAGTACGTACTAATCTTTTGAGGAATAGGTTCTTCTTATGTAAACAGTAAAGACAGTAAAGAATTTTTCTGCTAGATGTACTGTTTCTTAATATATGGAATTGACTATACGTATTCAACTTTTCCACATGAGAAGGACTAAATTCAATTATCGGGAAGAGTATTACAGACCTATACGTAACGTATTAATAAATGGATCGGACGTATTTACCATAAAAGGGATGTTAACGCCTGAAGTCGTAAAAGGAAAATGTACTCAGGATTATTCAATGATTAATACGCGCATTTGCGTATCTAGAGTGTGTGGCTTTCGGGCAATAACAGGTTGTCTGAGAGTTTCCGATTTTCCTTCCTTAATGCAGTCTCACCATGCCCAATCGATTTGAAAACGAATCCGGGAGTAAGAGGCGTCTCCCGTCATTCGTTGAGTGTCGTTTACGAATAATTTGAGAGAAAGACGTGAAAATAATTGCTCACCACAGGTTTCCCCTGAAGGCAATTAGAGTTCCGATTTGCCGATTAGACGGGCTGTGAATATTGCAAAGCGAATTTACACGGACATTTACATTTCTATAATAAAGGAATTAATTTTGGTAATCCTTGATTTTGCAGCCTTTGATTGCATTGTTGATGGAGAATAAATATTGTGCAATTTAAACGAATATATCCTTATATAACATAAATTACAAAGTTTAAAAATACATAACAAAGATTTACAATGTTTGTTGATATTTGTTTTTCAACTTAAACGCACATATTATCACCAAATTATTAGATAGCAGATTATCCGGTTCTAGCACTTGCCGGCCGCTGCAGTAGTACGTCTGCTTCGCCCGCTCAGATCGTGCTTTGTAGTCACAATATTTTTGAAGAAACAACTTAAGAATACCAGTAGTCCTAACCCCTTGAGGGCATTCGTATTCTCACTACAATTGTAGCCAAAACCCACAAAAGTTGCAGGAGTGCCAAAACTGAATTCTTTTCTTAGGAATAAGTGTTTTAAATACACAAAACATTGCAGTACACACACACATATATATATATATATTATGGGGGTGCTTTGGGGTCTGTGAACTATAAGAGGTTACGAAAATGTTACCTGGTTAGCGGCGGAAAAAGATCGTGCACAACCCATTCTATATATTATATATTACCTTTTACGGTTAACTAGGAACAGCAGCTGATGACTTGCGATAAACGTCGTCATCGATTTTTGTGATATTTCAGCATATCTTCAAAATTTCAGTCGCCGTTTTTAAATTGTATGAACCAGCGTCAGCATTTAAAGGTATTTGAAGTTACATTACTGACGACCGCTTAGCCTAGTGGGCAGCGACCCTGCCTGCGAAGCTGGAGGTCCCGGGTTCGAATCCCAGGTCGGGTCAGTATTTATATGATGAATATTAATACTGGCACCGGGTCTTGGTAGTTATAAGTATGTGGTGTCTTCGCTTGGTACCCAAAATACAAGCAAATGCTTAGTTTGGGACCTAGACGTTGTAGTGATTGTATGTGTTATTATTATTATTATTATTAATATTTTCTGTAGCTTCTTTGGATTTTAGTTCTTTTTCACAAAACTAACTAGATAAATCACAACTGCATCTATCCGATACTAGGCGATAATAATTTTACTACAGGGAAATATAAATAAGAAATTGAAGTTTTAAAAGTATGAACAGAACTTCAAATTAACACCAATTTTAAGAGGATTTTGAAGTCGCTGCGTTTGAGATTAGTAGATATTTCAATACTTATCTGCTATCTCAACACACTGCCTGCCATGTACCAAGCGTGCGAAAGGAAGAGTTGTAGTTTCCCAATGAAATTTTTATGTTCAATCCCGAAATTTGGTGTTTTGGTGTAAATGTTTAATTAACTCTACGGATCTTGGTTTCTACGGATTTGGTACGCTTAGTAATCCAGGTTTACATTTGCAATTTTTGTTTTGTAATATTGCATTTAGTGTAATGATGAACATGTAGTAAAGAATAAAACAAATTCGAAAAGGAAAAACACGAAAAGTTAGATATTTTTTTATTTCGATGTAGCAAAATAATTAAAAAATTAAAAACAGTTGAACCTAGTTTTTGCTGATCTGAATACCACATAATTTTTTTGCTAAATTCAGTTAAAGTTTAATGGGGTACATCCGTTAGCGCCGTTTGTATTTAAATCAACGTTAACCAAATCAAAAATTGGTCTCAACCCAACATAACATTTCGTTTTACCCATAGAGTTTTATTTGACAGCAGCGTTTGGCTGTAAAAGAGTCAGAAATGTCACTTCACAGTATCGAAAATGTCAAACGCAATTTCCTTGAGGACCTACACTCACCATCTTACACTAGCTAGCCATAGTATGAGTGATTAGCCGGTAAACGCAGAAGAGGGTTTCTAGTCAATTCGTACTTTTATGGTTTTACCTATATAATATTGCAGTGGTGTAAGAAATTTCTGTAAAGGCCCAATTCGATTTTTGAAACTTGTTGCTACAAAAAACAGTGTGCAAATATTTTCTGTGTAAAATTTAATAAACTATAATTTACTCACAAAAAAACTTTTCGGGTAAAATCTATAATTTTTACAATAAATTTAAAAAAAAAAAACCTATTTCCGACCATAACAAAATCCCAAAATTAAATTAAGATGACTTTTTAGAATATGTTGAGGACATCAAAGTGAAAAACTTCACAAAAATCCAACTTGGTCGAAATTTTTTCGAAGTCGAAATTTTATTTTTCTGGGCATATGTATGTATGTAACTATGTAACTAAACATATGTAAATAAATATACACATGTTAAATGTGTGTTAAAAGTTTCAAATTGTGTCGATAGTTTCTAAAATCAGAATTTTTGGCAGGAGATTCTACCTCCTACTAAAAATTGCCTGCGTAACACACACCCATTTTCGATCACGGGCTCCTAGACATAAAAGAGCAAGTGTATACAATTTCACAACTTAAACTGACGGATAGAGGCTAAAGGGAACCGTTGAAATCGCCCCTAACTCATATAAAAAAGGAAATTACATCTATTTGTTTTTTGTTTGACTCTCCATCACTTTCAGGTACTAAATGGGTTTGGCTAATATTTTCTTATGGATTTTAAACATTTCAGATTCGTATATTCGGGGTAGGTACTTTGCATTCAATAACTTAATATTATATGTTAAATACCCCGAATTTCAAAATCCAAATTAATATTACAACATTCAGATAAGGCGAAATGCCTATTTTAATATTGTTAAAATGCGAACTTAAAAACCTTTTTGCGCTAAATGTCAGTGTTATCTCTGTTACCGCCTTTAGACGTTCAGATAATCGATTATTATAATAATTGGAAGCATTAGCTTTCCGCCCAATATAATGTTTTAAATATCATCCGAGTTATGTATAGCGATAGTTCAGAATCACCCCGCAAGGGCGTTATAGGTGAGATAGCATCGGTGATGGTAAACGCGATAGAAATCAAGTCTTGTAAAGCGTCGTCGAGGCATAAACTAATTGAAAGTACGGCATACAAAATCAGTGATATATTATGTCGGGGAGTCATATATATATATACAAATTCATGTCGTTTTTTTTCTTCACAATTTAATAACATTTTATTAAAGTATTGGGTCGGGGGGAAAAGTTTCTTCGCATTTTATATGAAAACTGAAGAATTTTTTTTTTCAAAGTTTATTTACTTTTAATTACAATACATATGTGCCAATTTGTTCGATGACTGTCTGCCATTTTGTATGTAGTGACATGATCTCGTTGCTGTAGAAATTTTGGGACTTCTGAACAAAAAAACGCGACAAGTAGTTTTGGCATTCCTCTTTTGATGTTAACCTGATACTGTCTAAAGAATTCTGAAGAGACTGAAACAGGTGGAAATCTGAAAGTCAGGGCTATATGGCGGATGTATTAACACCTCCTAGCCAAACTCTCTTAATTTTTTCTGAGTGACTAAAGATGTGTGAGGTTTAGCGTTATTGTTCTGAAAGACTACACCCTTTCTATTGATTAATTCCGGCCGCTTTTTCTCAATTTCTTGCTTTAATTTCATCAGTTGTTCACAGCAGAGATCCAAATCGATGGTTCTACTCGGCGGCGATAAAAGCTCATAATGAACAATACCCTTATTATCCCACCATACACACAGCATCACCTCATTGCGAGTTAGCCCGTGTTTTGCCACAGTCTGTGAAGCCTGACCGACTTTCGACCACGGCCTTTTTCGCACGTTCTTGTCGTACTTGACCCAATTTTCACCATTAGTTATCAATCTGTTCAAAAACGGCTCAGTTTCATTACGTCTTAATAAAGAATCGCAAATGAGTACACGGTTCGTTAGGTTTCTTTCAGTGAGCTCATCTGGCACCCAAACATCGAGCTTTTTTGTATACACAGCTATTTTCAAATGGGTGAAAATTGTTTTGTGGTCAATTCCCAGATCTTCCGTTATGTCGTAATTACTGATATGCCGATCTTGCTCCACTTTTTCAAAAATGGCGTCCATTTTAGCCTTGACAGGGCGACTACAGCGAGGTGCGCATTTTTTAGTTTGAAAATTCCCGGATTGAAAAAGTTTAAACCAACTTTGTACTACTCTTACTGACACCGCATTAGGGCCATAAACGTCACAATTTTTTTTACGCAGCTTGCGTTGCTTTTTTCTTTTTTTATAATACAATTTTAAAATGTATCGAATTTCTTCATTAGATTCACTCATTTTGACAGAAATGACAGAGTTTCCCGCCGATTTTCATTTGTTTTAAATGAAAATCGGCGGGAAACAAAAAAGTATATACAAACTATATTCGAAAATACTTTTTCCCCAACCTAATATATATGTCCCGTTTTGCTCGATAACTTGTTGCCATCTTGTAGACAGTGACATGATCCCATTGCCGCAGAAATTTTGTGGTTATAAATATGCGAGAAGTAGTTTGATATTCTCTAGATGTATACCTTATACGTAACTTAAAGAATTCTAAAAGGACAAGTTTAAATCTGCGGGTCAAGGTCAAGGCTATATTGTAAATGTATTAACATTTTCCAGCCAAACTCTCTCTCAATTTTTTCTGAGTGTTCAAACATGTATGTGGTCTGGCGTTGTCATGATAAAATAGTATATTCTATCTATTGACCAATCACGGCCATTTTATTTAATTGCATGCTTTAGTCTTACACAAAACATCCAACGAGTTATTTATCTACGTTATCATCACTGGAAGCGACTTCTCGATCTGTACTATTCATGAAAACAAGTCACCGAGAGCAATCGAATTCATCAATCATATCATGATAGGCAAGGAAAGCGTCAATGTGTGGCTCGCTGCATCGAGCGCGGAAGATTGATTGTGGACTCAACACAAAGTGATGCTCGCAGGTCGTTAAACTCATATAATAGATGAGTTACGGCAAACAAGAGATTACATTCGGGAATGATACGAATTGTAAAATTGCGAGTTGTTTCAGAGAGCGTAAGCTGCGCCTTTCATGAACAATAAAATTGGAATAACAGAGAGGGAGAGAGCTTTAGATAGACGCTTTGTGAAACTAGTGGGATCGAAACACAAAATTCATATGTAAATGACGCCAGGCAAAACTATATACCAGCAAATAATACATATAGTTATAGCAATACAACATATACCTATAGTGCGGAAATAAAAGACGTGAGTTGAATGAAAAGAACCATAATAATACCCAGAACATCGCACATATCGTCATCTAGTCCCAAAGTAAGCAAGTATTATGCTTGTGTTATGGGGTACTAGACAACTGGTATACATACTTAAATATTCTTTTTTATAATATATACATTTATAGATACTTTTTACGGAACGGAACAAATAGACATGTTCATGCACACAAATATTTGACCCGGGCGAGAATCGAACCCGCGACCCTCGGCTCTGCAGTTAGGGTCTCTAACCACTCCGGTCAATCGGTCAGCCATTGGTAAAATTATTGATGACAGCTTTAACTGAAAGGAAACATTTTTTTATTTTCAATAATACGTGAAACTGCGTTCAAAGTTTTTGTGATAAATGACTTGCTTGAGTCCGAGAACATGTGAAATATGAAATAACGTTCTGTACTTTTATAGCATCAATCGATAGGATCAATCGTAAGGATCATTTTTTTCTAAATAACACAGTATCTTGAATAAAAGGAAGACCAAGAAAAATAGAACAATATTAGTAATAAGTACGAAACGCGTCACCGATGTAAAAAGCCGCCGGCTGTACACACTCGCCGAGCGGAGGCGAGCGCGAAAGTCAACGCTATGCGGGTAAAAGAGAAGGCATCTCACAGCCGGCGCTCTTGAACATCGGTGGCGCGTATAGTACGTCACTACATATTATAAAATTAAGTCCTCCGCCACGTCTGTCTGTCTGTCTGTCTGAACGCGATAAACTAAAAAAATAAAAAACTACCAAACGGATTTATTTATTTATTTAATGACAAAAACCACAGCTCTTAAAAATCTAAATTAACGTAACTTATAAATATATCTAATAGCCAATTATGGTTTTACATTTTTTTATTGGCATATGGTTGACACCAATCGACAGAGTGATTCAAGAGGAAGGTTTATGTGTATAATTCATTAATGTTTTGTGCAAATTAGTTGAAATTTGACGATTATTACTGAAAACGTCGAAAAAATCTAGCCGACTTGGAGCTTTCGTCAAAAACGCTGCCTACTTTGAAATATAACAAAATAATGTATGGAAGAATTGTTCCTCTTTCATAGGACTTAAGTAAAGTCGGCGATGGCATATGTTTCTTTTTTAATGGATAGGCTTACTACACCTATTTTTAAGTTTAAAAAAAATTATGTCATAATTGGAAAGCAATTTACACCAATATAGAATGATACAATATTAATCCTAATCAAATTAAATACGTTATTTACCTTCAGCATTTCATGCACATTATGATTGCCCTTTACACCATATAATTTAAATTAATATCTTACGAGTTATCGCGAAATAAAAACTATAGCGCGATAAGCGGCCGCGCCGGGCGGCGACGCCAACGGCCTAGACCCCCCCCCCCACCCTGACGCGACTCGCGTGGTATAAAATTTATCAATATTGTTTACAAAGAAATATTGTAGTTTGCTTTTATGTATTTATTCTTTACTTTTACAAATATTTGTACAATTTGAAATAAAATACATTAAAAATACTCCAAGTAGGATGAACTTACGTTACATTGAAATCTAATTAAATCCAATCCACATGTTTGTCGCGACAAGCTGATATAATACTACAACAGAAAAAAAAAACACTACGGCTTATATGTTCTGCTACTCGTGCGACGCCGGGGCGAGTCGCTAGTGCCGTATAAATTTCACTACTAAAACTAATCTACAATATCGGTGATATGTAAAGGAATAATCTCTTGACATTTTTATTTAAGTAGATACATATTATATACACAATGAAATGAAATGACACGTTTAACCGTTCAGGCCACTTATAAACAATTGCATTTTGCCGCTAAAAATGTCTGTTTGTTCAAAAAGAATATTTAAGTATGTATATATATATATATATCAGTTGCTTAATAACCCATAACACAAGCAATAATACTTGCTTACTTTGGGACTAGATAGCGCTGTGTGGGATGTCCCATGTATTATTATATTGAAATCGGGCGACCGAGCTCCGCTCGGATTTTTTTTTGATGTTGGTGTTGCCACAGTTAGAGTTGCCTTTGATTTTAGGTGATACTTCTATAACGCAAAAAACCGCATCAAGATCTTCCCAGCCGTTTTAGAAAAACATTTCTATTGCAGCGCCCTTTGATGCCACTTAACCACAAATCTTATCTAACCAGCTGTGAATGACAACTTGATACAACTAAACTTTTAGAAGTTGGAGGTTTGTGGCAAACGGGCAGAGCAAAATTTTTCGTTGTTCTCTTTGAGATACGTTGGGGCAGAGAGGGACACGCGTGGCAAAACATAAACATCATCTTTTTTATTTGGCAGAAATACTTATTGTAAGGTTTGTATTTAAATTTAAATAAATTCATTTAAATAAATTTAGTGTTTAAACATGAAATTGCCATTGAAAGCTACCGCTCATTTTGATTGAAAATCAAACTTGTCAGGTAAAGGTTTAATTTGAGTCGATTTTAAATAAAGACCAATGTCAATTAAAAGCTGTGTTCAAATAAAATATGACTAATGAACGCATCATGTGTTTTTTATTTAGTCGCTTTCGCAATGGAATTTTCGACTTGAAAAAATGAGCTAAGACTTTTGAAGAATAAAATTGCAAGACATGGATAGACGTTGATCCGTATCAATCTACTGGAGAATTATCAGCATGATATGAACTTAGCATACACACAATATTGAATCGTTTGCGCCAAACGACAAAATAAAAAAAAATAGAAAACAGTTAGCCTTGAGTAGTAAACCCGTTCTTTGGATAAATGTATAGAGTAAATAAATACTTTCTTTTTTAGTGATTAGTGTTCCGTACACCGGTCGCTCCGGTATCTGTCTGTCCGTCTGTCACATCCTATTTTCTACCGGAAGAAAAAAGTTGAGATTCGGTACATACACAGAATTTGGTGACCCAATGACAGATGTACAGCGTAAATAAGCAAATTTTTATTTGGGGTGACAATTTTATATAAAATTTAGGGATATAACTATTTTGATACGTATAAACATAAAGTAAGATATCTCAATCACAAGTTCAGTACATGCATAAGAAACTTTAATTTGTAGTTTGACGTTACCTAGCGGCATGAAAACAACATGTTAACGATCTGTATTTTCAAATACAGTATATTTGGTGGCTGTATAATAAAATAATCGATCTTTTCATTTCTACTTCTTGGTCATATCACGTAATTATCCCTTGCTTTTTGGATAATTACTTGACTCCCTCTACGTAAACACAACCGTTGTCGCTACTCGCTAGCCAGACGTTGACGCAAGTAATCTAAAACTAGATTCAGATAATGGAGACGGTTCAACACTTTCATAACAAAATCATTTATTTTTCATTCACTGCCCCCTATAGTATTATGGAAAGATGGTGGAGATATAAACCTGACAGTGACATTAAATTACATGGATTTCGTTTTTGGCATTTGGCTACGGAACCCTAAAAAGGGCAGCGTCAGGGGGCGCGGGTGAGGATGATTGTGACAAAAAATTAAGAGAGGAATGAGGGAAAAGTACATGTGAAGTATAAAATTTTAAACACGATAAAAAACTAGCTTCGGATGTAACGATTTGTATCGAGGCGAAACAATAGAAGCGCGTAGTATATAAAAAAATTACAACTTCAGTTAAAGAACAAATAATACCAGTGTAAAGTAAACCATATCCACGCAGGTGCAAAGCTATTTATTATTGTATAATCAATGACTTTTTAACTTGTACTTAGAATTTAGGCAAATGCAAATGGACGCTGACAGGTCAGGAGGTTGTAGCGGTCGCGAAACAATAATAACACGGTTAATACACTTTTTTTTTAGTAAAATTACAATATTACTGCGGTATATACTTACATATAGTAACTCGACACATAGTAGTGTTCGCGTGAATGGCGATTAATATCAGTGAACAAGACTTTTAAGCGGTACAATTTTAGCCCCTTTTGTTATAAGCTATCCGAAGTCCTTTATCGTTAGGGAGGGTTGAGCGTTTAGCCCAGCCAAGGTAACGATGACGCCGAAGGCTTTTTTTGGCCGCGATATGCAATGGCACAATGGCTAGAGGCGTCCCGCTCGATAAGTGGTATGTCTTCATAACAGTCAGACTGACGAAATGAGAACATGGTGACAATACCTAAAACCGATACCAAAGAATACTAGAAAAATCGGTGTTTTTTTGCTAGACATGATATGATCGCCCAATTAATCTATGGACTTTGACGACATCCGAGCAATATTATGAAACCGATATTTGGCATTTTACTACATTTATAGATAACTTCAATTATAGATAATTTCCTACATTGGCATTGGTTCGTAAGACACATAACATGATGACTATGACTGACCGGTTGGCCGAGTGGTTAGAGACCCTAACTGCGGAGCCGAGGGTCGCGGGTTCGATTCCCGCCCGGGACAAATATTTGTGTACATGAACATGTCTATTTGTTCCGTGTCTGGGTGTAAAAGTATCTATATATGTATGTATTATATTAAAAAAAAGAATATTTAAGTATGTGTATGTATGCAGTTGTCTAGTACCCCATAATACAAGCATAATACTTGCTTACTTTGGAACTAGATTCTGTGTGGGATGTCCCAGATATTATTATTATTACATTATTATTATTATAACATCGATGGTACTTACACTAAGCTCCTGAACGGTGAACGATCGGTTTTCCTATGAATCATTTTCCGTACAGAAAAAAACTTCAAACAGAATATCACACCAAAAACATTTATAAAGAAAATGCGGTACAGGGATGTCGTGTCGCTTAGGAATGGGGAGACACTACCCAGAGGTGTAGGGGCAGAATGGGGTTGCGATCGCTTAAGCGGAAACAACTCTAAAACTGTTAACTGTAGACTTTGATACTGCAATTTTATAGTTGTATATAGAAAAGTTATACATAATCGGTTACTTTATCTTAATAATTGTTTATAAACGTTTGGAAATATTTATAATAATGTTATATCTCAAAAGACATAAATACGCTGCCTTGGGGAACAGTTACGTATTTATGCCTTTCGGGGTCGAGACAATGGGGCCGCGGGAAGTCTGAGACGCGTCGGTTTTTCCAAGATTAATCGACGCGCCTGGTCGACGCCTAGGGCGACGGGAGGGCTGGCGCTTACCCCGCAACGTATAAGCATTGCCATGCAGTGAGGTAACTCCGCCAGCCTTTTGAGCATTCTGCAGCACGGCAATAATTAAGATTATTTTTTACTGAGTTTTTTTAGTTTTTAAATAGATTTTAATTTAGTATAATGTTTAAGGCGCAGACTTAACTGTTTATAGAACAAAAAAAAACAAACCTAATTTTCAGAAAAGCTATAAAATATTAGCAAACTGCTTGTGATCCCACGCCTAGTATTTATACCCGTCCAACATATACAGAGGTTATCTGCGCCACGACTCGATAAGACGTCCTAGACCACTACAAATAATATATTCTAAACACATTTTATATTATACGATTGCGATCGGATGACATTTTCCTGAATGTAGTTAATTTAAAACAATTTTCTTTGACATGACACCGAGAGAAATAATAATATAGTTTGTATTAGAAGGAACTTGTTAAAAACATAAATAATAACGCTCATTTTGCTTTTGTCGTGATTTACGCTACTTGTTATATCCGTTTAGTGTTAAAACATAGCCGATCGTGATTTCCCCACTCTATTCCTAAGCGGTGGCCGCGCAGTGCCGTTTGCGGACTTTCGTTAATTCGTACTAATCTCAGGGCACAATCGGCTACGACAAAGCCGTCGCTGTTGCCCGGTCGTTAGACATACAAAAACGCCCGAAACATGCTACTCCAACTAACTAAATGACTAATACCGCTGTGGCGTGTTTAAACTACACGAATATTAATAACTACGGAAACTTGTTCAATTGACAAAAGAAGAAAAAATCAAATCCCCCAATTATAATATGGTTTAAACCTCATACATTTTTCTCGTTGTAGTTATTATTATTGATGTGTGTTTGTGGTCTAATAACTAACTTTACTGTTGTACGTATGTCATATCAAAATTAATTGTTTGATCGGACTCAGAAGATATGTTAATACTATAATTTTATGTTACTGAACGTCGTAATAGCTGAGTGGTAGCGCGCTTTTTGTTTAGGAGGCCGTGGTTCGAATCCCAGGGCATGTACCAATGAGTTTTTTCTAACTAATGTACATAACTATCACGGACTATGTGCCTCGGAGAGTACGTTAAACCGTTGGTCCCGGTTGCCATTAATGGATGGCAGTCGTTAAAATCCACCCATCCGCATTGGAGCAGCGTGGTGGATTAAGCTCCAAGCCCCCTCATCCCGAGAGGAGGCCTAAGTCCCTGCAGTGGGGCATTAATGGGCTGATGGTATGGTATGGGAACGTTTACCCACGGCTCCGTGTGTGTGTTATAAAGGTGTGTAACCTTTATAACAATATTTTCTAGACCCGTTTTCGCAATTCTACCGTTTCTAATAGGGGTATGTTTTTTCTAAAATAACATTACAAAAGTTGCACGGCTAGACCTAAGATTATTTCCACTAGCTAGGCCACATAGATATCACAAACTGTAACTATGGGGTTGACACTGTAACATCTCCCTGAGCTTTTAATCAATTAAAGAATCCAATCAATTCACATAATTTAATAAGGAAAAAGATTGAAATAAGGTGAAAACAATTTCAGTGTCAAGTTCATAACAATAGTTATGAACTTAGGTGTCTGTCTAGATATTGGCAATGATCCTAAAAGTGTGGCCGCACAAGCTTTTTTTTTGAACCAATAAAGCCTTGCGTCTTTTATTTCCTTGGCTCATGTTTAAAAACATACACGTAAAATTTATCGTTTTTAAAAACATTATTTTGCTTTCCCTAAAACGTAAAAGTACAAAATTTTCTTCTTAGAGCTCTACTTCTAACAACAGCAGTGTAAAAAATACCCTAATGTTAAAACCACAATCTTATCTATTTAAAATTGAACGTTTCATCAAAATAAGTTCATTAGAGTACAATAAACAAGTTTAAAAAAATTATTTGGGTTTTAAGGGCAATTAGTCGCCCCGAATATTTTATTATATTACGCATTAAAGGCCTAATGGTATGTATGGTTACTGGATGTTACTTTCCTTTCGGCAACACATCCAAGTTAAGTTGAAGTGTTTTTTCATACAGTATATACATATTTGGTTTCTACCTGCTAGAATTAAATAATAAAGAGATAAGCTAGAATAAATAAAATGAGATACAAAACATTTCGGTTTTTAAACTATGACTTGGCCGATTATATATTAAATTAAAAATTTTACAAACCTCTACAATAGTGTCAATTATGATAAATATACATTGACAATAGCTGTTTTGCTATTGAAATAAGATAGATGATTATTTGGCGAAAATTTAAGGGTTTTATTGCCTAAATGATACTCAAGTTTGAGATTGATCTTAAAAGACCATCACCAAGCAGTACTAATTAAAAAACGTATCTTTGTGTGAACAAAGGAGAGCGACTCAAAATGCGCGTCATTGACGTCACCAGTGGTGTGCATAGAGGGTAGACATATAGCAACTTTAAATAAAAAAAATCGGCTATAATAATTTAATTTTTGAATTTTTTTCTTTTACTTGTGCTCCGAGACTTTCCTTCTAACCAAATTTCACTATTTTAGGTTAACGAGAAGTAGCTATAGGTTTTGATTTATTTGAGAGTGTCAAAATATGCGGAATTAATGACTATATTTTTTGACTGCGTTGGCTTAGAAATTTGTTTTTTTTAACAGCTCCAAGATTCCAATTACAAGAGTTGAAAGCCGTTTCGTTGGTTTGGTGACAATACTTAGGTTTATAACACACACCAGATCGTCATATTCTACTGCCGTAGCATTACGTAGCATTGTGTCTCACTCTATGTTCCGAACGATTATCAGATGCAAGAGCACGGTATTTAAGCCACACTCGACGGTATTCAGCGTCACACAGAGAAGGTTCTTAAGGGACTGTGGGAATAGGATTCCGTATCGAATTCCATTCCACTTATAAATGAAGAGATCTCCTAATCTGTTTACGATTTCAAAAAACAACGCATCTGTTGTAGTTAAGTCTAAAATTTACTATGTCGACTTATTCTCGTTGTGTATTCAATGTAAATTAAATAAACCAAAGCGACAAGATATTTTCACATGGTAAAAAAAAACAACCAAAATATATTTAAGCCATTGTGAAATGTGAAAGAGCTAAATGTGAAAAAGTAAATTCTAATCGTATTTTGTTCCTGATACCTACTAACTGTCCTTTTACATTATTTGTACTAATCGGAGAAACGCTTAGGGTCTCTGCAAAACTGTTTCTGTGACAAATCAAGATATCAGAGTATTTTTATTAAGTGTGGAACCTTAAAATGAAATTCACTCACACTTTTTATCACCTCTTAGAGCATTTTTACACGTGCCTGGTGCCGGGCTGCCGGCGCTGCGTATAGTTCGCCTCAAACTTTATGACGGATCGGAATACAACGTTATAAGCGTGCTTGCGCAGGTACAGTCATATACCCCTCGCTCCACTGCGTCCTGCTACACCTAAAACTGAATACTGCGACGCGACTTGTGCCTATGTTCGGATCCGCCATAAAGTTTGATTGGAACTGTCCCCGAGGGCGAAGTGTATGAACCAGCCCGGTAAATTACGTTAGTACATGTGAAAGCTGCCTACATGCCCATACACTACGAGCATTTTCACATGTGCCGGGTGCCGGGCACCAGGTAGCAAAGTGTATGTGCCTGTCCGGTAAATTACGCCGGTACGTGTAAAAGCTATCTACACGCCCTTTTACACGAGCTTTTCCACACGTGCCGGGTGCCTGGTACATGGGAAACTGCCCCGAAAATCGTATGGAATGTAAAAAAAAATTCTTTTTTATTCGATTAGATTCGACCTTACATAAACTCGATTTGGTCAACAACGTCTACTATGTATACAAAGCTAAAAAGAAATAATGTTTAATTATTTCACGCAAGTCGATAAAAACCCTAAAGTTATCTCAAGAGGGAAATAATTTACAATTCAGTTCCTTTACATTTAATGTATTTACCTCGACGATAATTACCTGATCTCGAAGAAAAAAAAACCAAATAGAGTCATCAGTTAATTTTAGACTCTATCTTACCCGTCAAGGTGTCAGCCAGTTGAAGCTAAGATAAGTATTAAATAGAAGGTCACCGAAATATGTACACGTTAACGTAAAATGTTATACATATTTCAACGTAATACACTTCTTGTACGATACGGGATAATTGACTGAAAACCTTGTACAATTGTACGGCCATTTCAAGGTGTACTTTGCTTAATAAATCAACCCATTTTCATAGACTCACTTTCATCTGACTGCGGTGCTGACAGGATTGCGCTGTGTTTCTTCTTTACCTCTTCGACGTTAGCCTGGATCTTGTCTATCATCTCTCGTATCTCTTCCACCTAAACAACAGAGGTTTGTTGTTATTAAATCAGTATCCAATTTTTAACTAAAACACAAATTTTATGGCAAATCCACATGATCAATAATATTGACTAACTAATATTGGAGCTGTAATGAAGTATCTAATCAATTGCATAATATGCTACGCTTTTTTCGTGAATTCGGTGATTTCCAAGGAGTTTTATTAAGGGATCTCTTTGGAGGGCATCCGGTTGATGTATTTCCGTATTCGCCACTCGGAATCTTCACCAACCTGGTGTGAGCTGAGGTTATTTATCTGGGCTTCTTTCTATCATTTTTAACATGTTTGACTTAAGAGTTTTTAAGTTATTGCGAGTTAAAGTGAGCAGCGACCGCGCACTTGCGACCTCATTTTTACCGCTCACTCCCTGTGCTCCCGCGGTCTATTACGTCATCGCAGAAGGAAGGAGGGTCAAGCTAATACTTTTGTGTAGTCGCTGAATGGATCTTTACAAAGATATGACTATCATTTTTGTCACTTTTAAACTTTAGGAGAACAAAGCTTTTAATAGTACACATTTTTGGTAACGGTATTTTTATGGAACGCTCACTGGGATAACGAGGACGACGTTCATTTAAATCACATCAGTGAATAAGTCCTAAAAATTTTAAAAATGCATTTGAATTCTTGAAATTAACATATTCTTAATTAGGCGTCCTAATATATTCGAGCACATATTTTCAATAAATGCCCGATCTTAAAATAGGCCCTTGTATACCATGCTCTAACTCTCATCGGTCTATTTCTAAAAGGAAAAATGTCCGATGTCTAATTGCATCCTGTACGAGTGCATATTTACTTTAGTAAAACTTGACCAAATTTCCATTCTTAAATTTAATTAATCCGCTTATTATAGGCAGTTAAATTAAAGTCATGGATACCGCGTTGTGACCATAAAAATATGAGAAAAAAAAATATACGTTTCAAATTATACATACGCCACTTTATGTCTTGACATATTGTCAAGTAAAATTTTGTAAAACACATATGTGGAATGAATTTCATGGGTAAACTGATCTGTCTAATCTCTGACTTCACAATTTTGTTCATGTTAGACACTCCATTTTGATGATTCTGTAGTCTAAGGCTAAGCATAAATTAAAAAAATTAAAGTCGAAATTCTCTATTTACAGAAAAAATAGGTTGCCTCTTTTCGTATTAACCACAATACCAGGCAATCTATTTTTAGGGTAACATCAAATTTTATCAATGCGGGTAGGCATTGTAGAGAATCGCTGCGGACCCTTCGGGTTTGAAACTTTATAAATTAGGTGAAAGCATAAATCATCCTTTTGTGTATTATTAATCTTGTATTTACTAACACGATTTTTTTAACCTTCGATTGCAAAGAATTAAGTACTTGAGCAACAATACAAATTGCTTTGGATCTTCATAACTTGCAACAAAGGTGTCAAAGTGCTATATGTGTCATTAAATTTGATTGCATTTTTAAAGACTAAACACTATTTGTAATAGCACGGTTAAAAAAGTAAGAGGGGACACGTTGAATATACATATTGCTCATATCTTGCGAAATATTCACCTAATCAAAAAAAAAGTCATTAAAAAGAACCTCAGTTACATTTTCAAAAATGTATCCAAGAACACTCAAACGATGGGATATCTTTGTTCAATGTGTGGAAAACCACCCCTAAATAATTTAGTTTACATGATTTCTCCGTAGAATTGTATGGCAATTCATAAAACACATTATCAATGGAAAAGTAGTGGGATATGAGACTGTGACATTCGGATGGACGGATTGATGGAGAGACGGACGGACGGACACGAAATAAATTATGCGCCTCGGCAACTTCGTTTCTCTCGTCGTACTACTAATATTTTTGAACTAAAATGTAATATGTAATAAAAATCTGAATCTTGTGATTGTGCTATATCAATACGACAAAAAGAGATTATAGTAAATGAAGATTGTCGAGACATATAATTTGATTCGTACACCTGTATAAGTGTTCTAGTTTTTGTTATTTGTATACGGCATACGGCATGTACTAGAACGTACCGGAAAAAAAAACTTTATAGTTTCTCATCACTCACGTCTTCGCCATAAATGGATCGTCACGTCGAAAATCAAATAAAAATAAATTAAACAATCATAGACATATAAGGACGGGGCCAACGACGCAACTAAAATGTCTCCAGTGTGCTGGCCCTAAAATGTCAATTTAGGGCCAACGCGGCTCAGTTGCACGCGAGCGGTGCGATCGTTCGTTTGCTATTGTTCGTCATAAAAAATGCTAAGTTGCCTTGTAAAAGGCTGCAAAAACTATGATACAAAACATAAAAACGAACTTGGGACATCGTATCATCAATAAGTAATCTTACATTATGTTTGTTGCATGTATAATTGGTTGAATAATTAAATAAACATATTTCTAAACGACCGACTACACCGATAATTTTATTAGCGAAGTCCATAAAATAGCGCTTCTTACAAGATTATATTGGTTATATAATATTAGTTCGAACTGTTTATGTCAGATGGCGCAATTTTTGCTTGTATGAAAAAGTTTCATGTAAAATGTTCAGTGAGGCGTATCCTTACCTTTCGATATCAGTGTTCCTCATTTAGTTTTTCGTTCTGATAACCGTCAATTATTCAATAAAAATATTTAAGTAATCCGAAACAGCAAAGGTCCGAAAATATGAAAAATGTAACATCCAAAACGTACATATAATTGAATACTCGTATCGTTTCGGTGTCCACGTGGCCACCACTAGAACGATAATAATAGTGATACGACGCTATCGTAAAAGTGACGATAAAGGCAAGTTATTATACATTAATGTTCAAGAGTTGGATCAAATTTGCTCGTAGATTTAATGACGCTTCGTATATCCGAATCAATATTGGCTTATGATGTAACATGTACGGGTATATTATACAAGACCGAAGTAAAAAAATGAAATGAAAATGAGAAATGAAAAAAAAAATCTTTCATAATGCTGTTCCGTTACTTGCACTTGTTTCACACCGATTATCCATATTTCCATTCACTTCATCCATCCTACATACCATCACTAGTTCCCCAAACCGGTATTTCTTTCACAACTTTAAAACATTTAGAAAATTAACCACTTTACAAATTTAAAATTCATCTATCCGTATTCATCAAGCCACCACCAGCAACCAAACCTATCAGACCGTAATCACCAAGCACGACCAAAGAATAAAAGATCAGTGTTTAATCTCTTTTCAACAGAAGAGTTTTAATGAGTTCGGAGCGTCACTGGACCTTATAATTAATCACTTTAGTTAAAATAGGTTCATTTCATTCATTTTTTATTTAAAGGGAAGCGGCGGGTGGCGTCGTCGAAGTTTATCTAACGATCTTGCTTGGCGACAGAATCTCGCATTCATTCGGGGCCTTCGTCGCAAGTGAACATCGGCCTCGAATCAACGCGACTACATTACATACGAGGTAGTAATCTTATCATTCCACAGTTTTTCACTTTTCACCGTGACTTGACAGCATCCATAAACATTTATCTTAAGATTACATAGCAACAAACCGTTCTAAAACTAATGTTCGAAAGTAATCTTAGAATAGTTTCGCTGAGGAAACTTTCAAAACAGTATTTACACAGAGTTAAAATATAAGTCAATTTATTTTGAAATCTTCTATGTTTAAGCGGGCAATTTCGTTCAAAAAGTTTAAACTTTTAAGTTAAAACAGTTGCAATGGGACATGTCGAGGGTAAAGAGTTCACTTCTTGTTATCGTTTCTTATTTCAAAGTAACGTCTTAAATTTCTATTACCGTACGTAAATATAAACGGTATATACTCTAGAAGTGGTCGAACCGGGCGTAGCCTACGAAGACTAATATAGCCAATAGGGAGTCGTTACTTTGTAACACGTTTACTTTGTAGAATTTAGATTGATTGTTCCGCGACTTATGAAAATGTTACACTACTTTGCGTGTAAGCTATGTGTGCAGATTCTGTTGTAAAGTCGAAATCACGCATGTTGAGCGAACTATTTTACTAACACCAAAATGTCTACTAAAGTTTACATGAAACGACTCTGTGCCTCGGAGAGCACGTTAAACTGTCGATCCCGGTACAATCCACCAACCTACATTAGAGCAGCGTGGTGGATTAAGTTTCAAGCCTCCTCATACGCGGGGCATTAATGGGCTGATGGTATAGTATGGAAACGTTTACCCACGGCTTCGTCCGTGTAGACTCTACCCTACCCACACCTTTATAACAATATTTTCTTGACCCGTTTTTGCAATCCCACCATTTCTTAGAGGGGTATGTTTTTTTTTTAAATTTCATTACAAAAGTTGCATGGCTAGACTAGGATTATTTCCACTAGCTAGGCTACATAAATATCACAAACTGTAACACTGTAACTGTGTCTCCTTGAGCTGTTAATCGATTATAGAATCCAATCAATTCACATAACTTAATAAGAAAAAAGATCAAAATAAGGTGAAAACAATTTCAGTGTTAAGTCCATAACAACAGTTTGGTGTCTAGATATTCGAAATGATGGTAAAAGTATGGCCGCACAACCTTTTTTTGGATCAATAAAGTCTAGCGTCTTTTACTTCCTTGGCTCATATTTAAAAATATACACGTAAAAGTTCTCGTTTTAAAAAACATTATTTTCCTTTTACTACATAAAACGTAAAAGTACAAAATTTTCTTCTTAGTGCTCTGTTTCTAAAAACAGCAGCGTAAAAATAAATACCCTAATCTTAAAACCACAATCTATTTAAAATTGAATGTTTCATCAAAATAAGTTCAGTTGAGTACAACAGATAAGTTTAAAATTTTATTTTGGCTTTAAGGGTAATTAGTCGCCCTGATAATTTTTTTTTTTCGAAAATATTTTCTGTGTACAGATCACTTCGTTAGTTTATAGTCTAGATAATATTTCAAAATAATACGTTAACACCTTAAACGTAAACATGTTCACTAATGTAAAAAATTGTGTAGTTTTTATTAGACTGAGAGCGGTCGCGGTGAAATCGCTCGGCCGCCCACCGCGTCATTCCAACTGAACGCTTAAAGCTCTACATTATATTAAAAGCTTAAAAAATATTGATACAACGCTAGTTATTTTACGTTTTTTGACATTGGAAATCCTAAATCGATCGTTCTGTCGAAGAAAACATGACGGAAATGACTTTATGCAAATGACATCGGATGCATAAAATTCACAAAAGTGACGGATGAGAATAAGATTGTACTGACTTTGGTGAAAATTAGTGAAAACTTCGAATGGGACGTGGCGTAGTGTTCATCGAGTTGTGAACATTGATAGTGACACTTCTTATTTTAGTTCTAAAACAGTTATACAGATGACTCCAATTGTAAACTATAATTAACTATCCTAAGTAGTCGACCGATTTCTCAGTTGATAACCGTAGCTCAATTTCCGTGATTATATCAGCACAACAAGAAACGATGTTTAGCTAAATACGTGGGTAGTTTGTCAGTTTGAATAGATTAATTTGGACGTGTGGAACTGCGGACGAGGGTGTTATTATCTGATTAGGTAATAATGCGATTGTTCAGATCTCGAGAGCTAAAGCACAGTATTATACGTAGCGTACAGTAATATTACTCCATTAGATGAGAAGAATTATATTCTCGCTGCCAATGAAACTCATGGCACATAAGTAATCGTCCTGTACATTGTCGTTGTCGTACACGTGCGTGGGTCATATCTGTCGTATTTGTATAGAGTTACTGGTGCCTATGATGTGGTCCGGATCGGGGGAGCACGTTTTCAGGCGGCGGCGGCGGCGCGGCCGGATTTCGGTCGATATAGTCCGGGGAGCAACACTCGATGCCGATGACTCACCGATTAATCAGATTACCACGATAACAGCTATCGCATTGCGTCGCTGCCCGGCTCGGTCGTTCGATAAACGACTGACCGCCTTCATCGTGCTCATAGCGTACTAACGATTTATTATGCACCTGGCGACAATACCGTCTAACGTAAATCAGTTATACGACAGATGTATTCATGCCTTAGGTATTGTAGATTCGAACCGGTTTCTATGCAATTTTCGTATGTATTTTAAATCTAGATGGCGATGTAAGTTGTGGTGGGGGTGCTGTGTTTTTGAGTTAAAACTATTGTGCTTCAGTGTGGGACTCGCCGGTCAACGAACCCGACCGAACACATACAAGTCACAGAATGGGCCTCGCCGGCCAGCAAAATTGAGCGGACCCGTAAAAGTTTAGTTACCGTCGACACGACCGGTGATAGAACTTTAAGGATTCATTCGAACCCTCGACGACGTAGCAGAGATCGCTCTGTGCGTGTTCGCTGACGTTGTTTGAATTACATATTAATTACTGTAATGTAGTACTAGGCACGTCCAGAAAATAAGTGTATTAGATTTTAGTAGGTTTCAAAATAATTATTTAACACAAACTTTTCACATAGTTACATCAGTGCGTATGCGAACTACTTTTCCAAGCAGTCGTCATCCCTTTCGATGAACTTAGTGAGATGGGTGATAATTTTTTTAAGCCTTAGTCAAAGAAGTCTACAGCCACTTCTTTTGCCCACTTTTTCACCTCAACCTTCCTCGTCAGGTGAAATTTTATTTCCATCCATGTGCCTCTTTAGGGAGCTGAACAGATAGTAGTCTGAAGGCACCAGGTCAGGAGAATGCGCGGGGTGGTTTAAAACATCCCATCTAAATGATTCCAAAAGTTGCTGTTTTGCGTTGGCCGTATGCCGCTCTGGCATAATCGTGCAGAAAGTAGACTCTCTTTGTCAGCAAGCCCCTCCTCTTGTTTTGAATTGCCTTTCTCGATTTTTTTAAAAGCCTCACAATACCTAGAAGCATTGATGGTTTTGACTTGTGGTAAAAATTCGATCAAAATGATCCCTATGTGGTCCCAAATCGCGGATGCCATGCCAGAGATTTTTTTGACGTATTCGTGGTTTAAAATTTTTGGTTGAGGGTCATAAGATGTAACGCTATAGGGACGATTGTCTTTTGGTTTCAAGGGTATGGTGGGCAACCCAAGTTTCATTTCAACGCTGCGAATCTCGCGCTTGAAGGCAGATTTTATCGACACTTTCACGGGAGACATCACTGTGACCACAGTTTTGGTTGTACTGACTGCTGACGCACTACGTGTCAAGTAACGCTCGCACCAAAGGGTAGGAGCTAAGCTACACGGTAATGTGACCAACATAGCAAAAACAAATTACCTCTGCCCGCGAGGGCCCTAATACACTTATTTTGTGATCATGCCTCGTAGTTGGTGTTCAATCGAACCTAATGGCCACCAACCGGACCCTAACCAAAAGATTGGCAAGCGATCTAATATACAATGCTCCTAAACACATAAAAAAAAACCTTTTTTTAAAGAGAATCGCTGTAAAAATTTAATCTGTAATAAACACGGATCTTTGTTGCATGATTGAATGTGTACAAACTCCGATAACTTTAATAATAATTCATCAAATCCGAGACGAGGGTAACGTGGTACAAGAAATTACAGCATATTAGGTACAGAGCGGAAATACAGTTCCGGTGATCTTTCGTCGAGCCGAGCCTTTCGGGTTGCCAGTTGACGTACACGCGACGAGCGTGCGAAAACCTTGCGAGACCGCTAATGGACAAGGGTCTACTGGATTTTATGGAAACGTGCGTGTCACCGAGTTTCATCCCTACCTACGGTACATATACCCACCGATATCTTGTGAGGATTACAAGCACAGAGATTAATTTGAAATAGTAAATGGTTAATAAAGTGAATACTGAATCAACAAATTTTAGGGAGGGTTAAAAAACATATTTAACTTTTTCTTTATTATTACTTCACTCTTTCCGAGGTGTCTGCAGTTCTTCCTACATAAAACATCGCAATATTTGTGTGCATGAACATGTATATTTATTCCGTGACTGGGTGTGAAATATCTATATATTATAACAAATATATAAGTATGTATATCAGTTGCCTGGTACCCATAATACAAGGTTTGCTTAGTTTGTGACTAGACGGCGTTGTATGGGATGTCTCAAGTATTATTATTATTATATGGATAGTTGATCAAACCAAATTGAAAGAAAGTTCTATCGAGACTATTAGCAAAAAATGCAAAAACATTTTTTGAATATAAAATGTATTCATTTTTTTCTCCAATAACCATAGTTTGCATTTCCAAGAAAATTTAATTACAACCTGTGTATCTGTGTAGTGATTTTATTAACCAGTACTGGAGGGTTCATACAATATATGTAATGAATGAATAACAGACTGAAATGTTTTCTGTAATAAGTTATGTATATGTATTGTGTATTTCATAATTTAGTTAATTTAGATTTCTTGTTCTTTTCGTTATGTGGTTTTATCTGTGAAAACAACTATTGGCTGTATATTTTCCCGATTTAGATTTATATTTGTATACTTGGTTGTTAAAGCTGTTGTTTTCCTTGACATGAATAAATAAATAAAAAACAAATACGAAATGCACGGTTTTTTTCAAATTGTGTATAAAAATATACACACATATTTTTGCACAATCACTAAAAAAATACATGGAAATAGAAAAAAAAAAGAAATTTTTAAGTTTTTATACCATTATTCTACTAGATCATAAAATACCAATTTTAATTTCTTTGGTTTAAAGCTGATTATAATAAAAACAAATAAAAAAACACGAATTCTCTCTGGCCAAATAAGTCCATAAAAAATAAGTGGAAGAACTTTAAGGAAAAATAAAAATCAACTAGTTAAAGAGCGTTTCGATGTTTCAAAGCGTAGAAAAGAGCAGCGTTCGACTGGTATCTTTTTAAAGTCCTTTTCGAATGAATCGTTTGAACTTCGTCAACTCGGTTGCACTCTATAGTCCAACAACTCTAAAGCTTGTGACGTCCACATCGTGGCGAGGTAAAAGGGGCTTGGCGTTTTTAATTAGCGGTCTGTATATTCAACACGCATCAACGCCCTGATTGGCCAATAATAACACCCCTTGCACCCCTAATGACACAAGAGCCGCCAGCTTACATTTATTGGACTATAACCAACAGCGAAACAGTCAAATAAGAATTGATTTATGCAGTTTGTCTTGTAATCAAATAACAGATGAGTTTACGTAGCCAAAACACACAATTTGTACGATTGCGGTCATCTTCACTATTTAGCAATTTTCATTAAAATGTGCTATTTTCCATTCCATTCCACCAGCCTATTATGCCTCAATGCAGGGGCTTACTCCTCCTTCCAACGTGAGGGGGCTTGGAGCTTAATCCACCACGCTGCTCCAGTGCGGGTTGGTAGAATTATGCTATAATAACGTCAAATAAACATTTACAGCACTATGTTATAGCAGTTTTATTTTGCCCTTTGAAATTGTGGAGATGAAGGACCAATACTATTTTATTTTATTTTTCGCTTTTACTTAACAAATACTTTTACACGGCTCTAATCTGAATAAACTGCACCCAATTCGCATCAAGTAAACTTTTACAGCACTTTTTTAACTAAAGTATTGTCAGCACTTTTACTATAGTATTAAAGAACAAAAATAGGGACGCGCTTTCGACTTTTATAGCATACAGATTCGCTGGTTGGGTAGCTACCTATTGACAATCCAGACTGGCTGTGCAGCTCATGCTGAGAAGACTCCAGGGAGCACACGCGCTGTAAGTCGTCGTCGCCATAATAACATGCAAATGAGGGCATAATAAACTATGAATTCGCGGACGAGCTGAATATTTATGGTGTCGAGTGCGATATATTATGTGGCGTATAAATGATAATGCATGGACGAGCACGAATACGGGGACTGAATGACACACAGGAATTACTGAAAGAGCGTTATTTCATTGTTATTCAAGCACTGCGTACAGACGAAACGCTTCATAGCGAAAAGAAATAAATTCACTTAACAACATTGTCTAAGCCGAGCACGTACCGCACCGTTCCTGTTTTGCATCTACAGTAACATTGATCGAGGAACGTTAAATTTTAAAGGCGGTCGATAATAAGTTTAATGCAGATTCTCATACAATACTATAATTTTATTTTATTCTGTCATACCCTCACAACAATTATCTAAAGTCATAGAAGGCATTCTGTATTTACATATATTTGTTTCATTTTTTTCATGTTTTCCACATGGTGAATTTCAGTGTGAGTGAAAAAGATGTAAGTATATATATGCGGTTTGCTTCAACCTGCTTGTACCACTTTTTCAATGACATTAGTCTGACTAGTCAGACGGCGGTTCGCATCAAATTATTTGAATTTACCTCCATCGTTTAAATAAGTTGAAATGAATTTGGGGGCTACGTTCTGATCATGAGCAGCAATGATTTTGTATCAGCTATTTCTTTCTAATGCTTTATTCTACATGTTAGAACAAGTTAAACATATGTAAAATTTACATTCCTTCTGTGACTTTAGGTAATTGTTCTGAGGTCGTACCAGTAGTGATGTCATATATACTTATAAGTAGATACTCGTATATAGCCTAGAAAATATGCCACGCGATACATGCGCAGAACAAACAAAAGGCGGTCGCGGCGAGCGTGTAACCTACCCCACAATAGAACCATAGAACCACAGAATAAACAAAAGAAGTTTGCGTCGCGCCGCCTTACAGAACCGTATCTTTATAGAACGGGGTCAGTAACTAATATTGAAAATACTGTATTTCTTCAAAAAATACAAAAATAGGATTGACACTATAACATGTAAAAACAAAATCAATTTGAAAAATTAAGAATTTTTATGCTTTCAAATATTATTTTCTATCTCTTTATCGCAAAGCAAGTTTTAAAACTGTTTTAAATGGCCGTCACCGAGGTGTGTGTGACTTCACGCATCGATACTGTCTTCTCTATTTAGGTAATTGGAGATTTGAAACGTTCATAACTGTTAAAAAAAATCGTTTCAGCATGAAATTCTTTAATTTAGGAATAATAATATAAACAATAATCACTACTTTATAGCAATTAAATCGGGACACTACTACTAATGTGCTTATGTGTGCGTGACTCATCGGACGGATTCACGTCCACGCAACTTTCGGTATATCAAAGAGACGAGCTTTAGGGGTGTCGATATTTTCTTTTAAGTGAATATTTAATTGAAATTGGTTATTATGTTATTATTTTAGCCCCTTAAGAGTAAAATTTTTAAATTTTGTAACACGAGAAATACCAATGTTCATGAATTTAACTTCAAAATGGACGGAAGTCCCACACAAATGTTCATCCCCTATTTTAATTGCTTGAGGATTGCCGATAAAGTTTCCGATCCAAAGGCCAAATACAAATTTTCATGCATTTAAATTCAAAATTGATGGAAGGCCCAACAATCGTTTACGTTACAAGTAACACGTAAAGAAAAAAAATGTCGTAACCCGTAAGTAACCTTGAGGCGGATTAAGCGAAACGTATTGTAACCAAAACATCGTCGCTTAGCTTGACATTAGAATAGGATCAAGTTGGATTTATTCCTTTATTTTATGTGCTCATTATATTTTGAAAAACATCTTTTAATTTTAAAGGGTTTTTAAGGGGTGAAAAGTGTCAAATTTTAGTTTTTTTTTGCAGCAATCTCGAAAGTCATAAATTTTTAGATAAACAGGGTTCCCGCTTGTTCGAAAAAAATGAACCTCCGTGCCCTTTTCAGGTTTTTCAGACCTTATTTAAATCTTAAAACATACCATTACACATATAATTAATTCATCAATATAAAAAGCAATTGTTACGATTCAAAAAACATACTTCCCTTTTTGAGTTTTAGAACTAGAAAACAGTTTGTAATGCTTCCATTAGCTTAAGTTAGCATTAAATAAAGATGGAGAATATTCTTATTTAAGTACGACGGTACTGTATCTACATTATATAATATTATAATAACATTGGGTCTTACATAAATGTGAACAAATGGCGGACGACGTAAACGCAAATGTACGGTATCAGATAGCAATCGCTGGCGAGGTCCTTGAAGAACAATCGTTTCTCTCAAGACTCCACTTGATAACATCAAATTAATACCGCATGTCCGAATATTTGATAGAGTCGTGTGATTTTTAATCTGCGTAAACGCAATTATACGTTATTATGACATGTAAAAAAAAATAGCTAATTTAATTCTAGATCCTCGTTTCAAGGCGCAGAATTATGTATTTACTGCGCTTTAAATTAATATTCCCGACACGTTGTGGTAGTGTATGCTGATACCTGAGACTAATAATAATAAAAATTGGTTTAGTGTGTATCGTGAACGCATTTCAATATATTTTTCTTTATCATTTAGGGCTGAATGGATTTATCTACAATTATGTAATTTCTAAAAAATTAGATGAAAATACAGGCTATCAAGCTACCCCAATATCCTCCAGGAACCTGAGGGGAAAACTGAACATTTAAATTTAATATTTAAATAATGTTATGTAATTTTATTATTGGTGAAGCAAAAAAAAAAAACAAATCATTGGTCATTAAATGTACGAACACGTGATGGAAAAATTATGAAATGGGACCAGAACCAAAAACAAAAAGGAGAGTGAGAGACAAATGTGATCAAAGAGGAATGTGAGATTTGTGACGTAGTAGCAGATACCTTCAACACGGACAAAACTAACCGCCTACCTTAATTTCTCATAAAATTTTGATAATTTTTAAACAAGTTCAGATTCATTTTGAATTCCATATTAGCTACTGATTTGATAAATTGGTTTACCTATTGCATTATTAAGTTATGAACAAAAAATTATTATTATTTCTCCATTTGCGCGTAAACAAAAAAAGAACACTTTAAGAAATGGACGTAAGTTTTGTCTGTGAGTAATATACAATATATATACGTAATTCCTCAAAACAACTCATCGTTCACAATATTAACGAACAGGAAATTGCGTTGGCAAAGATTTCGAAACAATCTTAAGGCACTTTCCTTTACAATGGCAAAATGAAGGTCGACGTAATTCCGATGCCATGGTTCCAGGCAATTACAAACGCGCCGTGACCGCAACGACACGGCCGTTGACTGGCACTTAAGCAACCGAAAACAGTATAGACACAAATTCTGAGAGCGAAATGTTATTAACCATAGCCCCTGTTGACTTTCGTGATTGTCTTATTGTTATAATACCAACACTGAATAATTCATTAGCACCAACAATTTCTAGAGTCAACGAATGTAGTTGATGTTTATCTCGCTGCGACAATTCCTGCTCGGCTATGAAAGTAAAACATTGGTATAGTTACAATCAAACTTTATGGCGGATCGGAGTACAACGCTCTATGCGTGCTTGCGCAGGTTCAGCCATATGCCCCTCGCTCCACTGCGTCCCGCTACACCTAAAACTGGTTACTGCGAAGCGATTTGTGCCTATGTTCACATCCGCCATAAAGGTTGATTGGAACTATAAATAGAAGAAACTTTTTTTGATGTAGATAACGAGACAGTCAATTAATTGTATCTCAAAAAGAAACATCGATTATTTCAATTTGTTAATTATCATAAAGTAGTTAGATATATAATAATCAAAATAAAAAACAAGGTAAACAGTGATCTTTTTTTTTTAGAAACCGTTGTTGAAACAAAACTTCGATTGCAGGTGCCAATTGGAAAAGTAGAATTTCGATTTTATATTTAGCTAATAAATGATGTGTATATTTCATGGACTACCTGGTGAGCTGCATGATATGGTTCGTGTATTATTTCAAAACGTGTGAATATATTGCAATACTAAATATTATAGATACGCACACATATAGTTTCTTTTTTTTCTATGTTACAGCAAAAAAAAAAATTTACAAGTAAAAGTTGTTCTGAAATCCTATCCAACATTAGGAAAACACTACATTGTAACAGTATGTATAATTGTATAGAAATTAAATTGACTTATTTATACCTCGTGCAAAGTTACGATGTCGGCCATTGAAGAAGCTAGTTTTAAAATAATGGAACGTCTTCCATATTTACCGAACTCTGCCCCTAAGTATTTTTATCTATATCCAAGATTAAAGGAATACTTGAATGGACAAAAATTTAAAACAAAGATGCGGTAGTAGCCTCGTCGCAGGATTTTTTGGTGACTAAGATGAAAGGTTTTTTATGAAGGATATTTCACGTTTGGTAAAAAAATATATTAAATCAATAAACGTAAAATGTATGCTGAAAACCAAAAAAACAAACATTTAATAGAAGTTCAGTACATGCCATATTCGTTATTACTTCATTTCGAACACTCCACGAATAGAGACTAAAAATGAGAAATCTTCATCAACTTGAATAAAAATAGAATCACCAACTAATATCGCGGTATAAATTTATTTATTATATTCATTGCTTAAAAAAAAATGGTAAAAGTAAATCGGTGGATTACTTTACATAACAGAAGGAACTGAATAAATTACTTTCTGATTTAGGATGTACTTGGGTAGCCTTGTATTGTATTTATATATATAGACTAATCCAACTGTTATCCAAAACACGCGTTGCAGTGGGAGGCGCTTTTAATGATTAATGGGAGACCCCACTGAGTTTAATTGATTAGCTGGTTGTATTATAGTATCTAACAGTGGTAAGTATTTATACACAACAAGAAAATTGTAATCACTGTAAAAATAAAACAAAAATTCAATTTCGCTAAGAAGCAGCCTAACAATTTGATCCGCGAAAGCACAAACGAAAAGGTAATCTTTTAGCATAATCATCACTCGTGCATGATTATTAATTAATTAGTCCACGTGAATACGGGCGTTCTGTGCTGCGATTGGTTGATTCCATTTCTTGTGACACGTGCCAAAGTAAAAAAAACATGCAGAACGTTACTATTTTTATTTCCGTTCATTTATTTTAACTTTTAGATATTTTTATATAAAAAAAAATATATTTTCATATTATATTAGGTTGTCTTTGTAAAACGAATAAAATGTTAAACACAATGCCAATATTATGTAAGGATAAAACGGACTACATGGGTTTATTTTACAAAATTTTCTCGAAAACATGACAATACAGGGGCAAACAAAGACAGAAAATATCGACTCAAAGAAACAACAATAAACACAGCAAAGTTATACGTGACATTACGACAGTCATCAGAATATTCATCCAGAGCCACCAGGTAAACGTAATCCTTTACTGTGACGAGCTTAATCAGTCAGATTTCTGTCGGACTTACAGGGGTAGCATAATTTAAATGAAGGAACCTAGATTGAAATTCGAAACATGTGTGTGTACGTCACATGTTTACATTAAAACTGAATCTATTATAGAAATATCAACGTCCTCACCGTCGACACTAACTTAGACGCATACGAAAGTATTTCATCTAAAATACAATTTGATATTTCTTTTTCAAGGAAAAACCTCTCAAAATAAACGAAGCAGATTGTATTTAATTATTAACTTTTGCTAGAAGGTACCCAGAAAACTTAAAAGTTTTATCAGAAGGTAATTGCTTCCAAAACCACAGCATTTATTTTAAGCCATGAATTAGAAGGCAACGACGCCGATTAATTTCCGGCGAGTCCGTAAAAACAAAGAGCAAACAAAATATAGGGAACTGACTGTGGCGCTCCTCTCTCCCCCTCGAGAGCTATAGAAAACATTTTATGCGATTGTTTTGACATTGTTGTCACCGAACTTCGAATGTAGCAGACTAAAAAAGCACGCTTGCTAAACTCAACGACTGATAGCCGACAAATGTTGATAACCCAGGCTCTACACATTAACCCAATTGGGTCAGATTGACAGTCACGAGCCATTTGATTGACAGAGACAATTTATTGATAATGATCGATGACAAGTTAATAAATTAACTTTAAACTACTTTTTTATTTTATCGGTATCCGCCCTTCATTCAGTAGTATTGTAATTAGTTGTGACGGATAATACACAAAGACCTAGACAGAACACAACATCTAGGTAACCATACGCGCTTCACGTCCGTCTTCATTCCTCATCCTAAGGCTCAATCGTGATAACTCATACAAACATTTATACTAGAACATAGACACTATTGAGCTTTATTATCTGAAGTTTGATCGGAAAATCTTTTATTGTTTTGTTTTTTGTTTTATTTAAGCTTTCGGCTACAGAGCTTATCATTAAAATGTTTGTGCCTGCTGTTAAATTTATTTACTCTATGGTTTGTTATATAGAGCGGATACCGTACGGAGGTGAGTAAAGGGAGTGAGAACCGTATTCTGTATATAGTTTTGAAAAGCTCAGAAAAGCTTGTAGATTATGATTCTGGATGTTACCAGGAGGTTTGTTGGACCATTTATTTTTTAAATCCCGACCCCTTAGAAATCAAATAAATTGACTGATGCTTTGGAACCATTTCAATGATTGTTTTAGTGACAATATCCAATTGTTAGTTATGATTAAAGACACTTATAGCTAGACAATTGAAAAAAAATAATTATAAAGTTACAAATAAAAATAAAAACTGTTAAAAAAAATTGAATACAAAGAAGCAAATTTTAACATAAGTCCTGGAAAAATTACAAATAATCAATAATATTTATTTTGACAGTCAAAACTTATACATTTGCACAACGAAATACAATTTAGTTATAAGTTTTTGCAAAAACAAGCCTTTGTTTGACAATTTGATGCACATTATTTACAGGGCTGAATCGACAATTAGCAATGGTTGCTTCTTCAATTCCCGTGTGTACAGTTTACCATTTTCCTTTTCATAGCCTAATAATGTGTAATCAATAGGTGTTTGGTCAGCATTTATTCATACATACCTTTGTGCTGAGGCTCTTAACAAATGTAAATGTAGAGCGTCTGACGTGCAAATTACTTTTAATAAATTTAAGCCGAAACCGATATCTTGCGAAATAAATTTATACCGAAGTACATCGGCCGTTTTTTTTTTTTGAGAAAATATAGGTGCAAATAGTTTTTAATTCTGTTAACTGTTCGACGCTTACGTATGGATTTCCTAAATGCCTTAGAGCTTTTTTTACAAAATCCAACGATGCAGCTTTTAAACATTTTTTTTTCGTGCCTAATCTGCTAGTCGCATCGCACCCACTTAGAGAGGGTAATGCTAGTAAAATACGACAAATGTTTTCGTCAAGGGATTGAGCACCTAAATGGCATCCTGAAATGTATAGTATATTATTTTATAAGAACTGTCGAACCATAGACCTAAAGAACCTAGACCTGCTAGCTTATATAAGAGATAAATTCCCAAGTTGAAAACATCTGTATCAACGCTAAGGTTTATGATGTGGGCAGATTGGATTTTTACTGCGTGAAATATATGACTAAACATCCTTGAATCAGCTCTTAAATGGTTCGAATTCAAGTGAAATACTTAAAAAATTGAAGACCCTTGTAATTTGTAGCATTTTTTTGGACCATCAAATCCTCCACAAATAGATATATAATCTTCTTTTACTTGTGAATATAAGAAGCAGCAGTACCTACAGAGAAACCGAACGAGCTGTAACTTATTTTCGATGCTGGAAAAGAAATGATGTCAATTAGTTGGAATTGTTGTGTGATCGTTTAAATTTATAAAATTTTTAATAATTTGACCTTTATTTTGTAACGCTGACTCCAAATATTGTATCGAAACATCATATCTGTCAAATACAATATCTATTCGCTTTATATTTTGAGGCGGACGCCGCGCGCGCGAGCAAGTAGCCCGAGTTATCCGACTTATTAATCTCACCTGCGCTCCTATTTTATGCTACTTAGTAGGGGAGCCCAGGATGCTAAATCGGGATTTACTGGAGCGTCAAAGAGACCTATTGGATTGCGAAGCTTAGATGATAAGAAGAAAAAAATGTCATATATACACTTTCATCGGTGGGGGGAGCGGCTATAAATTTTCAAAAATGTAAAAAAAAACAGTTGCATGGACATACTCGAGCGCGTCAGATATTAAAAGCATCCATGTCCTACGTATTTCTGAAAACATACGTATGCTAATCTGATTGTTTCCATGATGGGGGTGGTCGTACGTAAGAGTTGAAAATGGAAAAAAAAAATTTAATCGAGCGCGTCAGATTTTCAAAGGGGATGTTAAGTGAACCTAAAAGAAGGCTCTTATGTAATAATCTGACGATTTGGATGTGACCCAAACTCGCGGCCATTATTAGAATGTGCAAAAAAAATCGCCATTTTGAAATACTCGAGCGCGTCAGATTAAGATATACATGGTTCATTTATATACCCTAAACGTGCTGTCTCATAATCTGACGATTATCTGGAGGGATTCGCCTAATCTGACAATGGAAAGAATTTTTTTTGTATTTTATCAAATCTTTTAGCTTAACAAATTAAAGAGCTGAAAAAATAGCATGCAAATAAAACAGTATATTATATTCTTTGAAGTACAAAACTTTCATTTATGAGAAAATAAGTATAAAAATATAAATTTTTTTAAGAATACCGGCATCACGTAGCTGCACGCATTAAACTTTATCGATTATTTTTCCTTACTTCGGCTTACGGAAATCGTCAGATTATATATTATTCGTGAACGTTGAATTATTACCTTCAAAATAAAAAAAAATTTAGCCACGCTCGAGAAAGTCAAGATGGCGTTTTTTTTTTTACAAGTTTGTAACCCACCTTCTTCTTATCGTCAATCGAAAATTGTCAGATTAATGGAATATACAATTTTTAGCATATAACTAAATTACCCTACCTTAATCTGACGCGCTCGAGAATTTCAGATGATCAATTTTTTTTACTAATCTGATCCTTTATCCTTGACGCGCGGCCACTTATACGGGGCTAATATTTGGTGGAGGTATTTAATGGGGTACTAGGTTCCTCCCTGTATGTTAATCTGCCGCGCTTTAGTAAATCCCAAAATCCCCTCTTGGGCTCCCCTACTAACTGGGACGCTTTCTGTAAATAACTTCACAGCGGCAAAGATCCGTGCGTAATACTTACTGTACGAGCGCTATAACAAATCAACGCACAGAGCGGGGAGAAAGGCGGGGAAAAAGGGAAGAAACCAACAAAGCTGCCGGCAACATAGGTTTTTCTTTTGTTTGGTGTCTCAGAAAAAAGAATTTCAGCATAGTTGCCAGTCCTCATATTTTGCATACTCAACTCCCTTTGGCACCTGCATTAATAAGATCAACGCAATGAAAAGATTTCTAGTTTATGGAAAAGTTGAGTTTTTCCGTCAAGGACTAGACACAAAAAAAAAACAGTAGGTTTCGCGGATACAGAATCAAACTCGGATGTTAAAATTTTCAACTAATTTCATCGTCATGAAGTTGAAATTGATAATATCAAATACTAAGCTCTAATCTAGGTCGTGATAGCCCGAACGCAGCGAACCTGTTTCAAATCTATAAGGGCAAGTGGCCGTGGTTTGAATCCGGGCGTGTACCATTGAGTTTTTCTGACTTAAGTACATTAACTATCACTGACTTCGTACCTCGGAGAGCACGTCAAGCAGTCGGTCCCGGTTGCTGTCAATAGATGGCAGTCGTTACAATCTGCCAACCCGCATTAGGGCAGCGTGGTAGATTTAGGCTCCAAGCCCTCCCATCTTGAGGGGAGGCCTAAGCCCCTGCAGTGGGGTATAAAAAGGGCTGATGGAATAGAAGGTCTAATGGTCCCCTGCAGGTGTAAAAATTTAAGCGTCTATGTCGACGCAGTCAAAACAAATGGTTATTTAGATTACATTTAAATTATGACACTAAGTATAACTTACTCTTCAAAACCTATATATAGGATTCCAATTGACCTAGAATCATAAAATTTGGAAAGAAGCAAGATCTTACAGCACAAGTAAAAGAAAAAAATCCGAAATCCTTTCATTTGTAGTTATTCCGGGGTACCGGGGGTAGTTGGATGCGAAAGGCAGAGGACCGTGTGTGGTGGCGCGCCTTGGGAGATACCTATATCCTGCAGTGGAGAGACACGGGCTGATGATGATGTAGTTATATCAAATAATTTTTATTTTTTTTGAGATTAAAATTAATATTTTTTTAGTAAATACACAACACGAATATATTGAATTGTGTACACAAGTTGTGTAGGCAGGTAATTTTTTATAAAATTTTAAATTCTTTTAAATCGCTTGAGACAATAATGTCATACAGTTTAGCATATAACTCCTGACCTATATTTGAAAGTTTAACCACGTCTATTTCAGAAATGTTTATTTAGAGTCTATGTTATGCAATAACTGTTTCTTCATTTCATCATTTATGATATGACAACCAGCGGGTCAAAAGCGGCAAGATGTCCGATAACGGGGTTTTAGTGGCTGAAAACCCAACAGTAGTTGTGGACCTCCACCTCGCCGCATATGTCTGACCGACCAAGTGCCCATCTTCCCTTTTATTATTATATTATGCAATTTATATTGTCGGTACATATCGGTAGTCGCCACCGCCCACTCATTTGGGTGTGAAGTGGTCTAGACTCGCATATTGCTTGGTAGTATAAACTACAGAGTCGCTTTATACTATAAAGCGACTCTGTTAGAGAACTGCCTATCTTAGTAACTGACTAGTATCGTCTACTTGGCATGAAACATCATTGTTGATAGTGCCCCAAGTCGCCTGGTTATGGTTTTCGAATTTCTTCTAGTCAAAGTTTAAAGTTTAAAAATTAAAAACAGTTTTTGACTGAACCGGAAACCGCCTGTCGTTTTGATATATCGTTAGATATGATGCTGGACAAAACTTATACAAAGTTTGAGTCAAAATCCAGATATACTCTCACACGGGTGAGGTGACTGGTGCGGAATCCACTCAAAACTTTTTTGGTTGTGTTTGGGCTTACTAGAGGGATGGGAAAATACTTCAAGCAGACGCGCAGGTGGTCAAGGGCCATTTTGGAAGCACTTTGAAATGACCGAAGACTAGCCAAATTTGGGAATTATTGTCAAAAATTTAAAAATGTGCAATTAGGGAAAAAAACCGAACATCGGTTTTGGGCACCATGCAGATTTGAATTCGTCCATAAGGATGGATAACCCAATAACACTGTACTACATATAGGCACTTTATACTTGGAATAACGTACACATGACAACAATGTCTAGGCCCCAAACTAAGCATTATCTTGTACCAGTATCGATACTCATCATATAAATACTGACCCGACCTAGGATTCGAACCCGGAACCTCCAGCTTCGTAGGCAGGGTCACTACCCACTAGGCTAAGCGGTCGTCATATCCTCTCCCCACCCCCTCCAACTACAAGCGTTCAAAATTCCACATATTCGCCCGATAATTTTTTCCTAGCTTTCAACAGGTTTCTACCAGCTTTTATCTTTTAGACATTGTGTGTGAAATTTCCTACATATGATAATATTACACATTTCTGTTGTATTACATTTTTATCGTAACGTCAGCATTAATTATCTCTATTTCATAAGATTTTGACTATCATGCTTTACTAAGAGTGGCGGGATAAACATGTGTAACTGACAAGACCATAAGCTCCGTCTATATAGTAACTTCATTTTTGCTGAGAATACTCAAAAAAAAAAAAAAACAATGCTGTAGTTACAAAATCGACTTATTATTATTATGAACAACGGAACGGACTATGATAAATAATAATAACACACACAATCACAACAACGTTTAGGTCCCAAACTAAGCATTAGCTTGTATTTTGGGTACCAAGCGAAGACCCGGTGCCACTTCGCAGGCAGGGTCACTGCCCACTAGGCTAAGCGGTCGTCAAATCAAGTCAAGTCAAATATTTGAGTACAATACGAAAGTCAATAATATTTCATTCAAGACATGCACACCGCGACAAGATGTTGTCGACGCATTATCTTGTGCTGAAACGAGATATCGCTATATGTCACAAATAGAGAAATCTCGTTTCGGCACGATAATTTTTTGTAATCTTTTTTTTTTATTTATTGGGAAACAAAAAGCATTTTATTTTACCTATAAATAGAACATATAGTTTGTACAATAACCAATATATTTCCCACCAACTTTACATACATACCTTGGCGAGCAGTGTCAATTAATATTTTAATAAAAAATATTATTTGATAGGTAAGTTAAAAATAAATTACTTCTTTATCTATCATCAGAGATAAGGATCTATACAAAGTGTTTTCCATCCACTGAAAAAAGTCCCCACTGCAGGGCGCACACCATGCACACCGCTGTCGACACATTATCCTGTATAGTTTGACCGAAACCACTGTACCGCGCCTTAAGTATGTGCGCGGCGCGGAGGGAGGCAGATCTGCAGGTCTAACACGCCACTTTATCCGAACCTTAGCCGCGCTGTTATTTCACGGAAACACTAAATGCGTAACACGAAACTACTTTATCTGCCGCGGATAGCTCTGGCGGTGAAGTCGCGAATCCGCTAACTGTCAACGCTTTCTTGGTCTAATTTAGTATGAAAATCTGTAACACGTCACTTTTATACGCCGAGGTCGAACGGATATTTGACGTTTCTAGGCAGTCATGAAAAAAGTTACTATTTGTCTAACTCTTTTGAAAACGTCTGAAACGTTATGCATTACGGAGTAAATATTTGAGATTATGTTTTAATTCGGGAATGGTGAGTGTATTTAAATTGTGTTTATGCATCGATATAAATGTATTTATGTGACAAATTTATCAATTTGTGATGCGTTAAAACTAGAACTGTTGGCGCTATGTTGTGTTACACAAATCATTTTTATTTCAGAAAATGTCGCGCCGTAGGTCTTCAGTGGGATTCCTTAGAGCATTTTCTATATCCACGTGCGACAACGACCGACGCGTAGACAACGCGATAAAGTGGATCCGTTTTCCTTGCCGGATAAGGAATTTATGTGGTAGACGCACTTGTCAATGAATTGGAGCCCCTATTGATTCTGCGGAGATCATGCACGTTATCCATTAAACACAAGGTTGGACCTCCTAATGAACATTTTGTTTTAAAGGTACTTACTTATTTAGACGCCTTGTCTTTATTTTATTACATTTCTACATTGTTATATGTTATAACCTTTATATTGCAACTGTTATAATCACGTTATAATTGACTGACCGAATGGCTAGAGACCCTAACTGTGTAGGTAGCCAAAGGTAGCGGGTTCGATTCCCGCCTGGGACAAATATTTGTGTACATGAACATGTTTATTTCCTTCTGTATCTGGGTGTAAAATATTTAGGTATATATTATAACTAACTTTCCGCCCGCGGGCTTCGCTCGCGTTGAGCCCAGTTGTACTGGGACAGTTAAAGGAACGAGACGCTCTAGAACATTGTAACACTTTCTAGAACGTTCTGAAATTTAGCTGCCTAAGAAATCTTATGAAATTTTTATGAAATTAGGTAATATGACATGGTCACATAGATTTCGTCAAAACATCAAGTTTGAGTACCAACACGATAAATCTGCGATTATTAGTTTCGATAATATAAGCATTTAAAAATTTGGTCACGTGGTCACATAGATCTCGTCAAAACATCAAGTTTAAGTACCAACACGAAAGGTCTAAGATAAATGGTTTCGAAAAAATAGTCATTTTAAAATGTGGTCACATGGACACATAGATCTCGTCAAAACATAAAGTTTGAGTACCAACACGATAGGTCTGCGATTGATGGTTTCGAAAATATAAGCATTTAAAAATGTGGTCATGTGGTCACATAGATCTCGTCAAAACATCAAGTTTGAGTACCATCACGATAGGTCTGCGATTGATGGTTTTAAAAAAAAATATAAGCATTTAAATATTTGGTGACGTGGTCACATAGATCTCGTCAAAACATCAAGTTTAAGTACCAACACGATAGGTCTGCGATTGATGGTTTTGAAAATATAAGTATTTAAATATTTGGTCACGTGGTCACATAGATCTCGTCAAAACATCAAGTTTGAGGACCAACACGATAGGTCTGAGATTGATGGTTTCGAAAAAATAGTCATTTAAAAATGTGGTCACATGGACACATAGATCTCGTCAAAACATCAAGTTTGAGTACCAACACGATAGGTCTGCGATTGATAGTTTTGAAAATATAAGCATTTAAAAATTTGGTCACGTGGTCACATAGATTTCGTCAAAACATCAAGTTTGAGTACCAACACGATAAGTCTGAGATTGACAAAAAATAGCCCTTGCCACCCCCGATAATGCCCTCTGCACGTATGCGAAGTTTCATTGAAATCGGTACAGTCGTTTCGGAGATCAGCTCGAACAGACAGACAGACGGACAGACAGAAAAACAAAAAGCAGCCTATGTCACCCATGATAACACTCTCTGCACGTCTGCCAAGTGTCATTGAAATCGGTTCAGCCGTTTCGGAGATTAGCCGGAACAGACAGACAGACACTTCAATTTTATTGATATATAGATATAGAAGAATATTTCAGTATGTAAATCAGTTGTCTAGTAATTCATAACACAAGCGTAATACTTGCTTACTTTGGGACTAAAAGATGGTGTGTGGAATGTCCTCATATATTATTATAACCACATTAAACTTTTATACCCTTGCGCTGTGGGTCGTATCAAGATCAAAGGGGTATTGGGCAACATATGGTCCATTCCATTGCACAATCGTCTCCAATACCATAGAAGTGAGAGCAGCCTTGAACAAACATTATAGGTACTCGAAATAAATTTATACAATTTTCTAAGACAGCCGCGGAAAAAAATCAGATGAAAAAACAGTAAATAGGTACTACCTATTGTTTTTAAGAAGTGGAATAAATAGATACCTACTTTTGCTATTTCCAATTCCACCCAATAAATTTAGAGAAGGTGGCGCCGATATATTCGAAGATAATAATAAGAATCATCATAAACTTATTGAAGGTATAAAACTTAATATTCCTTTATTAAGAAATAATCTACGACTGTGTAATCGTTCATAATTAATATTAGCTAAACAAAATATACCAGAAGAACATAATCCATGACCAATTATTATTAAATAAGACCCCATAAATCCTCAATAATTTAAAGTCATAATTCCCCCTAAGACTATACTTATATGACACACAGATGAGTAAGCAATTAATGACTATATATCAATTTGAGAAAAACAAATTAAACTAATATAAAACCCCCCAATTAATCTAATAATGATTCAAATAAAATTATATTTTATACCTAAATATTGAAATAAGATTATGATACGTAATAGCCCATACCCCCTAATTTTAATATAATTCCAGCTAAAATTATAGAACCTGAAATAGAAGCCTCCACATGAGCCTTAGGCAGCCATAAATGAACAAAATATATAGGTATTTTAACTAAAAAAGCTAAAATTATAGAAATATATAATAATATAATATTTACAGAAAAAAATTTCATAAAATAAATAATTAAAGAATTATAAAAAACAAACATATAAAAAATACCTAATAATAAAGGCAAAGAAGCAAATAAAGTATAAAATAATAAATATAAACCAGCTTGAACTCGGTCAATTCGATAACCTCAACCGATAATTAAAAATAAAGTAGGAATTAATCTCCCCTCAAAAAACAAATAAAATAAAAATAAATTACTTGATCTATAAGTCAAAAATAATATAATTAATAAAAAAACAATATTAAATAAAAAAAAAAAACCATAATAAAACTTCAATTTTAATAAATTCTCTCTAGCTATAATTATTAAACTACAAATCCAAATTCTCAATTTAATTAATCCATAAGAAATAATATCACATCCTAAATTAAATCTTAAATTAGGTACTAAAATAAATTAATCTTAAATTTAAATTCATAAATAAAAAAAATAATAAAAATAAAAATATTTGAATTATTCAAAAAAATTTCTTTTTAAAACATAAAGGAATTAAAAAAATTATTAAAATTAAAAATTTTATCATATTTAAATAATTATAACAAATTAAACCCTTGAATATAATCTCTACCATGAGTTCGAATTATAGAAACTAAAATTGACAATCCTAAGACTCTTTCACAAACTGAAAAAACTAATAATACCATCAAAAAATAAAAATTAGGTATACTTAATTAAATAAAGATAAAAAAAAATTAAAAAAAAATTCTTAACACTATAAATTCTAATCTTAATAAAACAATCAATAAGTGTTTATACTTAGAAACAAAAATTATATTACCTAAAATAAATAAAAAAATAAAAAGAAATATTACATTTATAAAAATAATTATCATTAGTAATAAGTTTTTATAGTTTAACAAAAACATTGGTCTTGTAAATCAAAATTAAATATTAATTTTAAAAACTTCAAAGAAAAGATAAAATTCTTATCACTAATCTCCAAAATTATTATTTTTAATTAAACTATTCTTTGAAATTATAAAAATATTATTAAGAATTATAATTATAATAATCTCCATTATAATATACTTCATAAATAACCCTCTTTCAATAGGATTATTAATTCTAACTCAAACCATATTAATTTGTCTAATTACAGAAATATTAATTAATACTTACTGATTTTCTTACATCTTATTTTTAACATTTTTAGGAGGATTATTAGTAATATTTATTTACGTTTTAAGAGTAGCCTCTAATGAAATAGGTATTTAAAATTTCAATAACATTTTATCTTAAGCTAATAATACTTACTATAATAATTTTAATTATATCTTTTATATGTTTAAATAATCTAAAATTATTAAATGTAACATTCAATGAAGAAATAATAAACTTTTTTAATAACTAGGTACCTAAACTTCAATAATGAAAATAAAATAAATCTAACTAAATCATATTTTAACAAACTTACCTATTAATAATATTAATAATTATTTATTTATTTATCACACTCTTAGCTGTAGTAAAAATCTCAAATATTTTTTATGGTCCTATTCGATCAATAACTAACTAACTTATGACAAATAAATTCATAAAAATTACTAAAACTCATCCTATTTTAAAAATTATAAATTATTCACTGATTACTCCTCCAACTCCATCTAATATTTCCTCATTATGAAATTTCGGATCATTACTAGGACTATGCTTAATTATTCAAATTTTAACAGGATTATTTTTAACTACCTATGTATTACACCGCAAATACTGAAATAGCTTTTAATAGAATAAGTCACATCTGTCGAAATGTAAACTATGGACGACTAATACGAACAATTCATGCTAATGGAGCCTCCTTTTTTTTATTTGTGTTTATATTCATGTAGGACGTGGAATATACTATGAATCATTTTTATATAAATATACATGAATAGTGGGAATTTTACTTTTATTTCTATTAATAGCAACAGCATTTTTAGGATATGTATTACCATGAGGACAAATATCATTCTGAGGAGCAACAGTAATTACAAACTTATTATCAGCTATTCCTTATTTAGGAATTTCATTAGTAAACTGAATTTCACGATATGTGATTAAGTGAAACATTATAATGTTTGTTGGATGTGAATGTCTTTTCTTTTAATACATAGTCACTGAACTTCAAGGAGTGGGTATAGTTAGTAGAGGCCAATCAATGGCATACGGGGAAGTTTATATGATGGAAGTTTATATATGAGGAAGCCACCAACCATGCACCACGGTGGCTTCCTCAGCATTCATTTTGCTTCGATAACACATGCCAATTGAAACTGATTAGCTTCGATGTGGAGGCATCTATAAGATTTTTTTTTCTGACCAAAAATATTTTTTTCAGATTCTATAAAGACTTCGCTATCCCAGGAATAATTGGTTGTGTAGATGAAATACACATTGCCCCCAAAGACCCAAAGACATGAAGAAACATATTTTAACTGAAGGAAATGTTATTAGGTATAGTATTTTATTTTTGTATTCAATCCAATCATATAAAAGTATGTTTAAATTTTATAATTCAGTAAAATAAAACAATATTTGAAAATAGTTTCATTTATTTTTACATCAAAATACCACAGCTATGTCAGGCCACACACAGTGAAGAGAGTTCCAAACTCGGGATGAAAATTCATAGATAAAATTCAAATAAGTTTAAAAACAAACATCTCAAGAATACTCAACATAAGTTTTTTGAGTTGTAGGTACTATTAATAGTACAACTTCTGAATACAGAATCTTTATTTTCTTTTACAATACAAATTTTACATGTGGGCCACACAAAATTCTAACTACATAGTGAATAAACACTTCACAACCTCGACTCTCGACTGGTGTATTGTATGTGGTATATTGTTATGCTCACATTTATGTTTTCACAATGTGATATCCCTATTAACAGTCATGATTCCAATATGGCAAAGAAGTGAAAACATATAAACATTATACTATATTTATTTATACTGCTGGGACCAAAATACATCTTCGTTCATAATCAAAATAATTATTGATATTTCCACTTTTATTTTCCCTAATTATAAAAGTACAAATCACATCAATTATAAAATTGTGTAGTAGGTACTTGTTAACTGTTAAAATGTTCAATGCACACAATATAAGTTGTGAAATCCAGACGAATGTGGAAAACTCAGGATAACCTCAGGTGGAAACTGGTTGAACCAGCTCTTCAGTATTAAATAGTAATTCGGTTTAGGTACATCCAGGAATACAGCCGTGTCCAGGCGTATGGATAATAAACATTTTGTGCAATTAGGTAGTTATGTACAATATGTACTTGTTTACACGCCTTTTATCGAAGTTTTTATTTTACTTCAATGTTGTTATAACAGGTTGTAACTGCATTAAACTTTTAAGCCATATCCTGAAGGGTGTAATATTTTACTTGTATTACATTTTCACCAAAAGTTTATATTAAAAATTTAATAATATCTAGCGATGCGCGATTACGAATAGGGATGCAACGATATATCGAAACATCGATATTATACGCATAGAAATATCGATATTTATATCGATAGTTAAAAGTATGATTTATCGAACATCGATATTTACCTGATTTCGATATTTATATCGATATTAAAAACGTCTAGCATCGTTAAATGAAATCTGATGTCGAAAAAAATCCACAGATCTTGCAGTCCCCGCAACCATCGGTTTCATTGAAAATGAACCAACTCAAATCCAATTTTCACAGATTATTTTATTTCATTGCCACGAAATCGTGGCATTGCCACGATTTAAACTGCAGCCTCTGATATCTTTAAACGTTTTGAACTCGATAATGAAGCATTCGAACGAATACAGGCCGAAAGGCGATGACCGTAATGTTAACAAGTTCCCGATCGTCCATAAAATCTAACATGTGATGTCAAATTTCTTGTTCGATTTCCAACCGATATCCAAAATTTTGGTCTCAAACTGTAGCTACCGACGCCCTCTAACCTTTTGTATAACACTTTGAAGTGATCCGACGAATACCCTCTGAAATATATCCACTTATATTCACAAACACCAGCGATCGACCAAAAAATCTCATCTTTCGGAAATAATTTCTCTTACAATTAACAACCGATTTCCAAAAACTTGGTCTCAAACCGAAGCTACGTTAATGGCCAGGATACTATTTTTTTTCATTTTCGATATCGGTCCCCGTTCTCGAAATAATTTGAATATAGTAAAAAAAAATCCGAAAAAATCCCAATTTTTTTACATTATCCAATTTTTTTCGAAAACTACCAAACTGATTTCCAAAATGTTAGTGTCATACGATGCGCAACTAAATTATTGATATTTTAAGACCTTAAAATCTTAGCTAGACCCCCATACCCTTGGAGTTATGGCTGAAAATGCGTCTCCCGTGAAATGGATATAATAGTCATTTTCAATGATAAAACCTTTATAGAAAGTCTGTTTCATTGCAAAATTTATTATGAAACGAAACTTTACTCTGAAATACATGGGTATTTCTACGACCTACACAAAACAGGGTTGCACCAATCTTATTTGAAAAATATGCACTGGAAATTTTATTTCTTTATTACAAGATGTGTATGTACATAACTGTTTTTTTAAATAATGCTAAGAAAATTGTTTTAAAATACGTAATTTATATATACCATTAAAATCATACGTTTTTATGGTATCCGGTGGGTGCAACCACGTTATTTTATGTTAGAAGTCAGACAATATAAAAACACATATAAAAATCTCTATCAAATTAACATTTCCTTGTACTTGATACTCTGTACTAATAATTGAGGTCAAGCAACAAATTTTAAATAATTGTAACGTTATATAGTGAGATACATATTTCAGGACAGAAACTTGTCTTTACCGTCTTTTGAAAGAAAATAGTCTATGTATAGATGTCTTATTCACTCTAGTGAGTCCCCTTGCCCGCGAAAGACACGCAAGACTTCCATTGTGCCCGGAGTAATGCCTGTCCGTGAAGGCTGTGGTGAAGATGTGTTATTTTATCAACGCAGCAAGTGTTATAGAAACGTAGTGAAAAAAGCTGTCCTTTTTGTTTTTTTTGTCCTTTTCTTGTCCTTACTAGTTTTAATATGTCTTTACCATTTATACTTTTTAACCTTCTATATTTATTTCAAATCCTTACGTTCATATAAAAAAGTTTTCTTTGATAGCCTTGTTAGTTTTCTACCACCTATTATTTAACTTTAGAATGTTTTATAGGTACCTAGATTCGTGTTTTACTCGTTTTTGACGTGTCTTTACCACTTAATTGTTACTAAATATTTCTCGAATACATGAACATTATGAGTGCACTATGGCTTAATAGTTTTGTAAAATACATATATTATCCATAATGTAGTCCAAATAGTCTGTTATCTGAAAGTTTTTACGAAATTGCACAGTATCCGTATTTCAGAGATATACCCACATGTGAAATTTTTTTTCACTTTCACTTTTCATGTACGGGAGGCATTGTAAAGTTTTTTTTTATATATCAATATATATCGATATTCTCCAGCTTCCGATATTTATATCGATATAAATATCGATATTAAATATTTTGTGCATGCCTAATTACGAATAATAAAATAAAATAACAATTGATAACAATTTAGTTATTCAAACGCGAATGAAACCAATGAAAGACATATGAATTACTATGTCAACCAATCAACCCGACCGCTTGCAATGAAGTCGCTAATCACAGTCTAGAATTGTCGCGAATTTCATTATTTTCATTGGTCAATATTGAACTATCTTGAAGACAACGAATGGGGCAAATGGGGACTACGGTTAGTGTGGTTAGCACAGAAAAAAATATTTGTAGTGATTTTTTATATCGATTTTAATATAATATATTAAAAATACAATAAACACTAATGTTGTAATATGTCGTATGGCTATTGTTTCTAATTAATTTTCATCGTAGTCGTAAATAAATGTGTCAATCTGAAAAACCATACAAACATTTTTTTAACTTGTAACATTTCGTTATCCGCTTCAGCTGTATCAATCTCCTACTTAACCTTTGGCTGTCATAAAAGGATAAAAGTGTGCATGTTACCGATTTGACAGAAGTTGCCGAATCCGCTATAGCTCAACGCCGATAGAACGGTTACGGATAAAAAGTTGCGTGTTAGACCAGCTGCACTGTCAGTCCGTCGTCAACGCTTAGAAGCTGCCTTCCCTCCTCGCCGCGCACATACGTAAGGCGCGGTACAGCGATTTCGGTCAAACTATACCGAAATGAGATATGTGACATATATGAAATGTAATTAAACTATGGAAAAAAACGCCTTAAAATTGCGTATAAAATACGAAAACTGTCTCCCCGACCTATATATTAATCGTCATCATCAGCCCATTTTACCCCACTGCAGGGGCTTAGGCCTCCTCCAGGGTGAGGAGATGGTTTGGAGCTTAAATCCACCACGCTACTCCACTGCGGGTTGGGGATTGGAACGACCGCCATCTATTGACAGCGTCTGGGACCGACTGCTTAACGTGCTCTCCGAGGCACGGAGTCAGTGATAGTTAATGTACTTAAGTCAGAAAAACTCATTGGTACACGCCCGAATTCGAACCATGGCCCTATGGCCTTATAAATTTGAGACAGGTTCGTTGCGCTCTGGGCTATCACGACACTATATTAATAAATTCAAAGTAATATTAAGATTTGCGATAATATTATTGGATTCCAATAAGAATCTAATTGATGATCATTAAAGTAGGTACGTAGGTACTCTGTAGGTACTGACTGTAATTATTTATAACGCAGACAGCGATGATATAGAAAAAATATAATTTATCGTACTAATGAGAAAGTGATTACTGTCTAAGCTCGTTTCCACCTGTGCATTGTGGGCCGTTCTCTCATTTATTATGAAGTACCTATGTATGGGGTTACCGTTTGTGCGGATTAAGTCACATACTTTGCAGTTATATCAAACTCAGGGATATTATACTTGAAACCAATATAAATAATTCCTTTGCTCTATTAGTATTTATTATTATTTATATCTATTTGCATACACATTAATTATTATTAATAGTTATATTAATATCAATATCAATTAGGTACTTAAACTTATTACTACTAATACAATATTTTTAAGGAACAGAAAAAGCAGAGGTACCAATTTGATTCTATTGATTTCGAGTATAGCACCATAGCACCCCTACAGGCTGATAAGGCGAAAGTTTTTTCTTGGTAAAATGGAAACTTAAAAGAAGCATTGGCTTTGTGCCCTAGATAAAGATTTGGATATTGTGTTATGTATAGCCACAATTCAGAATCACTCCGCACCCCGCAGCAGGTCGGGTATTTTAAATGCATCTAAGAATACATAATATTTCGTGTAAGAAGAAGAAAGGTTTTTCGGATACGAACTCACTCTCCATACTCTTCGCACTTGGTCCTGACAGACTGCTTTTTCCCGCAATTTTTAACTTTTTTTTTTTTCACGAAAAAAAAAAAAAAAGATTATCGAGAAGCAGTAGAGATTGTTTTTACAGAATTTGTTAAGGCTGCTCCCGCAGAGCAGAATTCTATCGCAAAGGCGTTCATGATCTCTTTACTAGATGGCAGAAATAGAGAATATTTGATTGTGGGTGTATATGTAAATATGTTAATTAAATGAATAAAATACTTTTTTTTAGCAATTCCTTATTTCATTTTATCCTATAACGAACGGTAATTTCATACTTCAACTTGTAATAATTTTATTCCGTTTGGAAATATTTCAAATACGCGCCTTGGCCAATAAAATAGTAATATCTTCCTTTCCAAAATCGCACAGTCGTAAGTGTGATGCCATTTTTCAAAAACTAAATTTGCTAGTTTTAAAGATAACACGCCAACTTGTCCTAGAATGTTTTTTTTCCAGTCTATACGACATTTTCGAAACACTCAAATTCGCAAGAAAAGAATTATTTGGGAGAGATTCATAGTTGTATTAGAAACATTATTGACAAGGATTGACAACAAGTTCTACTTGAACATCTATCAGACAACAGAACTACAAAATACCGAAATTTGTAGCTGTGGTGTAAGATATATAGCAAACTCGGTAGGCATTTTCAAAAATATTCAGATATTATCAGCTCTTACTAATGTCAAGTTTCCATATCCTATTTATTCATGAGCTTGTTCATCAGTAATATGCGAAGGGTTATCGTTGGATTTTGATACAGCTTGTATATAATAGTTTTCCAGGAAATTGATAATAATAACACCTGGGACTTCTCACACACGATCATCTAGTCAAAAACTCGATGGAGCCTGTATTAAGGATACTATAAGAGGGTAGATATAAGTACATACTTAAATATCTTTTTTTTTTATAATACATACACACAGATATCTTACACCCAACCATGGATCAAATAGACATGTTCATGCACACAAATATTTGGCCCGGGCGAGAATCGAATCCGCGGCAAAAGTCGCTCAAACAAACCCACAAATGGTTGCCGTCGGCGCCTCTAACAACTCAACCAATCAGTCAGTCGGTCAGTTAGTCATAAGAGTGCCAAATATTTACCAAAATATTATTTACTAAAATCATATTTAAAACATATTCTATAGAATTTGCGGACTATATGAACATTCCAATATACTTATTTGCTGACATAGTTGCCAAATGAACCTTAAATGCAAACTGAATTGTAATACTTAATGACATATATAGCAGTTGTTATTGATATTTCGTCAGTTGAATGCAATTTAGGACAATGGAAAACTGAATACCGTATTGATTAAAACGTGTAAGATCGTCTGCAATGAAAAGTTCTTAAATAAATATTGACTAAAAAAAGGTTTGTTTACTTTGTTTACAAATTCTATTGAGATAAACTTTAGAATATTCAAGTGGATCATAAGCTAGTTTATCAGCCCTCGCAAGGATGAAGTCGAATTTCATTAAGTACATCTATTGTAATTGAAAATTGTAATTTTTGTAATTTTGTATTGTATTTTTAGAAGGGTATATTATAGAGAGAGAGCGAGAGAGAGAGAGAGAGAGAGATGTGTCTTTCCAAAAACAAATACATAAAAAAAATGTATAGCATTTTGAAAAATCATATTTGAGAACCCAAACTACATACATAAATCTCAAATAACAGGTATCGGTACTTCTTAGATATTTATTTACCTTGCATACCTGAGAATAATCCGATATTATCAATCGAGATTCGTCATTGCGTATCCCGTTAATTTGGTGGCGAGCATTGTTCAGTGTCGCAGCGACCACACTCCCCGTCCCGCCTTGCGCTTTTAATGCCGCCCTTCCCTCTTGCACCCCGCATTCGCCTATCTGCCACGGCCTCTTTGTGAGCCCTATCCCGTTGATTTATGAAAGAACTCGCCGAGAAAGGATCTCGTTTTTTGTTCAGTACCAGTGAAAAGTTATCTTGTAAAAACAATTTGTTAGGGGAATTTCGCGATACAAAAGATTATTTTATCGATCCACGTGTTGGATTTTTTATCATGAAAACTTATTTTGAAGCAATGATCGTGCAATATTAAGTAATTAAGTGAAAAAAAATTATACGATAAAATAGAAAAAAATAAAAAGCTGACATTAGGCTGTGAATGAAAAGGGTACCTACATTAATCGTGAAGTTGAAAGATATGCTTCGAAAAATAGAAAATTGTCGCAGATATACTAGACCAGTATATTGAGGACGAAAAAAGTGGTCCAGCTTACATTGCTACCGCTACAGATATTTTTTCTAGGATAGTTTGGTATCGTGTGGATATGCCAAATCTATGTTTGCGACCTCGATAGTGAGGGGGATAATTTTTGGTGGCCGAAAAACGTTATCACCAGCTACAGTGCTCCATGCTAAGCCGATAAAAAGATTTTAAAAAGTATTGTGATTGTGTGAAGCATCAGTGATTGTTGTGTTCGATATCCATCGAAATGTTGTGTTGGGTACCCACTACCTATCCGGATGAGGCGAGCTGAAAGCTCAGAAAGGGCTTGCGTTCAAAACTGAAAACTTCAACCGATATAATGTTTGATGAGAATACGCTCCCGGGTATTTCCCAGGAGAAGTTCTTGGGAAACGAAACCAGTAAATAATCCTACTAATATTATAAACGCGAAAGTTTGTATATATGGATGTTTGTTACTCTTTCACGCAAAAACTACTGAATGGATTTTAATGAAACTTTACAATAATATAGCTTATACATTAGAATAAACACATAGGCTACAATTTATAAAGGTACTAGCTTTCTGCCCGTGGCTCCGCTCGCGTGGAATACACAGTTGTACACTGATTTTAAAAAGCCTTTCACCTATAGAAAGCTACATTATCAACGAGTAACATGGGTCATATTTAATTTCCAAACTAGCTTTTCGTCTGCAGTTCCGCTCGCATGGACTACAGTTATACACTGATTTTAAAAATTCTTTCACCTATAGAAAGCTATATTATCAGCGAGTAACATAATTTATATTTTATTCTCAAACTAACTGTTCGCCCGCGGCTCCGCTCGCTTGGACTACACAGTTGTACCAAAACCGCTATAATTTCTCGCATGGATATAGTTTATAAGCTGAAGAATGGCATAGGCTACTTTTTATTCTGGAAAAAGGGGTCACGGTATAACTGTGTAGTCCACGCGAGCGGAGTCGCGGACGGAATCTATAATATCATAAAAATGTAAAATTTGTATGTATGTATGTTTGTTTCCGGGCTGATCTCCGGAATGGCTAAACCAATTATGATGGGACTTCATTGGCAATAAAAGGACTATTTGGTGAGTATAGAACGAGGGTTGATAGGCGAGAGGGTAAGGGTGGGGTAAGGGGATAGAAGGGCAGGGTAGAGTAAATAGCTGAAAGTGAGGAAGGGTGGTGGAGGGAATGGGAAGGGGGAATGTTCTGTAGTCCACCCGGGTGGAGCCGGGTACGATCGCTAGTAAAATATATAATAATAATAATATTTAAATATTTCAATAAGTTCTCAGTCACCTAGCTTCGTCAGTGTACTTGTAGTCAGTTCAGTTATTGACGTCCTAGTTATCATAGCGTGATGAGGAACTTTGAGGTCAGGAAGTTGAGGAAGAAACCAATCTGACCAACCAACCTGATGCAACAAATAATGCCAACTAGCCTGAGGAAAAAGAGCCTCAACCGGGACCATCAACACAACCAAACTTGTAAATTTTTCCAGTATATAAAATGTATCATTAAAATGTATGAATTAAATTTTTTTATGTGTAATTTAAATGTATCATTCGTAACTTTTTCTGTAACGTTGGAATTAAAAATAAATAAATGAGTAAAATTTTCCTCTATTTTAAGTTGTCACTAAAATAAACTGTAATTTGATCAATATTATTTAAGGGTTCATATTGGGCTATACTGTGAATATTTCAATCATATCAGTACGTAACCAAAAGTCAAAAACGATATATTAAAGGCGGTCCCACACTTGTGGCAAACATGCCAAATATTGACCATTCACGCATGTGTGGAAGACCATTCGTATCGGTAGTGCCTTGTGCGGTGCGACCTTGCTATCCGTGACAGCGTGTCGGTTTTCTTGCGCACTTCAAAGTGGCCGTACGGAAAAGAAACATTTGCCTAGTAGTATAGGAGGTACAATTTCGACAAACATTTGTCAATTATTAAGGCGGGGTTATATGGAAAACATTTGCTGATTTTAAGGCCAAATGTTTGTCCACATGTGTGGGACCGGGGTAAGATCAGTACGAGGGATGCGCAGTTTTAGTTTGGAGGATTTCTAATTACATTTCCTGAGCTGTTAGCCGATTTATAAAATAATTATTTTACATAATTAAATAATAAAAAACAAATCAGAATTAAATTGAATCCAGAAGGTTCGGGTCAAACGCTGGTCAGATTCGGCAGAAAATCCGTCGTAGATCTTCGGCCGTCTAACGAAATCGCATACTAGCAACGGATCGTCTGCTGCGTTTGACCGGAACGCATTTGTACCTATATGATTTATTCTGATCGCTTAATATACCTACGCGATGGATCTTCGGTCGAACCCGACCCAGGCGTATGCGAGATCGCATGGTCACATAGTATTATAGCAGCTGAATATGGTGTGGTGTGACTGGAGCGCGCCACGCTGCAATTGAGTAGAGATAGACAAAAAAGATCGGTCGGAATTTGAGGTTCCCACATGACTTAGTTAATGAAAATAATATCAAGTCTTGGCAGCGCAACTTTTTTTAGACCACATTACCTGATGTCCTTTAAAATTGGATTAACAATAATTCCCAAGATTACTATAAAAATCCGGATGTTCAGGGACAATATATGTGTGATCGAAGCACATACAAAAGTACAAACAGAAATAAACAATCTGAGCACGTACAACGGGCGTGTATTCCATTTAAGTAGGAAAGCCTAAATAAGAATAACGTCACAGTTATACCACAGTACAGGTTATACTATGATATTTCCGTCGCGTCGTGTCGCGTTATTAATACAGATAATGGAGTTTCGAAAGAAGCTTAAATTACTCGGACTTTGCGATACAAAATTTTATTTAAGTCTGTGAAACGAGCTCGGTATTTTCATATAAATTCGTTTAAGTGGGGGCAGGCTACTTTGAAAGTACATAATATATTTCTTTTTAGATGAAGAGATAGCAGTCTTTGTGTCTGTGGATGCCACTAGTGTTCAGTTTATCAGGCGAGTGCCCATTTGTTAATTCACAAGCCGCTCAGTGCACTTTGTTAATGCTCATTCTCTATAGCGTGTATAATGTACCTCATTTTTCTCCGTGCAAGATTATAATTATGGGCAATCTCGAACATATACATATAATGGACGCATATATTTTTATACACAGAGTGAAAAAGTTATGCAGATATTTTAAAATCAGTTTATGACAATTATTTTATAGTAATTTGAATAGAAGTTCTCTTAAAACTAACATCGCAAAACAGTTATTACAAAAGTTTAATAATGACACGAATAATTAATTATATTGCAATATCTACTAGATCTAGGTTAGTAGATACGGGAAATGTTAAACTTTAACAATTCCTAGAAAATGTTGTGGTTACTATTATTAGTTTTTTTCTTGTATTTGTAGCTACCCTAACCAATATCTTCTATAAACTAAAAGGGAAAAGTGAAGAATTATCTGGAATTAGAAATAACGCTTTACTAGTTTTTACAGAAAAATATTACAATATCGGATTCGTAACTTACAATAGTCCTGTTGTCGTGGGAATTACACGTATTACAGTAATAACTAGCTTATTTTAGTTATGGTTTTTCAGTGTATACTAATCGAATGAAAAGTATTCAAAACGTTTCATGGGGTGTCACTGACACATACGAAGATATTGTTACGTTAGTGTTTTCGATAGGTATCGATTACCGGCATCCACCCATTACAAATTTTACGCAATAACGTTCGGTCAAAAAGAAATGACAACTTTTAATTGACGAGGTTTTAACATGAATGTCAGAAGGTGTGGCTTCGATGCGAAATGTTAAATAATTTGAAGTGACAGTGGTAACGAAGGTCATGTATGAAGAGAAAGAATAAGTTGTGGCTTAAATTCGTACTGACGACGTGTGGGATTTTATTTCACTTTATTTTTTTATAAGCGAAATAAACACATGAAGAACTCGTAGTGACTTTTACAGAGCATGCACGTAACCCACAAAGTCAACACAACATGAAGATGTAGCCCAACTAATCCTGGCCTCACTATAGACAAGAAAAATTATCACACATTAATTCGCTTCGTTGAATTATAGTCTAACGCCCGGCAGAATGATTGAATCATCCATGCGAATAAATTTTGTTACTGCCCGCTAAAAGCTCGCTCGGACGTTCCACATCGAAGAACCGTCGCTAAACAACACGGAGCTTACGTGAAACAAGTTTTTTCCGATATCAGGCGCAAATCCGATCCGGATGTTCCGCTTTGCAGTAAACTCTGAAATTCTCGCTTAGACATGAGCGTAGTGCTTTTCGAATAAATACAGACAAAGATACAAAACCTAGCTTGTACGTTTCCGTCTATTATAATAAAAGTATTACGTTCAATGGTAATACGTAACTTTTTTTTGTTAATTTTGAAAATGTTAATTATTTCATAAGTAGGGGGGAGGTACTGTTATTTGTCCGAATATACAATTTGTAGCAAGAATTACATTATAAGAATTTTTTATTAAATTTAATTTCGGTGTGAATCGAAACATACGAAATTACCAGCAGATGATTTGCACATTATTCTGAAGACGTTCGTGGTTTAGGTAGGTATTATTTATCAGTTTTATATTTCGTATTATATTTATATATTATAATATAAATATTATCATTATTTATTCTACTGAATTGTATCGATCGTATTTATCGGTTGCAACAAAATTTTGCATGTTTATAATGTTTTACGTTTGTTTATGTTTTGTAATCTTATTAATTACACATATCGTATCTAGCAGATAACATTTGTTTCATCATCATCATCAGCCCATTTTTGTCCCACTGCAGGGGCTTAGGCCTCCCCCAGGATGAGGAGGGGGGCTCGGAGCTTAAGTCCACCACGCTGCTCCACTGCGGGTTGGAAACTGTAACGACCGCCATCTATTGACAGCGTCCGGGACCGACTGCTTAACGTGCCCTCCGAAGCACGGTGTCAGTGATATTGTGTACTTAAGTCAGAAAAACTTTTCTTTGTCTTTTCTTAATTAATGAAAAACACGTCTTGTCTACATTTATACTGTAAACAAGCGACTTTAGTGTATGAAACCTGTTCGTGAATAATTTAAAACATTTCCCTTTATTTGAACTTCACTCAAGAAATCTACCTTGTTTACATCTCCTATTTACTTTTAGTCGGTTTTTGTAAACAGTTACTCGCAAAATTGAAAAAAAGTACTTGTATTTTCCATTTCATATTACGGTATTCATTTATATTTTGTAGAATACTTACCGAGACAAAATTACCTTGAATAGACCCACTGACAGCTTTTCTTAAGAGATTTGTCTAGCGCATCTCTTTGAGATCATTACGTGTCGAGAAATACATGGAAATACATTATCCGAGGGTAGACACGTCATCTTTTGTCATTAAGCACGTCATGTAATATAAACTGACATCACGTTCCGCCTCCGCCGGTATAGTTAAGGAGAAGATATCCTTCAACAATGAAGGCACAATCACATAAGGTCATTGCTACGATCTTCAGGATATGACCTTGAAAATCTTATCCATAAAACGGCACAATATATAATAAATATGTGCCTAAAACATAGCTTGCCAGTGTATACACACATATCCGATTAAAAAAATTGAAGAATAAAAAAATAATAATAAACAATTATACCCCTTGAATTTCCTAAATTGAAAGAACTAAGAACCTCCAACATTCCTCACCTTGAACCACAGACCAGTCAACCTATAGACCACGCTTTAATAAACGTCAGTACAAAAACGAAATCGCCAAAAAGTGGCGGGGTGCGGGGAGAGGTCGGCTAGTTTTCATTGGCTCGTTCAAAATTGACAATTTAATGGCTTCCGACGTGCTTCCAACTGACCGCTCACAAGAGACGTAGTTATGTAGTGTCACTACATAGCCTTGGTGAATGCTACTCCCTGTCAAAGCGTGGTCTATAAGGTTGACTTGTCTGTGCTTTGAACTAACTTAAATAAAAAAGAATGCTAAAAACTAAAACTCGACTACGACAAAAACAGAACATTAAAAAGGTTAAAGATTTCAATGACGTTTTTTTTTTATTATGAATGACGAACAATCAAGAAATAAGACTATACAGCAATATGCCTATATAAGTATAGAGAGAAAAGAAATATGCATTCGCTAAAGAACAACAATTTATGATGTTGGTGGAACGGCACAAATTCATATTATTGTAACACATCTTCAGATTAACGCTGTCCTCATAACTTATAATTAAAATAAATATGGCTTTTATGTAGCCGTAGTTACACGTAATTTGTATAATGTATATGCGTACTGAAACGTTTAATTAGTTGGATCAACTTGACGTATGCTGGGTTGTCAAGTTTTTTTAAGAAATAAAAATAGTGTGATGACATTAGGATATATATATGATTTATTGACACATTGACTCATCCGATAACTCCTAAAATTCATTTCGCTCACGTTTTAGTAATTCATGTTTTAATATATATATATATATATAGTATGTTTTAATATAAATCTGTCCGATAAATGTTTAGTTGATTTAGCGATATAAAACAAGATTCCGATAATTAGTGCAGTGCAGATCATGATCATAATCATGTCAATACTGTCTTCCTAGTCTATGTGTACAGCTTAAACTAAATTGACATTAAGGAAATGTTTTTATCTAGGAATTTTATTTTGTATTTCGATCTCATAGAAAAGTGATTAAGGTAAAAGCACTAATGCTAGACATTGAACTAATAGATGACATTTTCGAAAAAAATCTATTGTGCTAAGAAAACCAATCATTTATATAACATTGCTCCTGATGTTAAAGACACCTAATGTCATCTATGATACATGCTCAAAAGCTTGCGTACATTGTTAGAAGCAAATTTCAAAATGGCTTAGTTGACAACAAACAATGTGAGCAGGTTGACATTAGGCGCATAATTCTTAGCGTTTTTTTTTAGGCAACTGACTTTTGAACAAGTATGATTTTGTCTTATATATATTATTATTGGCTATTGTTGGTTTCGATATTATAAATGTATGAACTTATTGACTTATTAGGACCATTACCTTGTTATTTTGGCTTGTTTTTGTATAAATTTTAAGTAGTGTTTACTATTAGTACCAGAAATTAATCAAAACCCAATAGATGACACATGTGTCTTCTACTAGGGTTACATCAAACTGAATTTGTTAGTTAATTTTAATGCAAATTTAGCCTTTATGTTGTAAAAATAAGGTTTATGTCTGAGTTTCGTTTGTTTTACACTAGCCTATCTAATAGAAGACAGTGTCAACTATTAGGGTATACTAGATGTCAACTATTAGTATCCTTTAAAAGAACTTTGTTTTGGCCAACACCTAAAGATAGTTCTAAAAAAAGGAAGAAAGAAAAAATACCCTGTTGGGTCGTCCACGCTATGGCAACAATATTATGAAAATAAGGAGAGAAAAAAGAATGAAATGAAATAAATGAAAAAAATGAAAAAAAAAGAGATTAGAAGAAAGAAAGAAGAAAAAACAGAAAAATGAAGAAGAAAGGAAACTTAAGGCTGCTCTGAAATTAGCTAAGAAAAGTCAAAAGGTTGTGAAAAAGAAAACTAATAAGACTGATATCTAGAGTGGCTCAAGTACTGAAAAGGAATAGATAGAATCTGGAGATAGCCTAGATGATCTAACTGACGACAGTGAGATTGACAATGAAGATGAAGATTTATATACAGATTAAGAAAATTACCATAACGAAAATAAGATCACGCCTGGTGGTTATGTAATTATTAACTTTCCTGAAAAAAAGAAGTTTCATAAGTTTCTTTGCGTTGTCTAAAAATATCGGGCAAAGAGATTGAAGTTATGGCAATGGTAAGCTGTGATAAAACCAAAACTGTATTTAAAGAAAATGAGTAAGATATTAGTATTGTAAGTGAACCTCAAATCTCAAATAGTAGAAGTTCTCAATGCACCAAAAATGATTGTTGCAGGTGATAGGATTAAGTATAAAATTAATTTTCCATTAAATGTTAACGGGTGACTTGAAGTGATATTAATTATGTTTAAGTTTTGAATACCTAGTTTAAAGTACTTAAAATGTCCAAAACTAATTAGACATTTTTAACAAGCAATATGGCTAAATATTGATTTTCTGAAAAATATGTTTTTATGTTATTTGATTTGATAATAATTTGTTTCTTAATTAATAATTTTAAAGCACAAGCTGTGCTCGGTTTTCATTTTAAAGTATTTTTTGTAAATTTGTTTTGATAAAACATATATTATAGTGATGTTATAGTCATGTCTACTATTAATGCCAATTGATGTCTATTTTTGGTCGATTTAATTTTTGATGCTGTCATCTTTTAGTATCTACGGCAAACCTAAGAGGAATGTAATTTTTAGTTAAAAATACTACAGTCTTAAAATATTTTATATGAAAAAGATAATTTCGAAATGCTGCTCTCAACAGTAAAAAAAATTGTAACTGTAATTCTTAAAAAATACTTTTGATTTTTGACAATGAAGTCTGATTTGTCCTTAAAGTGTCCAGCATTAGTGCGTTTACCTTATAGTTAAAATTAAAGAAAATTTTAATATTCGTAATTTATGTGATACGGAATTCGTAGGTACAATGAAACAAAATCGTATTATTAGAGCATTTGAAGTTAGAACTCGTATAGCAGGGAATATAACACTTTACAATGAACTTATTTCCAAAAAAAACTTATTGTTCTTCTCATATGATTGTGTTGTTAATTAATACTTTATAATAACAATAATTTGTGTATTTAATAATTATCTATCTGTAGTTAATTATTCAGCAGATTTATCGTCTGTATGTACTTACTCCTTTTTTGATTCATTTGAGTGAACTGATTCACAACTGTATAGAAGACGTCACTAAAAACATTTTACATTGAGTCATTAGTTTACAAAATAACATTGGCAGCTGTCGATTTGGCCTAAATAATTAAAAATTTCAGTATATATATTACACGTTTGGTAATGATGTGTGACAAGACAATGAGATAAGTCGAAAATCGGTCCATAAAAAACGATAAAGCAGCTTTTGATTCTTTTTGATTTGATTCTTCATTAATTTTTAAACAACTTTGGATATTTTGAATCGTTACGAAATTATCTGAATGTCCTGTCCTATGTTCTTAATTCTTGTTAAGATCGCGAGATTTTTACGACTACAATTTTAGCAATTTTGAATGAAATACAGAGAGAAATACAGAATACAGACTTTTAAGCTTATACTTTTTTCAGACTACAGATAATTTTACATTTTCAGAAATCTAGATAATGAAGTAATTAATCGATATTAAGTAAGATTTTGGATCTACAACAACCAACGAGGCTATGATTATCCTACAGAGATACTATAGGCACAGAATAAAATGTGCGGCTTAAGTACCTACTCTTTTAACGATACGCTAGCCAGGGACTTCTCCATACAATAGGCGAAGGGTGACCATGCATTACTTTCTTCGTGTTAACACTAGAGCCAAAGGCCGATTTATAACTTAGCACACTTGTTTTTATAATAACAATAATAATAATACATGGAACATTCCCCAAAGCGCCATCTAGTCCCAAAATAAGCGATTATTCTACTTGTGTTATGGGTTACTAGACAACTGACATACATACTTAAATATTCTTTATAATATATATACATATAAATATTTTATATCCAGGTACGGCACGAAATAAACATGTTCACGCACACAAATCCCGGGCGGGAATCGACCCCGCGGCCTTTGGTTCCGCCGTTAGAGTCTCTAACCACTCGGCCATTCGGTCAGTCAATCAGTGATTTTGATGTAAAACTTTGTACGTCACACAAAAATATTTTTAACCATATTTCATAGCGTAGTAAGAAAAGACAGACTTTACGACATTGCATCGCTTTCGCGGATTCGTAAATGAAATGACAAAACTTTATTTAGGCCGCGCTGGCATCACATCACATTAGAGCGCACGAAGTGCGTACACTTAACGTATCTACGAATCTATAGTTTACCGATAGACGTACAAAATTATTGCGATTATATAAAATTAACAATTCAGGATTAATTATAGAAAATAGCTATATTCCAAAAACAAGGGTTGATTGAATAATCGTCTGCGGGCTGAGGTTTGGTAAGCTCTACGTAAAGTTTAATTTTCGTGCGTATAAACTATAAATTACATGCATAATCAATATGAACAACGTTACAATGAAACGATTAAATGTTTTATGATTGGCCCAACTTAGTACACACTCACTAAACATAGTCGAAAAAAAAAATACAAAATAATGAGCTATTATCTACATATTTGATGAATATAATTTCATAGATGTCACGATAGAAACTACTACTTACACATAAAACAGGCTTTAGTTGATTTTAATCTTTAATATAAAAATAACTTCGAGTTCGTTAGAGGTTAATAGCGTCAATACTTTTGTGATGCGATATTAGTGTTTTATGCAAAACTTGTATGCAAAAAGTGTGCGCGTCATTATATTAAATTGAATATCAAATTAAATGCAATTTTTCGCTACAAATATTTTTTGATTACAACGTTTGCCTGTCTGAAAACGGTACTAACTACAGAAAAATTTCCCGAATGGACGCAATCATCATAAAGTAGGTGAAGTCACAGCGGTGCACGAGTGTTAATTTCTTGGTAAAAGAAATTAAATCATACATTTCAATTCGCGATATATAAGGTTGAAGTCAAAATTTTGAAAACCAATCGCCCGGGACCAAGAAGTGTTTGGTAAATTTACAATATAATAAAATATTCAATCACGGTATTTCGATTCGCAGCAACCTCAAGTAAAATGTCCTCGCCGAACTCACCTCACTGAAGAATTCATCCATGAATCCACCCTCAACTGCCACGTTGACGTCGTCCGGCCCCACGTCGTCATCGTCGCTTTGAGCCTAGAAGCAAATATCAAAATGTCATCAATACATATTAAATTGAATTTTTCACACTTCATAAACTGAACCGGATTGGATTCGTTCATGTTTCTTTCCACGAAACATTCCAAACTAGTGTACGTTATAATACCTTACTATAATTATATTATTGTAGACATATAAAGATTAATAACGGGTTTTAGTTCGAAATATTTCGTAGAAAGAGACCTTTATCGAGTTAATCCGAACTTACAGCTGACCCCTCGCGGACTTTAAGGATTATGAGAAACATAATATAGTATAGATAGACTGTCTTAATTTTCACGTTTCTGATAAAACTATATTTTGAAACTAGAACAAATAAGATGATCGTCTCTGTTCACTTCGTTAGAGAGATAGATCATCGAAAGACGGCGACAGATATATTACAATACGCGCCACCGATGTAAAAGGCCACCGGCTATACCCACTTGCGAGGCAAGTTCAAAATTCAAAATTGCCAGAGGTAGCGCTATGCAAGTAAAAGAGAAGTATACAGCCGGCGGCCTTTTAAATCGGTGGCGCGTATTGTACATGGATGCAGTGTCACTGTAGTTGCACATAGACCACTACATCTTGTGACGAATCGTCACAAGGTACATAATAATTTGTTAGTCACCACATAGCTAGTCGAACAGTGTATGTGCCATCCACGTGCCATTATATGTGATGTCAAAGTGTAAAAACTATTCTTTCGAGGATAATTAGACTGAGAGTAATTTTTTATATGTACGTACACTTTATGAACAAAAATTGTTTTAATAAATTGCACGAACTCGGCGTGACACCTATTTTTCTCCTGTGCTTCGTCTACGATTGACGTCAGGATTGATGTAGTATATTGATACTGCGCTATGTCTGTTCTATGGTATTTATAAACGAAGGCGTGTATACAAGAAAAAACATTATACAGCAGAATGATGTGAAAAAAAGGACGCCTGGTTCTAAAAATTCTCGAAGACAGGCGTATAACGTGGTCTCTCTCTAGCATGTTTAATGCAATAATGCCATCTCTTTCTTTTGCCATCCAGTGGCCAATTGGCCACTGTGAGAGATTAAGAAAGCAACAAATCCCAGTAATAAAATTAAGCCCAAAGTCTTTAAACTCCTGTAGGTATTCTCCCTTGCCTCACATACGGGTGCGAAACTTCGACACTTTCCAAACACCACAGGAATATGTTGGAACACTGTCAGAAAGCCATGGAAAAGCATGCTGGGAATCAAGAAACTAGACAGGAAAGAGGAATATATTTCTAAGAGCCAGGACTGGCGTGACAGAATCAGAATCAGAATATCATTTATTCACTAGTTTAATGTTACAGGTCTTGTCCCACCTAGTGTGGGGTGTGTAGTTCTCTTAAGTCTAATAAAGATCATTGAGAATATACTATACATAGTTTCATTATTACTATTCTATATAAAATAATAATAAGAGTTTTTTATTTTTTTTTGTCACTTCTAATCTTACAGTCTATGCATGCGTGGAGGCGCTGTTCGTTTACTGAGCAGACGCCTTCTTTCTTTGTTATTTACATAATCAATATGTCCTATTCTACTATTTACAATGAGAGGATTGAATTGGCGGTATGCTTCATACTGCTGTCCTGGGTGATCGAGTCCATCGATCGCCATGTCTTTTAATCTTTTCAACATGTCTTGATTGAGATCGTGGGCCCGTATGTGCCACGGGTCCCAGTCAAGCATGTCCCAGAGCATTACTGTGGGTATTCTATGTGGGAATTGGCCAGCCGATTTGAGAGCCATTCTGTACTGTCTTTCTATTTTAAGCAGGTTGGTCTTACTGTATCTTGGAAGCAGCTGTACTACCCCATAATCAAGTATAGGAAGTAGGCAGGCTTGAATTATTGCTAATTTTATGGCTATGTCCGTTTTTGCGTAGTACCCAATGATGGGACTGAGTGCTCCGCGGATCTGCTTTGCCTTCGTTACCACTTTATTAGTGTGTTGTTTCATTGTCATTAATTTATCAAAGATTACTCCTAGATATTTTACTTCGTTAGCATACGGGATCTCCTCTCCTTTTATCCTTACTTTTTTTCTATAAACTCTTTTTCGTGTGAACATTATGCAGTTGGTCTTCTCGACATTGCATCTCAGCCCCCAGCGTTTGTAATAATCAATAATTGTATCGACTGCCCATTCCGCTCTGATTGTTGCGAATTCTGGGTTGCTCGCTCTGTTTATGATGCATAGATCGTCTGCGTATTGAGAGAGTTGTAGGCCTTGGATCCTGTCTCTCTCGTCCCAGACGTCATGAACGTACATGTTAAAGATCACGGGACCCAGTATAGATCCCTGCGGTACTCCGTGTAATAATTGTTTTTCTTCTCCAATGGTTGTTCTGAATCTGCCTCTTATTCTACGATCTTCCAGATAGTTTTCTATTATTTTTATGACGTTGGATTTTACTCCTCGGTAGTATAATTTCTTAACAAGTGCCTTGTGATTGATCGAATCAAAAGCTTTACTTAAATCTGTACTTATCATGGATACGCTTTCTCCTTTGTTTAACGCATCCGTGATGAACTTTCCAGTTCTCAGGATTTGTGTCGCAGTGCCTTTTCCTTCTGTGAACCCATGCTGATAGTGAGGTTGGATGTCGTGTACCGTCTGTTGTAGTCTTGACAGGATAAGCCTTTCGCAGAGTTTACCCATAATGTTGAGAAGGGTGATCGGTCTGTACGACGAAGCCAGTCTGTGATTTTTCCCACTCTTATGCAGGAATATGCATTGTCCTATCTTCCACCTTCTCGGAAAATATCCTGTGTGTAAGACAAAGTCTGCTACTCGTTTATATGCTTTGATGAAATGTTCTCCGGCGTATTTTAGGGCGTCTGCTCTGATTCTGTCAGGGCCCGGTGCTTTCTTGTTTTTGAATTTACTGAGGGCCTTTTTTATTTCTGATTCGGAGGTCTCATCTAAAGGCATAAATGAAGTAAATTTTTCTGTTATCTGATCTTTTTCGTCAACTGATGCGTCTGCGACTATAGCGGTATCTACAAGTTGGTCGATAGTTTCTTTTTCGTCGTTGCATCCTTCTATGTGCGGTAGCATCTGTATGGGAGCTTTCATATTTTTTTGTATGCGCCACATTGTTTCCCTGTTGTTATTCGGGTTCTCGACTGCTTCGAGCCAGCTTTTCTCTTTGAGTTCTTGTAGGGCTGCTTTGACTTGTTTTTTCAGCCTATTATGCTCAGCTCTCAGCTGATGAACTCTATCAGGTCTGTTTCTAAATCTCCACGCTTTTTTCTTAGCTATATTTCTTTCCTCGATCAAAGCATCGATGTGTTCAGGTAACTGGTCCCTACTTCTTTGTTCGGTAAGTGGCGCTACTTCATCAAGCGCTTTGGTAATGATATTTTCCATCCTTACAATGTACGACTCACATTCTTCCTGGTTAGTGATCGGTGGTAGGTTTGTACAGCCATCTGAGATCAATTGCTGATATCGTTTTAGTAGTTCTATGTTTGTTATGAGTTTTCTCATGTTACGAGTCTTGTTTCTTTCCACATCCAGATTCAGGTGTATGTCTAGTAGCCATGGCATATGGTCTGATCCTATGGAGGTTACCTGTTTTGCCGTTATACGATGTTCGTATTGTGTTGAGTGTGTCAGTATTGCTAAATCCAGCACTCCATTACCTCGGCTTGTTGGTCTCGATGGTTGACCCGTGTGCTTTATGTCACAAATGCCTTCTCGTTGTAGGTCGCGGACTAGTGTCCCCAGACCTCGATCTCTTGTGTGCCCTAGTTGTCGCATTCGGAGGTTCATGTCTCCGACAATAATAGAATTCTCGTCCATTATCGTCTCCTCTAATTCGTTTCGCATCAAATGTTGACCGTTGTTGGGTATGTAGATACCTTTGATTTTCATTGATGCTCCTGTTTTATGGTGTGTCGTAAGCTTGATAGCTACTCCTTCTATTTGTTTGTCGTCTTCGTCCCAATTTGGTGTAACAACTTGTTCTGACCATCTTAGTCCTCTGGCGATGTACATGGCTGTCGTGAGATGTGGTTGCTTGCTATTGTAGATTTTGTCGAAGCCTTCTAGGTTAAAGCGTTGTTTTTTGAAATCTATTTTGCATTCGTTAACTATAATTATTTGTGGCCTGTATTTGATTGTGAGAGCTCGGAGCTCTTGAAATTTATTCCTCAAGCCTTGGGCGTTTACGTGTAGTAAGCGTAGCTTACTTAAAGTTCTCTGGGATTCCGTTTGTGATAACATCTTGGAGGAAAGCCATCATATATATTGCAAAGCGCTTGTCCGATTCGCTGATCTGTCTTTTGTTTCCGTCGTTGTTTGTCAATGCTTGGGATTGTGTTGCATTGTTGTATGCTTCTCTATTTCCTCTGAGTGGAGGAAATTCTTCCATATTGTTATACGAATTCGCCATATCCGCGTATGATACTCCGGCTCTAATCGTACTTTGTCTTGTCGGTTTCAGTATTGGTTTTTTCTTTGCTTCCATTTGTTCATGCTGCTGAACTTGCCTGTTGATTTCCTTTTGAAACCTCTCACACTTTACATTGTTCGCTCCATGTCCTGGTTTTTGGCATGCCGAGCATATACTTATTTCCTCGTTTTCTTGATTGAGGATTCGTACTGTTGGTTGTTTTTTCTTACCATGGCAAGCGCTGGTGGCATGATTAAAGAGATAACAATTCTTACATTGTGTGATCCTTTTTGGATCCCTTTTATATTTTTCTGGTCTGATTTTGGGGGCGCAGAAAAAATGTTCTGTCGTATTTAGCATTAGTTTTACAATGTCCTCATACGAGTGTATCGGGTCAAAGGTCACCAATTGTAGATGGCTTCTAATTTGTTTTATGTTTAGAGGACGTATTCCGATACATCTTTCCATTTCGTTCAGTTGTTCCTCTAGGGGTTCTCCCCAAGTGCAATTTCTAATTACTACTTTAGTAGCATGTCGTTGCTCTGCTTTTGGGAGAGGAGCAACGAAGTTCAGTTCCTCGTTCAGCATTTTGAGTGCGGCGATAATATTTCTGCGCGAATCTGCTGTTAGAGCCATTATAGTTATCTCTTTTTTGTTATTGGATATATTGCAGTATGCCCTATTGATAACTGCAATTTTTCTTATTTCTTTGACGATGCTTTCGTCCTGCAAGAGATTTCCGTCGTTCACTCTGATCGGTGGTATATGTTTCGAAGGTATGGGTTTCGAAGCTATATTTGGTATAGTTCTAGGTTCGTCGCTGCTTTTCTCTTCATTTTCCAGGCGCATGCGTTTTCTGTTGCCTTGAATATCTTCGTGTTGTCTACTTGAATGTGCATCTACTGACACCACACTGATTGTTTCCTCGTTTGCCGCGAGAGCACTGAAGCGGTTGCTTAGTTTCAATGCACTTGCGCAGTTTTGTCCACTCAAAGTTTGCGATGTGGATTTGTTCCCCGATGTTTGTCGAACGGGTGTAGTGTTTAGATTATTTATGCTCGATGAGCGTGATATTATTGGCCGGACGCGTGATGTTGAACGCGAACGATCTTTGGAATGGCGTGACAGATGGGAGGACGAACTCAAACGTACAACAGATCCAAACTGAAGATTGCAAAAGACAGAAAGGAATCGAAATCGTTAGAGGAGGCGTCGGTGGAGGAGGCCTTTGCCAGGAGGCACACACACTGAACTCCGAGATATACTATAACTTATGACCACTAGAAAAAAGTTTCAGGATAAAACGGCTATGATAATTGTAAAAAAAATCTTTTTTTTTTGTTCTCATTCGAACGTTTGGCCCATATCCAGCTATGGTGACAACAACTGGGCTATATACTTATAGACACCCATCTATCTCTGATATAACGTGTTCTACACTACTTTTATCGAACAAGAATATATTCTGGTGACGACCGCACTAATCTATTAAAAGGTAACATAATTGATTTAGACGGTGACACAATAAAAATACCCCGGTAGTCCCCGGTGTGGTAGTCGTGCGGCGACGTTGCTGGCGCGGCGGGACGCACGCAAAGCAAAATAGAATCCACTTAGCGCCAGAGAGGTGGCCATTATTCAATTTATATGGCCCACCCGTACAAAGGTACCTACACCCCAGCAAAGCGCCCGACCGCACTATCGCTCTTTTGTAGCAACGTAAACCCGTGACTCGAATAGATATAGAGCACCTATTTGAAAGGGAAGATCAACAAGTCATGTGGGCAGCCTTTTTTTTAATCTCTTATACGAGTATGTTGGAACATAGACACGAGCATTTTCGATTTCAGCGATGTTTGCAATGATATTATAGGCACTTAAAGAAGTATATGTCACACGCAAAAAGTGAGAAACTAAAATTCCTACAATTGTAGTAACCCCTTAGTGGTCTATTCGCCTTTTCTTCTAATCTATGCTGATTAAGATTAATTCAAGCGCAATTCATTATAGATGATAGCTATATCTTCATGTACATATCTTATGTACAATATCACATTTTCACACTCAGTTTTATCCTTATTAAAGCATCATGAGATATTTGGTTTTGAAACTGTAACAACTTCTAGATCATGGATAAAAAGTTATTAGTTAAATTCGGAGAATATAGAGATCGTCGTAATAGCAGGATAGAATAGTACGGTACAATCGATTTGGAAGCTGTTATCGTCGAAACGCGTGCGTTCGATCCGAATACTCGACGACGACCGCGACGGCGTGCGAAGCCCAGTTCTTTGTTTAGCGGGTCTAGGGAAATGTAGGTCACGGCAGCGCGGCGCGGCGGCGGCGGGCGATGCGTTAATACGGCAAAACCATTTTAATTCCGAAGGCTCCCAACTCAGGCAGCCACCACCGGTGACTCCATTAGCGCCGCATAATTACCGATACTTTTCACTGTAATTAACGCCGGTCGGATTCATCGCGTCAAAACGTGTACGCACTAGGTTACGTAACACAAGTCAGGTTATTATAAACAAACAGATGATCATAATAAAAGTAATAACATCAAAGGGAAAGAGTGTTATCAGATTTGTTAGAATTGAGTCATCATTATCAGCCCATTTCACCCCACTGCAGGGGCTTAGGCCTCCCCAGGGTGAGGAGGGGGGTCTGGAGTTTAAATCCACCACGCTACAACACTGCGGGTTGGGGATTGTAACGACCGCCATCTATTGACAGCGTCCGGGACCGACTGCTTAACGTGCTTTCCGAGGCACGTAGTCAGTGATAGTTAATGTACTTAAGTCAGAAAAACTCATTGGTACACGCCCGGATTTGAACCATGGCCCTATGGCCTTATAAATTTGAGACAGGTTCGTTGCGCTCTGGGCTATCACGACACAAGAATTGAGTAAATAATTGGAATTTTATTTCCCTCTACTCGATCTGGAACGACACATTTATATGCCTACGTACTAAATTGATAAATCTATAAACGAATATTTGGTTAGGCGGTGATTCGTTTGACCCTTTCATACCGACTATCGAATAAATTGAACCTATTGAAAACTGTCATTAGACATGGGGCATCATAAAAGGTGATTTATCAGTTGTTTACTTACACAGTAAGCTCGTAGGTGACACGTGTGCAGGGCTACTATTCGACGCGTGCTCTAAACACATGTCTACCTACATAAAGGGTTAAAACAAACAGAGCGTCGTGTTGTACATAAATATTTGGAATACACAAATAAATATGAATCTACGCGTTATTCAAACAAGCTTATTGAAAGTATCTTAAATGTTATATGGAGTAATTTCGTAAGAGAAAGGCGGTTTTTATTTATGGGATTCTCTTTTACCCATACGAATCAAAATGAAATTTCAAGAACTAAACATCGCTTAAGCTACATTTAATAATGATACGATTTTCAGAGATCATATTATTATAGTAAGCTAAGACAAATATTTCAAGGCAAATAAAAAAACCTATTATTATTATTTTCTGGTTAGTCAATGACGACCGCTTAGCCTAGTGGGTAACGACCCTACCTACGAAGCTGGAGGTCCCGGGTTCGAATCCCAGGTCGGGTCAGTATTTATATGATGAATATTGATACTGGTACCGAGTCTTGGTTGTTATATGTTTGTGGTGTCTTCGCTTGGTACCCAAAACACAAGCTAATGCTTAGTTTGGGGCCGAGACCTTGTTGTGATGTATACGTCATTACTATTATTATTATGGTTAAGGCCCTATTTGAAAGTGCACGGGGAAGAGTTTTTGCATAAATGATACTATTAAAATCCAAAGCATACAATCAAAGCAATCAATTACACAGTTTTCATTTGGTTACTACATACCGTACTATCACTATCGTGTCAAATATATCGTATGAAACGATTGACGCGAATTCGCCTGGACTATGTATCAGACGGGTGAAAATAAAATAGGATTTTACTGAAAAGTAATAAATACGAAGAGACGTTACTGACGTGAAATAACTTGAAAGCCAAATGGCTGAAGCGGGCATAGCCGTAAAAATTAATTCGTAAATCAAAATCGGAGTCGGTTTTGAGACTGATGCGAGTGCCGTCTTTTTTTGGTTTTATATTCAAGTAACAGGCTAACAGTAGTAGAAAAGACGGGTGCCGCGCGCCGCGCAGGGCCAAGCTCGATTAGCTCGAGGCCGGCGCGGTCACGGCCGAGCCGGAGCCGCTTCGGCTGTCGCGCGACCCGGCTTTTGAACCTACACAGATTTATTTGGGACATCCGACCGTACGGAGTGATTGTACATTTGTCTTGCTGAATATGTAGGTACCTATATGTGAATTTAGCATAGAGAAGTATTACTCGTAGAGAAAACGAGTAAACCTAGAAGATCAAGAGCAAATTGTATTTAGGCTTGCCAGCGAATTTCTGGTGTCGAGGACAACCTTTAATATATGTACAACTAAAAAATATCTTTTTCTTTTAAATTTTACATATATTTCTAATAAATTTTAAATATTATAGATATACATGTACGTTATAATATAAACGAAAAAAAAGTATCTCGAACGATATAGGTATCTCAACATCACGAAGAACATTTCCAAACTGTATGATTGTATCCCGACTACAATATTTTTTTATATAATACGTAACTCAAAGATAATTTTACAGGAATATTATAAGTCAATTTCATTCTTATAAATCTAAAGATATAGAAATGTAGGTCAAAAAAAAAACATTTTCACTTATTGTGCGGAATCCTCTATGTTTCTATAAGTACCTACACGGTAAAAAAGGATTTGTTGATTCAAAAATATTTTATTGTTAGTTATGCCAAGTAAATATTGTATCAAAACAATAATATCATCTTTTTATTAAGAATATTTTTCAGTCAATCATAAAATATTATATCGTTGAGTTTTATTCTTACACGAATAATTTATTCTTGCTATAACAAATTTGCAATTGTTACCTCAAAACAATATTTTTTCTTTGTTAGAACATCATATTGAGTCGCATTAAAAATTTAAATTGTTAAAACAAGCATATGACACTCAGTCCGAGTTACTGCGAGTATTGGCTGAGAAATTTTATATTGAAGACAACTAATTTCAATATGACAATACGAATTGTAAAGTTATGACAACTGTATTGTTGATTGAAATTCAACGTGAATTCTTTGTTCAAATTTATTTACTTCTTCGTACGTGTGCAATACATTGTTAAAACAAAAAAAAAATACTTCCAATAGCAATATCTTTATCTTAATTTAATATTACACCTTTATTCTGTTTAAGACTTGAACTGTTGAATTTCGACGTGTTAGAATTGGTCCTACCGTCAAGTATTTCCTTTATTGAGGGTAAGTGTTGCCCACTTACTGCAAAATTCATTAGTGCAGGGAAAGTAAAATAAATGATTTCTATAACAGCATATAAAAATATTAACGGAGAATATCCCTCTACTACTTTTTAAAATATTTTTTTATCACTTTGATTTATCGTTTAAACTAGTTTAGATAGTAACCATAGATGTACTTACATCGAGATACCGCGAGTTTTCCGATTTGTATAGCATATCCAAATAAAGCGTATGCAAATAAATATTTCGACCATGATTCCGTATTTCGTCTTGCATCAAAATCCGCAATAAAAAATATTTATGGAGTCATTACAATCGCATTGCATCGAATTTTACACGTGGGTCAAACGAAATTCTATTTCACAGTGAATATTTTAAAACACTAACTAGTGTATTTTTGGTCTACGGCGTATATTTTTGTTGGTCACGTTTTTGTTGTCACAACGCGGTATCTGTACGTACATCCACGACGTAGATGTATTTTTTAAACGAAAACTTCTTTAGACAAGACATACTGAGCAGTGAACGAAACTGAATCATCACGCGTCACGTTCTGGTGGGTGACGTTGAATCACGTAGACTCGTCATGTAATTCGCGTATGTTTTATACATAATCAGTGTAATATCTCAATTATATATAATATGTGAGTACGCAATTGGTATTTAATACTTTATTTAAGAGTAGTTAAGGTGATACGCGTATGCTGTTGATTTGTGCGTTTAACTAATAGTTTATTTATATCAGTTTTTCACTTATATTGCGTGGTCTTATATTCACAAACACTCTTTTGTTTTGCTTAATTTTGTTGTAGTTACGATTTTTTTTTATTTACCTACGCTAAAGTATCTTGTTCTATTTTATATCTAAAATATATTGTGCTCGATCATAGTACTACGAGACTATAATACCTAAATACATTTATTACATAAATGAATGTAAACTAAAGAATACGTAGTTGACTGATATGATACGATAGCATAATCTGAAACAAAATCAATTGAAAAATAAAAATGTTTAAAAAAGCTGTTAAAGGCTTTTTGGTCTTAGTTTACGGCTTGACATAACTTCATTACGTAAGTCATCTACTTAAAAAGTTCCAGTTTTAATCAACGATATTTTATGGTATCTAGGTGAGTAAATTTTTCTGCCTTAACTGCTGTAAAGGATTAATAAAATAAATATTGAAAAAATGAATTATACCCTATTGTAATAATATATTAGGTAAATGTATTAAAATTATAATTATTGCTCTTAAATATGCATAATTAATTATACATTAAATATTGAATAATAATTAATTAATTAAATATACATTAATGTATCATATTATGTGAGAGAGAAATAAATTAATATTATTATTATTAATAATAATTACATATTTACGATTCTGATCAAATAATTTCGTTTTTTAAGTTACGTTGCTGGCATTCTGATTTGTCCGATCTGGCAATCCTGCCCTAGTTGAGACTTGAGATATTTTGTTTATGGTGTGGTGCTGCTACTGCGACCATTTGTAACCTGTTGTGTTGTGACTTAGACAATAATTAAATTGTTTGTGAACCGTTGATTCCACTTGATGTGTCTCCATTCTGATAACATTTGCTTCCCTTTATAATATTGCTTTATTCATGACTTGTGGGCTGTGCGTGTACGTTGCATTGTTCAGTGTAATATAATACCCATACTATTATTACTGTCCTATTCCTAGTTTCGCATTTTATTGTTTATTGCCTATTCAAAAATGGACGAAGAACACTAAATGCTTCAATTACTTATACAGTGGTCAGTACCAAATGATGTTCAAAAAAACTTTATGCGTAAGTACAAACAGTAAGTTGTGCAGTTTTTGTCGTTTTAATCTTACCAAAAATCTTACATATTTGAATAGAATATTGTAATTTGGGTTATTATTCTTATCAGATCAGGTACACGTATAAAAATATTATGTACCTACCAATGATATACGTTCTTATAAATCTGGCCTATTTAAAACTTAATAATGGCGTTCAATTTAACTTGCGTCACCAAGGCACTGAATAATTATGCACTTTTTTATACTCATGCAGTAAAAAATACCTACATAATTCTTATACCTAACATTTACCTATATTATTTATATAGTATGTTAACAACCATTCATTCAATAGAGAACTTGTTTGGAACATACTGTTTTATAATCATTATCATTTGATTCAGTTTGCTATTTTACTTTTTCAGAACATCAAATGAAACCGCGGTACATATCAAAAATATCAGAAGACGCATTAAAAGAACTTTGTCCTGTTTTACGACTTAGAATTGAATTAAAAGAAAAAATACAGGAATACTTGGAGTCCACAGCTGATACAGAATATTTGTAAAACCATAGTTTTGATCAACTAGGAGAAGATTGACATATTTAAGCTAAATTCTTATATAAGGACACTATTTATTTTGATCTGATTTTAGATATTTATTTGTAGATCAATGTTTGCATCAGCTACAATGCACAAATTCAGCCAATCTTACAGTGCTTTGAAAAACCTGCAAATTGCAATTAGCTGCAATTCAAATATTATCATAGTTGTATTGATAAAATTGTATTTAAATTTAAAGTTTAAACTTAGAATTACTGTCATTTCAATAAATTAATTAGAAATAGAATATTGGTTTTTACTGCTTACCTATTTACTTCCAAATATGTGTTAATTTTTATTTCTCCCTTAAATAGTTTTGATTACTAGTAGAGTCATACGAATATATATATACATGCATACTAAAGACACTTATTTGTTTCAGGTGGCTTGATATTGTCTTGAAAATTACCTTCATAGATGAATAATGTTTTTTAGGTATGTTGTAAATTTATTTTATTACTTGATTCGTAATAAATTTTAGATGTACATAAATATACTTTAATATATATTTGTTTATTTATCTAAAATGTATTACATCAAGTAAGAAAATAAATTTTCAACATAGCTTAAATAACATTGTCCATCTGAAGAAAAATGCCATTATTAAATCAACAATATGGTGATCGTTCTTTTAATATTTTGTTTACTTATGTAAAGCATATTCTTATTTAACGTGATGTGACATTGTCTTGAAAGATACCTTAAGTTTACGGCTACATTAGCTCACAGTTAGTGGCTTTTCAATCAGTCCAGCCAATCACATTATGCCACGTAAACAATCAGCTCTACTGTTACGTGGTGTGACATGATTAGCTGGTCTGATTGTAAAGTCAGTGACTGTGCGCTAATGTGGCCGTAGACGTAAGGTAACTTTCAAGACAATGTCACGTCACCTTAAATAAGAATATGCTTTACCTAAGTAAACAAAATATTAAAAGAACAATCATCACATTGTTGATTTAATAATGGCATTTTTCTTAAGAGAAATACAATTTTAGACGAAGACTATATATTGTTCGCTCAACTACAAATTTACTTGACTTAAGCAAGATATTCATATATGCAATAAGATAATTTTTATACCAATAATTATATATTATCAATATAAACGAGATATTTATTCTAACAACAATTACAGATTGTTATAAAAAGTTTATCGTATTTTAACTGAAATCAAATTATTCTCGACAATAGAGAAAAACATTATTGAATAAAAAATATATCTCTTTAAAATGAATACATAATTCTTCATAGAGCAAAACATAATTTTCTGAATGAGCTGTCATATTCTTCAACTGAATGATAAATTCTTAAAGCAAGACATGAATATTGTTAAATTTAGAACGTTAGTTTACTATGCAACAATAACACATTGTTACTTAAAGAATTTGGAATCTGTTCATTTAAATCAATAAACATTTTGGATAAAGTTAAAAATATTTTATTTCAATAATGTACTTTCAACAATATTTTATTTACTTCTAACACATTAATTGTCTTCCTTACATGGAAATCAGAATATTCTTGACTCAATAATATTTGCTTTAGATTAACAAGTCCTTTTTTTCCGTGTATAGTTAAAGATTTAAATGTTGAACTGTATCGATTTGCAAATTACAAAGACCGTGGGGTACAGCACAATACATTGCATAATACTTTGGAGGCTCATATCTCGCAATGAATGCTTTAAAATACATTAAATATTATTATATTAGGCTTGACAAATTACGTCAATTATATTTATATTTTTCAATTTGTTTTTAACAAATACTAAAAGCGACACCACGGGATGAAGCCTCTTGTGGCATGACGAGAGAGACATGACGAAACTGTAAGAGCTCGTTCACACGGCACCGATTCGGTAGAACAACCGAATGAGAGTTCTTATTGTGTTCTCTGCGATGGCGTATACCTACACTTAAAAAGGCATGTTCACACGCACCGTTCATTGACTGCATCCAGTATAAATGTCCGATTCGATAGACAATAACATTCAGTTTTGTCATCGAAAAAACAGTACAGTAAAAAGTAAACAGTAAAAAATTATAATCGATCGCAAATGACGCATATATTTTATATGGATGTCTACAGACAGGTTTTTTACTGTATGGCCGCCGTTTTCGCATTTTCCTTCAGGAGTGACGCTTTTTTCACTCTCGTGCATTGTCTTCTTAAATATCCTTCCACTTTTTTTAAAAGATCATCAAAAGTAGATGATGGCATTCTTAAGTAATTAAAAAAATTAGACTCAACGTTCCACAACTGACCCATAAGTGTGCAAAGATTTCTAAAGTAAATCGCTGCCTCACGATTGGATGGAGCCAATATTTCCTGATGCCTCTACGACGACGACGGCGGTGATTATACCATTCCCAAATCATGAATATAGTGTTAACGTGTATCTTGCTTTGAGTAGCGATGACGGCAGTTGAAAAGCTATTGCACAGAATCGGAGAAATTATGAATACCGTTAGAAAATCGCGAACTCTATAAAGTTAGACATATACGGAATAAATATTGGTACAGTAAAAACTATGTACCGCGTGAACTAGCTGTAACAGTTACAGTTACAACGGAACCCTAAAAAACCGTATGGAACCAATCACAGTAACAAGTTACGTAGTCGGGATGAACGTTCCTGGTTAAAATTCAAACATCAAGTTTAAAAAGCAACACCTCAAAAACTACTATATTTATCTTATCCAAACCAATTTTCGTTAAAAGTGTTTTCAGAATTTTCCACTCAACATTTGAAATGTTAAAGGGGGGGACACATTTTTTAGGCCTTTAGGGGCGCATATCTCAATAACTATTGGCTCAAATAAAAAAGTAATTTGAAACCTCTATATGATTTTTAAAACCTATCTATAGGTAGCTACTATACACGTTATAGAATGTTGTTTCGTCCCTCAGTTACCTGTACTAATGGCGAACTACTAAAAAAAAAAATCGTATTTTCGCTACATCATTTTATAGCGGTTCATCTACCTTCCAAACATATAAGTGGTGCAAATAATCTCTAAGTAAAATGGCTACGACAGTCAGACAGAAAGACAGACGAAAAAGAAATTAGAAGGATTCCGTTTTTTTGCCATGCAACGCAACCATCTAGAGAAATAAAATCATCTCCTTTAGAACAAGAAACCGAATCACATTGGCAACGAAACAGACATAAGACCGCTACCGTAGCTACACCGTCGCATAAGGTTGCGGAACATATTACATAATGTATTTGAGGGGACCCAATTTGTCACTTTCGTACATATAGCCTGAATATAGACGACCCTCGAGATAGGAAAGAAACACGAGTGAGTGCTGTTAATTAGATCGTGGTAACCTCGTGTTACAGAAAAGACACGGTGTGGTCGCCCATGAGGTAGTCGCATCACGTATTTCAATCGAACCAGATCCAACAACGTAGGCGTTATCGGTCGGGCCCCGCAACGACTACATGCAACGTGGCAATCCCGTTTTGTACATAAACGAGAATCTAGCCGTTTCGGTATTTTTGTATTAATTTGTTAACGCGGCTAATCCGTTTATATATGTAACGACGCTGAATATAAGAACCAGTGCAGATATAGCCAGCTAGATTTGGAGGTGTGTTGCGAAGAGTATCAACATAAAGTGAGAATGAGATATTTACTCATGGCAACAAAACTAATATTGGCAAATCGTAGCTTAACACATCTGTAAAAAAATAAAAAATAAAATAACTGATTCTGATTTGTTTATTAAAAATAAATATTCTATTATTGGGTTCCGTTGCGATGTCTGTCACCGAAGAAGCTGGTTTTGAAATAATAGATCCTCCATTTACAGGAGTGATTTTCATATATTATCGAAAAGGCCAAACTTTAATGATACAGCGATAACAGATTTATTAATCTGTTATGACATATGCGATATTGGTTCTCGTATTTTTTATGAAAGTGTATTACTTTAAATTCTATTTTATCAATTTTTATGCCATAATATCTTGTCTTCGAAATGTATCTTATGAAACTATGTCCTAAAGCATTCATATTTTTATTCATGAACTAAAATCATTTATTTGTTATTGTTATTATGAGTATTTGCTTTGTTGGAAGACTTAAAGGCTTCGGTCGGGCAAGAGGGGCTGCGATAGATATATACAGGTACTAGGTAGGTAGTGGATGCCGGTGATGCCCTGCTCTGCTCGGCAGAGAGATTACTGCAGTCCGAGCCTATGGCCACTGGCCCCACCCCAGGTTTCTGATGATGATCAGACTGTGTAGGCACTCGAACTCATCAGTTTAAAGATATCACAATTTTGATTCAATAAAGGCAACGTATTGCGTTAAGTTTTTGTAGTTCTTGGCTGTAAAAAGACATGATTCTTGGAATAAGAACGAAACATCTCTTTAGACAAACACGAAAGTACATTGTTTGAAATTAATGAGTTACCTTGAATACAAGAAAATTGTTATATCTAGAGTGAAAATTTTACGACTTTCCTTATATGGGAAACGCTAAATATTATGGCTCAAGTAAGCTCTCTTGGTTCAAAGCAATTATTTTTTTCTTTGTGCCCTTTAATTACAAGACAATTAAGCCCAATTCGTCAATATTACAGAAATCTGAAATTTTACCGCTTTTTTAGATTTTACTTCAGAAAAAAAACCGCTAAGTGCCAAACATTTAAGGACCCTTATCACGAATAAGAATCGAATAGTATTGCTAAGCAAAACGTTATAGGCACATCTAGGCTACATAGATCAGGTTTAGATTATGCTCATCACTGGGATTAATTACCGGGTCATAAATTATATATTACTTCAAAATAGCGTAAAACTGTATACGTATATCTCGTTCACTTTATCTGGCTAGTGGCTGACCTATCGCGCGTAGTCTTACACGCACTTGACTGGTTTTTCATGAACCGAATCAGCTAGTTGTTCAAGTGTATAAAACAAGCCAAAAGTTCAAACGGGTAATAATATATTCTAAATTATTGTACTGAACGTGAGATACTGTTTCAGTTAATTCTAACTGGCAACTTGTTAAGCAATTCTCACGTTGCGTGTAACTGTACGGCAAGTTGTTCTGTATAATTAACAATCAACTCAACTATTCCAAATACGTCTGGCCCCGCGTGTATTGTACTGGTCTTAAACTCGGATGTATCGTAAGAGTTCTAACGAAAGGTATATAATATAGAGCTGGAGACGCCCGAATTTTTGCAACATGGAAGAGCACCTGAAAGGTGTCCTGCTTATGTCTGTTGTTTTAATTTTTTCTAGAGTCCATCTAGAGCTGCTCGATTATCGACCGATAATTTTCAATTTTAATTCATAAGATGGACTTCGATCGATTGGGTATAAGAACTATAGATTGACATCAGCGGATCTTTTTATTTTACTCATCGATCTATGTTAAAATATTGACTATCGACCGTCTTCATTTACACGGTAAATAACGAAATATTAGTCGATCGACTATCGATTGATTACAGATCCATGGTCGTTTATAGTAATAATACTTAATCGATTCGTCGATCGACGGTTGATCGAATGTCGATTGAGCATTAATTAATGATCGACCGACTTCAATCGATCAACTATTGATCTACATTCATTCATAAAGTTATTGTTAATAAAACGACCGTATGCATTCGAACAACAGACTGACGTCTGGGTTTAATTGAAACCTCACATTACAAAATTTGTTACATTACATGAACATAGATGTCACTACTTGTAGCACACATGAACATATAATATATTGATATATAATATTAATAGTTATAATTGAATCGATTTGTTTAATGATTGTAGTAGCGCGATGATCGATCAATTCTCAATTGATCTTCTATATTAATTTCTATCTATTCGACGCATCGACGCATACAAATCAAAAAACAATCTATTGATGATCGATTTACTATAGACCGATCGCAATTTATAACATTGATATTGACTAATGATCAATACAAAATCGATTTAATAGTGTCGAGACTGTCGATAGACATTTCATTTTTTTTATTATTTCGTTGATCGTGTTAATGTGGTGGAATCATTTTGTGCCTCAAAAGTTATGTATGCCAAATGATATTTTTTGACTGAAATGAACTTCATTTTTGAAATTTAAATGTGAAGTTATTATTACTGACAAACGTTATACCAGTATTTTTAGGGATTCGTACCCAAAGGGTGCTAACGGGATGTTATATGCTCTATCTTAAAAACGGTAATATGTAAAAACGTCAAACTTGGTGTCATCATAGTGCAAACTTTAAAGAAACTGGTCAAATCGACCCCTCCTACGTATATTGTCGTAACCCACAAATCGTCAATTTTGACTTTTTGTTATTTTTGCATTCTATAATTGCAGACTCTTGGGATCCAAGCGAGAAAAAAATTTTTTTCTCAAAATTAAGGCATTTTTATAGTAGTATAATGTTGTATGTAAAAGAAAGTATAATATTTTTCCGACGTATGTTCCGGTATGACCACTTGCAATAGTTTTCTTCGGAACCGAAACAGGAAGTACGCATTCATTGAATGACGTAACTATCAGTTACATTAGTTTACTTGGGATATTTGGGTTAGCGATCCTGCGTGAACGCAGATTGTGTTTACATATTATTCACTTACGAATCTTCAATAATGTAATATAAAATTATACGTTATATTCTCAGTTGATAAGGCTTTATCATGATTGCATTAAATCGTACCCAAAAAATTCTTAATTTGGTGTAGCCGTTAGAAATTGACAATAACAATGAATTAGATTTCGACACGTAAGATAAGAAACATATATATTTGAAGAAAAAATATTTCAAATTTATATAATAACGTAAATGCAACAGATGTTTTGACATATAGTACATTGTTTTTATCAGAAATTATGTTATTAAAACAGTAACAGCGTAAATTATTGTAAGCCACACATAGCTTAGTTTACGTGGTTTTCTGTTACAAAATTATTATCTTATGTATTACTTACAATATTTTACGTTGAAATTCAAATATGTATACTATATTGTATGTGATTTTACAACACATTACACGGTGTTGATGAATTTATTTTTTTTACTTACAACTATTTACATGTGAAAATAAAAAGAATAATATTTAAGTAACGCATATTTTGGTCTATTTCCGTGTCTCCTTTGCCTACTGATGTCGACTTAGAAGAATTGAACGCCCTCGAAGCAAGTTGGTAGATTATGATGACAATGACTATAATGATTGACAAAGGAAATAAAGAAAATATACCCGCGAGAAACCAAAACAATGAACTAGATTCACTTATAAAGGAAAACAACTAGCAATATAAACACAAAACTTTTCTGTATTGGTTATTTTGTTTTTAGTTCTTCATAAAAAAGTATCTTTGGTTATAAGGACGCGAACTGTGCATAAAAAGTAAATTTTATTCTATGACAATGTGTATAAATTTTTAGGTACTTCATGTGGTAACGATAATCATACGTCTTATCTATCACCGGGTCGTTCTTTGAATCAATGTAAAGAAAACTATAATAATCATCCTTTTCCCTGATTATGGGTAATAAGAACATATTTCTCATTCCTAGTATTCAATGGTCACAGTTTGTATCTGAAAGTGACTTTTTTCAACTCCTCAGGTAAATACCTATCCCTATATCGTCGATTTCTACACGCACACAATCGTCAGTACGCCGCAGAAACTGCTGTAAAAGAAAAAGTAAGGGTAACATGAGAAAACGAAATTTTAGTGAGTGGATTGATAATAAAAGGAAAATATGAAATTGGGCCAGAAATACAAAAACGGAACTTTAATATCTGAAAAAATGATAGGCTTCAAAATGTCCTGATTCGTGTCGATGAAAATGTTTTAATAAAATAAATAAAAACAATAAAATTAACCTTATTTTGGAATTAGGACGATCGTAACAATGGGAATTCATAGCTAACTTAGTATGTGTGAAACAGAACAAAAAATTATTATATATTAATACGACATCACAGCGTAACTATGTGTAGTTACGCCGTAATGTCAGTCCAATCACATTACACTAGAAAAACGTCAATTTCAACAAAAACATATCGATACGAAAAATATTGTTCGTCAATTAAAACTTTCTGACAGAGACCAGGCTAAATCACAAGGAAAGTTTTTGCAGCAACTTTTGATTTCCAAAAAGTATTGAGTGTTTCTCTTGATAACTTGAGCTTATTTTTACTACAAACTTAAATTGTCATTCTTCAACTTCACATTATTTAACCTTGCTGAAAAAGAAGGAACTTACTTCATGTGGCATTAAGGCGAGGTGCTAATGAATTTCTAGCTGCATTTTTCATTTTATATCCACACAATTTTATAAAGGAAGTACCGATTTTAGATTCTACTCCGACTTTATGTGCTATATGTGTGTATGACTCAAAAATATGACATTAAGATTAAACAGACTTTTATAGAGAAAGGTCATACGTAAAACGAGTGCAATAGTGTGCATGCTTTATTAGAAAAATTTTATTAGAAAAGACAAACAAATTTTTAAAAGTTTTGTGAGGTACAGTTTGGTAAGGTGGACAAAGCAAGAAGAAAACCGTATAACGTTGAAGAAATGAAATACTCCATTTTTTTTTTACATTAAAACATTATTATCAGGCCGCAGCTAAACTAAAAATCAAAATGGACATTAAATACAATGGAACAAAATAAAAGAAGTGTTTATTTATCTCGAAGAGCCTTACGGACTATACTACAAATATGATTTGAGTGCTAACCACATGATTTCAAAGATGGAAGTTAACTTTAGAAGCCGTAAAAAAGCTGCCTTCTTAACACTAATACTTTTTTGCCTCAGTCCTTTACATATGAGTAAGAAAAGACTTTTTAAAAATGTGTCAAAATAGAATCATTCCTAACTGTTATCATAATTATTATAATAACTTGCTAGACCCTAACTATCAGATAAAAGTAGCGGGTCTGATAATTATAACTAAATTTCATTCGTGTTAGGTACTTAATATAATAAAATAAAGTTATAGCATACCTATCAATTTCGTAAAATTAAGTTACATTTGAATACTTACTGCCCAAAGCTATAAGTAAAGTTTTGTTGTGATTTCATGTTAGTTTATAAGTAGTTTTGGAATGTTCTGTTTGTTGGAATACAATTATACAATAATAAATTGCGTCTCAACTTCAACGTAAATTATTGTAAATATTACATACAATGAAAAGACAGTTTTAATTTCCCATGTAAACTATTGTATAAGTTACTTACAATATAATGACTTTTACCACCCCCGAAGTATAATATTGTATGAACATTTTTATCAAAACCGAGTTTCATTTATTAGTTTTAAATGGCTTGGCATATTCTTACTACAATATCAAACTATTTTGCAAAAGAGCAGGGAGATCCTGAGAATTAGCAATTTGCAGTGACCAAAAATGTCTTCAAAGCGCTCTCCTGTAAAGTTGTGTTTTTGGAGTTACCATAGTATACGTAGGAGGGGTCGAAATGTGAGTCGGGCTCGCGCTAAGGACCCCTGATTGAATAAAAGGAAACACAATGTTTTTGGTAAATAAATACGGTATGGTATTGTGGTAGTGTACAGATCGGTGCGCTAGTCTACAAAATTCTTTAAAATAGCCCATAAAAATATTTAAACCTCTTTATACATAAAACATCTTACAGCTTTAACCTCTTGTGTAACGTATAAAAACAGCTAGTATAATACAGACATAAATCTCTCAAGAGTACGACTAGGCTTGTTTAATATTGCTGAAATGGTGTTAAACGAACGGGAGGAAGCGGAATTCCCTGAAAAGATATTAATTCGTTTTACCGCTGCGTAGGTAAGCTCGTTAGGCTAAACTCTGCGTAAATCCTGATGCAGAATTTCTAACTTTTATTGTATGTACAAAGTCCCTTTTCCATGGAAATTGGGATTGTACGTTTAATTCAACATTCAAGATTGTGAAAGGTTTAAACAGATTAATCGAAATGATCACATGGTGTTTAATTCTTCGGAAAGCAAAACTCTTATACTTAAAATTGTGTAAGTCGTTAAATATTTTTTGCACTATGTTTAGATTTTTATATATTGTTTTCTTAGAATGTGAAATTATTTAAACTTATGTTTCAGATTCGCCCAGATGCCAATCTCGATGAAACTTATAACCTACTCATGAGGGGTCTCAAATAAAAATTGAGAATGAGATAGATACTCCTTGGTAAGAAAAAATAAATACTGGCAGGGATAGCCTAGACATTTGTTATAACAATTATATAAATTCTATTTAATGCTCTTTGGTTTTTTAAAAATCTTAATCATTTGTTTTTAACATGTCGGAGGGAGTTTTCGAAAAGGGAGAAAATTGAAATATGTGTGGTATTTAAAAATCTGTTAATTATTTTTTACAATGGAGCAGGTAAATCCAGATTTGCGAGAAACATTAGAGGTTAAAGCTCGTTCAACAGTTGCTCGTTGGTGTGCTGAGTTTAAGCAATGAAGAGCCACGCTGGGGGCGCCCTACGACGGCAGTGACCGAACAATTACTTAAAAAAAGTCGAAAAATTGTTTCGGCGGTTCGTCGTGTCACTGTTCGTTTTATAGCTGAAGAAGTGAAGATTTTGACAGGGGGGTATCTATAATATTACGCACAACCATTTGTGGGTACGAAAGGGTACGAAAAAAGTGTCAGCGTGCTGGATGTCCAGAAGGCTACTGGACGCGCAGAAACAAACCCAATTGAGGATTTCGCAAAGCTGTTTGGATTTATTACTGTAAGATCCTGACTAATTTTGGTTCGATTCATAACTATGGATGAAACATGGGTATGGATGGGGACGTTCCCTAAAGGCGAGCTTGTATTGGCATTAGGCATCAAAATATTATTTAAAATAAATTTTATTATCAATATAGGTCGTCTAGTTGGATCACTACCGTCTAGTTTCTATTTCTGTGATGGTGATGGTACCATTCAAGTAAAATTTTTATATATGTTCATAAGTCCGTAATTTCACCGAGTTTATGTTTTTTTTACCTTTCGCTTTTTGTTTTCAGCGTATCCAGGATTTTTTGTCCTTAGACACGATCGTCTCTCTAAAGTATCTATAAATGTTGACAATTAATGTATTTTGTCGATTGGTTTTTCTATATATTGACTAAATGCATTCCCATGTTGTATATGTCGCAGAATGATTTGATAATTAGAATTTTCGCGAAAACCCTAGGGATTTTGCAAAAACACGGATAATTAGACAATGGTGAAAACATTTTTCAATCTTACTGGAAAAGCTAAGGGTTTTTACAAAAACACTAATCGCTAAAGTAATACTGCGAAACGAAACGTTAGCTATTATGAAATAAGAACGCTGATTGGCCGGTCGGAACACCCAAATCGAGACCTCCTCTGATTGGTTGACGTTTTAAATGCCAATCATTCACGCACGTTATTTTGTTTATGTTTTAGAGAGCAACTCAGCAGTCTTTTGTTTTAAATGTGGTTAAAACTGTGCAAAAGTTTCTATAAATCGATATTGTTATTTCCAACCTTTCATAACTCAATAATCTAATACTTAAAAGCTCACAGGGTAAAACTAGGAACCAATCAGAATAAAATTTGGTCATTAAGCAAAAATCTAGCCAATCAGAGTTAAGGATATTCAATGTTACTAGACTCGATTTCTGCAAAAATACTATTTTTTTCCAGTAAGATTTGTAAATGTTTTCGCCACTGTCTAATTATCCGTGTTTTCGCAATATACTTAGGGTTTTCGCAAAAATTCGAATTATCAAATCATCCTACGACATATACATAGTTCCTATTTATACCACGGCGGTAAAGTTAATGCAATATGAATAGTGGATACCTTTTGCTATTCAATATCAACATACCTACGAAAATAATATAATTTGTAAAACGAGAAATACACTAACTTAAGTAAGATAACTGGAAATGTGAAGGAACGAACTTCATTCACGTGAATTCAATCATACAAAAAGGATGACTAGTCCCGCGGAAAAATATGTATCAAATATGATCGGAAAGAGTAGATGTGAATAGGTCGAGGGACGCATCCGTCGCGTCTCCTAAACGGTGACAGGATTCGCGCTTTCTAAGTTGTTGATGCGAAGCAAAACAAACAAGTTATATGAAGACGTAACTAGAAATAAGTTTCATTTAAATTAAAAATAAGTATACTTCGTAGATGTCCTACATAACAGACGAATAGAAAAGCAATATTAACGTTCAAGATTAATATCCCCGATAAAAGCTTTTGCCAAATTATCGAACATCGTCGTAGCGTTTCCGTAATCATTATACCATTATTTAAGACAATTCCAGTGACAATTTTTTACTCGCCCAATATTTTCCTTTCGAAGATTGGCTCGGATTTATTGGACGGAGAGAGGACGAACAACCAACTCACGTTCTGAGACGTGATCAATAAATCCAAATCACCCTAATATATTCCACGAAAGTATATTACAAAGAAAGGTTAGTTATTTTTATCAATGTTCTCGCATTTATTAGAAGCCAGTCGGTCGATACGGCTTATCTTTTATGAGCGGTAATGAAACGGCAATCAAATTTAGTAATAAAGAGAAACAACAATATCAACGACAGTCTTTCGAACTGGAAGTCTTTGAACAGAGATTTGTTATAAAATCGTTAAATTGGCTGGAAATCGTTTCCAGTGATTGGGGGGACCGGGTCCTAAGCCATTCGTAACTCCCAGCGTTTGTAACCAGGGCGCGCGTCCTTCTAGCATATTTATTGCCTCGGGAGCCCTCTCTACGGTCAAAGGTTACGCGTTAGAAGCTACCAAATCACACGCATATTCACTTCTCTAGTTTAATCTCGTATTGAGATAGACAATCGCAATGACATCGGATATAATTCTGATGTATTCCGGTAATGGACGGGTTTCCATTTGTAAATCTCATTTAATTCGCTCTAATTGCTATTCCGGAATGACGCGACAGCCTATTACATTAATTAATGTGAAACGGATTTGTTATTTTATACGAGTCATTTCAGGAGATTATATGTAGATGTGTTTAAAAATATATATCGCCCAGTGTTTTAGAATATTATCATTCCTTGAACGTGTTTACCGAAAATTTCACTTACAATGTGTACCTACTGTTTAATTAACATAGCAGATTGTGTATAAAATGTTATGCTCATCTGCGCGTTTACAATGTGATCATTATTACGTGTTTTGCTGTCGAGTTTTTTTTTTTTTAAATATACTTAGTCACTTTCGATTAATACTAGATCCGCGAGAAATATATTGTTCACGCTTAAATTTTTAAATAACTAGCGCTATCTGTCGACTCCAAAGGACATTGATGTTACTATAAAACTTTAATTTGAAAACATCTCGTTGTTTATTATTCGATAATAGCAGTGAAACTAATCTCCAAAATGTGGCTCAAGCGTTGGTTTTGATGAAGTATCAAATGAGATATGGCGTGCAAACAAAAAAACACTTGAGATATATTTTGGGATAACCTGGTATAGGCAACCATCGCCTCGTCATCCATCTTTATCCCCAACACAACTACATACTACATATTGTTACGAACGGACAGAGTAATGACCGCCATCTAGTGTCAACCAGTAAAACCACTTTGTAGAAGGGTTTTACAAGGACAACATGAAACCCCTACTCAATACTAGATGGCGTTAGAGGAAAGAATCGCGGGGCTTTCTAGAATTATCCAATCTGGTCGATTACGTTCGTGTGAGTGGAGTGATTTCTAGAATGCTTGAGAAGGCTCGTTACGACTTATATAAATAGCCGCAGGAAGACGAGCAGCCAGTTCAGTTTTTGGGCTACTTTCGAGGCGACTTCGAAGTGAAAACTAGTGATCAAGAGTGATACCAGTGAAACCTACGACTTGGCTACGACCTAATACATCGTGAGTGCTTAGTGTTTGGACCTAGTGTTTAGTGTTTGGACCTAGTGCTTGTGTTGGACCTAGTGTTAGTGAATAAATTCTTCAAAAGAGTCAGCAGGTCTTTCTCTCCAATTTCTTCGAACCTAACACTTAACAATATAAATAAATAATAATAATACAATACTAAATAAAATAAATAAATAATAATAAAATAAATAAAATATTGCTAAAACAAATGTGTAGCAGCAAACCTTATTTACGAGTATAGGTAAATAGACACATCCATCCCATACATGGCCAAATTGCATACGTTATAAAATAAAGCAGCTCGTAATGTGCTTCAGTCGCAAAATGTAAATGTTAACAACGCAATCGGATGTTTCGTTTTGAGGGTTGTGCGCCGATGGGCGGACATGGGCTGCGCGTCGGTTTACGAGCCCTACGCGGGCCTGAATGGCACGAAGGCTGTTCACTGCTTTTACTGCGAGACGCCTATATTGTACAACTTGATACATCAAGGCAGCTACTGAGTCCTTACAACAATGTTTTAAATACGTCTGCATATAGTTTAAGATAACAGAAACATAATACCAACCGAACTATCTAAATCGGAACGGAAGGGTAAAAAATTTAGTTTAGACATTTTTTTATTGGACATCATACATTAGATTGATTGAGGCCATGATGTGATCAATAAAGCAATTTTCTTGAGACTTAATATCTTCTTGGTCTTCATCATAACCATTAATCTTAGGAACTCAAACAAGAAATTGTCGTTCTAAGTACTGGCAACTTTCAATAAATATAAAACCTTACATCTGAATGTTTCTAATTTGGGACTCTTTCAAATAAAAGCCACAGTATTCGAAATTCAAAATTAATAACAATCGCGTCTGCACTCAAATATGGACACGTCGAAAAATTTAAAAATTTCGAATATGAGTTCCGTCGTGGCATGACTAATGAACGAACCGTGGATTTCTGGTTTAGTCTTTCTTATTCACAGTGGTTTTGATTTGCAAAATGAACCAAGAAGTAGTAGTCGGACTCGGGAAAACGAGGGCTCCGTACCACCACACAACATATCATTTGTTGTATAGGTATGTATATTCACGTATTACGTTTCCGAGCCAGACAGACATCGGAAGGAACCTGTGAATGAAACAAAGCAACGTTTGTTTTGTTTCAGCTTACAAAAATCATTAAGAATCGATGTTCTCAGTAGTTATTTAAATATGCCACATAATATACAGAAATTCCTAGTTCCTCTGACTAATTAAGTTTTTGAGATAGACCCCGTAATAGACCGGCTCGTTAGCTAAAAACACGTTTCCATCCGGGGTAGCCAGCATGAATTTCGCCATTCATATATGTTTTCATATATGTGATCGATCTAGCTAAGGGAAGGAGTAAGTTGAAAAAATATTGTTCCTTCCTCCACTTATAATGTGGTTTTTTGATTTATTCAAAAACTGTTGAAGAAAAAAAGGGCGGACTCCACGTGTATATTAGAAATCATCAAGTGTTCCTAGTAGAAATGAAGAGTTCATTACACAAAAACAAATGTAAATTTTAAATATTTTACCCCTTAGGCATCACCCGATAGCCGGAGTCGCAGTGAACCTGTTCCAAATCTGTAAGGCCATGTGGTCGTGGTTTGAATCCGGGCGTGTACAAATGAGGTTTTTTTTACTTGAGTACATTAATTATCACTGACTCCGTGCCTCGGATAGCACGTTAGCAGTCGGTCCCGGTTGCGGTCGGCGATACATGGCGGTCGTTACAATCCGCCAACCCGCATTAGCGCAGCGTAGTGGATTGAAGCTCCAAGTCCGTAGGCATCCCCTTATCTTGAGGGGAGGCCTAAGCCCCTGCAGTGGGGTAAAAAGGGCCGATGGAAAGGAATGGAACCCCCTAAGGGTTTCTTCGTAAATTCTTACACATATCTTTCTTATATTCTAACCAAAAAATCAAATAAGAAATTTGATGGTTTTAACTTTAACTCCCTGTTTCCAAAAATTCTGAAACATGACATTTAGTGTCGGACCCAAAGGCCGAATACAAATTTTCAGGCTTACAACATAAAAAAAGACGATATTCACAGTAATTACACCCCCTATTTTATCCCCTTAGAAGTGGGATCACGAACAATCATTTCATAGTGGATGCTTACGTCACAAAAGAAACCCGATGTCCAAATTCCGTGTGATTCGCTTTAACGGTTAGAGCTTCACACGTGCCGTGTGCCGGGTAGCCGAGCCGGGTACCCGGTGGCGAAGTGTATGGACATGTAGGTAAGCTTCACACGTACCGGCGTAATTTACCGGACAGCGTCATGTATTGCGCCACCGGGTACCCGGCTTCCGTTACAAGTGAAAAAGCTCTTACGGATCGGCGTTTATGAATGAATATTAGGTTTTAACCTATGAAGTTGCCGTTCTTAAGTACCTGGCGTACTTATACAAATTGCCAAATTTCAAACAAAAAAAAATTTTGATTGGCTGTGAATTCTAAATACAAATTAATTTTCTTTTAAAAACATGACATTCTTTTTACAAAGTCAGTATTTTGTTTATTGATTAGCGTTGTGTTTTCATTACATTTGAACATTTTTCGTCATAATGGACACTTAAAAAATTCGTGTAATTATAGAATATGGAATATTCCGTCGTGGCACTAATGCGGCACAAACGGCACGTAACACAACAACGTTTACGGAGAGAAGTTAACAAACGAACGCACAACCCGTTAATGGTTTGCCCGCTTCCGTTCTGGAAATTATAACTTGAATAATGAACCTTGAACCGGATTGTTACCTGTGAAGAAAAATGGATTCTCTTCGACAATCGAAAGCGCTCAGCAAGTTGGTTAGATTCTGGTTCAACAAACACCAAAGCAATGTGTTAAACGAAAAATACCCCTAAAAAGCTGATGGTCACTGTTTGGTGGTCTAGTGCCGGTGTCATTCATCACAGCTTTATACAAAATGGCATGGACATTACTGCAGATGGTACTGTGAACAACTGCAGACAATGATGGAGAAGCTTGCACGTCTGCGACCAGCTTTTGTCAATCGGTCGTCTCCGCTGCTCCTTCACGACAACGCGCAACCCCATACTGCATAACAAACAGTCTCCAAGCTGCTAGAGTTGGGGTTGGAAGCTCTCCTTCATCCGCCATACTCACCAGACCTTGCACCTACCGACTATTACTTTTTTCAAAATTTGGACAACTTTTTACCGGAAAAAAATTCAATTCCCGAGACAGTACAAAATGCCTTTGAAGAGTTTGTTGTCTCCCGTCCAGTTGATTTTTACTAGAAGGGCATCAATAAACTGCCACTATGTTGACAAAAATGCATCGATTGCATGGGTGATTACTTTAAATAACAGAAATAAAGACGTTCGAAAAAAAATACTTTAACTTATTTCGTACAAAACGGCAACTTCATAGGTTAAGACCTAATATTTCGAATTCACATATATAGATCTTCGTAAGATAGCTTGACGGTTAGATATTTCCAAATTCTCTCAGATGGAAATTATCTATCTAGCAAAAGAAAAAAAAAACTTGGGCGGTATGCTGAGTTATAAGCGAACTGAATATATAGAGTTGATAAAGCTCATATCGTAAAGTGCATAAAGATGTTTGTAAATAATGAAATATAAACGAACAAACAAGATACGTAATCGTGTCACGCAAGCTGGAATGCGTTACATAAATTATGTAACGCGTTTCAGCTTGCGTCTCGGCCATGCACCGCCCGTTAAGCACACGCCTCCGCAACGCTGACCCACATGAATACATCGACCAAACCCAGTTAAATAGTAGGAGAGCCAGCTAATGGCACAAGAATGTATATGTGCTAAGTTGACCGGAACATAAACTAACATGAAAAGTTATCAAGGATTTAAGTATTTTACTACATTATAAGCCTGCCATTTCTTACGAGTATCTTGACAGGATACAGCCAGCAGCCCAGTGGCGTATTCAGTAGGAGCCGGCCCACTCCCCAAACACAATGACATAAAAAATTAAGTTAAAAACATTCTCCAAGAACGCTGCAATTGGAAAAGTGCCTGATATAATTAAATAGGTTAATAAATAGTGTTAATTGAATGCTGACCATATTTTACGTAACGATCTATTCAAACATGGCATTTTAGGGGTTGCGGGCAGTGAGTGTACTGATTTCGGGATCTGAAAACCGAAAAACACTATTTTTCAGCTCAAATTTCTCAATAATCATTAAGATATTCGTTATTTTTTAATGCATAGTTATATATATCACCTATTTATCCAGTAAATCTACAAAATTTTATTTAGATAACAACATAATATAAATAAGTAAAAAAATTCAAATGTACGTTTTTGGTAAACACGAAGCAACAGATTTTTCAGGTTTTTTTTTGCTAACTGGTAGCGAATACCATCATAAAAAAATCATACGTACGAGGCATATAGTATATTTGTAAGTGTACAAAACATTGTCTTAATATGTTTGTAATAGTACTGTAAAAAAATGTGTTCCATGCTGAATAAACGCAAGAAAGTCGCGCGCAAAATCGTCGTCTACGCGTTACAATTTAATGAAAAAACATGAAAGTGCATATATAAATTAAAATTTGAAGTGTTATTTATCTCCCAAATACTATTTTTATAATTTATTTTTGTTTGCAAATTCATTTGTAACAAAATTTCGAAAATTACCTTATTAACATACTAGCGCGAGCGACCCGCCCCGGCTTCGCACGGGTAACAGAGCATATAGCCGCAATGTTTTTTTCTGTCGTAGTGTCATATCGCAGCTTGTTGCGTCGAATAGTGGATTGGGTTTAATTAGATTTAAATGTAACGTAAGTTCATTCTACTGGAGTATTTTTAAAGTATTTTATGTCCAATTCTATAAATATTTGAAAAAGTAAAGAATAAATACATATAATAACCTAACCTAACCTAACCACGCAAGTCGGCGTCGTCCCGGATAGCCGACCGGTGCGGCGCGGCATCCGGCTGGTCTCGTGATATATTTATTTCGCGATAACTCCTAAGATATTAATTTAAATTGTATAGTGTAAAGGGCAATCATAATGTGCATGAAATGCTGAAGGTAAATAACTTATTTAATTTCATAAGATTTAATACTATATCTGTATAAATTGCTTTCCAATTACCTCATCATATGACACCATTTTTTAAAACATAAAAATAGGTATAGTAAGCTATCTATAAAAGATAGACATATGCCATCGCCGACTTTTCTTTAGTCCCATTAAAGAGGAATAATCCCTCCATACATGATTTTATTATAAGCAGCGTTTTCGATGAAAACTTCCAGCCGGCTTGATTTTTTTCCGACTTCTTCTACAATAATCGTCATATTTCAACTAATTTTCACAAAACATTAATAAATTATACACATATAATAAACCTTCTCTTGAATCACTCCGTACGTTGGTGTCAATAATATGCCAATCCGTTCGGTAGTTTTTGAGTTTTTCGCGTTCAGACAGACAGACAGACGCGGCGGGGGACTTTATTTTATAATATGTATGATGTAAACGCTCACAGCGTCCAATCAGGCTCGAATAGACTACAACAAGCCCTTGGAAAAAATTAACCTGTGAAATGAACCAACGTGAATAACGCTTAGAAAGCTGTTACTATATCAGAAAATAACTCTGAGCACTATGCCGTCATTTCTGAGCGGTACAGGTGAGTACGTGAGTGAATGGAATTTCTCAGGTACAAATTACAACAAATTATTAATGTACGGCTTTGTTTATAGTGTATAGACGATTAAAAATAAATGTCGAAAAACCTAGTGTCTAAAGTGGTGGTGCCGGAAGTCAGTGCAAATTTTTAATTAAATTAGTATCAAATACTGTGCTTTTATAAATTAATCATATCGGATATCTAATATACGTTTTTAAGTTCATTGAAAAATATATCTTATCTGTATAACAAACGTCTGACACTATTACTTACTAACAATATTCCCGTACATGATAATTTCATGAAATTTTAGATATATTTATTATGTTGATTCAAAACGATTTTCTTTCACCTATCGTGCCTCCGAGTTTTATAGGTATTTAGCATTCACGCGACGTACGATAATAACAGTTATTTCCGAATACTGTGGACACGAAAAATACGTACGTGAATACTATAGTAGAAAGGGTAAACTATAAAAAGGGCAGCCGCGATAATCTAGACGATAGACACTACGATGATTTATTCTATTGTTTAGAATATTACATCATCAATTACAGGCTGTCTATCACCTCGCGGCCGGCTTACCTTTTTATATGTCACCCTTCGCCATTTGAATAGTATATTTACACTATCACAAAACTATAACGCAAAATGCGTGTACATGACAATATAGTTGGGAAGTATTTTCATATTTAAATAGATGAATAATAACACGAGCTAACATCATAGGGTGGAATGTATCTTTAGGCTGCTATTGTTAAAAGCAGATCAGTAAGAAGAAAAGCAATATACCATAAGGGTATGCAAAAACGTGCAAAAAAACTGGGAAAGCTCTTTTACAGAGAATTTTATTTGATCTTAAAAATATTTATATACCTTTTAAAGTCATTCTATTACCAAGTAAGGCCTCGGGGCTTTCGAGTTTGCTTACATCAAATTATCGAGGGTGAATGTGTACACGCACCGAATCATTTATTTATATCGTTGAATTCGTGAAAGGCATTTTGCAGCGAAATGCGAACGCCCCTCGAAGTCACATAATAATGGTTTGAAGAATGGGCTCAATTTATGAACTAAAAGACAGACACAAACAGTGACGTCAGCGACGAGAAAGAGGAGATTTCAGTTTCGTATTGCTGAGATGAATCACAAAATTAAATTCCTTATACGTATTTAAGCGATATTGTTTGCGTTCTAGAGAAATAAACTACATGAATATATATATGAGGGGAGATGGAATCAATTTTCTCTCCAAAAATATTTAGCACGATAACGTAGGTGTAGGTATGTTATTAGGACATGACTCATATGAAAAATATTTGGTCTAAGCTTTTCCAATTCAGTTTGACGTACGATAAACAATCTTATTAACATATCCGAAGTTATCGTATGGATGTTTCTTATCGGAGTCATACAGAGAAGGCTTGTGTTCTGATAAAAAACATACATACGTGATATAATATAAGAAATATATTTGTGATAAGAAACTGATAAATAAAAACTCTATACCTATACACAAACAGCTATACAGCAGAGCGAATTATTGAATCTCAATCATGTAAGTTTCATATGAGATCTAGGACGGTATTAATATCACACCCGAGTTTGAGATAGATCTTAAAACCACCTGAAGCATTAATTGATAAACGCATCTCGAGTAGACACCGAGAGCGCTTCAGTAGGTACCTGTGCGCGTAAGCTGACGTCATTAGAGTTTAAGAGGATTGATTGTGTAGTGACAAATTTCCATACATACGCCGTTAACGGTTGCACCCCATTAAACCTTTACCGACTGAGGCAAAAAATTACATGCTATTAAGATCAGTAAAAGCTAGGTTTATGCGTTTTTAATTTTTTAAATATTTTGATAGGTAAATCTTAAGAAAAAAAAAACTTACTTAAATTTAAATATTTGAGTAAAATTTTTTTTTTCGCTATTAATCTGAAATTCCCTAGGTTCTTTGCATGACCATTACACAATCCTCTTAAGATAGGTAGATAGATATGTCTGAATTCGCTCTCAACTGATCCAGTTCTCAAGACGATCTTGTAAGTGATTTATCGATACCGGCCCTATTGGGCTAACCTAAATACAGGGCTTTTATTGTGGGTAGTCAGTAACATTCAGATACTTATTTTTAGCCACATTTACACTGGCAACGAAAAACAAATTTCGTCTAAAGGTCGCCGATACCTATCGGGCGTTTAATCATTTTCATAGATATTTTCGCACTCCCACGAACTGTCAGATGATACAAACGTGAAATGGTCGTGGCAGAATAACAATTCATCATAATGTCAAAGTGTGATAATCTTCATTAATCTAATATTTATTTGGAAGTGTTTTGAGATACCCACAGAAATGTGACGTACGTTCGGTAAACTTATCTATCACTACATATTATAAAATAAAGTCCCACGCAGCGTCTGTCTGTCTGTCTGTCAAACCCGATAAACTCAAAAACTACCGAACGGATTGGCATATCATTGATACCAATGGAGTGATTGAATTGGATTGAATGGACAGAATGAGAAGTGATTGAAGAGAAAGGTTTACGTGTATAATTTATTAATGTTTTGTGGAAATTTGTTGAAATATGACGATTATTGTTGAAGAAGTCGGAAAAAAATCAAGCCGGCTGGCAGCTTTCATCGAAAACACTGCCTAACCTTTTGAGATATAACGAAATAATGTAGGAATTGTGTCTCTATTATAGGACTAAAGAAAAGTCCACGATAGCATGTCTGTCTTTTATGGATAGGTTACTATACCTATTTTTATGTTAAAATAAATGGTGTCATATGATGAGGTAATTGAAAAGCAATTTATACGGATACAGTGTTAATCCTTATCAAATTAAATGCGTTATTAACCTTCAGCATTTCATTCACATTATGATTACCCTTTACACTATACAATTTAAATCAATATCTTAGGAGCTATCGCCAAATATAAATATCGCGCGACAAGAAGCTAGGCCGCGGCCGGTGCTACACGCGCACGCGTTGGTTAGGCTGAAGTTATCAATGTTGTATACGAAGAAATATTGTAGAATGTTTTTTTGTATTCATTCTATACGATTTCAAATATTTACAGAATTGGAAATAAAATACAATAAAAATACTCCAATCAGGATGAACTTGCGTTACATTTCCATCAGCTCTTTTTTTTATACCCCACTGCAGAGGCTAAGGCCTCCCCTCAAGATGAGGGGCTTGGAGCTTAATTTTACCACGCTGCTCGAATGCGGGTTGGCGGATTGTAACGACTGCCATCTATTGACAGCAACTGGGACAGACCGCTTAACGTGCTATCCGAGGCACGGAGTCAGTGATAGTGTAGTCGTGATAGCCCGAGCGCAGCGAACCTGTTTCAAATCTATAAGGCCATGTGACTGTGGTTCGAATCCGGGCGTGTACCAAAGAAATTTTTCTGACTTAAGTATGTTACATTTAAATCTCATTAAATCCAATCCACATGTTCGACGCAACAAGCTGATAGGACACTACGAAAGAAAAAAAACACTACGGCTTATATGCTCTACTACCCGTGCGAAGCCGGGGCGGGCCGGTAGTATACATATAAAAACATGGCCCGAGTGACTGCCTGATTAATCAACGCCAAGCCTAAACCGCTTAAGCTAGTAGGTATACAAGGACAGTATATTTTGTGACGTTGAAGCTCTAAAGGAGTAAAATATAGGTTCCTATTAAGTTTGTATGGAAATTCGTCAATTTTAGGGTTCCGTACCTCAAAAAGAAAAAACACAACCCTTATAAGATTTTCTCAGGAGCGGATAGAGGTATATGAAGTTGAAATTGATATCAAATACTAAACTCTACGATTACTTAAAGGTGTAAAAAATTCAGGCTTCTAAGTAAATACAATAAAAAAATACTATCATTTATGTCACACATTTTGATACTCGCAAACACACTGATCAAAACCTATAGGGCAGGTACTTCCCCTTGACCTAGAATCTTAAAATTTGACAAAAAGCAAATTTACATAGAACATGAAAAAAAAATTAGAAAATCGTTAATTTGTAGTTATGCGCCACAAAAAAAAAATTTTTTTTTTTTTCCGATTACAAATTTAAATGATACATAACACAAGAGACCTGTAGTAAATAAATACCTACTCTATTTCCGTTCTCGACCCTTATTTTCTCCAATATTTCCAATATTTAACTTTCATGTTAATAATTTGCCTAATGGAAACTCCAGGTTTGTTCATGTAAAAATTTATATCGTTCATATGTGACTGTTTGCTGCACATTTAAATTGATAAAGCATATCCGTCGTGACCCTACACTTAGGTCTTAATACACAACTTGTTGCGGATATAAAATATGTTCCTCGTTTCGTGCACATCAGGTTTTCGTGCGATGTGGGAGGCTACACGAACATGCCTTCGCATACCGATTACATTACTGAAAATGAAAAAAACGCTATGCATAACATAATTTTTCGTTCGTTTTAGCCGTACAAACGTAGTTTATATATTTTTATTTTATTTCAATAACAAAGTGGCTATTGCCATTGTTATAGGTATATCTATATTATCTTATCTATCTGATAGACATTATTACTGACTTTCGTATCGTTTCCAAATTTGATTTATAATCGTTTGTCACACGAAACAATGCGACTAAGAGTACCGTGTTTTAGTCGTTAAAAACGTTACCGACACAGATATATCGTTTCCGACCCTAGATACAAAAATCACTTGACTCCGTTTACCCAACTACAAATTAATACTTTACTACAATTGTGTAAGAATTTCAGACCTTCGAGCCATTTTTATTTACCAGTTGTCTAGTACCCCATAATACTAGCATAATACGTGCGTACTTTGGGACTAGATGCCCCAGGTATTATTATTATTTCTTAGGTTTTATGTTTGCGTAAACAATTTTGCTTATCCTATACTCTACACATTAACCAAAGTGGTCAGATTGAAAGTCACGTGCCATTTATATAATAGAGACAATTGATTGATAATGATTGACAAGTTAAAAGGTTAAACAACTTTCAGTTGTATAATTTGAGTGGACTTTTTATACAAAATAATTTAAAAAAAACCGACTTCAAAAACATAAACTAAAAAATTAAAAATAAAATTTTCACTTTAAAGAAAGGAGCATTAACAGGCGGCATATAGTTAATGAAGTCGGTGCCTACTCACTCAGACACTTTACATTGTGTTCTATATTTGTTATAGTTATAAATATATCTTTGTTGTAATTGTTATTACCTGGTAAGTACCCATTTAAAGTGTCTGAGTTGGCACCGACTTCATTAACTATATGCCGCCTGTTAATGCTCCTTTCTTTAAAGTGAAAATTTTATTTTTAACTTTTTAGTTTGTTTTTGAAGTCGTTTTTATTATTTTTTTAAATTATTTTATTTTTCAATTTTTAGTTGAACGCATCTGTAACTTATTTGTATTTAGTATAAATGGGGCTTCTAAACGCGCTACTCAAATGAGACAGCACCGCGATTACGCAACGTAAATTCAGTGTCAAATTGACGCATCAGCATGCCTAGTAGGTAGTGGTATTCCTATGTAAAACTTCAATCTTAATTATTAGTTTTTGTGCAAAGTGAACATTTTGGCATATTGAACCGTATGAAGTTAGCCCAACAAAAGGCATTGTTGTTCATCATCAGACCTGTAATGGCACTTATAACCCATATGAGTGCAAAGTTCTCATCAATAGAAATGAATTAAGTCCAAACACCAGGTAATTGCTGTAAATCGTTAAGGAGTTCCTTCGACTGTGTATGGTTTCCATCATCAGACCTGTAATGGTACTTATAACCCATATGGGTGCAAAGTTCTCATTAATAGAAATAAATTAAGTCCAAACACCAGGTAATTGGTGTAAATTGTTGAGGAGTTTCCTCGATTGTGTATGGTCTCCATCATCAGACCTGTAATGGCACTTATAATCCATATGGGTGCAAAGATCTCATCAATAGAAATTAATCAAGTCCAAACACCAGGTAATTGCTGTAAATCGTTGAGGAGTTCCCTCAACTGTCTTTCAGCTCCATCATCAGATCGGCTCCCGACCTTCATTAAATAGTACTAGTAGTAGTACTTTATCAAAATACTTAAAATACGGTTTTCAAAGGTTGCCCTCGATTTCTCTGGGATGCCATCATCAGATCCTGGTTTCTTTATCATGGTACCACTCTGGAGATTTCTCCCTTCCACAAAAAAAAATTAGCCAATTCAGTTCATAAACAACGAGTTATCCCTGAACACACATAAAAAAAAAAACATATATACGGTCGAATTGAGTAACCTCCTTCTTTTTTGAAGTCGCTTAAAAAGACTAGAATTATGTACAAAAACAGAAAAACCTTGACATGATAATATAAGGGCATTATGACTAATGCAGTCACAACTGATATGACAATTAATCTCTACAAACAGTTCGAGTTGAACAGCCACGACCCGCTTCCAGGGTCAACTTGGCAACCGGCCAGCGACATTAACACAAATTCCGACCTACATATACGGGGCCATTATCTGACGAAAGATATACATATTACTGCAACTACTGCTAGTTTTTAGGATATCGTACTAAGAGTTTGAACGTAACTCTACATCCAATACGAAAAAACAAGATTTTTTCCAAGTATTTGAGATGGTACACGTACCTACTGGCTACACAATTCAATAACTCTAATTCAAGATTTTATAGGAACTCAATTCAATTTTAATTTCCGAACACATATGTGTATCAAAATTTTATTCAATAGCAACTTTGTTTATTAGTCAACGAACACCACATTAACGATATCGATCACCGCTATCTGTGACTGTACGTAGTTAGGCTTCGACGTCACAATCGGACGAATACGTCACTAATACGGGAATAGAAGCGATATGGTGAACATGCGTAGTTTGCAACATTTGCGATCGTGTCCAAAACGTCGATCGCCATGGCATCGTATACCTAACTGCAACTGGCCGGAATTCAAACATTTCTGATTTGTGGACCTAATGTTAAATAGCGGTTCTTGTAAGCAATAAATTGAAGCAGGAAGGTGAGCGGGGGATGTAACTGCCGTTCTGGGTATTACAGCTACCTTATACGATATCGAAAATAATTAAAACCATGTTCGAGAGCCGTTAAGCCCATAAACCCTACCAATTTCGTAAAGCTTAAAAATATTATTGTTTCAGAAATTAATTTCTACAAATTGGGGTTGTAAAAATAATAGGAAAAAACCGGCCAAGTGCGACTCGGACTTGCATACCAAGGTCCCGTACCACCACAAAACATTATACACATGTATTCAACAAAAAAAAACACGTTTCTTGTATGTGGGTGGATCCTCTTTATTTTAACTTTATTTTATTTTTATTATTTGTTGTTATAGGAGACATAGTAATAATACACAGTGTAAAATTCAAGTGTCTGTTATGGTTCAAAAGATGCAGCCCTGTGACAGTTGGACGGACGGATGGACGTACAGCGAAGCCTTATTAATAGGGTACTGTTGGGACCCTTTGGGTACGGAACCCTAAAAATTTAAAACAAGAACGACTTTTGTACCGAGCGCGGTAACTAAAACTGTGTCCAATTCAGAAACGTTTATTTAACTAGTTTAGTGCTTACGTTTAATTACAACGAAAGATAAATGGAAACATATTTACCTAACCAAATTAGTCTAAATAAACGTTTCCAAACGTAGAACAAAACAGATCGCGCCAAACTTTATGGCCGATCCGAAATATCCGAATATGGCCACACAGGCACAACGACGTTTGACGTCCCAGCAACAAAGAATAAAGTTAGCGACACATACTATTATTTTCCTTTACAACACATAGCGCTTACAAAGGAGTAGATATAACATGCAATAAACGCAGCGAAATAAACTGAAATCGAATTAGTTGCTATATTTTACCACAGATGGCGCAATCTAGCTACTTATTCTCCTTCACAATAGATAGCGCTATCATCAGAACTTTTAACAAAAATTATAAGCTTTCAAACGCGTAACATATTTCGGAAAAATGCGTATTGCTTGAAACAAAAATATTCGAAAGTAATTTGTGTAACATATAAAGATGGAGCCACATGTTTTAATATGTAATATTTCAAAAACGCCGCTTTCTTGAAAATATCATATTCTACTAACAATTTTCAAAAAAAAGATGACCTTTTCAGTGACACGTTTCAATTTGAGGCAAGTTATAGTCATGTAATAATAAATTGGGTCATTAGCATATGGTGCACTGGGCATTCTCATTTAGGTGTCAGCGGGTGTTAGCTTACATAATTAGCGGGCATTAGCGTATTAACGATAACGTTCAGTCGAAGTAGACCTTTTAGTGCTATTAGTGAAGCATATTAATGCAAACTTTTCTCTTCGCGACCCAACTATATATGTATGAGTTTGATTGGCATATAAGGTACTTTATGTCCTTTTTCGCAATGTGTAACAAACACCTAAATGTATTCAGTAGTTTATGAGAATACCCTCGGCTAAGAAACGAACTCATAAACTTTTCCTCCTCGTTATATTAGTGTAGCCAAAATTAAACACAATCGAAGCAAATTAGTTCCAGTGATGTCACAAATTGCCAAGCTCCAATAGCTTTAATATTGTTAACCGTATTACCCAAACTGTGATGCCCACGCACGTGTTTGAAATACAAAGGGAGCAAAGATGATGGCAAAGTAAAATAACGAACGAATTGCCACAACACGCGTAATGTTGACTTTAGACGTTGTACATGAATGTAAAATATTCAGTTTCAGGTATCAATTGGTTTCAGGAGAATTTCGTAGACCAAAGTTTCTCATTAACGATTGTGGCCGTCGGCTTACTATATCGTATCACAGAAATGAGAATGAATATGTTAGAAGTTTTACGACGCGACGCATAGACGTGACACGTGTGTCGTCAAATGCGATCAGATATGCACATACTATATGATTGGCACCGTGTCGCTCGGCTTCGGTTCTACAGTTTGTAGTTATCTCTGCAGTACTTACCTACAATTTACTTAGTATAGAAACAATACAGAGTTATAGGGTAGTTGTGTGCTAAATGGAAATATGAAATAATTGCAAAACTATCCGAAGATATAGTACTATAGTAATATCCGTTTGCATACAAGTGGGTAGACAACATTTGAAGCCATGAAGCCGTTTTCTTTTAATTGTCTCACTCAATGTTTATCTCGCCTAACCTTACTCAATACACAACAAGTATAGGAGTAGAAGTTGACGACGGTTAAACAAGTTAAAAACACAAATTCGTCAGAGAAGGGCCGTAGCGGAATTCCTATCGCTCGAATTCTGCGGCAATCAAACTCTGCCCCAACTTTAGCGCTCAGATAAAACTTGGCCCGATAAAAACGTAAATAGCGCTGGGACAGAGACAATAAAATATCTAATTTTGTTGCAGGGGGAGCGCATTGTTCGATGAACTATTTTCATCGGTAAAGCCACATCATACACGGTAAAAAAGGATTTGTTGATTCAAAAATATTTCATTGTTAGTTATGCCAAGTAAATATTGTATCAAAACAATAATATCATCTTTTTATTAAGAATATTTTTCTGTCAATTATAAAATATTATATCGTTGAGTTTTATTCTTACACGAATAATTTATTCTTGCTATAACAAATTTGCAATTGTTACCTCAAAACAATATTTTTTCTTTGTTAGAACATCATATTGAGTCGCATTAAAAATTTAAATTGTTAAAACAAGCATATGACACTCAATCCGAGTTACTGCAAGTATTGGCTGAGAAATTTTATATTGAAGACAACTAATTTCAATATGACAATACGAATTGTAAAGTTATGACAACTGTATTGTTGGTTGAAATTCAACGTAAATTCTTTGTTCAAATTTATTTACTTCTTCGTACGTGTGCAATACATTGTTAAAACAAAAGAAAAATTACTTCCAATAGCAATATCTATATCTTAATTTAATATTACACCTTTATTCTGTTTAAGACTTGAATTGTTGAATTTCGACGTGTTAGAATTGGTCCTACCGTCAAGTATTTCCTTTATTGAGGGTAAGTGTTGCCCACTTACTGCAAAATTCATTAGTGCAGGGAAAGTAAAATAAATGATTTCTATAACAGCAATAAATATAAAAATATTAACGGAGAATATCCCTCTACTACTACTACTTTTTAAAATTTGTTTTTTATCACTTTGCTTTATCGTTTAAACTAGTTTAGATAGTAACCATAGATGTACTTACATCGAGATACCGCGAGTTTTCCGATTTGTATAGCATATCCAAATAAAGCGTATGCAAATAAATATTTCGACCATGATTCCGTATTTCGTCTTGCATCAAAATCCGCAATAAAAAATATTTATGGAGTCATTACATTCGCATTGCATCGAATTTTACACGTGGGTCAAACGAAATTCTATTTCACAGTGAATATTTTAAAACACTAACTAGTGTATTTTTGGTCTACGGCGTATATTTTTGTTGGTCACGTTTTTGTTGTCACAACGCGGTATCTGTACGTACATCTACGACGTAGGTGTATTTTTTAAACGAAAACTTCTTTAGACAAGACATACTGAGCAGTGAACGAAACTGAATCATCACGCGTCACGTTCTGGTGGGTGACGTTGAATCACGTATACTCGTCATGTAATTCGCGTATGTTTTATGCATAATCAGTGTAATATCTCAATTATATATAATTTGTGAGTACGCAATTGGTATTTAATACTTTATGTAGTTAAGGTGATTCGCGTATGCTGTTGTATATTTGTGCGTTTAACTAATAGTTTATTTATATCAGTTTTTCACTTATATTGCGTGGTCTTATATTCACAAACACTCTTTTGTTTTGCTTACTTTTGTTGTAGTTACGATTTTTTTTTATTTACCTACGCTAAAGTATCTTGTTCTATTTTATATCTAAAATATATTGTGCTCGATCATAGTACTACGAGACTATATTACCTAAATACATTTATTACATAAATGAATGTAAACTAAAGAATACGTAGTTGACTGATATGATACGATAGCATAATCTGAAACAAAATCAATTGAAAAATAAAAATGTTAAAAAAAGCTGTTAAAGGCTTTTTGGTCTTAGTTTATGGCTTGACATAACTTCATTACGTAAGTCATCTACTTAAAAAGTTCCAGTTTTAATCAACTATATTTTATAGTATCTAGGTGAGTAAAGTTTTCTGCTTTAACTGCTGTAAAGGATTAATAAATCAAATATTGAAAAAATGAACTATACCCTATTGTAATAATATATTAGGTAAATGTATTAAAATTATAATTATTGCTCTTAAATATGCATAATTAATTATACATTAAATATTGAATAACAATTAATTAATTAAATATACATTAATGTATCATATTATGTAAGAGAGAAATAAATAAATATTATTATTATTAATAATTATTTACGATTCTGATCATATAATTTCGTTTTTTAAGTTACGTTGCTGGCATTCTAATTTGTCCGATCTGGCAATCCTGCCCTAGTTGAGACTTGAGATATTTTGTTTATGGTGTGGTGCTGCTACTGCGACCATTTGTAACCTGTTGTGTTGTGACTTAGACAATAATTAAATGGTTTGTGAACCGTTGATTCCACTTGATGTGTCTCCATTCTGATAACATTTGCTTCCCTTTATAATATTGCTTTATTCATGACTTGTGGGCTGTGCGTGTACGTTGCATTGTTCAGTGTAATATACTACCCATACATTATTACTGTCCTATTCCTAGTTTCGTATTTTATTGTTTGTTGCCTATTCAAAAATGGACGAAGAACAGGAAATGCTTAAATTACTTATACAGTGGTCAGTACCAAATGATGTTCAAAAAAACTTTATGGGTAAGTACAAACTGTAAGTTGTGCAGTTTTTGTCGTTTTAATCTTACCAAAAATCTTACATATTTGAATAGAATATTGTAATTTGGGTTATTATTCTTATCAGATCAGGTACACGTATAAAAATATTATGTACCAATGATATACGTACTTATAAATCTGGCCTATTTAAAACTTAATAATGGCGTTCAATTTAACTTGCGTCACCAAGGCACTGAATAATTATGCATTTTTTTATACTCATGCAGTAAAAAATACCTACATAATTCTAATACCTAACATGTACCTATATTATTTATATAGTATGTTAACAACCATTCATTCAATAGAGAACTTGTTTGGAACATACTGTTTTATAATCATTATCATTTGATTCAGTTTGCTATTTTACTTTTTCAGAACATCAAATGAAACCACGGTATATATCAAAAATATCAGAAGACGCATTAAAAGAACTTCGTCCTGTGTTACGACTTAGAATTGAATTAAAAGAAAAAATACAGGAATACTTGGAGTCCACAGCCGATACAGAATATTTGTAAAACCATAGTTTTGATCAACTAGAAGGAGAAGATTGTCATATTTAAGCTAAATTCTTATATAAAGACACTATTTATTTTGATCTGATTTTAGATATTTATTTGTAGATCAATGTTTGCATCAGCTACAATGCACAAATTCAGCCAATCTTACAGTGCTTTGAAAAACCTTCAAATTGCAATTAGCTGCAATTCAAATATTATCATAGTTGTATTGATAAAATTGTGTTTAAATTTAAAGTTTAAATTTAGAATTACTGTCATTTCAATAAATTAATTAGAAATAGAATATTGGTTTTTACTGCTTACCTATTTACTTCCAAACATGTGTTAATTTTTATTTCTCTCTTAAATAGTTTTGATTACTAGTAGAGTCATACGAATATATATATACATGCATACTAAAGACACTTATTTGTTTCAGGTGGCTTGATACTGTCTTGAAAATTACCTTCATAGATGAATAATGTTTTTTAGGTATGTTGTAAATTTATTTTATTACTTGATTCGTAATAAATTTTAGATGTACATAAATATACTTTAATATATATTTGTTTATTTATCTAAAATATATTACATCAAGTAAGAAAATAAATTTTCAACATAGCTTAAATAACATTGTCCATCTGAAGAAAAATGCCATTAAATCAACAATATGGTGATCGTTCTTTTAATATTTTGTTTACTTATGTAAAGCATATTCTTATTTAAGGTGATGTGACATTGTCTTGAAAGATACCTTAAGTTTACGGCTACATTAGCCCACAGTTAGTGGCTTTTCAATCAGTCCAGCCAATCACATTATGCCACGTAAACAATCAGCTCTACTGTTACGTGGTGTGACATGATTAGCTGGTCTGATTGTAAAGTCAGTGACTGTGCGCTAATGTGGCCGTAGACGTAAGGTAACTTTCAAGACAATGTCACATCATCTTAAATAAGAATATGCTTTACCTAAGTAAACAAAATATTAAAAGAACAATCATCACATTGTTGATTTAATAATGGCATTTTTCTTAAGAGAAATACAATTTTAGACAAAGGCTATATATTGTTCGCTCAACTACAAATTTACTTGACTTAAGCAAGATATTCATATATGCAATAAGATAATTTTTATACCAATAATTATATATTATCAATATAAACGAGATATTTATTCAAACAACAATTACAGATTGTTATAAAAAGTATATCATATTTTAACTGAAATCAAATTATTCTCGACAATAGAGAAAAATATTATTGAATAAAAAATATATCTTTTAAAATGAATACATAATTCTTCATAGAGCAAAACATAATTTTCTGATTGAGCTGTCACATTCTTCAACTGAATGATAAATGCTTAAAGCAAGACATGAATATTGTCAAATTTAGAACGTTAGTTTACTATGCAACAATAACACATTGTTACTTAAAGAATTAGGAATCTGTTCATTTAAATCAATAAACATTTTGGATAAAGTTAAAAATATTTTATTTCAATAATGTACTTTCAACAATATTTTATTTACTTCTAACACATTAATTGTCTTCCTTATATGGAAATCAGAATATTCTTGACTCAATAATATTTGCTTTAGATTAACAAATCCTTTTTTTCCGTGTAGAGAATTTGAATAGTGAAATGAAAATGTATGAAAGTGGACAGTAATTACGATTGAAAATCGATAGATTTCTAAACATATAATATAAATGTCGTAAAAAAACGCGGTTTGACTTTAATAAAACAACGACCTAAGGGAGTGGAAAAGGGTCTTGATATTTTTATGGAAATAAATTACCGCCTCTATTCATCTCTTTGAAACCCAACACACAAAAAAAAAATCGTCAACCAAACGAAAAAATTATAACCCGGCCTTTACACTCAATTTGGATATTCAACATCTAAACAAGCTAAGAATGAAAAATGAAAACACATGAATAGTACTAATTTCACGCGCGAAAAGTAGGTACCTAGGTAGATTGTTGTGTCTGGTTATTCGATGGACGTGTATATTTTTACCTCGTTTCTTGTTTCTGATAAAGTAAATAAGACGACTGGCTGTCTTCTCCATAAGATAGTGGCATTTTTGTTGTTACTAGGTTACTGCAGTTTTTAGAAAATTCGACACAGACTACGAAATAATTATACCCTGTTTTTCTCCGGGTGTTCAGGGTCCATTTTTTCGACAGAGCGCCAACGTTATGCCCTATTTATAAATCGCAAGATGTGCGGAAAAACCATACAAATTTCGCGACGGAAAAAATCCTCAGAATTTTCCTTGAATTTGTGTCTGACATATTAATTACATATAAACTACGATACCCGTGCCGTATGAGTAACAACGGATTTATTTCACACATAATTCTGATTTGCAAAGTGTCGGCAAAATTATTACAACTCGAAACCCGAGAGTCGGCTCCCGCAGGACAAAAAAGGGTTGTCCTCCGCTAGCCTGCTGGGAAAAGCAACTTCGTCCCCTCAATTTAATTGCTTTAACTCGAGTGCGAAGACAAATTACTGCAAGACCGGCAATAAATTTTGAGGACGATTATTCACAAAATAAACACAATGAAGATCCGAATATAAATACCGAGCCGTCAAACGTACCTACCTATAAAAAAGAGGGAATTTCAGATCAAGAGCGGAAAAAAATTCGCAGTCAAATATTTAAACCAAAACACTAATTTATTAATTCAAAAGATGTTACTTGAATTAAGATTTATAAGCATATTTGTCGAAGTAATTAAAATTCTCGACGTCGCTTACTTGGCCTAAGAAAGTAAATTTGTTCCAAATATAAAAAAAATACAATTACGAAACAATACTTTCTTACCATAAATAATGTGCTTTTTTGTTTTGTGTAATGAGGGAGATTCGTTTTAAGTATGGAATAAGAGATCACTCATTTTATAACACTATAGTACCTTGTCAGGTACTATAGATGGACCTGTAGACGGAAATGGCTGTAACAAGACTTAAAGGTTTTGGCCGGGCACGGGCTGATAAGACAGCGACGTCAACATAGCATAGGTGGGTAGCTAACTAGGTAAGTAGGTAGGTAGTGGATGTCCGTGATGGTCTGCCCTGCTCGCTCGCTTGGCTGAGCATCAGTCAGACCAGCAGATAGATTATTGCAGTACGGGTCTATGGCCCCAGGCTTCTGATGATCAGACTTGTAGGTACTCGAACTCGCCTGTTTAAAGATATCACAATTTCAATTTCGATTTATTTCTGCAATTTCGATTCAATAAAAACAACGTATTTCGCTCAAGTTTTTGTAGTTCTTGGCTTGGCTGTAAAAAGACATGATTATTGGAACCAGAACAAAATATCTCTTCAGACAAACACGAAAGTATATTTATTGAAATGAATGAGTTACCTTGAACGTAAGACTTGTTATATCTTAAGTGAAAATTTTACGACTTTACTTATATGGGAAACGCTAAATATCTTGGCTCAAGTAAACTCTCTTGGTTCAAAACAATTCTTTTTTTTCTGTGTACATAGAACATCCAAACTAAAACCTGTAAGTCTGGATTCAAAAATTTTAAATAAAATCAAGCACCTCAATAACCAATAACATACATCGTTGAAATCACTTATGCCAAATTCCAGGTTTAAACTGTGCCCGGCCACATTATCATATACTTGTTACTGCTTCTGGAAAACAGGATGAATATCGACTCAATTTTCACATCGCATCTCAAGTAGTTTGCGGGCCACGTCCATCGATCGTGCGACGCGGTCGCACGCATCCGTCTTTGCTTTCATATTTTACAAAGCACTAAAATAGTGAGCCGCTATCGCACGTCGCGTTTTCTGAAAACTGGATACTACCTTTAAGCTATTTCTGCAGTTTGTGCGCTAGAAGCTAAAAACACGTTAAATTTTATACAAGCAGATTAAATTAAAAATTTTAAGAAATGTAACTTAACAGTCATCGGAAGCCCGTTCCCGTGGGATTTCTTTTCTTTTTTTGTTAATTTGAACTCTCTACAGTTTTGTTGGCGCGGTGCCAAATACACCGTTCGAAGCGAAGCGACGCGACGACAACGTATTAATTATTTTCTTCCCGATATTAGGTGCTACGGTAAAAAATATCGAATTCATATTTAATTACGTATGATAATATTAAAGTTAATTGTCGCTTTCAAGTAGGTAATGTTATAAAGCCAGACTCGAAAATACTGGCAAAAGACCCTTCTATCAGCATTATATAGAGTAATACAAGTATGGTAATCTGAGAGAAAAAGGATAACAAGTATAAATTGAATAACGAAGATGCCAAACCAAGATGGCGCTAGTTTTTCTAGTACGGTTTACACTTGAGGTGACATGGGTAGTTCGGACGGGCGGATCCTTACTTTTTAAATCAAAGCTTGCATAAAGGCCATGAAAAAAAATTTTTCGCAATAAACAAATAAGCAAGGATAGGAATCCAGCCGATTGTTGATATTGATGATGCAACCGGTGTATGTATACGTCAAGTTGAGTCAACGAGCGAAGGTCACGCGCCGGATACGTCCCCGCTGATAAAAAATGAAACCTCAAAACAAACTATGCTGAACGCTAGATATCGGAAAAAACAAGATATCGGTGTCGTAACTACAAAAATGTGAGCAAAAAAAGTACGCCAAGGACACCTTGACGTGTCACGTTATCGTCATTCTCTCTCTTTCGATCTGATGTAGTTCGACAGTTTCAAAGAATGAGAAGCGGTATCTCGATAATTCTGATATCTAAGGTAAACAAAAGGTTACAAAAAATAAAACCGTTTTACATAAAAATTTCACCACTATCAAGTAAAAAAATCAAGCAAGCAGCTTACATTTTTACGACATCGTCCGGGCGGTGTCTTGGCATAAAATTAGTTTTTTTATTTTACCGTGGGAATAAGACATTTCCTCGTATCACACACATTGACCCAGGCACTAAATTATTTTCAAACCAAATTTCATCAAAATGCGTTCAGTCATTTTGGCGTGATATGTGCACAGACAGACGGACAGCCAAACAAAGATTTCACTACGATCGCATATTAAAAAAATTTACATACACGATATCGTCACAATTTTATTATATATAGTCGGTGCTAAATTATTTCTTTTATATTATGTTCTTTTGTGATATTAATTTGTTATAGTTCTGAATACACCTAATATTTTTTTTTAATTTTGATGTCCTGATAGCCGAGTGGTAGTGAGCCCGCTTCTTGTTTAGAAGGCCGTGGTTCGAATCCCAGGGCATATACCAATAAGTTTATTCTAACTTATGTACATAACTGTCATTGACTCAGTGCTTCAGAGAGTCGGTCCCAGTTGCCATCAACAGATGGCAGTCATTAACAACAGATAGCAGTCGTTAAAATCCACCAATCCGCAATGGAGCAGCCTCCAAGCCCCCTCATCCCGAGGTGAGGCCTAAGTCCCTGCAGTGATGGGCTGATGGTATGGTATGCTATTATTTTTTTACTTTCTAGTGGTGACATTTTTTTTAAGACTTCTGAAAAAAACTGAACCAAACTATTTGCTTGCGATTTTGTCCGCATAGATATGATTGCATCATTTACTTATTTATTGCAGGTTTCATTTTTAGATCAATATATGTTCGAAATTCTTATGGCTTTCGATTAAAAAGTTTTTTTTTTCAATGTAGGTACCTGATAAACACTACTTATCACTCTGGTGGCCGTCGTAAAACGATTATTATAAATCAAACAAAAAATTTCAATTATTTTGTGGACAAAAGAAGTTGAGTGGGCTTTACAAAACCAGAAATGGATAGAAATAAACTTCGTCAATACATAATTTTGTGCTGGAACATGAAATATTTAACAAAAAAATACACATTCACCTAAAATATAACAATCATATCGAAATCACCATACAAGCGCGATACGGCCAAGATAGGTTGAGGATGGCTGACCACTTCTCAATTAGTATGTGTTGTTAGACTTGTTTGGTCAGGTCCACATTACGTCATTGCAAGGAACGAATCACAGTGGAGCAACGAGTCACCCCAGAAGCCTATATATATAATTTTACCAGTTTTCTGCCTGCGGTTTCGCCCACGTGGACTGCGCCAGTTGTAAGGGAAGCGACTCTCCAAATTATTGTGAGACTTTCTAGAACATTTTGAAACTTACCTACCTATTTTATTTTTCTCTTATACCCTTATATATAATAAAGAATATTTATTGTTATTATTATTACCTAAGAAATCTCTATAATAAATTTCATCAAAGACATTCAAATATCCCACAGGAACCATGTATTTTTGCAATGAAATTTAAGGAACCGTGCCAAAATCACATCGAACCATTGTTCCATTCCTGCGTGATTGACCGTTAATCATCCAAACATACAAACTTTCACATTTATAATATTAGAAAATTTCACTTATGAGATTTACCTAAGAAAATTATCAATTGCACGTTATTACTTACAAATAGCATATGATCTTAAATTCATAAATTATAACATTTGGACACCTAAAGAATTATATTTTTATTTGGAAAAAAATATACATATTCCATGCATTGATATATTATTACATGGACGCGCTATCATCACAGTTCCAGCACAAGGTAGACTAATTTTTGTGACAAATTGTTACATACCTCCATAGTCAAAGTCCTTTTCATATCCTTTCTTTGTTTTTGTTTGAATTACCTTTCACCTATACCTAGCTATGGTGACAACTAACCTATACATATTGATGTATAATATCTATGATCTCATGTGGTAGGTAATCGTAGAAAGCTAAATTTTGGTACATATATATGTATATATAACAAATTAAGTTTCCAATAAAATTAAAAGTACACAATTAAAATTAAATTAGCATTTTAAGGAATTAAAGAAGACAGACGAGTCTTTAAACAGTTAGATAAGCTTTTTTAGGGTTTCGTACCTAAAGGGTACCTACCAAAGGGAACCCTGTTCTCTTACCAAGGCTCCGCTGTTTGTCCATCAGGCCATATTTTACAGGGCTGTATCATCTGAATTGTAATAGGCAGACACTTGAAATTTTCAAATAGTGTGTACCTACTACTATGACGGCTATAACAACAGATAATAAAAATAAAGTTAAAAATTAAAGTTCTTTTCTTAAAGTTACTAGGCTTGTCGAAGGTGCAAAATGTTTATGTCGAAAAACCTTACGTCTGGCTGTTTTTAATTTTTTTATTGAGGTAATAATAGTTTGAAATGAAGTGTCAGTTCTATATGTATAAAGCTTGGCATCACTTTTATAAAGTAATAGTCACAAGAATTCAGTACCATCATGGCCATGACATGTTATCAAAAGTGTATTTTTGTTTGCTTCTTTCTGACATCATAATTCTTTTTCATCACCTTTCTTTGCATTTTCTCAGTTTTTTGGTTAAAACTGTTTATATATTGATTGTCATAGGGTGTAAAGAAAAAATATCTACAGAAATATAAATATAGTAGGTAATTGACACCAACAAAAACAAGGTATAAAAACATATGGAAACAGCAAAAAAACCCGAATACTACTGAAATCTTTAAACACAAAAAATTTTAAACAAGAATTTAAGATAAGATATTTCTTTAGAAACACCTTTCATTTCTTTCACAAAACCTGAGACGGAATCGAAGGCCTACACAATGCTAGGACCTTCAAATCAAGTGTAGGTATATATGTTAAATCAGGATTGACTATGAAACATTACAAATGGCATCCTGCAGGAGACTCCGACTCCGACTAAGTTCTTTTTTTTTTATGTTATATCTTGAATTGAATTCAACTATACATAAAAGGATATTTAGGTACTTTGAGATTATAATTTAAAATGAATTTTCTTACTCATGTCAAATTTAAAATTTTTTAATTTTAATTTTTACTAACAAGTTTTTAGCTAGGTACAATATTTTTGTTATAATTTCTTTGTTATCACATTTGTAATTATGAATTTGAAAAAAGCGGATGCATATTAACAGACAATGAAAATATGGGTCACTATATTTTGCTTTGTACCAACTATATTTTGATCTCTAGCTTCCACCATGTTTAATTGTTATTTACGTTGTTATGTATCCTATGATACTCTCTATAACAATCTATCGACATACCATTTAAAAAAATCTGTTGAAAAGTGTATATATATAATATGTAAGAGAGTGTACATAAGCATCTACACATCCATATATACAAAATATACTACCCATCATGCATATACATACAATATAAATAGTCATACATACTTAGGTATATATGTATAAAACACATTATCTTCCTTTTGTCTTTGATATAATGGAATGAAAATAGTGAAAAAACTACTTTCCATGTCATAATTAGATTATTAAAGCTTGGGCTGGTTAGTGCTTTACTATGGTAGGTACCTAACAAAAAATTAAAATATATATAATCCGGCTTGAAGGGGAGTGGCATGAGAACCTGCCGTAGTAAATATTATTTAAAGTAAATCTAAAATAAATTGTTCTTCCAGATGGCTCATCTGCGCTTTGTTCCTCGCGCTGACACATGCTAAAGCTAACTTAGTGCATGTAATGATGGACCAATAACCTATCTTGGTCAAATTTAAATTGACTATTAATATGAATGAGTGTTCATATCAACAATCAATTTGAAATTTAATTTGTTCAACAGAATTTGCATCAAGCAACATTGAAAAGCCAATCCTTGGACTGTGTTTTCATTTTTTTTTATTAAAAAATGTAAGTACAATTATTCATTAGTTTATAATCAAAAAATTGCAGTGGTAGTGTAGGATGGTTATTTATCAGCTCATAAAAAAGGTGGCTATTATTGCAGGAATGCCAATATTACTAGTCCCAGCCCTATTATCTTTTTACAAACTTTTATTAAGCTAACTTGGCTTTGTTCTTGAGGTTTGAGAGGTTGTGTTTTAAATAAATAAATTATCATCTACTTGTCTTATGAGGTTACCTTGTAGAGTCAGTAGGTACCTTTCATAGTAGTCATATAAAATACTGATTTTTCTAAAAGATGCATATGGTAGTTATCAGTGACCGATTGCTAATTTACTAATCATTTACGATCGTCTACGCTTTTGGCCGTATTTCACAGTAAAACGGGTGGGGCGACTAAGAATCTACTTAGATTATTAGTTCATCCATCCATCTATTTTGTGACTCATGGTTCCCGTGATATTTTTGAGTATACATTTTGTAAAAATTGATAATATGGGCATGTGAGACATATACGTTCGCTGATTATGACATTCCTACCCATTAAATAAAATTCATGAATTACACTTACCGCCTGAAGCGCTGCTAACCTGTCCTTCGTCATCCTTTACAAAAATCAATCACACACCAAATAAACGTTTAATATCGTTACACAATCCCATTCACAGATATTTTTTAATAAACGTCACTAAAATAAAGGACACGAACACCACACGTTCACTTCACTCACAAAAATCGATACACACGAACAAAACTTCACAACTCGCTAGCTTTTAGCCTCCATTTAGCCGCCCGCCCGCTGCAGATTACGAACTGTTGTAGAGGGCGCTGCACTGCGACGAGAATTTGACATATTATATGACGTCAAAGTGTGTCGGTAAAGAAGATTATTTAAAAATTGTCATTTAGTATCTTTTTCATTATATTACTATTATATATACCAAACGTTTAAACTTAATGGGCAATTAAAACAATTTTTTTTATTGTGTGTCGGTTTATAGTTTTTTTCTTAAATTTTAACGAATAATAATTACCGAATTTATTAAGAAGCAAACATGACTCAGACTTGCCAACGACTTTGCCGCTGTCAAACCATGTCAAACCCTTTTCCGCTTTAGCAAGTAACGCCATTGTGAGCCGTAACGACTTTTCAAAGCAGTGAGTCAAATCTCTATATTCTTCGATAATCTTAGTAATTTTTACAAAAGTAACGTAGAAATATGTAGTGGTTATTGTAAGCTTTAATTGTGTAGAATTATTTAAGTTGTGAGTCACGTAGTATTCTAGATATTTTACATTGTATTCGGTGTGACAGTGTGAAATTCCTGTGAGATAGCTGGAGCGCCATTTACCGAAAACTTAAAATAGACTTTGAATAGTCAGTTTGTCGAATTCAAAATATACTTCAGGAGGTGTCGTTGTACAGAAAAACAATTAATTATTATATTATTTCATCACAGCCAAATTTTATCTGAGTCATCTTGTCGTTGAAGGTGATGTCAGATTTGGAAAAAAAACGCCATTTATATTTATTCCTTTTTTCAGAGTAAATACCAATATAAGACCCAAAAATGGCAGACGAAATGCCTACATTCAAATGCGTCCTCGTTGGTGATGGTGGTACAGGAAAGACTACGTTTGTGAAACGCCACTTGACTGGCGAATTCGAGAAAAAATACGTAGCGACGCTGGGCGTCGAGGTGCACCCGCTAGTTTTCCACACGAACCGCGGACCTATAAGGTTTAATGTATGGGACACGGCTGGACAAGAAAAATTCGGTGGTCTCCGTGATGGATACTACATACAAGGTCAATGTGCTATCATCATGTTCGATGTAACCTCTCGTGTCACATACAAAAATGTTCCTAATTGGCATAGAGATCTGGTACGTGTCTGTGAAGGCATACCTATAGTTCTATGTGGAAATAAAGTGGACATCAAGGATCGAAAAGTCAAAGCTAAGACTATTGTGTTCCACAGAAAAAAGAATTTACAGGTAAAGTTCGAGGTTGCACTACAACAAAACAAACTTTTTTAAAAATATATACCCACCAGTCAACATTAGCTTTCCCTGCAAATAGTCGCAATTTTTGTAGTAATTTATTTTATTTAGAAAGTAATGTTTTTTGGCTCTGCTTTCCAATGCTGCCTGATGAAAATTGTGTTCATAACAATCATCAATTTGAAATCCGGCTAAGATAGCTGACACTAGGCTGGTGTTTCATCATTTAAGAAAATTGGCTAGGTTAGGGTTTGCTTGTGATAATGCAAGGAGCGAAGCAGAGTGGAGTGACAAGCCACCAATAAACCTTATTTTTTTTTTCGCATTTCCTTAAAAAATATTAACTGCATGAGGTTTCTACACCCCTCCCTTTTAATCCTGATTATATATTTTGTAACTTTTCAGCAGTCAACTTTGGAAAGCGCTACCCATTTTTCTTAGTAGGTATCTTTATGTTATCATCCCATAAATTGTGTTTAATAATAAATGTCATTTTTTCTAGTATTATGATATCTCTGCCAAATCAAATTACAACTTCGAAAAACCTTTCCTGTGGTTGGCTCGGAAGTTGATCGGAGACGGTAACTTAGAATTTGTTGCCATGCCCGCTCTTGTGCCTCCCGAAGTCACCATGGATCCCCAATGGCAGAACCAAATCGAAAAGGATCTCAAGGAAGCTCAAGACACAGCGCTGCCAGAAGAAGATGAAGACTTGTAATTAGAATAACATGAATCAAAATGTCCAGTACAGTAATATTCATTCAATTTCAATCATGTTTTTACATGACTAGATTTTATACAAAATTTTTTGGTGTCATTCCATTGGGTCACAGGAAATTGATGTTCATGAGTTATCTGTAACATACCATTTGTGTTTTTGCCCATGTAATATTTATTGAATTTTTATTGGTACATAGTTCCCTAAGACATTGTATAAAATTGTTTTGGTTTGACATGTAACTTTGTCTATTTGTAAATTAATAATAATAATTATTATTATTTATTGTACAACATACCTCAGGAATAAAGGAAGCAAATAAAATATGTTCATAATACATAACTGTCTATTATTTATTAAAATCTTGAATGATGCATATTGCACTACTATAATACATCACTGATCCTTTAATTTTTTTAAAATGTTTTTTTTTTGTAAGATTCGGTCACTTTTCACAATATTAGGCACTACAATTACAAAGTTGTGATGGCAATAAAATTGAAATGAACCTTGAATTTCAGTCATTTTGTTTTTTACGTATGGGCATGCAAGTTGACAAATTATTACAATTTAGTAGGTACTTAACCATTACAGATACTAAAGGTAAAAACAAAACCCAAAATTTCTGGTGTGCCTGTACATCATGACGCTTTTTTTTCATGGATGGGTAGGGGTATAAATAAAGTTGAAAGTAACATCAATTATATACTGATATCTGTATCTATATAAAAAAATTTCATTTCAATACTTCATATAAAATCTTGGAACTTACAAAGCACTAATTAACGAAAAAATCTTAAAATTATCTTTTTCTAGTTTTTATGGATCAATTTAAAAAAAAAGTGATAAATAGATCCAGTTTTTAGGATTCCATACCCAATGGGAACCCTATTACTAAGCTTCCGCTCTCCGTCTGTCCGTTCATCTGTCATAGGGCGGTATCGTCTGAACCTCAATAATTACTAAAGTTATAGAAAGCATTCTTGTATTGACATATATTAGGTCTTAACCTATGAAGTTGCCGTTCTTCAGTACTGACAATTTCAAACAAAAAAAAATTTTTTTATTTGGTGTAAATTTTAAATTCAAATTAATTTTGTTTTAAAAACATGACATTCTTTTTACAAAGTCAGTCTTTTGTTAACTGATTAGCGACATCAGCGTTGTGTTTTCATTATATTTGAACATTTTTCGTTATAATGGACACTTGAAAAATTCGTGTAAATATGAAATATGAGTTCCGTCGTGGATTAATGCGGCTCAAACGGGACGTAACATCAACAACGTTTACGGAGAAAACTTAACAAACGAACGCACAACCTGTTATTGGTTTGCCCGCTTCCGTTCTGGAAATAATGACTTGAATAGTGAACCTCGTGGTCGTCCAGACGCTTTGGTCAACAATGATGAATTGAAGGCGATCGTGGAAGCTGATGATACTCAAACTACAGCTGAACGAGCAACAACTTTGGATGTCAGCATCAAAACAATATTGGAGCATTTGCGACAAATTGGCAAAGTAAGAAAGCTCGATAGATGGGTACCCCACGAACTTAACGAGCGCAACGTACGCGTCGAGACCTGCCTCGCGTTGCTCAATAGGCACAGAAATTAAGGAATTTTGAACCGGATTGATACCTGTGATGAAAAATGGATTCTGTTCAACATTCGAAAGCGCTCAGCAAGTTGGTTAGATCCTGGTTCAGCACCAAAGCAATGTGTTAAACGAAAAAAAGCCCTTAAAAAGGTGATGGTCACTGTTTGGTGGTCTAGTGCCGGTGTGATTCATCACAGCTTTTTACAAAATGGCATGAGCATTAGTGCAGATGTGTACTGTGAAGAACTGAAGACAATGATGGAGAAGTTCGCACGTCTGCGACCAGCTTTGGTCAATCAGTCGTCCCCGCTGCTCCTTCACGACAACGCGCGACCCCATACTGCACAACAAAAAGTCTCCAAGCTGCTACAGTTGGGGTTGGAAACTCTCCCTAATCCGCCATACTCACCAGACCTTGCTCCTACCGACTATTACTTTTTTCAAAATTTAGACAACTTTTTAACGGGAAAAAAATTCAATTCTCGACAGTAGGTACAAAACGCCTTTAAACAGTTTGTTGCCTCCCGTCCAGTTGATTTTGTTTTATTTTCCCTAAAGAAAAAAAGACCTAATATTTGTTTCATTTTCCACATGGTAAATTTCAGTGTGATTAAAAAAGAAGTAAGTATATAGGACGGTTTGCTTCAACCTGCCTGTACCCCCTTCTCAGCAGTCAGCATAGACATGCTTCCATGGAACTAATATGTACCTACATGCATGCTTCCCAGTGACATTAGTCTGACTAGTCAAACGGACGTTTGCGTCAATTTATTTAAATTTTTGATAAAATAGGAGTAAATTATTAGTTAAATTTGTGCGAAATAAATTCACCACATAAATGGCTTGCGTTGCAATAAATGCCCACAGTCACAGATCCTTAAAAAACAACAGAAAATGAAACAATTTCGTTCCATCGATAAGTACCTACCAAATGCTTTTATTTTGCTTTTAAACACTAAGGAATGAACAATTTTATTACTATCACCAATGATATTGATATTATCACGTAGGTACCTATTTTTAAACAATAGCCTACATTACACTGAAAATATTAAAATTACTAAACTGTGATAAAACAGCTTAAAAGAAGTAAAAAATAATTATATTTCTTATTTACGTTTGTTATAGAGATTGACACAGTAATATGTTTGTTTTTATCGATATTTTATATCGACATCTTATTAATGACCAATTCGGCCGAATAATCTTCTCATAATAAAAAACCGGTCAAATGCAAGGCCGACTCGTATAAACACGGTTTGACACATTACATTGTATGGTTTAAAAAGTTGTGTAGGTATTCATATTTTCCATTACGTATCTTTTCATTTGATGTATCGCATAATGAATTTGATTTTTTTCTAATTTGATTTTCCTGTTGTTATTAATACCTATGCATTTTTAATAACAAGTTTTTTTCGTTTATTATATCACATGAGGAATGCACTTACATACGTTTTTTAATTTTTTTTAATTTACCATTTAAAATTGATCCCCAATATCAAAATAGTTTATTAATTTTATACGTTCCTAATGGGCCCACAAAACTTTCTGTTTGTACCAATAATCAAGTGGTTCTTGTCTAATAGATTCAGAGAAAATAGGCTGTGATCGACGGGTAAGTATAGACTAGAAGAGTGGTCCTTTGTGGATTCCGTTTTTTCAAATCGGATGCACGGAATCCTAAAAATTGTAATTTATATTGACTCAATTTTTTGCGTTATTAAATTGTTCCTTCATAATTTATTCATCACTAATTTGTTTGTTTCGTAAATGTTGACCGCTCAGTTATGATTTCGAACCTCAGTCTATCATATATTTTTTGCATATTTGTGCCGGATCATAATCAATCAGTGTTTGTGTTATCGTCGTTTTTACCCATAATACTTATTACTAATATACCGTACCATGATCCTTATTGGAAACGAAAATAATGTAGGTACAAGTGTAAAGAAATAAACATGCCTATATATTTTATTACTACATTCAATAGAAATATTTAACTTTAAATATATCGATAACGTTGTTGTCTACGCACTATTTACCTCCATCGTTAAAATAAATTGAAATGAATTTGGGGGCTACTTTGTATCAGCTATCTTTTTCTTTGTACCTAATGCTTTATTCTACATGTTACAACTAGTTAAACATATGTAAAATTTACATTCCTTCTATAACTTTAGTAATGGAGAAGTTTGCAAATTTTTTTTTTATTCGCTATACTTAATTAAAATTTAACCTAAATAAAACAAACGTGTGAAAAAATCATGAAAATATCTCTACAAATAAAGAAGTTATAGGACATTAAAGTCGCGCTTCCAAAAATAATTTCGCTCCGTGCGATGGCTCAGCGTGTGACGTCATGCCGCCTGAATTCATTGGCATTCACTCATTCGCGGGCTAACGAGTCGCAGTGTTTTGATTATTTCAGCAGAGCAATATTATGCCGTAGTGTTTTTTTCTGTCGTAGTGTCGTATCAGCTTGTAGTTTATAAGCTGATTTCTCTTCCCGTTCCACGCATTAGTACATTGCACCCGTTCGAAGTTGGGGTGGGTCGCTATTCCAACTATATAGTATCATTACACTATGGTATCATCGTCATCATCCAAACAAATAAATTCTCTGGCGCGTCTAGCAACAAATTTGATTGCCATAAAAAAGGTTATAGTAAGTCAACCTTAAAAGATACACATAGTTGTCGCGGACTTTTGGTTAGAACTTTTAAAGGGGAACAATTCGGTAATACGTGATTTTTGCTTAACATCAACCGTTTACGCAGCGCGCGTAACGGAAGCTCTCAAAAGGAATAATTTTTCCCGTTTCTGAATCATTTGTCATTGATGCTCTGCTCCTATTGGTCGTAGCGTGATGTAATAATAGCCTATAGCCTTCCTTGATAAATGGACTATCTTACACAAAAAGAATTTTTCAATTCGAATGGGTAGTTTCTGAGATTAGCGCGTTCAACAAACAAACAAAAAATATAGCCTATAGCTTTCATCAATAAATGGACTATCCAACACAAAAATAATTTTTCAATTCGAACCAGTAGTTCCTGAGATTTGCACGTTCAAACAAACAAACAAACTCTTCAGCTTTATAATATTAGTATAGATAGGATTATCACATTTCAAACATTTATTTTATTCAATTTAATTAAAATGGAATGATGATGAATTATTTTCTTTACTCTTCCACATCCGAAGATACTAAAACTTCAATTTCATCCTAAATTAAAAAATTAATAACTTGGAAGTCCCGTATTATTTGCACCTGATTTTATATATAGCAGATTATAATATAAAACTATTAAGTAAAAAGAAAATCGCAAATACAATGAGACTAATCAAATAAAAAATCCACAGATCTTGCAGTCCCCGCAACCATCGGTTTCATTGAAAATGAACCTACTCAAATCCGATTTTCACAGATTATTTTATTTCATTGCCCCGAAACCGTGGCATTGCCACGATTTAGACTGCAGCCTCTGATATCCCTTAAACGTTTTGAACTCGATAATGAAGCATTCGAACGAATACAGGCCGAAAGGCGATGACCGTAATGTTAACAAGTTCCGAATCGTCCATAAAATCTAACATGTGATGTCAAATTTCTTGTTCGATTTCCAATTGATATCCAAAATTTTGGTCTCAAACACTAGCTACCGACGCCCTCTAAACCAACCGATTTCCAAAAACTTGGTCTCAAACCGAAGCTACATTAATGGCCAGGATATATTTTTTTATTTTCGATATCGGTCTCCGTTCTCGAAATAATTTGGATTTAGTAAAAAAAAAATCCGAAAAAACCCCGATTTTTTTAACATTTTCCCATTTTTTTCATAAACTGCCAAACTGATTTCCAAAATTTTTAAGCTATTGCATAGCTTAGCGCAAGCCTTTGAGCGCGGGGACCGAATCGAAAAATTCCGTAACGAAAAAAACCTCACGCTCATAATCAGTGCAAGAAAATAGGAGTGCATAAATCGTTAAGAGTGATTACGTCACTTCGTGCTCGGTGCGTGTGCATACGCCTATCGCCGCCTCGTCGTCGTGTGCGTCTCCTACTTCCGTGAGTGTGCTTCGACCGAACTACCTCTAAATTATGCGATCCTGGTACTGCGTTGGCGCGCTGGACCACAGACAATTGTCTGTGACTGGGACCAACATAATTTATGAACGTCAATTAATATACTTCCATTGTGACCTACTTGACTATAATCTCCACGTGCTTGTTGTTCTCCTAGTACAAGGTGGCAATATGAATAAGTTGAACGACTCGATTATGCTTGAACCAAATATTACCCCACCAAACTCTGTCTTCGTTCGTGCGAAAAAGAGAAAAGAACACGACAGTCCCTCTGATTTATCGCAGCCTAGCACTAGTACTGGTAACAATGAGTTGTCCGCATTTAAGGAAGAAATGCGTGGGATGTTTGCATCGTTACTTGCTGCCCAACGACAAGAATTTATTAAAAAAAAAAACGTGTGGCACTCGAGGACTGCCGCAGTAAAGCTATTGCATACATTTTGTATCAACTTATGCAATTATAATTATTTATTTATTTTATTTATGCAGTATTAAATCTGAGTTACTCTTAGTCGCGCCTAAAGAAGTTTTACTTCAAAAACAAAGAAAAAGAAATACTGCATAAAAAAAAAAAAAAAATATAATTGCATAAGTTGATACAAAATGTATGCAATAGCTTTACCGCGGCAGCCCTCGAGTGCCACACATCTTTTTTTTGTGTCATCCGATGCGCAACTAATGAAAAAAAACAGAACCCTTAACTGTACATCAAAAACCAGGAACTCAGGAATGGCTTACGGTATAAAGTTCTAATTAATCTAAACAATAAATGTCTGTCCTCCTGGTCATGTAATACCAATTCAAACTAGCTCAAAAACAAGGCTTTAAAAAAAAGTCTAACTAAAAATAAGCTTAACTAGGCTTTTTGTACTTCAAAATGAAAAACAAAATAAAATAAATAAAAACGAAGCCCTAAAAGGTTGATTTCGTTGTCAGACTATCTGTGAATCAAAACCAGGACCTCAGGAATGGCTTGAGGCATAAAGTTCTAATAAATCAAAATACTAAATGTCTGTCTTCGTGGTCATTTAATGCCAATTCAAACTAGCTCAGTATTAAAACCATTTCAAAAAAAGGCATTAAAATAAACTAAAAAAATTAGGCTTTTCCTAAATTAGTATTTCTATTAAGATTCAGTACTTCAATCAAAATATTAAAAAAACGGAACCCTAACAGATTTTCGTTGTCTAACTACCTGTACATCAAAAACCAGGAACTCAGAAATGGCTTGAGGTATAAAGTTCTAATTAATCAAAACGATAAATGTCTGTCTTCCTGGTCATGTAATACCAATTCATCATCATCATCATCAGCCCGTGTCTCTCCACTGCAGGATATAGGCCTCTCCCAAGGCTCGCCACCACACACGGTCCTCCGCCTTTCGCATCCAACTACCCCCGGTATGGCGCTTCAGGTCATCTGTCCACCTGGCCGGGGGGCGTCCAACACTTCGCTTTCCGGTACGTGGCCTCCATTCGAAAACTCGTCTACCCCATCGGTTATCAGTTCTATACCAATACTACCAATTCAAACTAGCTCAATGTAATAAAAAACAAGGCTTTCAAAAAAAGTCTAACTAAAAACTTAATAAGGCTTTTTTAACTTATTTTGTTACAATTCTGTACTTCAAAATGAAAAAAATAAATAAAAATAAAGACGAAGCCCTAAAAGGTTGATTTCGTTGTCGGACTATCTGTACATCAAAAACCAGGAGGAAATCAGAAATGGCTTAAGGTATGAAGTTCTAATTAATCAAAACACTAAGTTTCTGTCCTCCTACCAATTCTAATTATTTCAAAAGATATACTTAAAAATTAAAATAGGGCTTACTAAAAAATAATTACATGTTCAAAATAAAAAAAAAATTCTAGTCGTTGGGCAGCAAGTAACGATGCAAACATCCCACGCATTTCTTCCTTAAATGCGGACAACTCATTGTTACCAGTACTAGTGCTAGGCTGCGATAAATCAGAAGGACTGTCGTGTTCTTTTCTCTTTTTCGCACGAACGAAGACAGAGTTTGGTGGGGTAATAGTTGGTTCAAGCATAATCGAGTCGTTCAAGTTTGATTCGGACAAAGGCTTATTCATATTGCCACCTTGTACTAGGAGAACAACAAGCACGTGGAGATTATAGTCAAGTACGTCACAATGGAAGTATATTATTTGACGTTAATAAATTATGTGGGTCCCAGTCACAGACAATTTTGTCTGTGGTCCAGCGCGACAATGGCGCGATTCCGTGCGTAGTTGTATTATAAGCACAGTACCAGGATCGCATAAATTAGAGGTAGTTCAGTCGAAGCACACTCACGGAAGTAGGAGACGCACACGACGACGAGGCGGCGATAGGCGTATGCACACGCACCGAGCATGAAGTGACGTAATCACTCTTAACGATTTATGCACTCATATTTTCTTGCACTGATTATGAGCGTGAGGTTTTTTTCGTTACGGAATTTCTCGATTCGGTCCCCGCGCTCAAAGGCCCGCGATCGAAGCTATGCAATAGCTTAAAACGAAACCCTAAAAGATTGTCGTGTTCTATCTGTAAATTAAAAACCAGGAACTCAGGAATGGTTTGAGGTATAAAGTTCCAATTAATCGCCAAGAGGACAGACATTTATATGTCTGTCCTCCTGGTCAAATAATACCAATTCAAACTAGCTCAATGTAATAAATATAAAAAAAGACTTTCAAAAAAAATCAGTATTAAAAAACTGAAATAATTTTCTAAATTTATATATGCATTACGGATTCTGTCTGTAAGTTCAAAATAAAAAAAAAAACGGAACCCTTAACTGTACATTAAAAACCAGGAACTCAGGAATGGCTTGAGGCATAAAGTTCTAATAAATCAAAATACTAAATGTCTGTCTTCGTGGTCATTTAATGCCAATTCAAACTAGCTCAGTATTAAAACCATTTCAAAAAAAGGCATTAAAATAAACTAAAAAAATTAGGCTTTTCCTAAATTAGTATTTCTATTAAGATTCAGTACTTCAATCAAAATATTAAAAAAACGGAACCCTAACAGATTTTCGTTGTCTAACTACCTGTACATCAAAAACCAGGAACTCAGAAATGGCTTGAGGTATAAAGTTCTAATTAATCAAAACGATAAATGTCTGTCTTCCTGGTCATGTAATACCAATTCATCATCATCATCATCAGCCCGTGTCTCTCCACTGCAGGATATAGGCCTCTCCCAAGGCTCGCCACCACACACGGTCCTCCGCCTTTCGCATCCAACTACCCCCGGTATGGCGCTTCAGGTCATCTGTCCACCTGGCCGGGGGGCGTCCAACACTTCGCTTTCCGGTACGTGGCCTCCATTCGAAAACTCGTCTACCCCATCGGTTATCAGTTCTATACCAATACTACCAATTCAAACTAGCTCAATGTAATAAAAAACAAGGCTTTCAAAAAAAGTCTAACTAAAAACTTAATAAGGCTTTTTTAACTTATTTTGTTACAATTCTGTACTTCAAAATGAAAAAAATAAATAAAAATAAAGACGAAGCCCTAAAAGGTTGATTTCGTTGTCGGACTATCTGTACATCAAAAACCAGGAGGAAATCAGAAATGGCTTAAGGTATGAAGTTCTAATTAATCAAAACACTAAGTTTCTGTCCTCCTACCAATTCTAATTATTTCAAAAGATATACTTAAAAATTAAAATAGGGCTTACTAAAAAATAATTACATGTTCAAAATAAAAAAAAAATTCTAGTCGTTGGGCAGCAAGTAACGATGCAAACATCCCACGCATTTCTTCCTTAAATGCGGACAACTCATTGTTACCAGTACTAGTGCTAGGCTGCGATAAATCAGAAGGACTGTCGTGTTCTTTTCTCTTTTTCGCACGAACGAAGACAGAGTTTGGTGGGGTAATAGTTGGTTCAAGCATAATCGAGTCGTTCAAGTTTGATTCGGACAAAGGCTTATTCATATTGCCACCTTGTACTAGGAGAACAACAAGCACGTGGAGATTATAGTCAAGTACGTCACAATGGAAGTATATTATTTGACGTTAATAAATTATGTGGGTCCCAGTCACAGACAATTTTGTCTGTGGTCCAGCGCGACAATGGCGCGATTCCGTGCGTAGTTGTATTATAAGCACAGTACCAGGATCGCATAAATTAGAGGTAGTTCAGTCGAAGCACACTACGGAAGTAGGAGACGCACACGACGACGAGGCGGCGATAGGCGTATGCACACGCACCGAGCATGAAGTGACGTAATCACTCTTAACGATTTATGCACTCATATTTTCTTGCACTGATTATGAGCGTGAGGTTTTTTTCGTTACGGAATTTCTCGATTCGGTCCCCGCGCTCAAAGGCCCGCGATCGAAGCTATGCAATAGCTTAAAACGAAACCCTAAAAGATTGTCGTGTTCTATCTGTAAATTAAAAACCAGGAACTCAGGAATGGTTTGAGGTATAAAGTTCCAATTAATCGCCAAGAGGACAGACATTTATATGTCTGTCCTCCTGGTCAAATAATACCAATTCAAACTAGCTCAATGTAATAAATATAAAAAAAGACTTTCAAAAAAAATCAGTATTAAAAAACTGAAATAATTTTCTAAATTTATATATGCATTACGGATTCTGTCTGTAAGTTCAAAATAAAAAAAAAAACGGAACCCTTAACTGTACATTAAAAACCAGGAACTCAGGAATGGCTTAAGGTATAAAGTTCTAAATAATCTAAACAATAAATATCTGGCCTCCTGGTCATGTAATACCAATTCAAACTAGCTCAATGTAATAAAAAAAAACAAGGCTTTCAAAAAAATTCTAACTATAAACTTAACTAGGCTTTTTCTAATAATACTTCAAAATGAAAAAAAAAAAAAAACGAAGCCCTAAATGATTTCGTTGTCAGACTATCTGTGAATCAAAACCAGGACCTCAGGAATGGCTTGAGGCATAAAGTTCTAATTAATCAAAAAACTAAGTGTCTGTGCTCCTGGTCATTTAATACCAGTTCAAACTACCTCAATGTAATAAAAACAAGGCTTTCAAAAAAAGTCTAACTAAAAACTTAACTAGTCTTTTTCTAAACAACTTATTTTGTTATGATTCTTTCTGTACTTCAAAAAGAAAAAAAAAATAAAAAAAATATAAGCGCAGTACCAGGATCGCATAAATTAGAGGTAGTTCGGTCGACGTGCAGTGATCAGTAATCACTCTTAACGATTTATGCACTCCTGTTTTCTTGCACTGATTATGAGCGTGAGGTTTTTTTCGTTACGGAATTTCTCGATTCGGCCCCGCGCTCAGGCCCGCGATAGAAGTTTAAGCTTAAAAAATAGGTTTACTGTATATATTTTGTTACGACTTCAAATTTAAAAAAAAAAAAACGGAACCCTAAAAGACATTTCGTTGTCCGACTAAATAAAAAACCAGAAACTCAGGAATGGCTTGAGGTATAAAGTTCTAATAAATCAAAACACTAAATGTATGTCCTTCTGGTCATTTAATGCCAATTCAAACTAGCTGAGATAACCATTTTCAAAGGCTTTTCTTAAATTTACTTATTTTTATTACGATTCTTGTAATTCATTCAAAATATTTAAAAAAAACGGAATCCTAACAGATTTTCGATGTCTAACTACCTGTACATCAAAAACAAGGAACTCAGGAATGGCTTGAGGTATAAAGTTCTAAATAAACAAAACGATAAATGTCTGTCCTCTTGGTCATGTAATACCAATTCAAACTAGCTCAATGTAATAAAAAACAAGGCTTTCAAAAGAAGTCTAACTATAAACTTAACTAGGCTTTTTCTAATATTTTGGTACTTCAAAATGAAAAAAAAAAAATAAATAAAAACGAAGCCCTAAAAGGTTGATTTCGTTGTCAGACTATCTGTGAATCAAAACCAGGACATCAGGAATGGCTTGAGGCATAAAGTTCTAATTAATCAAAAAACTAAGTGTCTGTGCTCCTGGTCATTTAATACCAGTTCAAACTAGCTTAATGTAATAAAAACTAGTACAAGGTGGCAATATGAATAAGTCTTTGTCCGAATCAAACGTCTAATATGACGTTAATAAATTATGTGGGTCCCAGTCACAGACAATTTTGTCTGTGGTCCAGCGCGACAATGGCGCGATTCCGTGCGTAGTGGTATTATAAGCGCAGTACCAGGATCGCATAAATTAGAGGTAATTCGGTCGACGTGCAGTGATCAGTAATCACTCTTAACGATTTATGCACTCCTATTTTCTTGCACTGATTATGAGCGTGAGGTTTTTTTCGTTACGGAATTTCTCGATTCGGTCCTCGCGCTCAAGGCCCGCGATAGAAGCTATGCGCAATAGCTTAAAAATTAAATTAACTAAAAAAATACTAAATTTACTTATTTTTATTACGATTCGTTTCAATCAAAATATTAAAAAAACGGCCAAAAAGATTTGCGTTGTCTAACTATCTGTACATCAAAAACCAGGAACTCAGGAATGGCTTGAAGTATAAAGTTCTAATTAACCTCAACAGACATTTATATGTCTGTCCTCCTGGTCATTTAATACCAATTCAAACTATTTCAAAAGTACTTCCTATAAAAATAAAATACTTACTAAAAATTACTTATTTTGTACGACTTCAAATTAAAAAAAAAAACGGAACCAAAGACATTTCAGTGTCCAACCAATTTTCGTTCTCCGACTAAATAAAAAACCAGGAACTCAGGAATGGCTTGAGATATAAAGTTCCAATAAATCAAAACACTAAATGTCTGTCCTCCTGGTCAATTAATGCCAATTCAAACTAGCTCTACTATTAAAACCATTTAGGCTTTTTCTAAATTTACTTATTTTTTTTAATACGATTCATTCAAAATATTTAAAAAAACGGAACCTAGATTTTCGTTGTCTAACTATCTGTACATCAAAAACCAGGAACTCAGGAATGGCTTGAGGTATAAAGTTCTAATAAATCAAAACACTAAATGCCTGACCTGATGGTCATTTATGAACCATTTCAAAAAAAGGGCATTATAAATAACTAACTAAAAAAAATAGGCTTTTTCTAAATTTACTTATTTTTATTACGATTGTACTTCATTCAAAATATTTAAAAAAACGGAACCCAAACAGATTTTCGTTGTCTAACTACCTGTACATCAAAAACCAGGAACTCAGGAATGACTTGAGGTATAAAGTTCTAATTAATCAAAACGATAAATGTCTGTCCTCCTGGTCATGTAATACCAATTCAAATTAGCTCAATGTAATAAAAAATAAGGCTTTCAAAAGAAGTCTATAACTATAAACTTAACTAGGCTTTTTCTAATATTTTGTACTTCAAAATGAAAAAAAAAAAATAAATAAAAACGAAGCCCATCCATCCAACTCAGAAATGGCTTGAGGTATGAAGTTCTAATTAATCAAACCACTAAGTTTCTGTCCTCCTACCAATTCTAATTATTTCAAAAGATATACTTAAAAATTAAAATAGGGCTTACTAAAAAATAATTAATTACTTGTTCAAAAAAAAAAAAAAATCGGAACCCTAAACGATTTTCGTTGCCTATCTGTACATCAAAAACCAGGAACTCAGGAATGGCTTGAGGTATAAAGTTGTAATTAATCAAAACACTTAGTGTCTGTCTTCCTGGTCATTTAATTTTCATAAGTACTTTACAAATAGAAACTAAAAAAATAGGCTTACTTTATATTTTGTTACGACTTCAAATTTAAAAAAAAAAACGGAACTCTAAAAGACTTTCGTTGTCCGACCAATTTCCGTTGTCCGACTACATCAAAAACCAGGAACTCAGGAATGGCTTGAGGTATAAAGTTGTAATTAAACAAAACACTAAATGTCTGTGCTCCTGGTCATTTAATGCCAATTCAAACTAGCTCAGTATACCATTTCAAAAAAAGGAATTATTAACTAAAAAAATAGGCTTTTTCTAAACTTACTTATTTTTCTTTAGTACGTTTCGTACTTTCATTCAAAATATTAAAAAAAACGGAACCCTAAAAGATTTTCGTTGTCAAACTATCTGTACAACAAAAACCAGGAACTCAGGAATGGCTTGAAGTATAAAGTTCTAATTAACCTCAACAGACATTTACATGTCTGTCGTCCTGGTCATTTAATACCAATTCAAACTAGCATAAAAATGGCTTTAATAAGCTTATAAAAACTTTAACTAGGCTTTTCTCGATAACCTATTTTGTTACGATTCTGTACTTCAAAATGAAAAAAAACAACGGAACCCTTAAAAGATTTTCGTTGTCTATCTGTACATCAAAAACCAGGAACTCAGGAATGGCTTAAAGTATAAAGTTCTAATTAATCTAAACAATAAATGTCTGTCCTCCTGGTCATGTCCTGTCCCAATTCAAACTAGCTCAATAATAAAAAACAAGGCTTTCAAAAAAAGTCTAACTAAAACTAGGCTTTTTCTAATATTTTGTTATGATTCTGTACTTCAAAATTAAAAAAAAATAAAATAAATAAAAACGAAGCTCTAAAAGGTTGATTTCTTTGTCAGACTATCTGTGAATCAAAACCAGGACATCAGGAATGGCTTGAGGCATACATTTTTAATTAATCAAAACACTAAGTGTCTGTGCTCCTGGTCATTTAATACCAGTTCAAACTAGCTCAATGTAATAAAAACAAGGCTTTCAAAAAAAGTCTAACTAAACTTTTTCTAGTTATGATTCTGTACTTCAAAATGTTTTAAAAATAAATAAAAACGAAGCCTTAAAAGGTTGATTTCTTTGTCAGACTATCTGTGAATCAAAACCAGGACATCAGGAATGGCTTGAGGCATACATTTTTAATTAATCAAAACACTAAGTGTCTGTGCTCCTGGTCATTTAATACCAGTTCAAACTAGCTCAATGTAATAAAAAAACAAGGCTTTCAAAAAAAGTCTAACTAAACTTTTTCTAGTTATGATTCTGTACTTCAAAATGTTTTAAAAATAAATAAAAACGAAGCCCTAAAAGGTTGATTTCTTTGTCAGACTATCTGTGAATCAAAACCAGGACATCAGGAATGGCTTGAGGCATAAAGTTCTTATTAATCAAAACGCTAAGTGTCTGTCCTCCTGGTCATTTAACTATTTCAAAAGTACTTATTTAACTAAATAAAAACTAAAAAAATATTAGGCTGGCTTACTAAAAATTATATTTTGTTACGACTTCAAATTTAAAAAAAAACGGAACCCTAAAAGACATTTCGTTGTCCGACCAATTTTCGTTGTCCGACTACATCAAAAACCAGGAACTCAGGAATGGCTTGAGGTATAAAGTTCTAATAAATCAAAACACTAAATTTCTGTCCTCCTGGTCATTCAATGCCAATTCAAACTAGCTGAGATTAACCATTTTATAAGGCTTTTCTTAAATTTACTTATTTTTATTTCATTCAAAATATAAAAAAAAAACGGAACCCTAAAAGATTTTCGTTGTCTATCTGTACATTAAAAACCAGGAACTCAGGATTGGTTTGAGGTATAACGTTCTAATTAATCACCAATCAATCAATCAATCACCGGTCAATTAATACCAATTCAAACTAGCTCAATGTAATAAATATAAACATTTTGGCTTTCAAAAAAAAGCAGTACTAAAAAACTGAAATAAACTTTTCTAAATTCGGATTCTGTCTTGTAAGTTCAAAATGAAAAAAAAAAAAAAACGGAACCCTTAACTGTACATCAAAAACCAGGAACTCAGGAATGGCTTAAGGTATAAAGTTCTAATTAATCTAAACAATAAATATCTGTCCTCCTGGTCATGTAATACCAATTCAAACTAGCTCAATGTAATAAAAAACAAGGCTTTCAAAAAAAGTCTAACTACTAACTAGGCTTTTTCTAATATTTTGTACTTCAAAATGAAAAACAAAATAAAATAAATAAAAACGAAGCCCTAAATGATTTCGTTGTCAGACTATCTGTGAATCAAAACCAGGACCTCAGGAATGGCTTGAGGCATAAAGTTCTAATTAATCAAAACACAAAGTGTCTGTGCTCCTGGTCATTTAATACCAGTTCAAACTAGCTCAATGTAATAAAAACAAGGCTTTCAAAAAAAGTCTGACTAAAAACTTAACTAGTCTTTTTCTAAACTTATTTTGTTATGATTCTTTCTGTACTTCAAAATGAAAAAAAAAAATAAATAAATAAAAACGAAGCTTTAAAAGGTTGATTTCATTGTCGAACTATCTGTGCATCAAAAACCAGAAACTCAGGAATGGCTTGAGGTAAATAATATAAATAAATAAGGCTTTCAAAAAAAAGCAATACTAAAAAACTGAAATAGGCTTTTCTAAATTTTATTTATATTTACGGATTCTGTCTGTACTTCAAAATGAAAAAAAAAAAAACGGAACCCTTAACTGTACATCAATAACCAGGAACTCAGGAATGGCTTAAAACTCAGAATTCAAACTATTTTAAAAGTACTTATTACTAAAAACTAAATTAAATTAAATTGCCCCGAAATCGTGTCGTTGCCACGATTTAAACTGCAGCCTCTGATATCCTTAAACGTTTTAAACTCGATAATGAAGCATTCGAACGAATACAGGCCGAAAGGCGATGACCGTAATGTTAACAAGTTCCGGGTCGTCCATAAAATCTAACATGTGATGTCAAATTTCTTGTTCGATTTCCAATTGATATCCAAAATTTTGGTCTCAAACTCTAGCTACCGACGCCCTTTAACCTTTTGTATAACACTTTGAAGTGATCCGACAAATACCCTCTGAAATATAGTAACTTATATCCACAAACACCAGCGATCGACCAATAAATCTCATCTTTCGGAAATAATTTCTCTTACAATTACCAACCGATTTCCAAAAACTTGGTCTCAAACCGAAGCTACATTAATGGCCAGGATACTATTTTTTTTTATTTTCGATATCGGTCCCCGTTCTCGAAATAATTTGGATGTAGTAAAAAAAAATCCGAAAAAAAACCCCGATTTTTTTACATTTTCCCATTTGTTACATAAACTGCCAAACTGATTTCCAAAGTTTTGGTGTCATCCGATGCGCAACTAAATTATTGATCTTTTAAGACCTTAAAATCTTAGCTAGATCCCATACCCTCGGAGTAATGGCTAAAAATGCGTCTCCCGTGAAATGGATATGAGTCATTTTCAATGACAAAAATTTTCAAAATTTTAAATAATCGTGATTATCCCTTGTGTCGTGTTATGAAGTGTCGTGATAGCCCAGAGCGCAACGAACCTGTCTCAAATTTATAAGGCCATAGGGCCATGGTTTGAATCCGGGCGTTGTACCAATGAGTTTTTCTGACTTAAGTACATTAACTATCACTGACTCCGTGTCTCGGAGAGAACGTTAAGCAGTCGGTCCCGGACGCTGGCAACAGATGGCGGTCGTTACAATCCCCAACCCGCAGTGGATTTAAGCTCCAAACCCCCTCCTCACCCTGGGGGAGGCCTAAGCTGCAGTGGGGTAAAACGGGCTGATGATGATGATGATTATCCCTTGTATTGACGATTATTTTTAATTGTTTTTCAACTGAATTAGTAGATATAAAAGCCCTTTTTAAGACCCCATTATATAACAATTGCAAAATCATATATTTGAAATGAAATAATGATTTTATGGTTTCTATGGAATTTTCTCGAGTTTTAAAATAACTTCAGAACTAAACATAATATCGTCGTGGTTCCTTCACAGAAGTTTTAGTTCTTCGTTGGATCTATAGAATGAAGGGATAAAATAAAGATGTCCGCAATTGAGGCAAAGTTTCACAGTGTGCGTCAGTACCATCTAGTAACATCTTTTGGTACTTTTTTTTAAAGAAACTCTCTTATTATGAAATGTCAGAGGCAAAATCTGAACCCCCGAGAACTGGACAGACATGAACTGACAATAAGACGTTATCACGTCAATATGCGTGAATAGTCGTCCATGGTGTTATGTAATGTAATGCACAGCAGTGCACAGACGAAGTCACAGAACAACATATACTTGGACGTAGTGGTACAGAATTCTTAGGGGCCGAGGCCCAACTTGCACATGGCTTATTTTCTCGATTTTTTTATTCCCTACATTTACTATTTCTCAAATATATAAAAAAAAGTTTGATATTGATACAACATTATAAGGATTAAGATCGTTTATTATTGACAGTTCAATACTACATTTTCATAAATGCCTTACAGTGCATACTTATTATCTTATAATCAAACATATTATAAATTAAATTATCCTCTACTTTTTGGCGGCGGCCTTTTCCCTTGCTTTCTTGCCTTCGAGCAATTTAATTCTTTCATCTTCAGTTAAATTCTTGTTAATTTTGGTAACGACTCCAGTACCCAGAGTTATCGGTCCCAACCTCAAGGTGAACCTTTGTCCAGGTTCACATACCATTGGTTTTAACATTTTCAATTGTAACCTGTCATAGAAATAAAAATCATAATTTAATTTAGAGTTTCATAAATACCAACAACTTATTATTGTAAATGTCCGACATTCGCCAATATCGTTGGTGTAAGACCAAAATCTTTTAGTATTTTTATTATACAAAGTGAAATTTTAACAACCAACTAAATTTATATATTAATGATCTTTGGTAAAAAACGGATGGCCGTTTTGATTCTTTTAGTATTGTTCAATAGAAAAATATTGAGATATGACTACACAAACCTATCCCAAAAAAAAAACCAATAACTCTATCATCAATAACTAATAACCATTCACGGCCGCCACACGCGACGCCGGGTTTCGGTCTCAAGGTCTCGGGCGCGTCGTGAAAAAGAAGGCAACCAAACGTTATAAAATAACACTAGATAAAATAATTTATTACAAAAATGTACCATATATTCATTATTTACGTAATGAGATCTATTGGTGATACCTAACATCTAGAATTTTTTTAGACGATTGTAAAATTTCACCCAGTATATGGACATACACTGGTGCATGTTAACACACACCATGACGATTCCGTGCATCTTAGAACCAATTCACCAATTACAAAATCGCATAAAAGTTAACGTTATCCAATGATTGTTTGGAAAGTGTGAACTATCATTTAATTTAATGGTTAAATAAAACTAATAAATAAATTTTAGTTGAATTGATGTTTGATGATAGCTTTTGGATAAGTCGTCGCTCGGTTCCTAATATCGACATAAATTAACCTAACCTACTTTCCAAATTGTGGACCATCAATCCATACACAACATTTCGGACATTCACAGGGACATACTCATAGTGTGTCCCTGTGTTGGATGCCATCCAATTATGAATTGAACACAAGCGAAGCCGGGACTGGCCACTGGTTATCACACAGAAGTCAATAAAGTTTTACAACTATTAATTAGACGAGTAAAGACTCACGTCGTATCTTCACCAGGCATTACCATCTCCTTATCAGGTATTATAACCTGGGATGCACAGTCCCAAGTCATTGAAAACATTTGAAGTTGAATAAAAGAGGTGAAAGGTTTAGCACGACCGCCTTCCTCTTTGCTAAGTATATATACGGCGGCTTCTACATTGTCATGGGCCTTAATTGTGCCAGGCTTAGCCATAACCATTCCACGTTTAATCTGTTCACGTTTGATTGAACGGACTAGCGCACCTAACTGGTCGCCAGCTTGTGCCTCTTCCAAAGTTTTATGAAACATTTCTACACCAGTCACAGTTGTCTTCATTATTTTTCCATGTCCGACGATCTCGCAATCTGTACCTTTCTTGAGAACACCTAAAAACAATAATATATTTATTATTTGCTGTAACATAATGTTTTAAAATATTGTAACAAATATGACGTGGATGTTTCCACAGTAGAATTAGAATTTGATTACAGTTTCATAGGTTAGTTTTAATGTTTTGGTACAACACAAAACTTTAAAAAAAATGGTTCATAATTGTTTCATCATCATAATCAGCCCATTTTACCCCCTGCAGGGGCTTAGGCCTCCCCCAGGATGAGGAGGTTTGGAGCTTAAATCTACCACGCTACTCCACTGCGGGTTGGGGATTGTAACGACCGCCATCTATTGACAGCGTCAAGGACCGACTGCTTAACGTGCTCTCCGAGGCACGGAGTCAGTGATAGTTAATGTACTTAAGTCAGAAAAACTCATTGGTACACGCCCAGATTCGAACCATGGCCCTGTTGGGGATTGTAACGACCGCCATCTATTGACAGCGTCAAGGACCGACTGCTTAACGTGCTCTCCGAGGCACGGAGTCAGTGATAGTTAATGTACTTAAGTCAGAAAAACTCATTGGTACACGCCCAGATTCGAACCATGGCCCTATGGCCTTATCAATTTAAGACAGGTTCGTTGCGCTCTGGGCTATCACGACATAATTGATTCAGTTCAGGTATTTTCGAATACGGCAATAAATAGAAGAAATGGGTATTGGGATTAGAAGCATTAGTTGAGTCCAAATCAGAAACAGGGGCAAAAACAAAAAAGCAAAACATAAGGAAGCAGACCACAGTGTTACAAATGCATAGCATAAGTAACAACTGGTTATGTGGCAAAATATTTGCAGTATTTGGCAGCATGGTATGGACAGAGCTATAGAAAAAGGGCAAATATAAAAATCATACTTTTGTTTAATTTTTAAACTTATTTATAATTTGGTATTTAATTACACAAGCACCATTATTTGACGTTTTCGTAACTGGATAAAAAATTATAACCTATGAATTGGATTATAAGTCATAATTCAATTGATTAGAATTTATTTTTTATTTAAGATGCACTTAAATCACTACATATTATAAAATAAAGTCCCCCGCCACGTCTGTTTGTCTAAACGCGAGAAACTACCAAAGATAAACATATGCTATCGCGGACTTTTTTTTAGACCTATAAAAGACGAACAATTCCTCCATACATTAGCCGAGGGCCTATTGACACCTCTTGTATGGGAACCCTTCACATCGTGACATAAGCATGGAACTTGGCACAGGTGCCCACTGGATGACACTAATCAGATTGAGCCCGGTTCCCAGCAGTATCGCCGTAGGGGGGAGCGGTGGGAATGGGGGTACGCAAAGTTTGCACCCACCATGCTCCAAACAAAAAATTCTCACTGATATAGTTTCACTATTAAGACATTTTTGGTATTGTTTTTGTATAAAATAAAGCCGTGGATTTCATTTCTGATTACAATTTAGTATATATCCATACAAAAAATGTTTTTTTTTTCAATAGAGTAAAAATCTTGTGTGGCATTTTTTTCTTAAATTTCCTATAACTTTTTAAAAACTAAGATTTTGCACATTGAAAATATTACATCACTAAGCTTATTTATTGTAGTTTTTAAAAGTATATAATATGTGTACACTTAATTAAGAACAAGTACTAGAAAAAAAAAATCGGGAGGTGACGTGACGAATTGATATATTGACGGGCGATCGCACTGGCAATGGAGTTCGGGCGTGTGGGCGCCTAGGCGCAGTAACTTTTCCCGAATGTTTTATCGGACTCGACATCTATTCGATGATTGTTACTGCGCTAGCATCTACGGTAAAGTAATGTAGTTTTTTTGATAGCAACTCATGGTGACGGTGGTAACCAATTTACTGCTTTTTATTTTTATATAAAGCGATCCAATTTATTTTATGTTTTTGTGGCTACAATTACTATATGAAGTCAATTAATGTATTTATTACGTTTTTTTAACCAGTTTTTGCACTATTACTTCACTTTTTACAGCGCTGAATGATCTTGTGAAATAACATGTTACATCTACAATCATTCAATATGAACCTAAAACATTTATTCCAATAAATTTCAGCTCCGTCACCTCAAACCGCTGCCAGAAGACGCGCTCGACCCCGACGTCGCGTCACATTTCAGATTTCATTTCTACTAATTTTTGTAAGTTAAGTGTAAACATATTATATATTTATATAAACTAGAGTATATAAGGTAACTAATATAATTTTTTTTTATTCGTAAAACTTAACGATTTAAAAAATTATAGAAATTTAAAGAATAAAATGTCTGACAAGATTTTTACTTTATTGCAACAAAATCATGTTTCTTTTATAGAACTGTATCAAATTATAATTAAAAATAAAATCCTCGCTCTCCCTTTATATGAAAACGATACCAAAAACGTCTTAATAGTAAAACTACATCAGTGTACCCCCTGCGGTCGGTACTGCTGGGAATTGGGCTCAATCTGATAAGTTTTATCCAGGGAACACTTGTGCCAAGTTCCATGCTTGTGTCACAATGTGAAGGGTTCATGTCAATAGGCCTCTAGCTACATTGTTTTGTGATATACACAGTTATATCGCAATGGGATTAGGCAGCATTTTCGATGCAAGCTCCCAGTTGACTTTATTTTTTTCGACATCTATTGTACAAGATTAATCTTGTTTGCAAAAGTTCAAATTATTAAAAATTTATTTCAGGAAGCCTAACATTTGAACAGCCTTCTTTACTAAAATTATATTATTATTATATTATTTTTTTATGTTATTATAATTATCAATTATAATTAAATACATAATGTTTTATTTTTAATTTATTATTATTATAAAATATAACTTGTATTAGTAATCCATTTTTTATTAGTTAATGTTTAATTAAGCATTTTGAGTCCATATAAAGTCAGCAACAGTTAGTGTCTAATGGTCGATATGAAAATTCAACTATTTGGAATTTGTAATAAAGAGAAATGAAGGAATGGACGCACAGGTTAAAGGATCATGTAGAATAGCAAATAGAGTATTAAAACAGGAATGGAAAATTGGGAAAAGGAAATTCAGGTATGATGTTGAAAGGAGGACGATGCTTTTCGATTATGTGGGAGCAAGAGTAGACGTACGGAGTAGAGCTGTGGGAGTTAAGAAATTGAAGAAAATAGAGATAACACCACTAAAATATATACATAAGCTGCTACTTATGAGTCTGGAACTGGCCACTTACAAAAAATATTTAAAAAATAATTACATTAAAAAATGGTGCTCTTTGGCTGTAGAATACTTTGTTTCATATACTGTCAATTGTTTTTCTAATGTGGCGTCATTGAAATTTTGAAACATTGAAAATTGCGTATTTTCATCACCGTGGATTGAACTCATGAACATTTTTGTACGATGATTTATTACGATTTTCGACGTGGGCTACCTCAAAAATAGTGTATCAATCAACTGACTTCGACTTTAGGGGATGAAGCACCATCGAAAACCACTGTATCACCGGTCCAGTGAGTTTAACCGTTGTTGGCGGTCTATGCTCACGGATGAATTTGAAGAAGGTCGCCCTAAATCGGTTGTTATACCACAAAATATCGATGCTGTGTGGGAACTAATAATGCAAGATCGTCATGTTACAAATCGCGAGATAGAGGCGTCCCTTTGCATAAGTATACGAGCATACATAAGATATTACACAAAGATTATGCTGTAAAAAAAATAATTGTTCGCGTTGTATTCTGTCCAACTTGACAATTGATGAAAAACAGGCTCATGTCAATTAGTGCAAAAACATGTTAAAAAAATACAATCATGGTGCGTCAAAAGCTGTTTATAATATCTACACAGGTAATGAATCTTGAACCTACGTGTATGACTGAAACTAAACAGCAGTCAATGGTGTGGATGTTCCAAAATGAGCCGAAACCAACAAAATTTATTCCTGCGAAAAGCACTTCGAAGCAAATGGCCACTTGCTTTTATGGTATAAATGGACATGTGGCTACAGTGCCACTAGAGAATCGTAAAACGATTATGTAATTCGGAATGGTAGAATGGTAGATGACGATTTGTTTGCCAGAAGTTTTTGAAGAAATAAGAAGGCACAACCAACAATGCAGAATTGTTCTTCATTATGACAATGCTAGCTGTCACACGTTGACCGAAACAACAGTTTCCAATCCAACAAATTCTATTTATTTCCAAGCATAAAGAATAAATTACGTGGTCAACGTTTTTCGAGCCGCGAAGGGGCGTTCAAAATGAACGTCTTGGAGATATTCCAATCGGAATAGAAAAAAAGTGCTTTGAAAATAAAATTGGTTTCAACACATGCAAAAGGGCACCGATCATCATGGCAAATATTTTGAAAAGCAATGAAACCATATTAAATGATGTGTGTTTTTTTTCTTTGTTATTCCGAATCAATAAATAGTAGCTATCTACCTATCAAACTATATAGTTTACCGAAAAAGAGCTTTGAAACATGAAGTCAATGTACCTGAAAAAAAATGGAACAAGGAAATCCAAAGACAATACCAAGATTAAGATGTGGAAGTCTGGAAAAGAAGAACAAGTATTGGAGGGATTACAGATTAGGCACCTGATTCAGCATATAGGGTGTGAGAGAGAAAGAGAATCAGAAGAACTACTTAAGGAAAGTGGAGAGAGTAGCAGTGGAATAGGTGCAGAGGATAGAGAAATTAAGAAAAGAAAAAGAAAGTTGTAATGGCTACATGGAATAGGAAATAAGAAAAAGGGGTTGATGCCGTAGAAAAAAATTAATGGAGCAAAAATGTATGGAACCAACTCCAAGGACTTACAAATAATGGTTGACATATAAATAACATGTTCCCAACCTCTATATAGACGTCCAGTGATAACCGTCCCTCGGCCAGGGATTGAGTGTACCGATTCTACTGGCATTAAGAATGGTTTGTCCAGTTCACGAACCGGTGTAGGAATGAAATTGTCCACCTCTTCTAGTAATTTTTTTACGGCTTCTGCACCTATTTCAGGACTTTTGCCATCTAAAGCACAAAGGGCTGAACCTGTAAAAAAATGATTTAGAATGTAAAACATATTTCAATAATACGAGGGCGGCGAGATAAGTCTTGTAAAAATTAAACATAGAATATTCTTTTGCATATTAATTTTAATTCAATCCTATTTATTTTTCAACTACTCTCCTCCTAGTCCAATACATTTTATCCAACGCTTTTCAAATTTTTTGATACCTTCTAAAAAATATGATTCCGCCGTTCTTTCCGCTGATAATTCTTTTAAGGGCATAGTCTTTCAATCCGCGGCTTCGAATTGGCATCGCAGTCTCCGTTTCAATCCCCCTCCTCCGACCTATTCCTGAATTATAGAGATGACAAGAACGAATTCCTAAAAATACCTATAAAACACCTGTCGAAACAGCTTGCCGGTCGTGACTGTTTCCACCCCTGAAATGTGTATAAATTGGAACCAAAATTTGCAGAGTCATTACGAAAGGATGTCCCGAGGGTGGTACGTTTCGTATTTTTTGAAATTCGCATTAATATCGAATTTACGGCTTATCATTTTTAAAAACGAAGAACTGACGGAAATCATGTTTTTCAGGAATTTATTCTAAAATAGCTAAACAAGATATCAAAAAAACAAAAACATTCTGCCGTGTGACAGTTTTTCTCTTATTACATATTTTTTCTGTAATTATTGATACAGAAATACAGCCAGGTTTAGACACGGGCCGAACACTCATTTCTCATATGAAAAGCTTACGCCTTTAGGTGAGGACAGGTAATTACTGACAGGGGGCTACTCTTGAGGTATATAGTGGATGACTAAACAACTTGGCCATGACAATGGCACTATGTGTACGTACATAGTCCTGGTAGAAGAGATACTTTTTCTTATTTAAATGTGGGCGTTTTTCCATTAAAATTTTATGAAAACGGTCCAATAAATTGGCATAATATTCGCCATTGACGGTTTTTCATTTCTGAAAGTAATCAACGTGGATTACATCACGAACGTCTCAAAAAACTGTAGCCATGACTTATTGGGCGCTAAAACTGCCGCGAACCATTGTTTCGACTGTTCTTTCGTCTATGGAGTGTGGTGATGTATGCACGGTTTGTCTAATGTTATAAAAAACGCCACAAAACATTTTTTAACTTACTGATACATACTAAACCTGCTTCTGAAGTAGTCGAAAGAAATAATGAATAGAATTTCGCCTACGTCCTACCTCGTCATAAATATAATAATCTCCATTCTTGTAAGTAAAATGACGTACTGAACGATCAAATTATTACTAGGATAGGATTGAGGATTCACAATTTGCATAGTTCCAGACATCCATAATGCTCGATGCTCCACCACTTGGTGAAGAAAGTTGCAGTCGTTCCCACTATTACCCGCCGATGGCAAATAAAGTAAAATTCGCGCATACCCAGCTCCTCAGGAATATGATTGGATACTAAAATGAATGTTAAAGTGCATTTGTTAATGATGTGTGTTTTAAAATAGTAGTACGTACCTTTTACGACTGGCACTTTATCACCGTCATAACCCATTTCAGTCAGCAACTCCCTGATCTCCATTTCTACTAACTCCACCATCTCGTCATCCGCTGCGTCTACCTTATTTACGAAAATCACAATGTGTTGTATGCCTATCTGTTTGGCTAGTAGTAGATGTTCTCGGGTTTGAGGCATTACACCGTCTGTCGCGGCCACAACTAAGATAGCACCGTCCATTTGAGCTGTGCCTGTAATCATGTTCTGAAAATAAACTGCATTTATATAGATTTTTGCAATACAGTAATATAAGTTAGGGTCAAATGTGTTCCATATATTGATAAGCACCTTCAAAAAGAAATTACTAGAAGCAATAGTCGTCTGTTTTAAAGACATACATCATAAAATATTAATTTATGAATAACCCATCATGCACATGTTATTGTGAATGTCAGATGTTGGAGAATGTCAAAATACACCAATGTATGTTGTTAATCAAGGATTTTGTTGGTGTAAGACTAAAATACTTTAGTATATTTCTTGTGTTGACATAAAAAAATTTAATCTAATTTATAAACAAAATTAGAAATGGTGAATCTTCAATCTATCTTGACCTTTAAAATAGATCAAACTTCTGGATGATTCATCACTCTGTTCTGAACTGTTCTTTGCATTGACATAATATACAGATCTAATGTGAATGAAAATTTCCATCTAACATTAACCAAATTGTTGTGATGTATTTTAACATCCTTGGTGTGAAATCAAAATGAGCTCATTAAGAAAAAGGAACGGATTCTCACTAGCAAGCTTGGTGCATGTCAAAATGTACTAGTGTAATTTAAGATAATTGCAGCATTCCAGATATTAACGGGGACATATATACAAAATGTCATCAAGTTACAGAATTTTAACATATTGCTTGTAATAATTACACAGTAGTTTTGAATTTAAAACTCCAGTTAGATTGCATATAGTAACATTTCCAATAATTACACCTAATCATGAAGATTCGACATTGTGTAGATTATAATATATTCTATAACAATTCTTTATTAACATCAGTTTAAGAATACGAAAAATTTAAGTTATTTTTAAATCTTGCGTTTTAATTATTTTGAGGAATAATGACAAAACTTGTTAAATATGAGTATCTCACATAAATTTTTTTTTTTATATATCAACATAATTTGCAGAATGAAGTGTTAAAAAATTGCCTACTATTTAATTTCAACAATATAATTTGTGTTTAGGCTCTTGTATTCTATACATTACTTACTCATACACCAGTACAAACTCATGACATCACTAACTCTATATTAGGTATAAAATAATTTTACAATTGATATGAATATGAAAAATTATATTAATATCAGACATTTCAAATAGCTTAAGGGGCCAATTAAAACTTTACAGGATGAGCAGAAAACAGTTTTTTTTACACGTTTTTATAAACTTGCTTTTTTGCCTGTTTTTCTGTCTGTGTGTTTCGAGTTCTAACACCTAAGTATGTGATATCAATTTCAACTTCGGACTACACACATTCCCGAGATAAAGGGTGTTGACTGATAGGCGGACAACACAGTGATCCTCTAAGGGTTTCTTTTTTCCTTTTGAGGTACAGGCGCTGCCCTTCCCTAATTGATATTTCCAGTATTAATATGATATATAAAACATATATGAGTTATTAGAAATATCAAAAGATTTGGGTATATTTTAAAAAAGCATCCCACTCATGGTTTCGCCTGTATGGACTACCCAATTGTACCTGGACCACTAAAGGGATGTGACGCTGCTTCTGGTATAAAAGTATCACCACTCAATTATCGAGCCTCCTGACAACCTCTTTTTAAATTTTAGAAAGTTTAACCGAAATCGGTTCAGCCGATTCAAAGATTACCCGGAACAGACAGACGGACACTATGATTATATTATTATAATTATATATAAACATTTTTCTTAATCCAGTTACCTTTATATAATCAGCATGACCAGGACAATCTGTGTGTCCATAATGCCTTTTTTCTGTCTGATATTCAACATGTGCAACATTGATTGTGATACCACGAGCCTTCTCCTCGGGGGCATTGTCAATGTCGGCATAACCTTTCTTCTGAGCAAGGTTCATGTCAGATAATACTGAAAGAGATATATCAAAAATAATACAAATAATCATATTGAGCAGACTTACAATAACTAAATATTTTTTTCAACAATATGAAACAGCTGGCAATAAAATAGGTATGTCAATTTTAATGAAAATACATTACATACATCCACACAATGTACACTTTTAGCACTGTATCCACAAAATTTTATCTATAATTTATGAATATTCATTGGTTTGTGCCTTGGATATAATTATTTCTATATATGTGTGCATATATCATTTATAAATTGTATAACTCGTCTGAATACAAACGGTGTTGTCAGTCGCTAACTTATTTCAAATTGGTAGGCCAGTGTAAAGGAATATTAATGTGAAGACCGAAGCAGAGCGAGGCGACGAGCCACTCAGAAGTCTATATTGATCAATTTAGCAGGTTAAGCAAACAGACAATTTATATGAATTGCTGACGACCATCCAAAGATATATCTTGGATATACAATATTTTAGAAAAATTAATTACCTAGAGAATTTTTTCGTAAAGGTATAATGCTAAAACTTTTTGTAAAAAATGGACATGGTGGCGTATGCTCCTGATGTTAACATTTCATTGACATTTGTGTGAAATGCTGGTTTCTTTTTTAAAGTTCTTTTGTATTACTTTTTTGGGCCATAATAAAGGCTATCAAACTATAAATACACACCAGCAAATATACTTACTGGCAACACAAGTTTGCAGAGTATATGTTCGCAGTCAATACACTTGCTCTAGAGTATGTGTATATAATATAAAATACTATATAGGTAAAAACAGGTATAGGTAAAAGACTATATACTAAATAGGTATTTTATATTATGTCTCATATGCAGATTACTGTTGAACTGCTAGATACAAGCATATGATACATAATATAATATCAAAATCAAAGTCAAATTGACTTCCACTTCCACTCACAGCTCTAAATAAGCTCAGAACCCTTTTTGAAATAAAAATATGTAATTTGGTTTGGTTTTTATGTACAATCTATACAATATAAACTACAAATATACCTACATTTTATGTATATGCAATGCTACAGCATTTTAAAAGACAGCTACAGTAAGTAAGATTGCAATAAGATTAATGTGATTTTGTTAATATTCCTAAAAAAGCCTAACTTGACACAGGGATATATGTAATAAATGGTGCTGATTAAATAAAAATTAATTAAGCAATACAAAATTGTATACCAACCTTTAGTGATCGCCGCTGTTAATGTAGTTTTGCCATGATCAACATGGCCAATTGTACCAACATTACAATGTGGCTTGTTCCTTTCAAACACTTGTTTTTCTGCATAGTTTCGTTGAATTACAATACTTACTGGAGCTAGTGGGCTAACTTGACATCTTAGCAAATGTGTACACGGACTTTGCTTTAATACTAAGTTCAATGCTGTAACAGAAATCCCACAAAAGTAATGCTGAGAATCAAACTTTCAAAATAACTTTTGACTTACTATAACAAATGTTTTCATTAAAAACCCCCGACACAAAAAAAAATAAATGTTACAAAGTGTGATGTAATACAAGTTTGTTCATTATCTAATGATTTTTGATCCTTAAAAGCGTCAGAGACCGCTAATTATTAGGTATTTTAAGTTTACTTAGCGGTCCCCGACGCTTTTAAGGATCAAAAATCATTAGGCAATGAACAAACTTGTATTATTTCACACTTTTTAAAGGTTAGTTTTTTTGTGTCGGGGGTTTTTAAAATTTTTAATTTAATTTTTATTTCAAACTTTTTAAACTTTTATTTAGTTAAACTAATTTATACCTGATCAGACAAACATTTTTTTTTTTTCAAGTTTTTAGACTTTTTAGTTTTCATTTCATTAGTTAATATTCCTCATTTTCTTTCAATATAATAAACATTATGCTACTAGTCAAGCCCTTTCATTTGCTACCCATATTGAGGGATTTATGAAAAAAAGTAATTCCCCATTTTCTAGTGGCGGCCATCTTGGATTTGAAATTTGTCATAGTGTATAGTATTCTACTAGTGAAGTCCTTTCATTGGATATCCATATTGATGGAGTAGTGAAAAAAATGTAATTCGCCATTTTGTGCTGGCGGCCATCTTTGATTTGAAATTAGTTATAGTGTATAGTATTCTACTAGTCAAATCCTTTCATTTGATACCCATGTTGATGAAATAGTGAAAAAAAAAATGTAAATCGCGATTTTGTGCTAGCGGCCCTCTTTGATTTGAAATTTGTCATAGTGTATAGTATTCTATGATACTAGTCAAATCCTTTCATCTTATACCCATAGATGGAGTAGTGAAAGAAAATATGTAATTCGCCATTTCGCGGTGGCGGCCATCTTGGATTTGAAGTTTGTCATAGTGTATTGTATTCTACTAGTCAAGCCCTTTATTTGATACTTATATTGATGTAGTGAAAAAATATGATGTCCGCCATTTTGTGGCGGCAGCCATCTTGGACTGATTTTCATTAGACATAGCTAAGAACACTCCCGACTAATTCACCTTTCATATAAAAAAGTCCGCAACGAAATTGGTTCATCCGTTTGGGAGCTACAATGCCACGGACAGATACACACACACGTCAAACTTATAACATCCCTCTTTTTTCGTCTATGGTTAAAAATGTAGTTGGTGGAATATTATCTACTCAAAGTACCATACTTTTATAAAAATTACTAGCGACCACCCGCGGCTTCGTCTGCGTGGACTACTTGTTTGTATTATTTCGCTTTAACACAAGTTATGTTCATGCATATTCAGAATGCAAGCTATCTCCTACTAAACTTCATTGAGATCGAAGCAGAGTTTCACCCGTGGATATGTGACAAATACACACACATTTCTGCAGTAAAAAGTATCTTACGTGTGTAGTTGCACACTTCAAAAAAAGTTCACATTTACTTGGGAAAGTTGAGGAATTTTTAATTGCTTAAAATATTTTAAAAAAATATTTCAAATGTGTTAGAAAATTATTTTCGAATGTGTTATTTATAAATACCTTATTTAAACATAGAAACCATATTTTTTTTTTTTAAATATATATATAACAAAAAAAAAACCGACTTCAAAAACATAAACTAAAAAGTTAAAAATAAAATTTTTACTTTAAAGAAAGGAGCATTAACAGGCGGCATATAGTTAATGAAGTCGGTGCCTACTCACTCAGACACTTTAAATTGTGTTCTATTTTTGTTATAGTTATAAATATATCATTGTTGTAATTGTTATTATCTGGTAAGTACCCTTTTAAAGTGTCTGAGTTGGCACCGACTTCATTAACTATATGCCGCCTGTTAATGCTCCTTTCTTTAAAGTGAAAATTTTATTTTTAACTTTTTAGTTTATGTTTTTGAAGTCGGTTTTTTTTTTTTTTTTTTGAAAATTATTTTATTTTTCAATTTTTGTTGAACGCATCTGCAACTTATTTGTATTTAGTATAAGTGGGGCTACTAAACGCGCTACTCTAATGAGACAGCCCCGCGATTACGCAACGTAAATTCAGTGTCAAATTGACGCATCAGCATGCCTAGCAGGTAGTGGTATTCCTATGTAAAACTTCAATCTTAATTATTATTTTTGTGCAAACTGAACATTTTGGCATATTCAACCGTATGAAGGAAGCCCAACAAAAGGTAACTGCTGTAAATCGTTGAGGAATTCCCTCGACTGTTTATGGTCTTCATCATCAGACCTTTAATGGCACTTATAACCCATATGAGTGCAAAGTTCTCTTCAATAGAAATGAATTAAGTCCAAACACCAGGTAATTGCTGTAAATCGTAAAGGAGTTCTCTCGATTGTGTATGGTCTCCATCATCAGATCTGTAATGGTACTTATAACCCATATGGGTGCAAAGTTCTCATTAATAGAAATGAATTAAGTCCAAACACCAGGTAATTGCTGTAAATCGTTAAGGAGTTCCCTCGATTGTGTATGGTCTCTATCATCAGACCTGTAATGGCACTTATAATCCATATGGGTGTAAAGATCTCATCAATAGAAATGAATCAAATCCAAACACCAGGTAATTGCTATAAATCGTTAAAGAGTTCCTTCGACTGTGTATGGTCTCCATCATCAGACCTGTAATGGTACTTATAACCTTTATGGGTGCAAAGATCTCATCAATAGAAATGAATCAAGTCCAAACACCAGGTAATTGCTATAAATCGTTAAGGAGTTCCCTCGACTGTGTATGGTCTCCATCATCAGACCTGTAATGGTACTTATAACCTTTATGGGTGCAAAGTTCTCATTAATAGAAATGATTTAAGTCCAAACACCAGGTAATTGCTGTAAATCGTTGAGGAGTTCCCTCGATTGTGTATGGTCTCCATCATCAGACCTGTAATGGCACTTATAATCCATATAGGTGCAAAGATCTCATCAATAGAAATAAATCAAGTCTAAACACCAGGTAATTGCTGTAAATCGTTGAGGAGTTCCCTCGATTGTGTATGGTCTCCATCATCAGACCTGTAATGGCACTTATAATCCATATGGGTGCAAAGATCTCATCAATAGAAATGAATCAAGTGCAAACACCAGGTAATTGCTATAAATCGTTAAGGAGTTCCTTCGACTGTGTATGGTCTCCATCATCAGACCTGTAATCGTACTTATAACCTTTATGGGTGCAAGGTTCTCATCAATAGAAATAAATCAAGTCCAAACACCAGGTAATTGCTGTAAGTCGTTAAGGAGTTCCCTCAACTGTCTTTCAGCTCCATCATCAGATCGACTCCCGATCTTCATTAAATAGTACTAGTAGTAGTACTTTATCAAAATATATAAAATACGATACTTTAAAATACGATTTTCGAAGGTTGCCCTCGATTTCTCTGGGATGCCATCATCAGATCCTGGTTTCCTTATCATGGTACCATTTCGGAGATATCTCCCTTTTACAAAAAAAAAAATCATCCAATTCGGTTCATAAACAACGAAGTTATCCCTGAACACACATAAAAAAAAATTAAAAAAAAAAAAACATATATACGGTCGAATTGAGTAACCTCCTTCTTTTTTGAAGTTGCTTAATAAAATCAAAGTCAATGATAGGTGACCTTCAATCTTATTTCTGTCTGGAAACTATTTTAATTAATTTCCCTAAAATTGTTCATTTGAAAAATGGCAGGTGGACTGTCTGGAATTTTGCAAGCAAAAATAATGATTTTATGTGATGAAGGATATTCTACAAAGCAAATCGCAGAGTCTCCATTTCTTAATCCTGCGTCGTTACAACCATGTAGTGGTTCCGGAGCATGGTACCCCAATGTTTTCACAAGTACTTGTTTATTAAAAATTGATTAATGCATATGAAAATATAAAAACTATTCATTTGTGCAAGATTAACAAAAAAAACTATACACAAGTAGGGTGATTTCGCCAGTGCGCCAGCCTTCGCCAGTGACCAGCCACACGCGGCATTTATTTGAAAAAATAAGTCAATTGTCTTCACTTTCTATTTGAATAACGTCTCTGTGTGTTTTTTGTCTCATTCTTTGCCGCATCCGACAGTCACTTCCGCTGGGGCTCTAACAGGGAACTCCCAATAAATGTTTGAAAATTGCGATCGATGCCCGTGCTCACATATTGCTTGGGAACAATTTGTAAAATAGTGCGACGCGAGTTTTTACAAGGTGCAAGTACATATCCAAACGTTGATATACATTATGTACGACGTTATTATTAGTGCAATTAGATGTTAAAATAAAGTCTTAAAAGCTAAAAACTTGCTTTTACATATTTTTCGTAATTTTTTAATGGTGGCTGGCAAACTAGAACTAAATACATAGTATTAACCAGTCTCCAGCCGGGGGGGCTGACTATTAGCTCTGGCTAGTCATTAATTTTTCATCTCTTTTAGACACTTTCCTTATTTTAATGTTTTGGCTTATTCTATCTCTCTTTTTTTAAACTTGTGAGAAAACTAGTGACCAGTGGTCAGCCGCCAAATTTGCTATGATAATATAAAATATTTAGTATGAAAACTGACGGCTGACCTCTAGCATAGAGTGGTCCAATAGTCAGCCGTTAAGAAATTATATGAATTAAAATAACAACAAGGTAGGTATTTCAAAATTACCTTGTTTTTAGGTTTTTAAAAAAATTAATTTCATAGGTATAATGCTTTTGACTTTTTAGTTTTGTTATGTTCGTCTATTGTACTTTACGACATTTTTTATTATGATTTTATTTGGTGATGGTGCAGGTTACAGAAATGGGGCTAAGCTTTTATTTCAGATGCACAAAAATTCATAAATACAAATAAAAAACAAACATAAAGAAAATGTTTCATAATTACAGTGACAAAGCGTTGCGTAAAGTTCTGTGAGTTGGAACGAAAGGGATTTGAGAGGCTAAGATTTTATGGAATAGGTACCAAGAGGAACTATTCAAGACAGACTTCATTGCAGAGTAGTGGAGAGACCTAGACAAATGGGACCAGAGCCTGTACTTGGGTCTGAAAAAAAAATAAAAATATATGTGACTATATTAAGAAGATGGCTTTTTGTGGATTTCCTATAAATAAGAAAGAATGTGTCAATCACAGTTTTTTTCATGTGTAGGCTATAGTTGCCTTTTAATATCTATACTAATATTATAAAGCTGAAGAGTTTGTTTGTTTGTTTGTTTGAACGCACAAATCTCAGGAACTACTGGTTCGAATTGAAAAATTCTTTTTGTGTTGGATAGTTTATTTATTGAGGAAGGCTATATATAGGCTATATGTATAAAATAATACTATCTGTCTGTCGGTCTATTCGAGCAAATCTCCAAAACGGCTATACTGATTTTGATAAAACTTCACAAATATGGAAAGAAAGTGGTCAAAAGTGACATACACTACTTTTTGTATGTCTGTATGTACGTCCATCTGTCTATTCGAGCTAATCTCCAAAACGGCTTAACCGATTTTAATGAAATTTCACGGGTATGAAAAATAGGTATTTAAAAGTGACATATGCTACTTTTTGTTCGTCTGTCTGTCTGTACGTCTATGTGTCTATTCGAACTAATCTACAAAACGGCTGAACAGATTTTAATGAAACTTTGCAGACGTGAAAGAAGGTTGTCAAGAGTGACATCAGCTACTTTTTATGGCTGTCTGTCGTTTGTCCTCACTGATCTATCAGCGTAGATACAGCCGAAACTACTAAGTCTAGGAAGCCAAAATTTGAAACAGTGGTTTATTTTATAAAGTGAGTATTAATTTTTAAGAAAGGAATATTTGGAAATTTCAAATTTAAGGAGGGAGGGATGGAGGGGCTTTGTATGAGAGTCTTTGTTCTTTAAAGTTAGAAACATTAAAATTTTAACATAAATAAATAATGACGTATTTGAGGGTTTTTGGATTTCCACATTTTAAGGGTGGGAAACGGGAGGTGAAAAGTATGGGAGTATCGGTTTTCTTAAAAGAGTGGGGAGGGTGAAGATTGAAAGTTTGAATGGGTGTACCCAATATTAGTTTCAGCAAAAAGTACGTATAAACTATTTCGAATATTAATACTACCTAAAACAGGAATGTGTAGTCTACGCAAGCGAAGCTGCGGGCGGTCGCTAGTATTTAATATTTGTTTTAACAATCAAAATTTTTTCCATGTTAACGTTGATTAATAACATCTCAAAATGTTTTGTTCTATGCTACTGAATAATAAGATTAATAAATTCTGAATTGTTCCTTGACTATTACTGTTGTAAATTCAACCATATCTCGTACGTCATAGGACTCATGGCTGAGTACTGGTAATATGTTGGCTGATCTTAGATATAAGTGGCTGACTACTAGTTCATTGGTGGCTGTAGATTGGGTTAAACTGGCTGACCACTGGCAAAAACGACATATTTTTCTTTTTTAATTATAAAAAAAATATATCATGAGTATAACAACAAAATAGTTGCAAATTATTATTTTTGAATGTCTACTTTATACTTTAAAAAAAATCCAAGATGATATACAGTCTCTAAGTATATTTTACAAATGCTTCAGTTTCAGAATTGCCTTATCTGGCTGACTACTGGCGAAATCACCCTAACATATTGGTTGTATTTCAATAATGGTACCAATTATACAATTGGAAAAGGGGTGTGATCCACATTTATTCAATATTTTCAAAGCATTGAAATAAAGCGTTAAACAGGGTGATGCTTTCATATATTAAAGAAAATTGATCGGTGTATTAAGTTACAAACTTATGAATAATAATTACAGTTTAGAACCTAGCAGGTAGTCTTAGACAAAAAGTAGTCTTCAAATACTCAACTGAATCTTAATGTTTACGCCATAAAAAAATTTACAACCTTATTTTAACTGTCACAGTCCAAAATTATGGGTTGGGTTTCCAAAACTACCACCCTAAGAGTATTAATAATAATAAAGAGGGGAGCGGGATGAAGAGATTAAACCAACTTTTAAGATTTTTAGAAATGCTGAAATATGAAAAAAACTACTTTAGAAATGAGTAATACACACATGCTACTAAGACATTTTTGATAGCCTTCAAACTATAAACATTTGAAACTAACACTAAATAGCCAGCTACTCTTCTAATAAGTTTCAACTGTTAGGTTTGGCACGTAAAAGAATGTTTAAAAGAAATTTGCTCAAGTTAAGTTGCTTTTCCACCATTTCTCATTCATTCATTCATTCATTCTCAATCAATAGGTAAGTTAGGTTAGTTTAACAAAATACAATAAAAGCCGATTATATGGGCACTCCGACTGCTGTTCCAACAACCGATGGTTCCAACAATCGATGGTTCCAACCCACTGGGAACATAAAAAGCGGCCGCCGAGCGCCACGCAAATCGAATTCTCACTTGTTACTAAAGCTAGGTTAGAAAATTCTTAACATATTTACTGTTTTCAATTTATTTTATTTAATGTTGAAGTCTATTTTCTCTCACAATAGTGGACCCTTTGACTATGTCAATGCAAGGAGCATGTTCATTCTATTGATATAAAAATACTAATATAACCTATAAAATAAATAAATGACCTTACAGATTTAAAACATTAGGTGTTTGTAAACTTGTAAAATAAAATACAAATTATTTTTCATTGCATAATACAATAAATAAATAGTAATTGTTTGTTTAAATTAGGTACTAATAATTGGAAGTTTAAAAATTAGATAATAGATAATCATGCTTTAAATAGAATACATACAATTGGAACTTTGTTTAATGTGTAGACTAGGCATGAATTGGTAAAAAAAATCATTGTAAAAATACATAAAAGTATGAATAAAAGTACACGGTGATAAAAGTAAAACTTTCATACCTGGATTAATAAAATTTTTGGCAAAAGCGATAGTTGCCATTTTTTTAACTTAATTGCACAGATTACATAAATTAATTGAAGGGCAATTTGCAATATAGGTTTTCCTTCCTTTCTTTAGTCAAAAATGGAGATCCATCCAAAAACCGTGCCCAAAAACCCAAAAAAAAAAAACAATCTTCAGAAATCATGCAGAAATCCACAGAAAATACAGAAATCCCACAGACCACCACAGACTATATAAGAAATCCACATCAATCCTCAATCCTCATCCCACAGCACAGAAATCCTGTGCAGAAATCTTTCAGAATCAGCATACGAAGTCATACGAATCCATGGATAAATCACAGAACAGATGGAATAGTACCTTAATAGTACTTACTATGTAGGTTCCGGGATTGTGTAATCCCAAAACTGTATAATCCAAAAACGAAACCTTTGCGTTAAGCAGGTTCATTTTGAATTATAAGCCGTAAGGAGGCAAAATGAGTTTGTAGGAGAAACCAACCAATGAATCCCTTTGTCTCTTTCTAACACTTGCTATTAGAAAAAATATTTCATATAGTTACAAGCCATGCTATTAGATTTGGCAATGTCGCTTTATTTGTCACATGTAGGCAGAGTTTACTTCGTCAGCTGTCAAGATGTCAAGATTTAATAATTGAAAATATGGCGCTAGTTGTACACCTGAGTTGTACACACTCGCCGAGCGTAGACGAGAGCCAAAGACAGCGCTATATAGACAAAAGGAGATGGACTGGCAGATGGATGGCTATATAGACAAAAGGACGAGGAGATGTCTTCTTTCCGTGGGAGAGTATATGTTATGATACTAGCTCATGTTCTACGAGGAAGAACATTCGCTTGCAAAGTAGGTTGTTTCTTCTTCTTCCTGGGTTGTACGTAATCGATCTCACCGTATCTGCGGTAGTGGCTGCCATGTAGTTAAAGTGAACATAACGGGTGTAGGTATAGTTCCCGGAGATCCTCCAAATCCTCGAACTTACACTGCGCGAACACAACGAGCATAACGCAGTGTGACCACAGATTACTAATTAGCTCTTGCGGGGTTCGTTTCGCGTCACTGGTTTTATATCAATCCTCAGCTTAAATCTCAATGATCCTCAGTCTTATTTCAATCCTGTTCCTCCCTTTTACATTTTCGTTTCCGTAACACAAACAGGTATTCGCCTGTAGCGAAAAGAGGGGAAGTAGACAAAATTATCCTACTAATATTATAAACGCGAAAGTTTGTATGTGTGGATGTTTGTTCCTCCTCCACGCAAAAACTACTGAATGGATTTTAATGAAACTTTACAATAATATAGCTTATACGCCAGAATAACACATGGGCTATAATTTATAAAGATACTAACTTCCTGCCCGCGGCTTTGCTTGTGTGGATTACACACTTGTACACTGATTTTAAAATTCTTTCACCTACCTATAGCATGCTACATTCTCAGCGAGTATCATAGGCAATATTTTATTTTCAAACTAGCTTTCCGAGGCGAAGTGGGGGAGAAGTCGATTTTGAACCGAACGTAGGCAGAGGCGTGAGAGAAGACGTCATTGACGGTTGTGTCCTTTTTGCGAAACAAGGCACTGGTGACTTGTTAAAAACGCACTGTACCTATGTAAAGTAATAGATAGATATAGTAAAAAAAGGACTTTTAGGGAGTATATAGGGTGGGTTGATAGGGGAGGGGTAAGCTAAGGGGTTATAAGGACCGGGGGAGTAAGTGGGTGGAAAAGAGGAGGAGAAGTAGAGGGAATTGAAATTCAAAAAGTTTTTATTGAATATAAGATGTTTACACACACTTATTGAAAGTCAAAGTAAATTGATTAGGTACCGGTTCAAAAACTAGAAGGAGAAGAACCGGCAAGAAACTCCTCCCTGTTTATTTTATTTAAATATATGTTTTACTTCATTGTTGTTTTTTTTTTATAATTTAAAGTGCTTACAACTATTACAATGATGTCCATGCGCACTTATCGTTTAAATACCCGCTAATACAATAGTAAGCTTTTTTCATGAGTTGGACTTTAACTCGCTTTATAAATTAATGGGATTGGAAAGGGAAGGGGAACGTTTCTGTAGTCCACCCAGACGGAGCCGGGTACGACCGCTAGTTTTAAATATTTCTTGCATTCCTCTACCACAGAACACTTTGGTCGTATTTTATAAATTCTACCCTCTTTTTTATTTTACGAAAACTTTTACCTAAAGTATTAGTAATATTACTTATTCGTAACATCGAAGAAATTGAAAGAAACATAATTAAAATAAATTGCCAAAATTTATATAGATGATAATAATGTAGTTTGAGCTTCACATTTATACTCAACTAAGGTACTTATGCTAAAACTATAAAACCATATTTAAATTAGTCAGTAGCAGTGACCCTACACCACATACATTGGTTCTCTTAAGTTGGCAGTCAAAAAATGTTTTTATTTTATTTTTTACTTATTCGTATGTTTGTCGTTTGTTTTTGATTGTTCGATCAAATTCATTGTTTGTTCGTGCTTCAATTTTTCATAAACAATATTTAAAAATTCTTTCTCAAGTAAGCGCTCAAAAGAATTTTTTTCAACATCTTTTTTTTTTAAATTCGTTTGTCCGTCGTTTGTTCTGAATTGTTCGATCAAATTCATTGTTTGTTCGTTTTTCATTTTTTCATAAACAATATTTAAAAATTCTGTCTTAATTAATTGACGTTCCATTTAAAAAAAATTTCTTTCCTAATTCGTTTGTTCATGATTGTTCGATCAAATTAATTGTTTGCTCGTTATTTAATTTTTAATACAATACTTAAAAATTTAAAACAATATTTAAAAATTTCAAAATTTTTGCAATCAATTGTGAACCATAAAAACGATAAGCTAAGTGGCTGAGCTAGATACAGAACTAAGAACTAGTTGCACCTTAATGAATTAAATAAAAACTGAGCAAATATTCGGGGGCATTATTCAGTAATCGTCGTTTAAGGATGCTTAATTGTAACCTAAAAAATAATAATACGATAATCTAAGTGGCTGAATAGATACAGAATTAAGTACTAGTTGCATGTTAATGGATGACATACAAACTGACCAAATGTTCGGTTGTATTATCCAGTAATCGTTATTCAAGTTTATAAAAAGTATCTTTAAAGTCTTGATTACACGTACCGAGTATAATGGCGAGATAGTACTCTCGGCCGAGTGCTTGGTACGTCTAAACATATCACCGAGTGCTCGGCCGAGCGCTCGGCCGAGACAGAGGGCGAGACAGTCACTCGACCCTAATCTTTTTACTAGACCGAGTGCCCACCCCCGCGCTTCCCCGCACTGACTCGCTCGCTCGCTCGGCATGTCTAAACAGGAACTCGTCGCGTCGGTGCGCACTCGCCACATTTTAAATATTTGTATTTGTTTGGAAATTATCTGTTTTGTGATATAATTATTTCATAATGGCTAATAAGTGGGACTGCAAGAGTGGTGTGAGCATAATAAGTGGCATGAGTAATCTAATAGAATTTTCAATAATTTTTTTTTACGGTCCATGTTGCGAGCTTTGTTCAAAAATGAACTGACTCGCCCCAAAAAGTAAAATACGTGTAAACACTACTCGCACGCCGCTACTCTCTCGGCCTAATACAATTTCACTGTCTCTCTCATTTACTCGGTGCGTGTAATCAAGGCTTAAACGAGGATTATTGAATAATGTAACCGAATTATTTGGTCAGCTTGTAAGTTTTTGATTAACATGCAACTTATACTTTATTCTATATCAAATTCAGCCACTTAGCTTATCGAAATTGTTTCTTTCGTTATAAAAAGTATGTTTGAACGAGGAATACTGAAAAGGTCCATGTTGTGAGCATGCTTCAAAAGTGAAATGACTCGCCTCCAAAAACTAAAATACGTGTAAACACTACTCGCACGTCGCTGCTGTCTCGGCCTAGTACAATTTCACTGTCTCTCTCGTTTACTCGGTACGTGTAATCAAGGCTTTAATTTTGTATCAAATTCGGCCACTTTGGTTCTCGTTTTTTTTTTTTTTGGTCACGATAAAGCTGGAGAAAGAAACGAGGATTGCTGAATAACGCAACCGAATATTTGGTCAGTTTTTATGTCATTCATTACCGTGCAACTAGTACTTAATTCTGCATAAAATTCAGCCACTTAGCTTATCGTTTTTTTTTTCAAGGTTATAAATAGTATCTTTGAACGAACATTTAACGTGCAACTAGTATTTAATTCTGTATTAAATTCAGCCTAAGTGGCTGGCTTATCTTTTTTTTAAGGGCGTAAAAAGTATCTTTGAATAAAGGTTACTGGATAACGCAACCGAATATTTCGTCAGTTTTTATTTCATTTATTAATGTGCAACTAGTACTTAATTTTGTATCTAATTCAGCCACTTAGCTTATCGTATTATTATTTTTTAGGTTACCACTAAGCATCCTTAAACGACGATTACTGAATAATGCAACGGAATATTAGCTCAGTTTTTATTTTATTCATTTACGTGCAACTAGTTCTTAATTCTGTACGAAATTCAGCCACTTTGGTTATCGTTTTTATGGTTCACATTTAATTGCGAAAATATTGAAATTTTTAAATATTGTCTAAAATTTTTAAGTATTGTATAAAAAATTTAAAAAACGAGCAAACAATGAATTTGATCGAACAATCATGAACAAGCGAACAAGAAAACAAAAAAAAAAATTAAAATTAAAATTGAAACGTCATTTACCTAAAAGTGAATTTTTAAATATTGTTTATGAAAAACTGAAAAACGAACAAACAATGAATTTGATCGAACAATCAAGAATAAACGACGGACAAATGAATTAGAAAAAAAAAAAATATAAAAAAAATTCTTTTGAGCGCCTACTTGAGAAAGATTTTTTAAATATTGTTTATAAAAAATTGAAGAACGAACAAACAATGAATTTGATCGAACAATCAAGAACAAACGAATAATTACAAAAAAAATAATAAAAACATTTTTGACCGCCAACATAAGAGAGCTCTATACATTGCTTTTGCTTTGGTTTTAAAAGGGGGTTTTCGATTAATCAGTTGATTTCCTTTTTTAATTAAAAGTAGGTTCAAGGTTCGTTGATAAATACGAATACAACAAAAGAATAATAGAAATTATAAGTAATATTTTTCATCGTAAATGTCGATGGTAAATATTAACAAATAATAATTTTGTCATGTATCTGCGGAAGTGCGCATGTGCACAATAAAATTTTAGTCGCCATCTTTGCGGCGAAGAAGTTAAGTGTTTATAAAATAAATTTTCGTCCTTAGCGACGAAAGGGAGTAGCTACTACTCCCTTTTTGTGTCTCACTTCGTTTAATTGTTCTAATACCGTAGGGTAAATAATAGTATTCTATAAAAGTGTATTTTTCTTTGTGTCTGAACTTAAACATGGCTTTCTAAAATGTCGGTGTCGTACGTAAAGTTGTCGCCTCCTTGCGGAGTAGCCCGCTCAGCTTTTGTAGTAGTTAATGTCGGAAGATTCGAGGATGGACAAGAAATCTTACAATCGATCTACTCAATCTCAGTCGAGGGCTCCCACCGTCGACTGTAAGAAGAGTTCGGGTTAGTGGCATGGCAAGGTCGTGACATTTTTTTATGTAATTGACATTTGTAAATAATGAGCCATATTTTCTTATTAGAATTAACACACAAACCTTGGCCACGAAACAAGAAACGTGAAGGTCCCGGAGTCCCTCCTAAAAATGAACCGTATAGAAAGAATGCAGGCCCATCAAAAGGCAGGGGGCAAGTTGACAAGCGGCCGCGCGCTCGAGGGTCATCAGGATTTGTTATGGGTGGAATGGAGGTCTCCGGGTAAGTATCACTATATTGTGTGTATACTTACCTTTATTATGATTTATATAAACACTTAGCCGAAGTTGCAGGAAGACTCCATAAATTAACAACTATTTGCATACGGTGATTAACTAAATACATATCTTGAATTTATAGATGAAAACCAACAATGCTTGAGGATCCGGTCTTGGGTCAGCACAAGCAGAGCCGTTCCCTTTTGCTATTGTTAATTATTATTTTAGTATAAAAGTCGTGTATTCTTTGCCAAGAATTGTTTATTATTGTTATGTTGGGTTGATGACTGTCTCTAGATTATCACTTACTTTAAGTAGACTTCTGACTCAACATCTATCAAATTAATATCAAACCTTTTTAAAATTGTAAATAAAATATAAATTTCAGTCTTAAACATAAGTTTTAAGTATTTTTCAAGCAGTACCTATCTTATTAGGAGATGGATTAATTGCTAGAAAAAAGTGTGACATACTGCACAATACGGTGTCAATGAATATGTATTCTATGATGATTCTAGAGAAAAGCATTACTAAAAATAGTATTAATTTTTACTTAATTTTTGTTTTGTGTTACAGGATAGCTGAGGGTGAGCCTGAGCTAGGCTCAGTGTTTGTGCCTGGACGTAAGAAGCAAAATTTGAACCACTTGCTGAACTTTGTGTATTCTCCTCGAGGGGTGTCGCAAAGAGACAACGGATCATCATATCGGCATAGTCATGCGCAATATCATACAATACACCCACACATTGAGCATCTTTACTTACAAGCTAGGTTAGTAATGATATCTGTTATTTCTTAATAAACAAATGAGTTAAAATGTATGCAATGTCGGCTTTGTTACAAGATGGAGGATGTTTACTGGGTTTACTGGAACATTTCCAAAACATTTTACATTGTGATAGTTTATTTTTATTAAAATATCTTAAGCATTCAATGTCACAAGTCAAAACCTGGATTAACCTAGATTAGAAAAATAGATTAATTAAATCTTTTAGTAGATAAATAGCATCCTCAATTAATTATTGATCAGAGTAGAAGCTTGGCAATTTATTTTCAGTTGCCAGTTTGTAATGAAAGAAGATGGAGACTACTCTGTGAATTTGATGGATCCAGATGTGCCAATAAAGTGGGATCAAATTGAAGAAATTGTAAGTTTTCTTTCTAGTCATAATGAAGAAAAATATTTCATAATGTGTCAAATAGTTAGTCCGGCATAGTAGGTATTTTATTTGTAATGCAAATTTATGCATACTTAATTTAGATGTTAAATATTTATATGGTCTTACTATATTATTTATTTATAAAATACATTTATATTTAATATGGATGAACACTTGTTTATTTATTTTTAATAAATAGTTTGTATTTTTAATGCTAGACCCAAAAACAAACATACTGTGTTTAGTAACAGCCCCATTCCGTAAAAGTACACATTGACTAGAAGTCCTCTTCAGCGTTTAACGTCTAACCACTCATACTATAGCTAGCTGGTGAAAGAAGGCGAGTTTTAGTTTGAGTTTCAGTGCGCAAGTTCCACGCGCGCCGTTCTTCACCCCTGAAAAATCTTCGCGCGCTGGTTTCAACCTTGCAAAATTGCGTAATGTCACTTTGATACTGTGAACTGACATTTTTGACTCAATTAAAACCAAAGCTGCTGTCAAAATAATTTACTCTATGTCCTATTCCCTTTTTTGTTGATTAATTTTATCCCATACAATTCATGTGTTTCAAGTCAATTTTTTATTACTTTTCACTTGAGGGTGCATCGGAGCCGAGTGGTATAATATGATCAGACAAAAATAATATATTTATAAAGCATTTGCTAATACATGTCTCTTGTTTATTTTTTTACTCTTAATAATAACTCCTGAATCCTGTTAGTAAATCATAAAAAGTCGTGATTTTTTCCGGCTGCGGAATAAGACATCCATAGGGTAGCAAATTTAATATAAATTATTTCACATAGTATATTTGTTCTTTTCTTTTTACCTACAATGTGATGGAAATGGTACACGTGTTTTGCGATTGGTGTTATAATTTTCCTCAAAGACTACTCAACCAATTTCGCTGCAGGTTTTTTTTTTTATCATGTAGGTGTTACTGCAGAGCATATTTGTTGCACATAGTATTTTAAGGATGAATGGGACCAGATGGCGCTGCAGTAATTGTGTTTCTGTAAAACGGCCGGGTTTTTGATGCAATTTTTTGTTTATTATTTAAGTATCATTTCAAAGCAAATTTTTAAGTATTTTTTATAGTTGTACCAAGGGGTGCTGCATTTGATTTGTATTTCTAAAATAACTTGGTTGATTTTGATTCTTTTTCTGATATTCCATAGATATTACATAAGTAAGTTCTTATACATGTTTTAAAGTTATAAGCTACTAGATGGCGCTAAAATAAATAAAAATATACAAATCAAAAATTAAAATAAAATAAAAAATTATTGTTAAAAATATAATTTTTTTATTTAATTTATTTTATATCTTAATACAATGAAAGTTTCCCTGAAACCAGGTTAATTTACTAAATAATGTCATTTTAAATAACAGATTGCAGGCTGTGGAATTTTATTTTATCTTTCTAATCATATTTTGAAATATGATCTTATTAATGATGGACTCAGGATTAATTCATCATATCGGAAGAAAAAACTTTTGATGGGCGAGTTGAACTCTCTCTTCGCCAGTTTTTTATGAAAATAAAAAGTATGCCACTAGGTTACAGTTTAATAACGATTGTTACAGCAAAATGTAAGCCATACTTATTGAACACGTAGGTAACAATATCTTAAATATTCATATGTTTGAAAGATATATCATGTATTTATATAGATGTTTTTTATATAAAAAATATTCTCATCTAAATCAGAATGGATTTTAAAGAAATAGTTATTTTTACAATTTTTTTAGAATGTTACTCTTAATCTAAAATTAAAATAGGTATACCAAAACTGTTTTTTAAAAAATGTTACTAAGAAAAGTTTCCTTTATTTCCTTACTCCAGACGAAATAATTACCTATAAAATAATTATAATGATTCATAATAATATTTGGAAGCACTAAGAAAAAGAATGCTACACAGAAAATAATAAAATAAATATATTAAAAATTCAACTCCATTAGTTTAGAACAGAACCCATTTTTTATGCGACCAATTATTGTGGGAATACAAAACGTATGAGCCTAGTCGTAATTAAGTGCATTTGATAATTGGTCGGTTTATATCTCAACCGTTATTGATAATTTTAAACAAATGATATTAATTATTCTAAATTCGCTCTTTATAATAAAGAACACAGAATGACATACAAATAAGGCCTAATTTTCTTTACCGAAAATACAAAATGCAATCTTTTTTTCTTGCGTTTGATGTGTGATTTCTTCATTTTTGAATTCAACTCTTCGGCATTGTGCTACATCCGATTAGGTCAGGTGGCGAAACACCACTATGCAAATTGAGTGCCATCGAGCGTGATATGGCACTAATTTTTTCTGGATGTCTTTAAGATTTAATTAAATTTAATAATTTTTATTTGGTTTCAATTGGCAATAAATTCTCATTTTTGATAGGTGGTGAGAAGCATGGGCCGTTCAGAATGCCCCATCTGTCTGGGTGCTCCTGTCGCTGGTCGCGTAGGGCGCTGCGGCCACGTGTATTGTTGGCCCTGTGCGCTTCACTACGCTGCAAGTCATGAACGCCACCCCCCTCCTTGCCCTGTCTGCGCGGCACCGTTCCGTGTTGAGGCGATGAAGCCGGCGAGGATGTTGCAATGGCAGCCACCAGCTGATGAGGTAGGGTCTAAAAATCTGACCTGGTGAGGTGACTTAAGAGGGTGGTGATTTGTGCTGGCATACATTATATCTAGGTATACAAATATAATAAAGCTGAAGAGTTGGTTTTTTATTTGAACGCGCTAAATTCTGGAACTACTAGTTGGATTCGTTAAATTATTTTTGCACTTGATAGCTCAATTCTTTAAGAAGGTTTATAGTTTATTTGACATCACACTATGACTTAAAAGTGAAGAGCAGTACCCATAAACGTCACGAGAACGATACACAACACAGATGCGGCGGCACAGTGGGTATAAAACAGGCATGTATAATACAAATTTAACATGGGTGGAACTGCCGGACACAGCTAGTCTTATATATTACAGATCAATAAATGCACCAAGTGAAAAACTTGTGCTGTTTCATTGATTTCGGGTCCTTAGCGGGATTAATTGAGCCCTTTAATATTTTGGTCTAAAAATTGTACTTATGATTAATAATTATAGCGTATTTCAAATTAATGTTTGATATCTTCTCTATTGGACGAGTTAGTTTGGTCATTTTTTACAAAACGAAATGTCGGATATATTTTTTACTAGGTATGCATGAGGTTAGTACGTCGTTTACGTGGGTCGACAGTGGTTGAAGTGGCGCCTCCACGCGGTCCTTCAGGGAATTGTGAGGTGACTGTACTGCCATTGAGTGCACTCGAACATGCACCTTATTCCAAGCTCTTCTCAGCTAATGAACAGCAGGTGAGGTTAAAAAAAATTTGTTATATTATTTCACCAGACTAATTTGTTTTACAATTTACTCTGATGAATTGATATAATAATTTTGTTTTGAAAAATGCCTAATTAAGAGTTATTATGATAAAACTTGTACACTTAATAAGGGGCATCATCATGGAAGGTGGAAGGTATCATTATTAAATAGTATTTACTTTATTAGTTTCATAAAAATCGATAATTTTAGGTGCGGGACATATTAGAAAGAGAGAGAAAAGAGTTGCAAGCCCAAATTCTAGCTGAGATAGACACAACTGAAATTATTTTCATCGAACAAGCTTTAAACACTCTAAAACTTCAAAAAGAAAACATAGACAAGGGGAATATAGATAATGCAACATCTATTTCATCAGCTAGTGTTGAAGAAGAAGCTATACCACCTATCATATATCAAGAACATGTAGTGTCAGAGAAGAAAATTGACTGGTTTGATGTGACAGCTGAATTTCATTCTCATTTAGACGCCAGCATTACGGAACAAGTGGAAGATCTGGCTTTGGCTTTAGATCACTCTAACTTAAATCCAGAGGCTGAAGAATTTCAACATGGTGATGCCACTGAAGATGCATTTGATTTTCCACTCACTGATGATTTGCCTATAGGAGAAGAAAAATTGGAGGCACAAACTTTACTAACAGAGAATGACAAAGAAAATCAAGCCAAGTATTTCTATTTTTATCAAGGTAATCAAATTCTTTATATACTTATTGAGTAAAATCAAATTATGTGACATATGAATTGCATGTCCTTATCTTATTTTATGGAAAGTAGAGGAATTTGACAGACACAAATGAACAAACAAACTCACACACAATATGGCGTGACTGATAGGGTCTTGAGCTAATTGTCATCTGAGTTTAAGATATAATATTTGAAAAACACTCAACCGATATCATCACGAGCTTGAGTATCATTTTTGAATACCAGTCTAAAGACATCGATGATTCATGTAAAATATGAAGAAGTTGTTGATTTGTCCCTACAAGAAATATTTAGCTGTTTTTAATTTGATGACTTGTTAATAATATGATTACAACACTTTTTTTTTTAGCGGAAGATGGTCAGCAAGTGTTCCTACATAGCATAAATGTACGAATGCTTTGTGCGTCGTGGGGCGCTATTGTAGCTGCTCCGCCGGTTATTCGCGCCAGAGTGCTTCGTAGGGAGACTGCTTCGCTTACTGAAGAGGTGTGCAATGAAAACTAACAGACTATAGTTAACTAATAACTAATGGACCACCAACCAGTGCTAATGTGTAGTAAAGGCAGGAATTTACAATATAAATTCAGAAAATCTTTGATTATTTCTGTACGGATAGTAGATTTTAAAATTTAAAAGCATAAAACTTATTTCGCATCTAACAAAAAATAATATGACAATAACCATACACAGTACCTAGAGCAGACACTGTATAAGGTTGGCACTGTAAGTCTCATAACGGTTGCCCCCCTTTAAAATTCATTTTAGGTGTTTTAGTATAAACATTGTATTTAAATTTTACCAATAGTTGGTCATAATGTAGTATCAATCGACAGAAGTTAAAGCCACAAGTGATATTTAAATGTTTATCCCCCGCGACAAAGCAGGTTCCGATTCGTTCGGGGTTGTGCAGCATGCAGTTTCGATGCCGTCCTACGGCTACTTTCCGATGTTAAAATTATGGCAGTGAAAATATATCCTACACTGTTTATTTTTAATGAATGTACCAACAATCTATTCAATAAATTGTTGCATATTCTAGAGTCGTAAACGCATGCCGTGCGCGGCACACCTGCCCCTGCACTGCCCATTTGACATTGTGGAGCTGGACCTGGAGCCCCCTGCCATCACTGTAGCTGCTGTGAACACTTTTTCAGGTGAGAACCTGCCTATTTGTTCTTTTCTTGGAGTGAAATCCTGTAACTGAATAACAATTTAGAATTTGGAGTACAGATAGTTTTGGGGCAAATGTTGAAAGTGGTGGAAGTGAGTTCTTCTTATTTTTAATATTGATGTTTGTGAAATTAATATAATACTTTGGCTTTTGGATTGCAATGGTATGGTGGCTTTTTTTAGTTACAGTCAGAAATAATACACCTTATCTATTGATTTTGATCGATGAACCTTCTCCAGTCACATAACACAATATTAAATTTTCAGACGAGCTTCAACGTCGTGCTCGCACTCGTGCCCGCTTGGAACGAGATGAGCGGCGCCGCGAACGGGCGTACCGTCGCGCTATGGAGGGTCCGCCACGCCCTGACGTGACTTCGGCTATGCACTTCCCGCCAGCTAACACGCACCACATCGTGGACTTGCCCCCGCTACCCTCTCAACCTGAGATGGACCCCTCGCCATCTTCTTCGGGATTATCTTTTGCTAAGGTTAATTATTATAACAAAATCCGTTCTGTATGTAGTTTCGGTTTCCATTTGTAAGAAGTTTAAGAATACTTTTAGAACTGTTAACATCTTAGCGCTCGCTTTCAGTGTAGTGGCGACATACAAGCGATCAGTAATTCGAATCACTTGATGCATGCTAGGCGAAAATAACACATCGTGTCAAGGTTTCCGAGAGAAGTGCCTTGAATATGCCCTAGTGTCGGCCATACTATAGAGAGGGACCAATTCATCCGCGCTGTCAATAGCTTTGTTTAATCATACAATAAATTTTATCGTATTCACGTCACTAGCGTAACAGGTGCTGTCTTTACAAATCATTGTATTTCACACCATTGACAGTATTGTATAATGATATTTCGACTACTTGCACCAGGGTTGCTATCCTCAGAAACATTGTTTCCTAGTTATAATAAATTTTACTTTTCAATTTTTTCTCGAGCTCTTCACAGAAAGGGGTTTAGCTGGATGAATATGACGAGTCGCCCCCAAATGGTATCCTATATGTAAACTAATGTTTTAATACTGATTTGATTTACGAACGCGATTTATATGTGTTTTACCGACGCACTTCACTTGGACCTAGAAATCGAAAATTAAGAAATTTGCCTACGTATGCGTAACTGCGATGTAGTTCAAAGATATATGTTTCAAAAGTAATTGAGATAGGTAAAAGTAATATTAAAAAAATAAACTGTTACAATCACTGAAATAATATATCTTGTAAATTTGATATGCACTATTACTCATTAAAAATTCGATAAAAAACAGCTAGTGCTACATATGAAAAAAATGAATGAATACGTTTACGCACTGATATCAATGTTCTTCCATTTTTAACAGGATGCGAGGTCGCCTCTGTAAAGGCGAAACAAAACCGTCCGTATTGTGCCGTAATGTAGCGTATTACAGTTTGTTACCTTATACAGGGTGAGGTTTTTATGACCAGCCAAACTTCAATATGATGACCTTTGATAAAAATCCGTTGGCCGTCTTGTTCCCTTTTAGTATCGTTCAATGGGAAAATATTCAGTTAAGCCTACGTAAACCTTTCCCAAAACTACCAATATTACTAGTCATATCACGAGGACGCCAGTGCACGTGCACGCGCCCCGCCCACAATCCCCAAGCTCCGCCCTTTCGCTCTGCACTCGCAGTATAGCACCATAGATAATACTAGCACGTCGTATTTTTGAAAATTCATGATTATCGAATGATCTCATTTATGAAGGCTCCTACTCAGTCGTAAAAAACTCTCTTGAAAATTTTGGTTTGACAAGGCCTAGGGAACGATTGAAATTGATGACATCATCAATGAGTTTCAGAAATACGGCTCCTTAAGTTGCAAATTTTCCCTTCATCATACTTATCGGGCTTAGGACCGTCAAATTGCAAAAGGCTTGTTGTAGTTATTATTTGCGATTAAAATCGAATCGAAATAAATGAAATTGAAAAAATGAATAGGTACATACCTAATCTACTTTGATCAATGTACTCGTACATTCGATAATTGATTAACAATTGTCCTTTTTCCTTTCGCAATCAGGCGTATTTAAAAAATTTTAATCAACTTATGTACAATCATTAAAAAATGGAGTTAAAATCCACTTACCATATAAAAAAATTACCTACTTTAACAAATGGTGCACCATCGTGTTGAAAATAAAACTCGCGATGTGCTATTATTGCGAGCGCGACGTTGTCGTCCATAAAATCAGATATTACTGTATGTAACATTTGAAGATACGTGATTCCGGTCAGTCTGCCCTCTATGAAATAGGGCCCTAATATTTTATCACCGATAACCCCGGCCCAAACATTTGCACTGATTCGCACTTCCAAATAGTTTGACAGTTCGGTACCGTGGCATTGTGTAAACCTTGATTGCGAAGCTGAGGCAGGCTTATTTCTTCATACAGTCTTTGGGCGCCGCGTAAAGTTTGTCCACTAAAATGTAACATTTCATCATTTCATAATATTCGCGATTTGTATACATTATTGAAGCGCGGACGACTTGCGCCGTCCGATACAGAATCGCGTGGCTGACTGAGCTGAGGTCATTGAGTGCGGAAGGGGGGCCGCTACGAAAAGGGTGGGAATCAGCTGGCGCGCGGCACGTGTGGGTAGAGTGTAAGCAGAAGGTAGCCAAATTTTATTAAAAAATATTTAGGATATTTTTATTGATTATAAATATTTGACCTATATTTTTATTTACGTAATGAGGTGTATTGGTGATACCTAACATCTAGGAACATTTTGGCTGATCAGTAAAATCTCATCCTGTATATACCATTTGTTACATGAATCAAGAAAATTGTGCTCTATTCGTAACACTTACGACATATATTCGCATTATGAAATTTATTTTCTTATCTTATAAAATTTATATTCTTATTATTATATTATTATCTTATTTGTTTTCTTATTGAAAATGCAATATTCAGCTCTTTTTTGCGTCTTTGACGAGTAGTTTTACAAATTTTCACGACATAAGTCGACATTGCGCACGTGTATTCGGCGCCAAGCCATTACATTGACTAAAAGCCGGTTGGAGGACTTATTCTGTTTTGGATGACTTTCTGCGCGGACACTTGAGAACGCGGACAGCCCATCTAGTTATATTGTTACATGACAAATGAAACCAATGAAACGCATATGTTTACTATTTCAACCAATCAATCCGACCCCTCGTAAGAAAGCCGCCAATCACAGTCGAGAATGGTGGCAAATGAATGCACGCGCTCCCAATTTCATTGGTCAACATATTTTAAACTATCGTGAGGACGACGAATGGGGCAGAACGGGGTACTACTGGCCGTGCGGTTAGCAGTGAAAAAAATATATTAATTGTTTTATTATATCGAATTTCATATAATATATTAAAAATACAATAAACACTAATGGGTTAATATGTCCTATGGCTATTGTTGCTAATTATCCGCTCCACTTCTCTCAATCTGCTACATATCCATAGACAGTAATGAACGGATATATAGTAATGAACGGATATATGTGTGTTAGACTACCTGCTAGACACTTTATCGAAAGACGCTCCTATTTTCATATTTGTATTATTATTAACACGTTAAACGCCGTGGCACCCACCAGTGGGCTACAATAGACTACCCCATTAGGCCACGCGAAATTTAATAAAATGTTCAAAAATCATCAGTGGTTTTTTTTTAGTGTATATCGAAAGAATAGATAAAAATAGTATATTTAGATTTAGAAGAAACAAAAATTACTAAATATTTCGAGCAGAAATTGCTGTCACCCACCGGTGACTGCCGTGGCCCCATAGAGCAAAAGTCACGTTTGTCACGCTAAGGCGCAGCGCGGGTCACACTGTCACCCACATTTGACTTATTTTTCAAAAATATTTCAGGGGTATGGGTATAATAACCAGCCAGAGTTCAGGGTCGCAAAGTTTCAACTTATTGTGACATTTTCCTATATAGACTGTTTTAATTTCTTGCATATTAATAATACAATAATAAACTTTGCCAAATCTTTATTAACCTATATCCGATCTTCTTTCAATATTTGTTTCTTTTCTTTCTAATTTGATTGATGTTTCTAGCCATCAATTTACGCGAAAAAAATATTGCAACCACACTTTGATAAGTATTTTTGCTACGATTTATTGCGAATATCGAGTTATTGTTTTAATGCATCTTAATTATAAATAAGTGGGTGTTGTATAAAAACTTAATTTCAGGAAGTCATAGTTTCTGAAGCCAACTTTTTTTAGTTTTATTTCGACTACGCTGTTTAAGTCTGATAAGAATTTCTATTCCAGTTAAAAAAAATGGTGATCTTAATTTTATTTTCAAATATTGCCATGTGCACTTTGTTCTTTGGAGTCACGTCGATCTAGTTTGAAATTATTTTAGACAATTTACATAGCTATTTCGAAAAAACAATAGCTTAAAGTTAGATATCGTTTGCGGTCTCCGGTGGGTGACGCGGCGTGATGGAAGCATCTCGTGTCACCCACCGGTGGGTGACGTGGCCTGTACGGGGAACCCACTAATTTTCGCTCGGCGTTTAACGTGTTAAATGAGTATTTGGACGAGAAGCATATTCCTTATCCATGTGACATGCACCAAGCTCCAAAGAAATCAAGACAGTCGGTGAATTGTCACCGTAGACAATTTCGAGACACGTTTCGTTGGTCAACACGGCGTACGGGTGAGATGACGGCCGGCGCCATTAGATACGCCGTATGTCGTCCGAGTGTATGTCGTTATGTCATATGAGGATAGAAACTTAAAACAGGAATTACATTGCCTAACTTAATTATATAGTTTCGATACATCAATGTTTATTCAATACTACAAATGATTTCTTAAACTTGTGACTATATTTTGTATCTGTATAAGTTTAAGAATTATAACTATTATTACAATATACGAATATAATTCTATTATTCTCTCTGTTAAAACAGCTATTTTGAACGCCTGATGAAAAATTAATTAATGAAAAATAAGTTTAATATAATAAAATATTCTGTGTTATCTACCAAAACTAAAAAATAGTTTGTTGTTACTATATTAAGTTCTGTTGCTATTTTATAATTTTGTTATGATAATTTGTTGCTATTTTCCAACAGATTTTTTTTAAAGTTGGTACAGAGGCAGATGATCCCTTTGATCTTCAGTTTTGCAAGTACTATTTTAGACCTGTGTTGTATAAGCCTATATCAGCGGCGTTTACCAAATTACATTTCCTTTGTTTTTTGAGTGCTTTAAAAAATAAAGTTCATCTTTGAAATAAGGTTAAATTTTGATGAATTTAAAAGTTATTTGTATACGGGACACCAATTATACTAAAAACATTCTAAAGTTTACACAAATCAGAATTTGATTGTAAGCATTTAAAGTGAAATGGATTGGAATAATTGGGTAATTTCCCAAATTCTTTACTCTGTGATGGGAACATACAATATATGAACGTATCCAACTTTTACAATGGTTTGTTGATTTAAATATATATTTTACTTTTCAAATATCGACAGATGGCCAGTACAAGTGGCACATGGCGCGTCCGAGCGCAACGTCCACTCACACCGCCCCCGCCACCAGAAGAGAACGACTCGCTATCTGCTCCTCGTGCATTATGCCTCAGCGACGCTATCGAAGCTGCACTTCACGCCGCTCCTGCACCGATAACTACTCGCGCCAAGAATAAAAAGACCAAACATAAAGTCTTGTTCACTACCGGCATGCAGCGTACACCCTAAAGGCAGGTTTATGCAAATCCAGTAAGTAATCCAGTCAAGCATTGCAGTAGCAAACCATTTTTACACACGACGATATGACAGGCTTTTTTGGGCGCTATTTGAGCTGATAGAATGAAGCAAACCATACTATTATCATTGACTTTATGGGCGTTATATCGACGAGTGAAAAAATTGTTGCTATGCTTGGAACCATTTTGAATATTATTTTTAATTTGTTTTATTCGTTCAAGTTTGTAACAAGTTCCAGTGTTCAATAGTTAATGGCGTGCATAGAGGGTAGGTAGACAGTGACTACTAAAAACCTAATAGATTTTATTGTGATGAGTTCTCGACGAAAAGAAAAGCTCTTATCACAATTAAACATGAGACTTAGTAGGATTTTTTTTTGGTCATGATATTGTCTGCCTATCATTTATGCACGCCACCGTCAGTAGTGTCTGACTTTACACTGAACTTGCTGGAGTCGTCTAAACCTACCTTATAAACCTTTAAACAAGCAAAAATTCATATAAACATTTTTCGATGTAGATTGAAAGTTCAAAATCTATGTAAAGAAGTATGTAACATTGGTGTTGGATTTTTTACACAGTTTGGGATAATTTCAAAGCTTACAAAGACTTTGCTTGATTTGCATTCAGACTTGGAGCCGAAATACCAACTAACATTTATTGTGAAATGTACTATGCAAGGTTCTTTGCCGCTCTGAGTTGCCTGTGAATGACTCAATACGCTAGTACAACCGCGCGGGCAGCGAGGAGTAGTAGTGGGAAATGGCCGCCGTGCGCGAGCGAGTAGCGCGAACTATCCGACCTCTCCTTCATCCCTATTTTATGCTACTGCAACACTTTCTGTAAATAACTTCACAGTGGCAAAGATCCGTGCGTATTGTCTTGTTTATGTGACTCTAAGTTTGTGTAGCACATTGAATACTAATCAAATTCTGATTTTCAATCCCAGTGCTATAAGGACTATTGTTTTAAAGCTTGCCAGACGGCACCACTTATATAGAAAGGTCACCTGTCAAAAAAATTTTTTTTTAGTTAGTTTCATTTTTGTTTTTTGGAATTTTTACTGGGGTCAGTAGAGAAATGTTCAATAATATTCAAATGAAAATATTTGAAATTTCTGAACACCCTTGACATTAGTGATCAAGTTTACCCATTGCAGTGAAATTGTAAGAGGTATGTAAATTGATTTGTTTTTAATTTAATTATTGATTGAGAGAGGTACTGTAGTACAGATATTGATAATTTCAAATAAACTTTTCAAACAATTGGTTACATTTTTTCAATAAAATATTTATTTATTTTGAAATGAACAGTTTATTATCATCTGAACATAAGTAATAGACGAAAATATTTGAATTCTTAATGCCAGTGGTTATTATTTTCATAGTATTTATATGTTTATACTGGCTAATATCTTTTAGCGTGACGCATAAGGATTTTCAGAAATATCTGTTTTTATGAAAATGTTAACAATAAAATTAAGATTTAAATATTTTTTTTATGCAGAGCATTTCCTTAAAGTTGACAAAGTATTCACATATTTTTTTTTTAATTTTTAAAATTATCTAACAAATGTCAGATTCGTTACTTGACTTCAATTATTGAAGAATTATGTATGAATTGCAGAATATATTTGATAATGTGTGTTTAATTAATATTCAAAAGTTTTCAGATAGAAATGTGACAGAATAAAATAACTACAATAGAAAATAATGTAATTTCATAGATGTGTAGAACCGTGTTTTTAATCATTTTTATGTCGCATTAATAATTAAAAAAAAAAAAAAAAAACTGTCGTTGATCACACTAGTCGACTTACTGCATTCACATTAGCAGTTTAACTGATATCAAATTTGTACCGCGGTCAGCGGTGGCCGCTTGGCAGTGCTGTATACGGAAACGCTTAGATAAGCGTATTGAAAGAAAGAAAAAAATACATTGGTCACGAATAGTGTTGCGTATTGCGTTGTTTTTAAGGCTATTGGCCCCACAGTGAGTTAATTGCCAGTTGCTTGGTACGAATTTGTATATGTTTTCGACGACGACCACGTTCTATTTCATATAAAAATATTCGTTCGTCGCGGTATGCCGCTGAGTAGGTATGAATTATGGAAGGTGATGCCATTGAAAATTTTATTATATTTTGGCTTCATATCCCATAATTCATATTGAATGGGTTTGAACTTTTTGGCACAACAACCCTATGTTCCACCATTTTGATTTACCGTTTTAAAAATAATGTCACACTTATTAACTACATATAATGGACTAAGGGAAATGTAGACGAACAAAAAACATACAATATGGATACGATAATTCGTCTTTTCGCAAATATTCATAATCTCATATTATTTAGACCAATTTTTCCAAAGAAACCATAGTCATTAAGTTATTAGTTTCCAAGAAAACCACCACGGAACGTACATTAAATATCATTAACTTACAACCCTATGAGCTTGATCGCGGTGGGCGGGTTTGGACTGATAAGCGCTCGGCCACTGAACGCCGTTCGGCCGCGAAATCGAATGGTTGGTTGGTACCACAGACAAGTCAACCTTATAGCCCACGCTTTGACAGGGAGTAGCATTCGCCAAGGCTATGTAGTGATACTACATAACTACGTCTCTTGTGAGCGGTCAGTTGGAAGCACGTCGGAAGCCATTAAATTGTCAATTTTGAACGAGCCAATGAAAACTTCGTACTGACGTTTATTAAAGCGTGGTCTATAGGTTGACTGTTCTGTGGTTGGTACGTACGTAGCACGTATGCTTGTCATAGCAAGATTAAAATTCGTTTCAGATTCTTCATCTCATTTAATTACACCGTAATTAAGTCTAAGCTTGTTTAAAAGAGCAGGACATTATAACTATTTGCGAAAAGAGGTATGATTGTATCCAAACTGTATGTGATTTATTGTTTTAAACCTATCAGGTCACTGAGATAAGTAGTCATAAAGAAAAGGTAATGATCATCGGGGTCAACGTGGTTTTTATTTATCTGTGTAATGTGACACCTTATGATATAGTGTCACATTTTTTTTTTTCTATGTCTAGAATCCATATCCCATCCATATAGAATCTATAGTGATTTAAAGATATAAAATTACAGTTATGGGACAGGGTTACAGCAGCCTACCAACAAAAATGTTCTAACCACCAAATAGCTTATAGTGGTAAAAAATATTTTTCTGGTATTATTTTAAACATTGTAACATATACTGTAAAAAAATTCCAATAGGAAGAAAAATTGGTTCACTGTCATATCTGTTACCTGCTGTGAAAAATAATTTAAGTTGCAATCAAATATTTATTTATTAGCCCTGCATAGTTTTGCAACTGTGTATTCAAATTATATCTGGAAATGTGTAGATAAAGAGGTGATCAACGCAATCTGAACAATTATTTATCATCAGGTCTAAGAGGGCTAAGCAATATGTGCTTCATCGTTGTAATGTTTTATACGTATATCAATAATTAAAACATAATGTTAATTTAATTATAAAATTTATTTCACACTCTTGTCGAACATTGGCTTTGTGAACCTTCTTTTTTTTTGTTATATAGTGAATCAATTTTTCAAGTGCAAAGTGTTTTAAGTTTAAAGGTCACGTTTTGCTGAAAGTATAGTTTTCTTCCATTGTACGACCGCGTCGTTCTGCGTATTAAAACCTAATTTTACATTCAGTAATTTAATTTCCAATTGCAAAATATCGAAGCACATGTTATGTTTTTCATGTGGGCCCATTTTAGAGTATAAGTTGAGTTGACCACTGTAAATCCGGCCCTGCTTTCTCCACCACGAGGCGTGGGGAATATACTTGATCTAAAAATGCTCAACAATGTTACAAGATGTATTCGAAAGATCTCAGAAATAATTTAATGTATGAATTAAATTTATATATAAGTTTATGTGATAATATTTACAGTTAATGATGTGTGACGAAGTCACATCATTTGTAAAAATACACACAAATAAAAATACATATTATGTAAAATAAAATATTTCAAAATATTTTTATTACCTTCAACTTATCATAATAAAATTATAGATATACGCCGCCACATTTAAGAACATGATACTTTAGCTTGTCTGTTTAGTTTTTGTTTCGTAATAATAATTTGATTTGCACAATAATTAACGATTCATGGTTAATGTTGGCATATATGTCTTTAAAATGCGCAAACTAACGCCATCTATAAAGAATGCACTACGTATTGTAAACTTTGTCAGTTGGTAACCTCCATGCTGACACCTGACCTGATTGATACCTGATGGGAGAGAGTAAAGTAGGAGAGTCGGCGTTACAGTGGTGAATCTATAGGAATGTCTTTGCGCGTAGGACTGAAGCCCGTTTTTATACAAAAGTTATTACTCTATTGAAGATAGCACGTTGTTTTAGTTTGTTTTTTATTTATTACAACAATGAACCAGAGATTTTTAACGCGCTTCTTGCCGGCCGGTGGCGCGAGTTTGACTCCACTTAACAACTACATCCAAACTCCATCTTGACTTAATTATTGTCAAAATTAACGCCGCATGAGAGAATTGTAACCATAAATACTCATCATAATTATTTTGTTGTTGTTTGATACTTCATCTGTAGGTATATATATATCAATGTGGGCCCACAATAAAACCATCTCATGTAATACGATTTTCAATCGTAATAAAATATAAACATTACTATGTAATAATTAGCAATGTACTTATGTATGGTCATATACTAAAATTAGTAAAGAAACTAGGTCGCAAAAACAACGCGAGCTTTCGATACAACACAAAAAAAAGTGACGTTATATTGTGCATATACCCCTTGCGCACGACGCCTGAGTACGAAATTTTATATTGTACTACCACATTTTTACTTAAAGATCTATGCATGGTTCCATCATACTACATATCTCGTAGAAGGGATTTAAAAGAGCGCTCATCAAAATGTTACTTCATATGAATTTCTGAATTTGAATTTATTAAATACATAATATCGTGAAATATATTTATGCCTACTGGAAATAAAAAATTCGAAAATTTCAGTAACAAAGTCGTTAATAAGTCGGCCACTGACGACTTCTTCATTTAGATGACATCCAAATAAGGTCAAAATATCACACTTAGTTCGCGTGCAGCCCCGCCGTAAGCGTATGATGACCCAATGAAGTGTGATATTTTCATTAGGATGTCGGTCTAATGGAATGATTGTGAGTGCCTGGCTTAAGCCTCAAAACTTCCCCCAGTTTAGCTAAATTTGATCGGACATTATAATAGAGTAATATAAATACTGGTGATATTGTTTCTCAAGATGCAATACATGTCTAAAGGAGATTTAGAATCATGATTAATTTTAAATATCTGTTACGTTTACTTGCTAACAGGCATCGAAATATATTCAAACTATTACTATTTCAATTGACACGGACTTCTCTCAGCAAGTCAGATAAAGATTATGATAGCATACAGTGAAGGTTGGGTGATTTTGATGAGCGTTTTGATAATAGAAATATGGATATTATTAAAAATTAGTTTGTTATTGTGCACTTATCACAATTTATAGTAATGTATATAAATTGTGATAAAATTATTTTTCCAATTTTGTTTAATATGACAGAATTATGTTTAGTTAGACAGTAACTTTATGTTTGTTTTTCAGTAAGACATTCATGACTCAGTGTTTTGGGTTTGATATTATATCATTTTAAAATATTATTTTTTTATTTTTACCTTAAATCTGTGAAAACTGTTTTGAAGAATTTTGTCAGAATATACTATTATTAGTTACACTTACATTCATTAGAAATGCTAGAATTGAATACACACACACTACATTTACACTTTTAACAACTAGGATTTTCAGTTTTAATTACATTAAAAAGAACCTTCCTAGAACTTGCCACATATCTACGTGAAACTATGAAGGAGATGGCATGAAGCAAAAGTGGGACATCTACTATATTATCAAAATATATGAAATACCATTCATGCATTCACACACACAATCTGAAGATTATTTCGGACAATGTCAAAAGATATGCTGACTTTGAATACAGTTTCAAATTAATTTAACAAAAGCCAATAGGCCGTCACAGAATCAGAAAAATTTTATTCCATTAATTGGGGGATTACAAAGTGAGGGCGAGTCACAACAATTTTGATTCGCAGATCAGAAATAGACTGTCGGTCTGTCCATGTGGGACGTGGTCGACTTATAACATTAACTTCTTAAATATTTATTTGCTTACAATGGCTATAATACAACTGTATTTTAAAACTAGACCCTGCCTAATGTTAGATTTGATACAGAGATGTGAAAATTAGTGGAAATAATGTGGAAAATTGAAATCGTGTTATTTGAAGAATGTAGGTTGTGGGATTCATTGGATTGAAAATTATGTGCTAATTAAATACAATAATGTAGGCATTGTTGAGTTGCTGGTTAGTTTTATTTATTGAAAGGGCATTAACCCTAGAAACCTAATCTATTTTGGATGTACACAAAGCCTTAATATACGTCTCGAGACGTACACATATAAATTACAATTTGTATCCAAAAATAGCCTTATTTTAGAAATATTATCTAGCGGAAATTTAAATTTGGAATATAAACTAAAAATAAAACAACACTGTTACGACTCATAACTATAATCACAGTTATTTATTACAATGAAAAAACAATATGTATAAGTTGGAACAAAAAAATTTACTTCTTCAAAATCAACTGAAACATATATTAAAAAAAAATTTTTTTTTTAATGCTAATCAGATATTTATAGAGCAAACATTAAAACGAATCAGACTTTAAAAAACTAGTTAAACTTTAAGAGCAGTCTACACACATATCAACCTTGTGCTCGCCACACACAGACTTTTTACATTTATAACACACTAATTTTGACATTCTCCTTTTTTTATAGGAGCAAAAGGCGCAGTGTTTACGTTTTTTTGGCTCAGGTTCTTCTTCTCGATTCCCATTACCTATTTGAATCAATAGGTTTTGCGAGAATTTGGCTTATATTTTCTCGTAATCTGGTCATCCTCAACTTCGGAATTTGAATCTTCCAAAGAAGGATTATCTTCCTCGTCTAAGATTGCTAAAATATCGTCTTCGTCTAATCGTTTAGACCGTGACATATTTATACCTGAAATAATGCCGAAAATAAACAGAAAATATATGGAAAACAAACAAAAGTAAAATCACACAAAACTTAGTTAAAAGTTACACAAAGCCTAAATATACGTCTCACAGGCGTGCTATACTTCGATACATCAAAAATGGCGGGACTTACATTAATGACAGGCACCGTCCGGCGTCCGCTGGCTCCCGTTGCCCACTAAGTTGGCGAAAAAGCACGACGCGCTCGCTTCAACTGACAGAAAGAGACAAACGATATTTGGAAGCGTGTACGCCTCGCAGGCGTAGATTAGGTTTCTAGGGTTAATTAGAACAATTATCAGCCCAAATACGAAACGAATAAAAACGAATTACTGGCGAAGTTTTACAAACGCCAGAAAACAGGTCACCCTCATATGCACCATTTTGTAAAACTCTGTTGAATTGTTGGACATAGATGAAGTTACTGCCAATGAGACGATAGAGCAAAGACTTTCCATTCGCTGACCCATTTGATGATTGGTTGTTGAGCCCCGACTCACATAACGATTAGAAGTAAAACATTAAAGGAATAATAGTTAAATAAATAAAAAATAAAATAAATAGTCTTTATTTCAAAAATCAGAGTTGCTTTAAAATGTTAGATTCATATGAAGCCTCAGACTTCTGTGTGCCTCTTGGCAAAGACCTCATGACTGTTTCCATTGAAATCTATCCAACGCTACTTGCGTCCAAAATGGCCCCAGAGTAGTATGGCGAATAGTTAAATAAAGATACATGTTAAAACTTTTCTAAAATACAAATCGACGCAATTTTTATATTTTACTGACCGAAAAAAATATCTTTATTTCAGAATCAAAGACAGATACTTCACTTTACTGTTCCCGTCAAATTATAACTAAATTATATAAAAAGTAAAACTAAAAGTATTGACAAATTAAAAAATCCTATATATGTTATACTGGCACAATTCAAAACCAAAGTGTTAATGAGTGTTAAATAGTGGTTTCATAATGCAAATCACTATGTGAATTGTACTTCGCAACAATACCCATCTGTATTTGCAGAAAATTTGCAGCTTTGATTTTCAGAGGTAGGTACTAACTGCTTCATAATTTATCCCAGAGGATGCCCGGAGGTGAAGATCATCTGCCAACGTACGAACGTCGACAACGTTACTGCTTTTAGTGACTAGCTTTCTTGGACTATAGTTTCGAGAATATGAATTATTAATAATAATACATAGCAGCGTGCTGTGTAAGTATAAAAACTTATGAACCAAAATCATAAGTTTGTTCATAGCAGAACCTGTCGTAGAACTACGCATTAACGTGATTATTTTTTGATAAGTTTATATTCAAAAAAATAATGTTAAAATACGGAGTTTCATATCTTGATTAATATAATTAATTTAAATACTTATCTAAAAATAGCGTCAACCACTACTAAGACCTAAGTGTCTCAACCTATGGTCTCAACGTATCTTGGTATCATGTGTTGCTAAACTTGCTAACTGCCAACTTTTCGTTAGTATATTTGTATTATCTATGGTATTTGCTAGGATTTCAATCCACTTCAATCAAACAATGGGTTCAAAATCTATGGTTGACACCACAAAATACATGTTGACACGACAGGAATGATTATTGTAGTTTTGTAAAACTATTGTAAAACGTCAAGTCCTTTCTTTTCAATGTAGCATAAATAATTCCTAAATTATGTCCATGCCGTGCTGAAAATGTGATTAGTCTCAGAATTATGTTGTAAATAGCTAGCTGTGCAATATGACATCTAAGGGAACTGAGTATGTATTTAAACCTTTTAAGGTTATTAAAGTCGTGCCTCGGGGTACCCGTAGTCCTCGCCCCCGTAGTGGTCATAGAATAGCCTGTGATGACACTAACATATACTGTTTTGGTGGCTTCAATCCTGGTTCACCATCAGATCCTGCCAGTTACATTTGGAGCCATGACAGACCCCTTTTTAGAGACCTATGGAGTTATTCGATTGCCAATAGAACGTGGAAGCAGCACAAAATTATTGGTCACATGCCAGAAGAATTAGCATCTTGTGCTATGTGTATGAACGGGAAACGTCTAATGGTTAGTAATAGGAGTACGAATTTTCACTATTCGGTGTGTATTTATCTTTCTTTAAATTTTATTTTTATTTTATTTTATTCGGAAAACATACAGTGCTTATATAACTATACATAACAGTAATTAAATCTAATCACTATTTAAATGTTTCCACATATATACAGCTAAAATGCTAGTTTGTAAATACAGACTAAGTTATTATTAAAAAAAAAAGAAAAATTAAGAAAAAGAACAAAAAGTAATCTATTTGAAAATATTTGGACGGGTATTAAATAGATCTAGCTCCGGGAACTTGATCAACTTGTTAAATTCATTATCAGATCTGATAAAAAATGAATTTTTTCTATAGTTAGAACATTGTTGATTAACATATAAGTATGCAGAATGTCTTATAGCTCGATCCGGAATTTTCAAATTGATTTTAGATAGTAAGGACGGAGAATCTATTAAACATTGTGCAATTTTGATCAAAAAACGATATCAGCTATGCTACGCCTTTCTTGGAGTGGAAGAAAATGTTGATTGAGGCATCTAGCATAATAACTGGTGTCATGACTCCTACACTTAAACTGTAAAAAATTTAAAAATCTTATATCATAGAACTAGAACTATGACCGTGAACTCAGACCATGTGTAACTATGGTGATGCGATATCCATGTAATTATATGTCAATATGTGAATTTTCGGTAGTAGATGAGCGTCAGCTGCCCTTAGGATCAACATTAAAAATAGCAAAATATATTTGCCAAATACATCTCAGATTAAACTGTTCTTTTCTTAAAATACAGTTTAATCAGCTATTAGGTGAAACTGATAAAAAAAACTCCACCCCTTTGTGACTTGGGAGTTTTATTTGCTACATATTTGAATGCTGTGATGCTGTGTCTATCTCCTATTATAATATTATTATCTAAGATAAGAATATAGAAGCTGGTGGTGATTCTCATACCTATGTACCTATAATACCTACGTCAATCAAATTCTTCAAGTTGTAATAGAAAATACATTTGATATTAATTTAGTCACCATTAACCACTATTTTAAACATACCAAGAAAAGTACATGTTTGTATATAACATGTTCAATTAAGCATGTGCTTTGTAAACATAATTATTGAACATATTACATATGTCATAAAAAATAATTATAAATATATATTATTATTTTTCAGATATATGGTGGAACAGGTGCTCCATTTGGTACTAAATGTAGCAATGATGTAACAACATGGCAAGTTTATGAAGGTGGTACTCGTGATGCCCACCTCAAGGTGCTCCCAGCGCAAGGCCAAAGGCCACCTGGACAATACGGACAAGCCGTGTTGTGCCATAAAGGGCACTTTTATACTATTGGTGGTACCAATGGCTTTGATTATAATTGTGATATTCACAGGTACGGTTATACATGTTAGGTTGTTACGCATAATATTGTTACATGTTAGGGTTCGAAGAATCTGGAGAGAAAGACCTGCTGACTCTTTTGAAGACTTTATTCACTAACACTAGGTCCAACACAAAGCACTAAGTCCAAACACTAAGCACTTACGATGTATTAGGTCGTAGCCAAGTCTTAGGTTTCACTGGGATCACTAGTTTTCACTTCGAAGTCGCTTCGAAAGTAGCCCAAAAACTGAACTGACTGGCTCGTCTTCCTGCGGCTATTTATATAGGTCGTAACGAACATCGAGTGCATTCTAGAAATCACTCCACTCGTACGAACGTAATCGACCAGATTGGATAATTCTAGAACATTCTTTTTTTTTTTAACGCCATCTAGTATTGAGTAGAGGTTTCGTGTTGTCCTTATTGTAAACCCTTCTACAAAGTGGTTTTACTAGTTGACGCTAGATGACGGTCATTACTCTGTCCGTTCGTAACAATATTGTTGTATTGTTAATTGTGAATCATAAGAATGCATAGAGTTATGTCTATTGTATTAACCTTCAATTATAATTTTTATACTGCGGTGAGCATCACTACACTAACTTTCATGAACACATTGATAGCATACTCCACAATCACAATGTTCTTTTTCTAATATTTGTACTAAATTATTATATGAGGAAAGGCTGATAAGTAATTTACCTCACTGTGAAATAAAAGACAATCATGGCCTTTTTTAGAAATATTTTTTAATGTAGTCCACTGAAAGGGAAAGGCATCTCATCATCATCATCATTTACCGTAGACTTCATCTCATCATCAGTGGAAAATCTTCACTCCCTTAAATTTTTCTTTAAAAGTCTGAACAGAAAATAATCACAGGGTGTTAAATTTGGCTATACCGAGGGTGGTTGATTTTCTTGAAGCCACTTTCGGTCATAGCTAGCTACATTCTGCGAGCAGTGTGCACAGATACATTATCGTGCAAAATCAGAATTTTCTATATTTGACTCTTGTTCTTACTTTCATAGACTCATAATAGTTGATCAAACAAATTAACTTAATATTCGGCTGTCACTGTAGTTTTTTTAGGCAAGTAATAAAATTAGCAATATCCCCTCGACATCCCAAAAATGGTTTGCCATCGGTTTGCTTGCCAACGGACCGACCTTATGTTTCCGAGGAGGCTGCACCCTTAAATATCCACTAATAATTCCTGTTTACTTTCCGGAGTCTACTGTCGAAGCCAGGTCTCATCACAAGTAACTATTCTATAGATAAAATTTTCATCTTTACCTTGAGTCATTTTCAAAAAAAATTCAAAACATTCCATATGTTGTTGCCTGTCGACTGGAGTCAACATTTTAAGAACCCAACGAGCACTGACCTTGGACATGCCCAAACATTTATGAATTATTTCGTTCACTTTTTCCTTACTAATTCCAACATCTTTTGCGATATTTTGTAATTCGCCTGTCTTCTAAAATTAATAGCTTCAATTTACTCATATTTTTATCAGATGTCACCAAGATGTCATCAAAATTTTCACGGCTGTAGTTAAACTGCTTAGACCAAACCTTTATTATGAAACCAGAAGAGCTCAAATCTGCGAACACATGTAACATGTAGTGGCCAATATCATTTTGGCATCATATATATTGAAACTAGATTATTTATCAGCCTCCATTCTTATGAAAAAGTAAAGCTACTTTTTGCAATAATTACTATTTCTAATTAGTTTAAAAATTAATTTAATTGTAATTGTGTGAACCAATTTCAATATTCCAATTTGAAGAAAGAGATTAAAAATTATTCTTACTGAATACTGAATTATTCTTAAACTGAATTTTAAATATATTAAGCTTGCCATCTCAAAGGTTTTTACACAGAAGTCTATTTTTAGGATTCAAATAATACCAACAAATACACTTCTGCGCAACATATTATGAAGTACAGCGGGATAGGTTGGCAAATGCTTGCATTTCGCGACTGTACAGTTTGTACGTGTGTTGCCGGTTTAAATTGGCCAAAAATTGTGGAGTAATACGCACGAATCTTTGCCGCTCTATGTTGTCTGCGAATGACTCAATGCGTAGGTATGGCCGCGCGGGCAGCGAGGGGCTATAGTGGGAGACGGACGCCTAGCGCGCGAGCGAGTAGCGCAAGTTATCCGACCTCTCCTTCATCTCTATTTTGTGCTACTGCAACACTTTCTGTAAATAACTTCACAGTGGCAAAGATCCGTGCGTATTGTCTTGTTTATGTGACTCTAAGTTTGTGATCCGTGCGTATTACTGTACATGCGCCTTATCTCCACCACTGGCTGTCAGATGCCAAGGTCCATGCTGATCAATCCCACCCAAACTGTGCTCTGTCTGATTCTTGTATAAAATATTAATTTTCTATTTCCAGGTTAGATTTGAAATCACTGGAGTGGGAGCCTGTATTTATTGGTACTGGACGAGAAGGTGAACCCATTGGTAGATACAGACATGAATTAGCAAAACTTGGTGATAAATTATACATAATAGGAGGGGGTACAGGTGGATCAGCATTTGAGCTGATGAATATACCTGTGTTTGACTTAGAAAAGCAAACATGGACTATTGAAAACGCGAAAGGCGACGACAGTTTCAATAATTCTATTCTATGCGGTCCTATGCCAAGAAAATGTCACAGTGCCGTTCAAATAAATACTTCAAAAGGTGCTCAAGTATTTGTTGTAGGTGGTACTGATGGACAGTTGGTGTTTCAAGACGTATGGAGGTTAGAACTACCTGAATTGCAATGGACTTTAATGAGAAAAACCGTATTACCAAGGTCTTTACATTTCCATTCAGCAACAGTTACTACGTATGGATGTATGTATATTTTTGGTGGTATTGAGAATGATATACCAAACGGATATAGAGTCAATACTATTTATAAAGTTTGGTTATGTATTCCGAAGTTAAGTGAAATAAGTTGGGAGGCATTGTTGTCTGTTAACCCTTCTTTAGGTAAAAAATGCAGAAATAGTTTGCTCAATTCTGGAATACCATTGCAATATGTTGATCGTTTGAAACCAAGATAAATTTGAGATTAGTTTTATAATGTTCATTGACTTTATAGTCCTGTGAAATTAGGGTTTAAATTAAAGTTTTGACCGTAATGTCTAACGTTTTATCATGATGTTTACGAAAATGTTTTGAAGGTATGTGTTAATTTGCATTTCCATCAATACAGAAAGATGGAGGAGTATCGCAAAGCTCGCAACCAATCTATCAGACAGTCCATGATCACGACCAGGAGTGTACAACTGAGAAGAAGAAATTAATTTGCAGGATCTTAGAATTTATAGGTGTTTACTTGGAAAATAAATGAAAATGGTCAGGAAGATAATTAAAAAAGTAAATAAAAATTGTAGAACCTAAAATGTTACATAAAGATGGTGTTAATAACTACCATATCATAATGACAGTTATGGTAGGTAGGTGTTAAAAGGGTTGCCCTTGTAATTTTATTCACTCTTTCACTGAACGTAGGACCCTGCAAATTGACATATACCATCAATACATTTTCATAATCATGATATTAAAAAAAATTATATTAGGTTTAAAATTTTTATTCAGACCTCGTTTGACTGGGCGGTAAAAATTGAATAATTCCAATAAGTGCGGTCCAAACTATTTTCTTTGAATAATCGTAAGCGCATAATATCAGTTATATGCTCATGAATATCAAAAAGCTATTTGGGTACGCTTCATATTGAACTTATCTACAATGGTACATTTATTACACTACAGAAGTAAATTAACTTTTAATTTTATTTAAATATATGTTATGGAATATTTAAATAATCAAATTAAAGAACCTTTTACTGTGTATTATGAAATTCTGTTTGCATAAAGTGTGTGACATTAGTTTTAACTATCTTTTATTTATACTGTTTTGTTTTGAGAATTTTTTTATAAATAAATTATATCTTACAAATATTTAATTTCCTTTACGAAAGTTATGAGACATTGGGAATGTAGTCAATATTTCACTAACACGCTTTCGAGTAATATTGCGGATAATACAATGAATTGAAGCCGTGGGCTATCATCAATATCTAAATTTTTACAACACTTTTGCATAATCGAAATTTTTATCATAAGATTTCCTATAATATATAGCATCCGCTTCGGTGTCTCTTACCATTCCAATATTTAAATACGCACAATGAGAACAAACACCGATGCTTTCTAATAAAGTTGGGAAAATTTTTGGGCATTTACTGATCGCGTCAAACTTTTTGGCGGATCTGAATACAACGCTGAAGGCGTGCTTGCGCAGGTACAGTCATATACCACTCGTTCTACTGCGTCCCGCTACACCTAAAACTGGTTACTGCGGCGCGACTTGTGTCTACTTTCGGATCCGCTATAAAGTTTGATTGTAACTGTACATGGCTAACGTTAATTAAAAACTAATACACCAAATTAATTAACTACAGGATTGCAGATATCAAATAGGTTTACAGAAACGTTCAAAAAGAAAACTAAAGAAAATAAAGTTCAAATAGGTTTAAAAGAAACATTCTCCCGACCTTATTATTTGTTGTCGCGCAACATAAAAGGTCTGGGAGAACGTTTCTTCGCATTTTGTATACAAATCCAAAGTCAAAAGTTTTAAAGTTTAATTACAATTAAGATGCTTTCATAAATTAAAATTTAACTGTATTCGAGCATATGATTTCCAGTATGCAGATGGAGAAATATGTTTTGACGTATGCCATATTAGGCCTTGCATTTGTATGAAGGTTCATACTATTAATTTTATTCATTAATTTAATGACATAAGAAATATCGGGTCTTCGTAATGTACCTTAGAAAAGCACGTCAAAAGCATATACCAGTTTTTTTTTTTTTTTCATTAAAATTGTTGGTTTTTACCAATAACTACGACCGTTGATCATTGTTTATTGTCTAATTAAAACTGAATAAATTACTTTCTTGTTTATGAACACCAGTAGCCCTGGAATAAGGCATGATTTTTATGTACCGTTCCAATCAAACTTCATGGCGGATCCGAACATAGACACAAGTCGCGTAGCAGTAACCAGTTTTAGGTGTAGCGGGACGCAGTGCAGCGAGGGGTATGTGATTCTACCTGCCTGCGCAAGCACGCCTATAGCGTTGTATTCCGATCCGGCATAAAGTTTGACGCGAACTATATCTACTTATAAGTGTTAGCGACCGCTTGCCCCGCGTAGACTAGACGTGTGTATTAACTGCATTTTCTTATGGACTCATCCGCGAATCCATTTTTAGGGTTCCGCACATCCAAGATGAAAAAAAAAGAATCATTATAAGATCACTCTTCTGGTGTCTGTTTATTCATCTGTCACAGCCTATTTTCTCTGAATCTACTGGACGAAAAAATTTGGAATTCATTGGAATACATATACAGAGTTTGGTGACCCAATCACGGACGACGTACAGCGTAAAGGAATTTTTATTTTAGGAGTTGATTTCGGTAGTTCAAGTAATATTGTTTTTATGGTTTTTTTTTTAAATTTTTTATAGCAGAGGGGCAATTCGTTTTACCTTTTTATACCTACACATGACAAAGGTATTGCAACAATAAAATCCAAGTTGTGAAGTTTTATAGATGTCACCGTAAACAACTGAAATCCTTGATGACGCGAAGGCGTTAGCTAGGTTCGAGGTAATTTTTACAACAAAATAAAAATGAAGCACTATAGTTAGTTATTTAATTAATAAATAAAAACTAAAAATTTTAAAACTTCCCTTATGACCCTGGACGAAAGAAAAAACTATTCTATTCTATCAATGAGAAAATAGTTTGTACAATGCAATATACTCACGACTGAATGTTATTTGGTGTCTGTTTCGCTTTGGTTTCGCTTTCCGGATTTGTCTAGTTGATGACATATATTTTTGAAATATATCTCTAAATAACATATATTTTTGAAATATATCTCTAAATAACACATGTTTTTGAAATATATCCCTAAATAACATATATTTTTGAAATAAATCCCTAAATAACATATATTTTTGAAATAAATCCCTAAATAACATATATTTTTGAAATATATCCCTAAGTAACATATATGATCAGAATGTAAATAAGGTTTATTTTTTTGGGAGCTGTAAACTAACGTAAGTTATGGCCGGCAGGAACTGTCTTAGTGTGTTGAATATTGTTTTGTAATCATATTCTACAAAATATATAAAAATCAACCATCACAAATTAAGTTATTTGAGCCTTATTTTTTTTTTCATCTTGTACCTGTGAATTGGCCGTCTACCTAAATTAGCAGGATGCAGGCGTTTTAAGTACATACATACTAATGCTACATAATATCCCAAGTTTTGTCCTTCAGAAAATAAGCTACGTCTGGAGAGGTAATATTTGTGATAAAATAAAACAATTTGCGAACAAACAATTTTAATTAGGGATATTTGGCGTCCCACTCGCCCTTATCTCGGTACGTTCCGGGTGTGAGAGAGAGCAAATCGGCCGACGGATCTGGCCTAAGTGGACAAAAATATGCCTTAATATTTATGTAATATTTATTAACTAAATGCTTTGACACTAAATTATATGAGTCGTAGACGCCATACGGGCGGCGTAGTCGCTAGTAAAATAAGTATAATTTAGTCTAGATATTATTATTTCATTATTAATTCTGTTTGTTGAGATTAGGCAGAATTACGTAGGTTGTAGTTTCATTCACTGGTCGTAGATTAAATGTTTTAACTTTGCCCGGTCATATGTCGGGAACGCAACAAGTGCGCATCGGCGCGGCGCTGCTTTGGCGTCTGGCGTGGCGTGCTGGCAGTTCGCGCCAATTCGCGCCTCGAGACGCGTGTCTCACTACCTATACCTACGTGTTACCGCTACTTAGTACGATACGTTAATCAAAAACTGTTAGTACAATAACAAACTTCGTTAATGGTAAAAATATTTTTTTAAATACGTATTGAAAAGGGAGTTATTTAAAAAAAATCACTACACTCAATGTTGTTCTTGTGCGTTTAATGTATGTTAGTCGTGAAGATATAAAAGTTTTAATACACTTTATTAAATATATATAAATAGATATAAGTTTAAAAATGAATTTAGAATATATAATGTTATTAAATATTTTGCTTTTCTGATTACTGTCATGAAAATTCACAAGTGATTGTAGACATAAGAATACATATAAACTTATAAATAGATTAAATATAATTTAAATATAAATTACAAAACAAGTTTTGTGTGCTACCTATCTCAAGTTATATGATGGACGGATGAAAGAGCGGCAATGGCGGCGGACGCGGATGGCGCCCACCGCTCCGCTCCACCAGAACTCCATGCCGCCTATACGGCCTTAGAAGTGCTCGTAGCAGTGATAGCCGTCGTAGGCAACTCTATGGTGATATTCGTTTTCAACAGAAACCGTCGGCTGAGACGCCGAACGAACTATTACATAGTATCCCTAGCGGCTGCCGATTTATTGGTCGGTCTATTGGGCATACCATTCGCTATCTTAGCGTCCGTGGGTTTACCTAGGAACTTACACGCCTGCCTATTCACCGTGTCGCTTCTAGTCGTGTTATGTACCATAAGTATATTCTGTCTGGTGGCCGTCTCTGTGGACAGATACTGGGCGATACTTCATCCGATGTGCTATTCGAGGAACGTGCGGACGAAGACTGCTATAGGTAAGCTAATGATTTTTATTACTTATTGTTATCGGGTCATCTGCATGCTACCGGAGATGCCTTCGTGTGCCGTTATATCAGCATTGCCGTCGTCGTCAAAATTTCGTAGGCTCTGAACCCGCTCGCGGGTCAGGAACTCCAAAACATGCTTAACTTAACTCTAAAACACGTAGAATAGTTTGATAAACTTTGAAACATATATCATTGGGGTGGGCGTCTATTCATTTCTTAAAATATTTTAAACTAGTTTCCGCCCACGGCTTCGCCCGCGCGCATTGATGTTGCGTCCTTGTAGTCGTTTTCCGTTCTCACCACTGTTCTCATTCCCTCTCACACTTTTACTCTTATTTAACTCCTGCTTCCGTTTCTCTGTAATGGCTACTGATTCTTTCCCGCTCTCATTCCAACTCGCATTACCATTTCACACATATATCTTAATAGCGTCCTGCCACGGTTTCTCACGGACCCTTTCCTTTCCCTCCCCCACCCTAACCCTTTCACCTTCCCCGCCCCTTCCCCATCAGTACTCTTTATTAATTTTAGTCAATAAATTTAAAAAAAAAAACAATTTTAATTAAACAAATGATAGCTATATCATTATATACGCTGTCCAAACAAGCATTGGAGAATGTCACATGATTTTTGAATTGATTGTTTCTATAAATGCATGTTAAGTTGCACCGGTGCATTTCCGCATATTATAACATTACTGAAACATGTCGCGTCTTACACTAATGAAATTGGTGCTTGTCTACATACACCGGCACATCTTGGCATTCTCCAACATCGGACATTCACGGTAACATAATAACGTATACATCACAACAACGTCTAGGCCCCAAACTAAGTATTAGCTTGTGTTTGTATTTGTATTGCTTGTGTTTGTGTTTGTATTGACACCACATACATATAACAACCAAGACCCGGTACCAGTATGAATATTCATCGTATAAATACTGACCCGACCTGGGATTCGAACCCGAGACCTCCAGCTTCGTAGGCAGGATCGCTACCCACTAGGCTAAGCGGTCGTCAATATATACTCAATTCAAGAATATAAATATCTCAACGCAGATAAAATATTAATTAAGTTTAGTGTAATACGTAATTGTACGGTACATTGTTAAAAAATAGCAAGTTTGTATGTCATGTTTCTGCTATTCACGAAAATTAAAAGTTTTTAGCCTGAATAAACTTTTACTAAAAACAAATTTATTAATATTCACAAATAATAGCAAACTTTATTAAAACTGTAACGTAGTACATTTCTTAATCTTGTTTGTAATTAGTTTTTTTTTTTAATTTAATAAGGCAAATCTTGTAATCTTCTCGACTTTCTTGGTATATGTACGAGTATACAAAATCAGGGCTAATGAAACAAAATGAGGAAATTCCGACGGAAAACTGACCTTTATCTATCTATAAAGTGCTCAGAATAAAACCCCTGAATGTTTTTTCTGGAAGCAAACGCAATAACTAAAATTATATACTTATTACTTACCTATATTATATTATATGGAAGATAAAGATTTGTTTAAAAAAAATATGTAGCCTCTAGATTGGAGAAAGTTCCATATAATGAGATGGTTTGGCCATATGAAAAGCGTAAATGAAATTAGAGAAGCAAAAGTAATACCTATATAGAACAGGATGTGTCTAACGCATAAAAGTACGTATTGACTAGAAGTCCTCCCCTGCTTTTACCGTCTAACCACGCATACTCAAACTAACTAGTGCAAGATGGCGAGTTTCAGTACGCGAGGTCCCCGCGCGCCGGTTTTCACCCTCGCAAAATTGCTTTTGACATTTTCGATACTGTAATATGACATTTCTGACTCTATTAAAACATTAAAACCAAACGCTGCTGTTAAATTTATTTACTCTATGGTCTGATGGAAGGATCGAAAAACCAAATATAGGGGATGTTAATATTCGGTTTTTGTCAATTTTAAGGTTAAATGTATGGATATTGGTATTAGGTCTTTGACCCCTAAGGCAGCCAAATAGCGGATGACCGTTTGTATGGGACTTCCGCAAATTTTGAAGTCAAAGGCATGAAAATTTATATTTGGACTTTAGGGCAGAAACTAAATAAGTCGTGTTTCAAGATTTTTGGTGTCTATGTTTAACCCTTAAGTAGCAAAATACGGGATGGATGTTTGTATGGGACTTTTCAAGTCAAAGGCATGAAAATTGGTGTTTGAACTTCGGATCGGAATTACATATTAGGTATGTTTTATTCTTTTGTTCCAATTTTTTTTTTTTAAATTTAACCCTTAAGGGGGTAAAATGTAGGGCACGAAAATTTGGACACGAAATCCGTTATTTTTAAAGACCGCTGAAGCGAATCACATGAAATTCGGAATTCAGGTATCTTATCTGACGTACCTACCTATATAAGCATCTACTTATAAAGAATTATTCAAAATTATTTCCCTAAAGAAAGAAAAATAAAGGAACAGAAAACGTAAGTTTGTATTGAAAATTCGTCATTTTTAAAAATGTATGATAATTGATACTTGTCCTTAAGGTCAGAAACTAAAAACGTCGTGTTTCAAATTTTTTTGGAAATTTGACCCTTTTAAGGGAGTAAGTAACACAAAGGATGAAACTTTATATGGCAAATTAATCATTCTAAAATTCACCTGTTACACCTATGTCATCTAAGGAAAATACTCGGTTCCTGCGGAATAAATATGTACAAGGTGGATATGAGCAATCAGTTGGCGTACGCTTTTATGGGAATGAATATTTTATAGGTACTATTTTTATTATATATATTTTTCTTTTTAGTTTGGTTTATCGCTATTATACATTGTGTAATAATTTGCACATTGGCGTATTATTATTTCATAATAATTATAACTACTATTGTGACAACTATACAAACATGTTTATTATATATTATGTATTGTGTGAGTTTGTTTTGATTGATACAAAAAAAATAATTTCATATTACGGTATATTAATAAATTATTTACATCTATTAAATATATTTTGGCTCAAAGAATCCATTATTAGGCTGACAAATGTAGTACTTATATTAATCCGTTTTGTTTTTATGTATTTTTTTGGTAAATTTTATAAATGGCTACTGCGTTGAAATTTTATTATCAAAATGTCCGCGGCCTTCGGACAAAAACCAATAAATTTTACCAAGCCGTTCTTTTGAACAATTATGATATAATTTTTATAACCGAAAGTTGGCTACACGATGGCATTTTAAACGCAGAACTCTGTGATTCGAGATACGACATTATACGTGTCGATCGTGACATACTAAATTGTAACAGAAACATTGGCGGGGGAGTATTAATGGCTTGTAAACACTCACTGAGTACCAGATTTTGTGGTGGATGGTCGCGTGGTGGTGCAGAATGCGTCTGGGTAACGGTGCCAGCGAATGCGTTGGGAACCGCAACCAACCTTCATATAATACTTACATACCTGCCTTCTGATACGGCTGCTCAGCATGCAGTTAGAATTGATGATGTATTAAATATAATTTCCGATATTACATCTCGCTGTCCTAATGATTCTATCCTATTGGTTGGTGACTTTAATCTACCCAATGTCCAGTGGACGTCCTCTGGCCCTTTGTATTTGAAGCGTGGTTCCGTTGATATTCAACAGTGTAGTGAGAATTTTATTGGTACACTTTATTTTCTTGGTTTATCGCAAAATAATTTATTCACAAATATATGTGGCAATATATTGGATTTAATTTTTTGTAACTTTAACTTACAAGTAAACAGGAGCACTAATCCATTGATACCCCAAGATTCCTTTCATCCTCCTCTTGAATTTGATGCAGTGGAAATTTTATTGCAACATATAAAAGTCCCTCCTAGAATTGTACGTAAATTTTATAAAGGAGATTATGATAATATAAAAAAGCGATTATTGGACATTAATTGGATTCAATTTCTTAACGATGCCTCTCTTGATGCAGCAGTCACAAAATTTTACGATTTTAATTATGATTTAATTGACAGTTATATTCCTAGTATTGAATTGAAAAAGAATAATTTTCCATCCTGGTATAGTCGACCATTAATAAACATAATAAAAGAAAAATCCAAGGCCCACAAACGCTGGAAAAAGTTTAAGAATCCATGTGATTATGATCAATTTAATTTACTACGTAAAAGACAAAAGTCCATACAAAAAGAATGCTATGTAATACACATACAATTCATGTCTAATTGCATCAAGAAAAATCCTAAAGCATTGTGGTCTTATATTAAAAATAAAAAACGTAATAGTAGCTTCCCACGAACTATGCTCCATAGTGATAGTACCTATTCAGATGGTCAATCAATCTGCAATGGATTCAATTCCTTTTTTTATAATAATTTTAATGAACCAGATCTATCACATCCAGATTATTCTTTTACGCATACTCGAATTAATCACAACCATTATTTAAATTCAGTAAAATTTTCCATTAGTCAAATTGAAAATGCTTTGAAATCATTAGATACTAGTAAAGGTATGGGTAGTGATGGCATACCCCCAATATATTTAAAAAAATGTGCTAGCGAGCTAGCCATTCCACTCACAATCCTTTATAATAAGTCTATTGAGTTAGGTGTATTTCCTAATATTTGGAAGGAAGCATTGATCACCCCTATACATAAGAAAGGCCGTAAAGACATTATCGATAACTACAGACCAATATCTAAATTAAATATCTTAAGTAAATTATTTGAGAAATTCATTTATAATACATTGTACCCCATTATATCCTGTTCCGTGAGTGATAGCCAACATGGTTTTTTAAAGGGTCGTTCAACAGTGACCAATTTAACACTATTCACAAATTACCTATATGAATCAATGGATCAACGTATTCAAGTGGATGCTATTTATACAGATTTTGAGAAAGCTTTCGATAAAGTAGACCATTGTATACTTCTATCCAAGCTAAAATTTATCGGTATTAACGGCGATCTTCACAGATGGATCACTTCCTACGTCTCAAATAGGAGTCAGGCTGTTGTAGTCGGTAGTTACCGTTCGAACTTTGTTAATATTCCCTCCGGTGTACCTCAGGGTTCACATCTTGGCCCTTTGTTATATATTGCATATCTTTTTGATATTAACAATTGCTTTGTAAACTCTAGGCATCTGATGTATGCAGATGATAAAAAAATTTACATGCGCATCCATGACATATCAGATTGTAAAAAATTACAAGATGACCTGGATCGTCTTTCTCTTTATTATGTTAACAACCGCATCAACATAAATATTAATAAATGTACTCAGATTACTTTTACTCGTAAAACGAAACCCATCACATATGTGTACACTTTAAGTGGAACCCCAATTAGTATAAGCACCACTATACGTGACTTAGGTGTAGTTTTAGACTCAAAACTAACTATGACCGACCATATTGACACCATTACCAACAAAGCATACAAAAATTTGGGGTTTGTTTTACGTGTGTCTGAACCCTTCACCGACATTTCATGCCTTAAGACACTTTATTATGCATATGTACGAAGTACATTAGAATATGCCAGTCCTGTTTGGTCACCTAATTACATTATACACAGAAACAAACTGGAAAAAATCCAAAGCGTGTTTATAAAACATTTAAATTATAGAACGAAAAAATATTTTAATGGATATGAGTGTGCCTGTCACTATTATAAAATTTTTTCCCTCGATCAGAGACGACATTTCATGGACATGCTTTTCTTATATGATCTGTGCAATGCTCGCGTTGATTGTCCATCGTTGGTTGGTGGATTAACTTATAATACTCCACTTCGGCGCACTCGCCACACCCATCTATTCAATGTGCCTCACACCAAAACTTTATACGCCGGCAATGCAACCTTAAACCGGATTTGTAATGATTATAATAGACTTGTTCCATATTTAGATCCCTTTCAAAAGACAAAACAAGCCTATAAGACCGATCTTAAAAATGCATTGCTGACGGTGCGTCCTTCTGCATTATAGTGTTGCGCTACTGATTGTTCATGTTTGATTACTTTAAATATTCATTTTTGTATGTATTGATTTAATTTTGTGATTTATCTATTTGATGCATCAATTCCTAGTAGTCATGTATTGTATATGTTTGTATATGTATATATTGTTCGTGTATATGTATGTATGCATGTATGTGGTATGTATGTGTATGTATGTATTTGTATGTATAGGATACTTATGTCTTATTAAATTATGTCTGGTATGTGTGTTTATGCTTATATTGATGTATTAAATTAGGTTTAGCTTTAATTTAAGTGGTCTTAATTCCGGAAAAACCTGTAATTGGCTATACATGTAATGTAATATTTTTAAGTAATTCTTTCTGTCTTAGCTGTAGGTTTTTCATAAATAAATAAATAAATAAATAAATAAATAAAATGGTTAAACGGATTTTGATGAAATTTAGAGATGAGATTTCTTAGGTAGTTAAGTTTCAGAATTATCTACAAAATCTTACATTATCCTGGAGCGTCGCGTTCCTTTAGCGATCCCAATACAACTGCTTAGTCCACGAAGGCAAAGCCGTGGGCGGAAACCTAGTATATTATATAATTCTATTCATAACCTGAATTTCTATTTATTTTACTAAACCGTGATTTGTTCTTCTAGTTGTTACATGATCGTTGTTGATGTAGCGAAATGACCAAACCATGGATTCACAGAAAAAAGTTTTTAGTTATAAGTAACAAAAAATTTGATTACTAGTTATCTAAAAATAGTGACAACATAACTACTGTTATAAGTAATCAAACTTAGTTGTTCCAGCTTACCAATCTGTAGCTTGCATTTTAAGTAACTTTGTTTAAAAATTATTAAAGTTTTGTTATTTTCGTGGTAACGCAACTAGTTTTATACACTTTTTTCAGTGTTGTTATCCGGATTCTAACATAGTTTAGTTACATTTTTGTGTTTGTTATACGAATCCTAATGACATACTTATATTATCGAATAATTACTTTCAACGTACTACTCATCCTTAACAAGTAAATGGTACGGAACCTAGGGCAAAATTTTCTGACATAGAGCTCCTATTCAATGTGTCACACTTGTTTTCAAGGGTAGTGCAAGGCATTTTTTTTTATCGAATCAATTACATTTCTGAGTTTCATTTTCAGTTCTGTGGTCTTGTAAACATGAATTTTATTTTTAATTGTATAAAATAATAAAAAAACGGTACACATATTGAGATATTTTATGAGCTGAAACCAGCTGCAACCAAAATCGATATGATGCTCAATATTATGCCTGTACTTAGTTATGTGGAATTATAACTGGATGGGCTGTCTGCGCTCTAAAGTGTCCATGCAGAAAGTCATCCAAAACGCAATTAAACCTCCAACCGGCTTCTTGTCAGTGTAATGGCTTAGCGCCGATTAAACGTGCGTGATGACGACTTGTGTCGTAAAAATTTGTAAAACTACTCGTCAAAGACGCAAAAAGAGCTGAATATCGTATTTGCGGTAAGTAAACATTTTAATTTAACATTAGTTTATGCCTGCAGACTGTTATTCGATTATTTTTTAATTCAATTTGAACATTATCACAATTTGATTCTCGCCACATTCCCGTAAACAGTGTGACACGTCCGATCCGTAATAAGTATTTGCATGGACTGACGCACATATCGGAGCGGCCACGGGCTGCACCGGGTTCATTTACGTTGCGGACGCTTTTATTTCGCTTTTATTTACCGACTACAAATCCTTATTATTAAAATTGATAAATCAATTCCTGTACTGGAAAACACCAACAAAACGCTAAAATGAATGATCGGGGAACAGTTTATTGAATATAAAATTTTAATTGTATTTGGAAAATCACAAAAGTTGGCGTAGTGCGAAAGTCGGCGTTTAGCTACTAAATCTTTCCCAACTAGCAAAAAGTGATATGAAAGTGACTGATGCGCATTTATTTAATCTTAGATTGGTTTTGTAGTGTCTAACAAGTCCCGATTTGGGCACAAAATCCAAGACCTTTTAATCCTGAATGTGTCTTGTAACAACTTCTTTCTTACAATGATCTATTACAGTGCGTCTACAAGCATTCTAACAATAATTAAAGCGCTTAGGTAATTTATACAAGATTTAGAGCATTTCAAAGTCCGACTATTTTGCTAGTTGGGTTGGATAGAGTTTGGACCTTTCTTTTTATTTCTTTTATAAATGGCAACTTCCACGATTATTACCTAAATAGCTGAGACCTGATCGTGGTAGCATTAATTCATTAAATTGCATTAGTAACAGCGTGGGCTGCGGCACGTAGGGTAGATACATACCTAGTTATCCGCGTCAGATATTAAGTTTCAAATAAATTTCTCCGCACGCAACGTGAGCTGCATCTCTCTAATAATGTACGGTTTCGGTTCAGATGCCAAATCAGGTTTCAAATATTACAAGATTTTCGTCGTTTGATAGGGCGTGTAAGCTTCTTGAAAAAAATATTCAAAGTATCTGATGGAGCATGTGAGGTGGGAGAAAAAAAAAATTACAGAACTACTGGATTATGGAAAAAGAAGAGTAGTTGAATGGGTGCGGAGGGTAGAGAACTTAAGAAAGGTGAAAAAAGGTGAGAAGGGATATTTGGAATAGGTAAATGAGCAAACGGATAGAGGTGTAAGGAAGAATGAATGAAGCGAAAATGTATGAAGACTACAAGAATTTGGCCAAAAAGTTGTTTGTAAAAAAATATAATTTCGTTATGTCCATGTGTTCGTCCGTACTTTTTAGGCCTTATATTTCAGTCATTTTTCCATTGATTTTGTAGTAATTTCGCAAGCGAATGTCTTATGTCAACCGCCATACAATTTTATAGTTTAACTATGAAAATTTAACTATATAAGGGTGGCTTATTCTATGCATTGAGCCAAGGGTTTTGTTAAGTTACTCTCCCCCAAATTCATTTTTAATAATTTTTGGGGTGAATAGTTTGATAATCGTGTGATAGTGCATAATGTGTAGATTAGTGAGTTTAACAGTTTGTGTGTTAAATGGCCTCCCGCTTGTACGTTCTTCTGCGAAATGATCAATTACAAATAAAAAAATGAGGGATTGGTTTTCAATTATTTCTCTTTTAACATATCGTCGATAAACTGATAAACAGTTCTATCTAAAATAAATATTTCAAACAGTAACAGTTATCAGCATATTGAAAACGAAATTTAGGAAATAGATTACATTAGAAGTTACGGCTTTTTGATTTGTTCTTTACTCTAAAATTGCTTTTCTGGTAAGTTCCATTTCAACGTTTAGGTACCAATTATATATTAAACTACAATTTACAGCTCCAATAGAGTCAACATGTCTCATCGCAGAGCCAACAACCACTTGGGAACAAGTACCTAATGAATTGGTGTTAACTGGACAACCGTTAGGCTTCTCTGCGAATGAAATTGATTAAACGTCCCTTCAGTGACAGTTTTGTAAATAGACGCTTACACAACCACAATAAAATTGGTTCCATGAAAATAATAATTGGTTTACGTTAAAAGGGGATTTCCCGCGCAATGAAATTGAATAACGAAAAGAAAAGAAGCCGAAATAGAAGGAGGGTTTATGCGTGACATTTTTTGCATTTATTCATTAGTGAAGACTTATGAAAAAAAATTACGAGTTTGATTCGCGAAGAATTTATTTCGGGCTTCCACAAAAAATATTTTTACAATTAAAAACCGGTAGTTTTCAAATAAGATGGGAAAAACTTATATTTTCCGCTTACAGTGATAAAGAAAATTACTTATGATTTTTTTTGTAACTTTTACACATCTACTGTACTGAAGTATAGTTGGTATCAAGTTTTAATTATCAGCTAACAAGTCCGAGTTACAATACGCTCTGTAGCCCGAATAGCTCGTAGCAGTGGAGTAGTTGGCTCATCCGAGTCATTACAAAATAAACGACGTAGATTTCATACTAAATGACACGATGTAACGTAATAATTGTAATGTAAATAAAAACTTTATTTTACACAAAAACTGTGCATCTATGGTTTTAGAGAAATGTTTCAAATTTAAATTCATTCGCTATAGTTTGTATAATACACTTTCTATGTTGACAACATTTTCTTTATAAGTTACAGTAGGCGACTTTATCTATCTATATATTAATAAAATTGAAGTGTCTGTCTGTCTGTCTGTCTGTTCCGGCTAATCTCCGAAACGGCTGAACCGATTTCAATGAAACTTTGCAGACGTGCAAAGGGCATTACTGCGGGTGACATAGGCTACTTTTTGTCTGTCTGTCTGTCCATCTGTCTGTCTGTTTGAGTTGATCTCCGAAACGGCTAAACTGATTTCAATGAAACTTGGCAGGCGTGCAGAGGGTATTATCAGGGGTGACATAGGCTGCTTTTTGTTTATCTGTCAGTAAGAAAATGAGTAGGAAGCGTTATGCCACAGAGGAAATACATACAGAGGTTCGGCGAAGGCCTGTAGACAGAACAATTGTGAGGTAAGCGCGGGAGGGGAGGCATACCTTTTAAGCCATAGTTTAAAAAAACCTTGCCTTTACTTAATTAAATATAATACAACAGTAAGTTAATACCTATCTCCGAACCTACGAGGCACAAAAATATATTGTCCATAATCCGAGATTTAAGTGGCCACGTGACCAAATATTTAAAAGCTTATATTTTCGAAACCATCAATCGCAGACCTATCGTGTTGGTACTCAAACTTGATACTCTGACGAGATCTATGTGACCACGTGACCACATTTTTAAATGCTTATATTTTCGAAACCATCAATCGCAGACCTATCGTGTTGGTACTCAAACTTGATACTCTGACGAGATCTATGTGACCACGTGATCAAATTTTTAAATGCTTATATTTTCGAAACCATCAATCGCAGACTTATCGTGTTGGTACTCAAACTTGATGTTTTGACGAGATCTATGTGACCACGTGACCAAATTCTTAAAAGCTTATATTTTCGAAACCATTAATCGCAGACCTATCGTGTTGGTATTCAAACTTTATGTTTTGACGAGATCTATGTGACCACATGACCCAATTTTTTTTATCTGTCTGTCTGTTTATTCGAGCTAATCTCCGAAACGGCTGAACCGATTTCAATGAAACTTCACAAATATGATAAAAAGATTATCAGGAATGACATACAACACTTTTTTTTATCTGTCTGTCTGTCTGTCTGTCCGTCTGTATGTTCGAACTGATCTCCGAAGGGCTGAACTTATTTCAATGAAACTTTCAAAGATGTGATTAAAAGATTGTCAGGAGTGACATATAACACTTTTCGTTTGTCTGTCTGGCCGTCTCTCTGTCTGTTTGAGCTAAACTTTAAAACATTTAATCCATTTTTAATGAAACTTCGCAGAGGTGAAAAGACGGGTGTGAAGAGTGACATACGCTACCTTTTGTTTGTTGATCTGTTTGTCTGTTCAAGCTAAACTTTTGAAGATTTTAATGAAACTATGCTGACATTAAAAATAGGTTGTCAAAAGTGATATAGGTAACTTTTTGTCCGTCTGTCTGTCTTTTTGTTCTGGCTTATCTTCAAAACGACTAAACCATTTCTACGAATCTTCGCAGACATAAAAAGGAGGTTATCAGGAGTGACACAAGTTGGTTTTTGTCTGTAATATCTATCTGTTTGTTAGGACTAATCGTTGAAACGGCTGATCCGATTTTACTGAAATTTTGCAAATATAAAAAAGACGTCAAAAGTGAAAAGCTATTTTTTTTATACATATAGAAAATCGTTTTTTAATCTGTCTGTCTGTTCCAGTTAATCTCCAAAATGTCTGACTGATTTTGGGATCGACTTGTGGGATAGCTATTCTTCATGCTAAAATGGCTAAATGGATTTTTATGAAATTACGTATAGAGATTTCTTAGGTAGTTAAGTTTCAGAATGTTCTAGAAACTGTTATAATGTTCTGGAGCGTCGCGTTCGTTTAACTGTTCCAGTACAACTGTGGTCAACGCGAGCGAAGTCCGTGGGCGGAAAGCTAGTTATACATATATTTAGACCTTCGATATTCACAAGCCAAATTTTAGTACGTCAATATAAAACTTCGTAGAACCCAAGTTGAGGACAAAAAACGACTCCAGCCATACCCAAATAAAGCCTTTGCTTACTTGTCAAGCCGTGACGAAGCATATATAGTGAGTTCCAAACAAACAGAACAATAGCAGCACAGATTTATTAAAAGTTTACCCTTAAATGGGTATAAGTAATAAAAACGTTATTCAAAAGTTGTCTACAACGGTGCTCAATGCAACAATAAAAGGAGTTTTCCGGTTTGCACGTCAATCGTGAAGTTAGTAAAAATTGACTCATATATCATTAATCTTTTGTATCTGCTATAGAATAATGAAGTAGATAGCGCGCATCCACAGACAGAGTAAGTAGGTAAGTGAAGTGAGGCGGAAGCGAAGGCAATTATCGACATCACACACAAAAGTACGAATTGACTAGAAGCCCTCTACTGCGTTTACCGTCTAACCACTCAAACTATAGCTAGACGGTGTATGATGGGGAGTTTTAGTCCAAGTTTCAGTGTGCAAAGTCCCCGTGCGGCGCTTTTCACCCCCGAGAAATCCCCGCACACCGGTTTCAACTTCCTGAAAAAGCCAAATGTCACTTCGATACTGTGAACTGACATTTATTACTCACATCACTAAATTTGTTCCAAAAAGTACACAGCACAGTGGTCTAAGAGTAAGAAAGGGATAGGGATATGCAACCACATAAAAAGGCTGCTTCATAGCTGACATTTTGAATAAACCATCAAAAACCGCAAGCTTAAATGTAGTAAAAGTAAAAAAATATTTATTTGCTTTCATTTTTCATGTAGATATCAATAGCTAGATTTAAGATTTTACTACACAGCTATGTAGTAGCTGTTACAGATATGCATAATTATGCCAATTTTCATCTTTGTAACGTGAATACACCACGAGTAAGAAGACTGTCGGACAGACAAACTGGCAGATATGGAGAAACTATGGAGAAACTGTCCAATCCAGGAGAAACATTTATTTTAACTTAATTTCGTAAAAATATGTGTTATTTCTACATTTCTGATATGGATAGCAAAATTTTTTCTGACATAAGACTAATTTCTGAAATAAGGCGCGTACAACTTACACGAGATCCATCTTGTTAGCCTTAGATAGCGTAATAATTAGGATAGAGCGTTTCATACTTCGAAACGATTAAAAATGTGAACAAAATGTCAGAGTCAGTGATTAGACAGACCATACGTTAAAACAATGGATTTCATTGTTTTAAACAAACGTTTCGTTAAATTACACGTGAAATGTAATTTTAAAATTTTCATTTTCTTTTCCAGTACCTACGAGTTTTACATGGGTCACACAAAATTCTATTTCACAGCGAATATTTCAAAAGATTAACTGGTGTATATTTGGTATATTTTTTGCTCACATTTTTTTTTTATCACAACGCGGTATCTATGAACATGCTTGTAGCATAAAAAAATACAGTTACAAAAATACTAAAATTATTGACTGTCCCAAGTTTAAAACTAACGGAAAGAATTTTATATTTGTTATTTTTAACAAATCTAATATCGTTCGTTACCTATATCGACGAAAGTTTTTCAACGTAACATGATTATCAAGAATGGGATTACATTTTAGTTTTATTGTTCGCTTGCATTTTAGCGCAGTGAAACTGTTGGAAACAAGGTACGCTGACCTGTTTTGATTTTTGGACATGTTTGTTGTGCTAAAGCCTTGATTAAAAATCCAAATTTTCGACTTTGAGGGCTAATGCGGTCATTGCCATATCTGAAAAAGGACAAAAATATCGACTTTCACAGTTTTTATTTATTTGACTTTAAGAGGTAATTAGCTTTTGTTAACTAGTAGTTTTATATGGTTCGCACTATAGCAAAGGAATTCATGATCTGCTTCTTAGATAGCAGAAATCAGTAGAGAATATGGGTAAATATTTTGACACTTAAATAACTTACCTTAAACCCTGATATTTATACTTCAAAAGCAACAAAACAGTGGCCGCGGCAGAGATATTGTAATAAATTATAAAATAACCCATAAAAATATTCATAAACGTCGACAACTAAATTGTGATTTCCGAGTTTATTCTTTATACAAAGAAACTGCTCGTTCAATGGGATCTATCAGTAGTGACCATTCGTAATAAATATTTCGTCGGTTTAGGTAATTCCGTATACCAGCGTGCACTAAAATAAATTTTCACTGAAGACTCAGTCGTCGATGGACGAATTTCTAACATGAGTTTACAAGAACGCTCATAGTTTGCCGATTTCGAGATAAACATTTAGGCACCATTTGAAAATAAACGTCATATAAACCTAGGCAGGGATTCAATTCATTTGTTTCGTTCGAAATACACACAAGAACATATACACAAACAATGTAAACATTAAAACAAAAATCTGTAATCATCTACTTTATGGAATTTTTTTTGATTGGTTTAATTATCTAATAAATGATTATTCTGGATTCAATTTGAATTTTTTCCGGAGTTAGGAAAATTTCCGTGTCACTTGAAGATTGCATTTTTATAATAAAATGAAATATAATTTCAAGGTTAGCACGTTTTCAATGAAACCTATAGCTCTGTTGATGTTCCCTACATTTTTTTCTTAAAATAATTGGTAATTTCTTTATGGTCAATATTTTTAAATGTTAAACTCCATATGGCCGTCAAGTTGGTCAGCTGAACGCATGCGCGGTTTAAAAAACAAAAACTAAAACAGTGCAGTAAAGGATTTCAATACATTTTTCTGTTCTAAAGCAACAAAGTGCCGCTTTGTGCTGGATATGCAGTGCAGTTATGATAGAATTGCGGCATAGATGGAAGAAAAGTATATTTATAAGTTTTTTGATTTATCATGAAGTGTCGATAATGATAACGCTTTGACACAATTATTGCACCAGCCTCAAACTAGGATGCCCCACATTTGGTGTAATAGAAAGGGCGCCAATAAAACTCAAAGACAATGGCGTACCCCGACACCTGAAAATACTTAAAGTTGGTAATTTAACTTTATCTGCAGGAATTTTTAAGCCACATGCGCACGTGTCCGTTGTCACACATGCTCTTCGCTGCTCCACTTTACCGCGCACATTGTGTTCAAATTTATTTTTCAAAGATATAATCTATTTTTCATAAAGCCCTTGATATTGATACAAAGCACCACCTTTTTACCTTTTCGCTAAGTATGGTATGAGCTTTGTTCGCGTGTACAAACATAATAGGTAACCTCACCTCACCAAACCTCATATATAGGTAATCGCCTATTTTTTTCATTATGCTTTAGGGCTATCGCGGCCTTTAGACTTTCTTCCTCTTTTTCATGCTCTTGTTTACGTAGACGTACCAACTTCGGTTCCTAGACTACTACTCTAGCTACGATTTCTGCCTCCTATTCCCTTTTTCTGTTTTTATGCTATTCCTCTACTCTATCTTATTGCTTTACACGTTCTTTTTTTTTGTTATCGATTTCACTTTTTCCGATGCTATTCTTCCGATGTTCTTGCCATTTTCAGCCTTGATCTTACTTCCATTTTTATTACCACTTGAATTCACCTGTCGCATATTCACATTTTCCTTATACATTCATTCGATTCTTGATTGGTTTTTATCCCACTGGAACTTGCAACAGTCTGATCTCTATACTATAGAAAGCAGTGGTTTCTAAGTTTTATATTTATTCTGACGGTCCAAAAGGGAAATTGAAGTGTTGCTATAATATATTAGTTATTGTGATTTTGAATCATGTTATTATATGGGTTATAATCTTCACTTGCCAATGCAATCCAATACGAGATAGTGTCAACTGCAGACAATTTTGTTGGCTCAAAAGCTTTCTAGGTGTTTCGTTTGGCAGTTTTATCTGAACTGATAAACGCATTGGTGATATTGCGCGATAATTATTACTTTGATCCACTATGCCTGCAATAAGGAAAAGAGATTTATTATCCAAATTATTATAGAGTGTAAAATAATCGTAAATTCAGAACTTGTACGTTAAAAGAAAACACATTCGCTTAACTAATATTTATTCGTATAGGTACATAAGTGTAACAAAATATATAGAAAAGAATTAGTGTAGGTACCTATAATATTATATAAAATGACTTGTATGTATGTATGTGCAGTCCATGTGTATCTTTGTGACAAATTAATTTGTTATTTACTTGACGGTTTTCAATGAAACTTGTTAATAATATTTTATGAGCTTTGAATTGTTTTACGGTGGCAAGTCACCAGGAGGCACTGTATTAGATATGTTAATTTTAAACGGCTAGACCGATTTTAATATGGTTATTTGCATTACATAGGTGTCATGTCAGACAGATTGTTAGATAGGTTTTACGGTTACAGACCACCAGGTGGTGCAATAGTAACACTTTCGAAACAGTTGGACCGATTTTGATGCGGTCGTTTGCATTACATAGGTATCTAAATTACATTACATAGGCTGTTAAATAAGTTTTACAGTTATAGGCCATCAAGGAGCACATTAAACATGTTTTTTTTTTAAATATTTGGGCGGATTATGGCTTTTGCGTTACACAGTATCAACTTGACCAGGTTGTTAGATTAGTTTGCAGTTGTAAGCCGCCAAGGGGTGCCGCAGTAGATGTTTTTTTTTTTAATACGATTTTTAATCATCATCAGCATATATCTGTTGGGCACAGGCCTGCTGATCTGTAACAATTATAAATAAAAAAGTAAATGTAGAAATTAAATAAAAATCAAAGTAAAAAAATAATTTTTAAAAGTCGTCCCTAGAGTTTCAAAATTTTCCACAAAGTCCCACAATGTCCTGTAACGTCGCATAGTGTCATGATTTTGAATACATGTGCTGTTTGTTAGATTTGGTTCGTCAGGTCACCTGTGTTGGTAGTGATCTTTATATCCTTTCCCTCTCGTGGTTGAATTTAAGAAATCGGAAAAAATATGGTTGATGATTCCTTTCTTTTTACTATTTGTTTATTTGTGCAAAGTCTGAAGATGTTTTTTTTAAATATATATATGCACAATATGATATATTTAAATTATATTTTTCCATTCAACAACTTTGACATCTCATCTTACAGTCTTCATGCTCTATTATTTCTTCTTTAAAAATTCTTCCTTAGTCTATGGCTATGTCTCAATTAGTTTCTTCTTCACATTGATATATTAATACATAGATGCGGGCGGCATCACTATAGCTGCACATGGTACTTAAACGTTTGTGACAAATAGTCACATCCATATCTATAAACAGTATTTGGAAAAATCATTGAAACGATACTTAAGTATGCTTCAAGTAGCCAAATCCGCGAACTTAAGCAAAAGCTACTTGAGTACAAGCTGATAAATAGATAAGAGCTGTAAACTATAATAATAATAATACTTCAGACATCCTACATAGCGCCATCTAGTTCCAAACTAAGCAAAGCTTGTACTATGAATACCAGACAACTGATATAAATACTTAAATAATCTTTATAACATTAACATAATAATATATAGATATTTTTTTTACACCCAGACACGGGACTAATACACATGTTCATGCATACAAATATTTGTCCCGGGCGGGAATCGAACCCGCGACCCTTGGCTCTGCAGTTAGAGTCTCTAACCACTCGCCCACTCGGTCATCATGCAGGCCAAACTTAATTGTGAAATGCAAAAAAAAACAAAAAATGGCAATGAGTGGGAGATAAGCATGAAATAAGTACTAGAGCTGTCAAAAACGATTTAAACGAGTATACTAAACGAGTAAACGAGTAAACTAAAATCGGAAACAAAAAATCATGTTTAAGCAAAAGACACTTGCTTAAGTTAAACTTAAGTTGTCATCAACTAGAAACACTTAATTCGGCAACAGACTGTTAATCATAGCCTTCTTTATTTGTTTTTGTTTATCCGAATATTAGCCCATACCTACCTAGCTATTTATCTACCTAGTATTTTATGAAATTTTTTATTCTATTAATAGGTACCTATTTATCTACCTAGAGACAACTGATCTATACATTCCATTCCATCAGCCCTTTTTATACCCCACTGCAGCTGCGGCTTAGGCCTCCCCTCAAGATGACGGGGCTTGGAGCTTACATCAACCACGCTGCTCCAATGCGGGTTGGCGGATTGTAACGACCGCCATTTATTGACAGCAAACGGGTGCTCTTAATCTTAATGTGCTCTCCGAGGCACGAAGTCAGTGATAAGTAGTTAATGTATTTAAATCAGAAAAAACTCATTGGTACACGCCCGGATTCGAACCATGGCCACATGGCCTTCTAGATTTGAAACAGGTTGGCTGCGTTCGGGCTATCACGACACTCGGGCGATTTATACATAGTGATGTATATCTATGTTTCTTTATATCCCTTCTTACTTTTAATTCGCCTCTTTAGCATTCGCTGAAAAATGTTTTCTATGATGAATGCTAAGTCTCGAGAAGGAAAAAAATAATGCCTCTATAAATTTAAATAAAAATGAGCTTCTTATTTTTTACATTTTTACCTGAACTGGATTATGAACTGGCGTATGAAGCCTTAAAAATGATTCAAAATTTATAAGTTGGAAAAAATGCTTATTTAAAGAAAAGAAATGATTTTTTTCTTATAAATACTTTAATTTTTGTCTTCTGTGATCTTAATATACTGTATTTTTTGGTTAAAAAGGTGGAATCCCTAATTGTGTCATACACCATTTAAAATATATATAATTATGTAGATTTCAGGCAGGTATTCATTTCAACTTTCATTAATTTTATTGAAATTTTTCGTAACTTTTTGACAGAGACTTTAGTATGAATTCAAGAATGTAGAAATAGAACAATTATAGAAGTAACATCATCTGACAGTCGCGAAAGTTCTGAAAGTTTAATTTGTTTGGACCAGGTTCTGTTGTGAAAGATGCAGATCGATTTGAGGAGATACATATTCCAGGTCGTGTTTTTCTTCACGTGCCTTATGATCCTCTAGATAGGTATGGAGCTCTTTTTATGTAAATAGCTAAGGGATCATAATATTCAAACTGAACGACTTCCATGTAACAAAGTTTTTCCTTTAGAATATGAACGTTGTTTATCGAACTTTTTACGCATAATTTTCGACCTTTGTTTTCCGGCGCTTTTAAGAGATTTCCTTTTGAATGCGACCAGAGTACAATTAAACACGTTTTATTATTCCCCGTATTACGACTTACTTTTATGTAAAAGCGAAATTTATTGGTTGATCGAGGAAAATATACTGCGACGAACTTTTGAGCGGCGAAAATAATAAAAGTAGGCAAGAACTAAGTGGTTTCGAATTCGTTAAGAATTCACTCAATAATAGAGGTTTACTTTGATTTGATTTATGTACTATTGTAGGTAAGTATACATTTTTATGGAAACCCTGTTTCGTTGATTGTTTTTGCTATATTAACTTCAGATTTTAAGTCACGAATACAGTATAATAAATATAAACGATTAAAGATAAATTCCTATGTCTTTTATCTACGTCTATGTCAAAAAATATCACAATATGATAAATTTATCACTAACTATACCTATAAAACCTTCGTGTGTGTCTATCTTTCTGCGCGCGCTAATCTCCAAAAAGACCGTTTCGATGTATATGAAACTCCACAGATAGGAGAAGGACGTTTTCAGGAGTGACATACGCTACTTTTTGTCTGTCTGTCTGTATGTATGTCTGAGCTGACCTCCAAAACGGCACAACCATATATTATTTTCATTCCAGAAATATTATGGCTTCCTGCGTAAACTTCCGAAATTGTGAAAACTGTGGAATCAGAAAACACGCGAACGAAGTCGTGGGCGGTCGCTAGTTAAATCCTAATTTAAAACTTCAAACAAAACTTAATTCGATTTGAATAATTTCTTGTTAATGATCATAACTGACCCTCCAAAATCTAGAAAGTGTACGAAAGAAATCATTTGATATGCTTTCAGCTGCAAATTACACCCAGAACACGTGTGTCGGCTGAACAACTGAAGAAATTGTTTATGTGACCTCGGCTGGGGTTTCAGTATGTTCTTTCGTTATTAGCCATTTAATAGAGTGCGAAAGGGCTCGACCTTTAACAAGGTTATTAGTTTTGCTTGCGGCTCCGCTTGTGGAAAAGTCGAACTTTGAATTCATATATTTGGAATTTTTAAATATACGAGGAGATTTTTTGCACCACTTTCCATCATTCCATTATAAAAAAACTATTTTATGATATAAATTTTCACATAAATATATTATTGTCGATTTTTTTATCGATGCAGTGTGGTTATTAAGTCAAACATAAATACAGCTGCGCATAAGGAAGCGGTGATTGCTTGTGTAGCGGGGAGGGGTATCTAGTCGGCGGCCGCCGACCGACGTAATTGTACCACCTTTTAGTACATACTAAGTGATACTAAAAAAACACTATTATGTATTTTTCGGCAAAGATCGTAATATTATTTCGGAGGCATATATGTAGTGTAGAGATTTATTCTTATTATGTGGTCTGTTTCTTTCATAGAGTAAATTAATTTGACAGCAGCGTTTGGTTTTCTTTTCTCTGAAATTTTACCGATTGGTATTATTTTTTCTTGCGTTTATTGTTCGTCTAGTTATTTTGAAAGTAACAAGGAAAAATTGATATTTTAGATTCGTATTAGTAACTTGCTGTGGCCGCGGTTTCGTTTGTGTGGACTTGTCAGTTAAAAAACGCAGCGTGAGTCCGTCTGTCTGTTCGTTAGTACGATTCACACGATTGTTTTGGTATTTGTTAGGTTGGGCAGATTATAGCTTTGATTCGATAATGACCTACATAAATAAGTTCGTTCACTTACATTAGGCACGCTCCCCCGCGTCACACGCCTTGCAACATCGGGCACGAGTGACACGGAACCAAAAATATTAAAAAATTAATGTCTTTATATTCTGTGGGTCTATTTTATGAAATAAACACTAAATGTTACTTAAAGCTTCATATTTTACAGCTACTAGATTTTGAATCCAATGAGTGGTTTTTACGTGATCCGCGTACAAACGAACAAACAAACCGACAGACAATAGAAAATTTCAAAAACTTTTTTTTTTACGTTCTATTACTTATTTTTTGAGTTGCCTACTTATTTTTTTTTTTTGCAAAAATTCTTAATATTTCGATACGAAAAGTTTACGAATTTATTATATGTATATATTTTTTTGGATAATTAGGTGGTAACAATAGAATACTTTAACCAAATAATGATCCAGAAAGCTTTTAGTTTTAGTCAATTTCAAAAGCATCACTTACCCAACTGTAGGCCTATTATAAATCTAAAGTTACGTCGCTCGATTAGCAACTTTGTTTGACTAACGTAATAGGATGTAACCACAAGGCCAAGGGCGACTATGTAATCGCAACTATTTATTAACTATAATCCTAGTAATCAAGAAAACTGACACAAAGTCATTGTGTAGTACTGAAAACTGACTTATTACTTTCATTAAGAAAATGCGGTGATAGGCTATGTGGGTGCACAGAAATCTAATATGGCGGATATTAACAAACAAATCATGGTTATTATATACGGTTCAATAGAATAGGCTGAATGATTTGTAGCTTTAGAGATAGAAACATTTAAAAATGGTCCAGGGCATGTCGGCCCACGCGCAGTGTAGGGCTCGGTAGTTGCCCTAGTATAACATGTAGTAAATTAATATTTTATGAACCATGTATAATTATTTCCATAACTTTAAATGGTTTCTAAACTTGATCGACCGATTGGTTAAAGACTGACTGCGGAGCCGAGGGTCGCGGGTTCGATTCCCGCCCGGGACAAATATTTGTGTACATGAACGTGTCTACTTACATGTCCTATATACCATTATTATTAAATTTATATTTACGAGTATTACCTGCTTTATACTACTAAAGTTTCATTTAAGTAATTTCCAATGGAATATGTAAATTTTCCTTCTTTTTTCTCTCTAAATATACTTATAAAATATACTTAGCAACTGTTTGGCTGGCAAGGTGGGCGGACTCTTGACTCCACCTTAATATTTAGCAAAAGAATCCTTGAATATAAAAAAATAATTTAAAAAAAAAATAAAAACCGACTTCAAAAACATAAACTAAAAAGTTAAAAATAAAACTTTCACTTTAAAGAAAGGAGCATTAACAGGCGGCATATAATTAGGGCGTTAATGCTCCTTTCTTTAAAGTGAAAGTTTTATTTTTAACTTTTTAGTTTATGTTTTTGAAGTCAGTTTTTATTTTTTTTTTAATTATTTTATTTTTCAATTTTTAGTTGAACGCATCTGTAACTTATTTGTATTTAGTATAAATGGGGCTACTAAACGCGCTACTCTAATGAGACAGCACTGCGATTACGCAACGTAAATTCAGTCTCAAATTGATGCATCAGTATGCCTAGTAGGCAATGGTATTCCTATGTAAAACTTCAATCTTAATTATTATTTTTGTGCGAACTGAACATTTTGGCATATTCAACCGTATGAAGGAAGCCCAACAAAAGGTAACTGCTGTAAATCGTTGAGGAATTCCTCGACTGTTTATGGTCTTCATCATTAGACCTGTAATGGCACTTATAACCCATATGAGTGCAAAGTTCTCATCAATAGAAATGAATTAAGTCCAAACACCAGGTAATTGCTGTAAATCGTTAAGGAGTTCCCTCGATTGTGTATGGTCTCCATCATCAAATCTGTAATGGTACTTATAAACCATATGGGTGCAAAGTTCTCATTAATAGAAATGAATTACATCCAAACACCAGGTAATTGCTATAAATCGTTGAGGAGTTCCCTCGATTGTGTATGGTCTCCATCATCAGATCTGTAATGGTACTTATAACCCATATGGGTGCAAAGTTCTCATTAATAGAAATGAATTAAGTGCAAACACGAGGTAATTGCTGTAAATCGTTGAGGAGTTCCCTCGATTGTGTATGGTCTCCATCATCAGACCTGTAATGGCACTTATAATCCATATGGGTGCAAAGATCTCATCAATAGAAATGAATCAAGTCCAAACACCAGGTAATTGCTGTAAAGCGTTGAGGAGTTCCCTCGACTGTCTTTCAGCTCCATCATCAGATCGACTTCCGACCTTTAATAAATAGTACTAGTAGTAGTACTTTATGAAAATACTTAAAATACGATACTTTAAAATACGATTTTCGAAGGTTGCCCTCGATTTCTCTGGTATGCCATCATCAGATCCTGGTTTCCTTATCATGGTACTACTCCGGAGATATCTCCCTTTCACAAAAAAAAATTATCCAATTCGGTTCATAAACAACGAAGTTATCCCTGAACACACACATAAAAAAAAAACGGTCGAATTGAGTAACCTCCTTCTTTTTTGAAGTCGCTTAAAAATGGTTCACATACCCGCAATATTTTTGAAGGACCTGTCCAACGACATCCAAAATCAAAAAAATAATTAGGATTTCATTTTGAGAGAAGGCGCTTTCACAACGACATGTCCCCCGAACATCGTTGTAGAATTCAAAATATGGGATCGATCGAACATAACTGCTTCAACGCTTTTATTTTGGTTTACCACTTGGTCGGTGTGGTTAATATGTGTATCCATGCCAAAATTACAGTATTTTAGTACCCACTAAGAGTATATGTGAGCTAAGCCGCGGGCAGACAGACAGGCGGACGCGGACATGGCGAAACTATAGAAGTTCCTTGTTGACTAGGTAACCCTAAAAATAGGCCAAATACGTATCGGACCCGTATCAACTTAGGGCTTCTTAGAGCATCCATAGCATGTAGGTACTACATGCGTTGGTAACAGAAAATTGCGTATATCTTAAAATCTTGTTCAAATTATTTTTTTGAAAGTGTTTATGTGTCATGGTTTTTTATTTAGGTACATGTTTGTAACTATATAACAGTTATAAATAATATACCATATACTAATAGTTATCTTGAGATAAAGTAGAATATTAATAAATAAAATACTTTCTGTCTTAATTTTGCATGATGGTCAAATAAATTTTCAGTTCATTTCAATTTACTCCGCTCTCAAAGGTCTGTCGAAGTGTAAGCCTCTACAGTCGTGCTCGGAAACTTCTCGCTTTTTAGGGTCAGTCAGACAAGGAATCCACATAGTTTCTTCATTAGTGTGTCGTCTGTATGTCAAAGCCAGTTTACTCGCAAACCAATAGTGCCATAAAACTGAAATTAGGTAAGGTTATTGTTTCTATTCTCCATACATACAAGTATATGCAAAAAAATTTTACTTACCCCTTCGAGTGGGGTATCGTTGGCTAATTATTTTAAAATTATAACGAGACTTTTTGCTTTTCTTCGCCAAATTGGGTCCCTTTTACGAAATATCCGGCTATAAATTAGCCTATCAAGTTATGCGTAGTTCAAGTTTGAACAAACTCATTATTTAATTTTTATTTATTTTTATTTTAACAATTTCTTAATTAACATTTAGAAGGCTATGATCGCATAATCATCATGTCAGGCTTATCAGTATTCTCGCAACACAATCACAATATGGGCATCCATTGATGTGATCGGACAATTTGAAAATAGCTTTGAAATATTATTCTGACACATTCGTATGATACGAACGAAGCTGGTTTTGCGCCAATCTAAGCGCCAATACAAACTATGTGATTCACACTAACATTTGTAAATATTTGCAAACTATCTTTAGGTTTTTGCTATGAAATACATTGTTCGCAGAGACATAACAGCTGAACCTAAGCGTCTTGTTATACATGTGATTGCACTTTAGTGCACACGTGCCATGCCTATCTATTGTCGCGTTGAATGCACAGTGAGATGAGATGTGCTCCGGCTCTGTTCTTAGTCGTACGTGCACGGTATTTCTAAAACAGTTATCTTACTTTATGAATTGAAGAGTTTAAAATTTTACCTCAGCGTGGCTTAGGCTAGCGACGGATTTGTTTATTGGCTATACGAGAGCATAGATGTCTCAATGTCGCTCAACAATTCACAGGAAGTGGCCCATAAGGCGCAGGACGCCGCCGTTTTGTGAGTAGCGTGATCTCAGTCCACTCACATCATTTCACGAATTATCTTACTTGACTAGCTGTGCTACAATATTCCAAGTGTGTTTTGTATTTGTAAACCTTTCCTTGTTAAATAAACTTCATACTTTTGCTTCATACATGCATAATTCTTTTTCAATTATTCATTTAGAGTAGAACTTAAACTAAAGTAAAGCGAATGAAACCTGATAAATATTATCTAAAAACTTTCAACGTTTGGTAACAAATTTTGCGGGCAATTAATAATTAAATATCTAGTTATTATACATTTACTACATGCAATCACTGACTCCGCGCCTCGGAGAGCACGCTAAGCAGTCGGTCCCGGTTGTTGTCAATGGATGGCGGTCGTTACGATCCGCCTACCCGAATTGGAGCAGCAGTGTGGTGGATTTAAGCTCCGAACCCCCTCATATTGAGGGAATACCTCAGCCCCTGCAGTGGGGTTTGAAAAAGGGCTCATGGAATTGAAATACAATTAATTGTAGGAAATTCTAAAAATTATAATTAAACTTCTAAATAGGGGGTAGGGACTGTATTATAAATAACTACGAATCACCAAGCCATATCGTATTTTTGTTTTCAACATTTTAAACGGGGATGCGCTTCAACTCTTAAAAAAGTTCAATTTATTTAATCGTTTGAGGTATCGTTTGAAAAGATTATTTTAGAGACTAAAGATCGGCTTATCTTTTTAGAGGATGTCATAAATATTTCATGATTATTTTTTTTTTAAATGGGATTAATTTTATACTTCACAATAATTAATTAAAATATTTTTGAACGATGTACTTAACACTAATCGATATAAAATATCGTTATTGTTATCCTGAGCTCACAGAAAAACAATTTCAACCAATTTTAATACTACCCTTTGAACAACCACAGCCCGTTAAATTTCTTAATCCTTGACCTAAATTTTACTTTGAAAGTTGGAGGCCTGTTCCAGACGGACGCACGTACAAGTCTGATGCATATGAAAATTTTTATAATACATTTCTCGAAACAGCTTAAACTGTTACTGTTTATTTTATCAGAAGAGAACGTTGTGTGGTACCTCCGTGATTCCGACATTTAACAGACATAAAAGTAATCGAACCAGAATCGATGCAGTATCCACTTCAGTTACTTTCCAATTTGTTTCAGTGGATAGATAGACATTTTTCATTCAGCGAAACTGACTTGTTTATCTGTATTAATATTTGTGATTTATCGTTTAATAATTCCATGTGTCGTGATAGCCCAGAGCGCAACGAGTCTGTCTCAAATTTGGCCCCATCGGGCCATGGTTCGAATCCGGGCGTGTACCAATGAGTTTTTCTGACTTAAGTACACAATATCACTGACACCGTGCTTCGGAGGGCACGTTAAGCAGTCGGTCCCGGACGCTGTTAATAGATGGCGGTCGTTACAGTTCCCAACCCGCAGTGGAGCAGCGTGGTGGACTTAAGCTCCAAGCCCCCCTCCTCACCCTGGGGGAGGCCTAAGCCCCTGCAGTGGGGTAAAAATGGGCTGATGATGATGATGCTGATGAATTCCATGTAAAAGTTTATTTATTTATTTAGTATGCTGATGAATTCCATGTAAAAGTTTATTTATTTATTTAGTATTTTAACGATAGATACACCATTATACTTCAAAAATACAACTTAGACCTTACACATTTTAATTCCCCATTACTTACCGATTAGAACTGCTTGCAAACAGTAAATTCGATTATAATTTTCATTATTTTGTGTTTTTCTTTAAACATTTTCATTTGTATGGCCTGTAATTAAATAATATGTTGATTTTATTTGTTTTTTAAAAACAACCCTGCTTTATGTCGAAGGCAAAAGAGGTTCCACTGCGTTGTAAGGGGTGGTCTATGCACACAGTTCTCGAAATTTCGTCCATTTCTAAACGAGAGTGCCTGCATGTAAAATTACTTGCTCGTATTGTAGTGTTCATTAATAATGGCGAACTAAGAAGTGATTCGGTAAAAACACATCAAAATAAGTTAAGTAATTACGGAGATTAATGTGTGTAGTGATAGCACGAGCGCAGCGAACCTGCATTGGATCCGGGCGTGTACCAATGAGTTTTTCATGGACTCCGTGCCTCGGAAAGAACGTTAAACATTCGGTCCCAGTTGCTGTCAATAGATGGCGGTCGTTACAATCCGCCAACCCGTATTGGAGCAGCGTGGTGGATTTAAGCTTCAGGCCTCCTTATCTCGAGGGGAGGTCCAAGCCCCTGCAGTGGGGTATAAAAAAGGCTGATGGAATGAAATGGAAATTAATGCCTAAAAAAACAACAAACACCATCACCTCTCCAAGAGACGTTTTTTTTTTAAAAATTTGATGTTTAGATTATTATATTAGACATTCAGAAAGGAATTACAACATAAAAATTCATTTGTTGAAATAGTTGCGCAAAAATTTAATTAATATTATTGTTTGTTTAAATTAATATAACTTGATGATTTTGAAATTTAATATTAAGCATTTGTTTTCAAATTGGCTTTGGGTTTGCCTGCACTCATCCACAGATAATTAGTACACAGTATTGCACAGAATGTACCGTCATTCGAGTTATTATAAATTTAAAGTTCCTTGAGAAACAAAAACGTCCATATAACTTTTAATGACTTCACAGAATTTGATTGGTTTTCCAAGAAAACCCAATCAACAAAGGGACTTGTTTTTAATTTAAACCAAGACGCTGTGGAAACAAATTGGAAATATAAAGTATAACTTTAAGTAGAAAGAAGATACAAACTGGGTGCGTTAAATTTCATAAGCTGCCCATAACGAGCTTCTAGTACAATTATACGAAATATTATGAGGGGCAAATTTGTAATTAACTATAATTTATATCTTAAAATTACATGAAATTATAATATGAAAACACTAGGTGCCGTGTAGTGTCAGAAAATTAATTCAAGTTTTGTGTCATAATTCACACTTCAATAACTAAGTACATTTGATATTCTGAGATGTGATACACACACGTCACACACCTAAAACTTCTTTTAGAATGATTTGAAATTTATTTTTTGCTGCAAAACTTTTTAATAAAAAACGAATATCATACTTTGATCCAGAATAAGTCAGGTATTTAAGTAATACTAAGAACGTTTACATTTAGCATTCCTTCTTTTAAGTATCTATTCAAAAGTAACTTAGCAATGGGTAGGTATTTAGTGCTTTCCGTAAATGCCTAATATCAATTTTATGAGAATTTTTTCTTTATAAAGCCACCCACTTAGTTGCCGGAAGTGGATTATTATATCATAACACTATCCATAATGAGTGACCGCACCTTAATTGTCAGTCTTTGGGACTATGACGTGGTCAGGCTATAAACAGCTCTTTACGGCTATTTCATTGCTTGATACTTATTGTTGCAATGATAATGGTTTGACAAATGAGGATTTAGGTTTACTATGGTAACCACGCTTTTATGACACTTTTATTCCGTCCCTGAACATGGGTTGTTTATTTACCTTGTATTCTACTTTCTGTGACAAGAATCCTGTCTTATTTTTCTGTTAAATATCTATTAACGTGTCGTGATAGCCCAGAGCGCAACGAACCTGTCTCAAATTAATAAGGCCATAGGGCCATGGTTCGAATCCGGGCGTGTACCAATGAGTTTTTCTGACTTAAGTACATTAACTATCACTGACTCCGTGTCTCGGAGAGCACGTTAAGCAGTCGGTCCCAGACGCTGTCAATAGATGGCGGTCGTTACAATCCCCAACCCGCAGTGGAGTAGCGTGGTGAATTTAAGCTCCAAACACCCTCCTCACGCTGGGGGAGGCCTAAGCCCCTGCAGTGGGGTAAAATGGGCTGATGATGGTGATGATCTATTAACATATACAGATCGACGTTCGTATGGAATTCATAGGGTGTCATAATTGTGAATTAGTCGTATCGTAGTGAAGTCTTTTGTTACTATTTCAAGTAACAGCCGATTTTAGGTCAGGTATATTAGGGAGGTATCTTATTGATACCGCATCGTAACTACAAAAAGGTGACCAATAAAAGTAGGTCTTTTCCTAGCCATGCTTTGCTTTTTAGTTCAGTTTAATTCAGGGTCAAAATAGATCCAAGCCTCGTCCATAGTGACATAATATTACCGTAGAACCATATCTCTATTGTCTTATTTGTAGACCACATTTTTTTCGGAAATTTTGTTGTCTTTATCTGTTAACATTCTAGGTATAACCATTGTGTAGAAATTGTTTAAATTTACTACAATAAGAAATGTTAAGAGTCTCAGCTACAAAACGTACAGTTATTTTTCTATCATTCAAAGCTAGATCTTCATTTTTTATTTGTTTTATCTTGTTAGAGAAGTGGAAGTCGTCTAGACAAAGTTTTCCTCTAAGTTTAAACTCCGCACTCCAAAATCCATTGTAGAATATGAATGGCATTTGCCATAAAGTAGACAGTAAGTCGTAATAAATATATTCAGTAGGTAGACATTCAGTGTAAATATTTAATTATGGCCCCAATCTTAGTTCTCTCCATTTTTCAAAATAAGCACCTAAGGATGACACATTAAAATTAAAAAAAGACGTGTGGCACTCGAGGACTGCCGCGGTAAAGCTATTGCATACATTTTGTATCAACTTATGCAATTATAATTATTTATTTATTTTATTTATGCAGTATTAAATCTGAGTTACTCCTAGTCGCGCCTAAAGAAGTTTTACTTCAAAAACAAAGAAAAAGAAATACTGCATAAATAAAATAAATAAATAATTATAATTGCATAAGTTGATACAAAATGTATGCAATAGCTTTACCGCGGCAGTCCTCGAGTGCCACACGTCTTTTTTTATTTATTTTATTTATGCAGTTTTTTTTTGTTATTATTTTTTCTTCATTTTTCTTCAAATCTTTCTGACGCTGATAATATGCCCTTTGACGTGCATTAGTTTTTTTTTCTTTTTAGCTCTTTACGCTTTTCTCCTCTATAGAACGAAAATATCTAGGTATAAATAATTAGGTATAAATAGTGTAAGGACACACCAAAACAAAATTATTCATTTAAAAAAAATAACGATATTAAGAAGTGATTATCGAATTTCGCGCGATGTACATTTATATAGATATAATATCATATATACTTTCTCTGCGCGGCATTCATGTGCATTATCTATACACCAAAAACAAAGATAGGTACTGAATAGTACACGTGTTTGGTTTGATGGTTTCTGTTATATACATAATGAAGAATTAATTAATTTATTTATATATGTATACATATTGAGAATCTAAATTGAGAATTTAAACTATACGCGTGTGTGTGTTTGTGTGTATAAAAGAGGGCTACTTTTAATATCGCTCATTTTAATATCAAAAATTTAGGTTATCTTTATAGCAATATTATATTTTCAATTCAAAATTAATACTGCATTTGTGATAATAATAAAATGTATGTATATAAATTACTCACTCATTTTCTTACACTATTTTTTCGTGACTTTCTTCATTAATAATACGTGCAACAGATTATAATAGATGGCGCTGTTTTAAAAAACGTACATCGCGCTATCAAAATTTTTCTCCGTGCGGCGTGCCCGTCGGACTGGAAAGCGTAAGGTTTTTTTCGTTACGGAATTTCTGGATTCGCTCCTCGCGCTCAAGGCCCGCGATAGAAGCTATGCAATAGCTTAATAAATGAAAAATAAAAGAAAACGTATACGAAAAAAAGTTACTCTTTGCGGACTATATTTTTAATGGCCAGTAGGTAACAATGCCCCAAAGATTTTGTATTAAATTGAAAACATCACTAAAATTCTATATTTTATTTTCCTTCTAGATAGTTTTTCATTACTCCTTGCAGAAACATAGGGCGATACTCATAGTTTACAGGAAAACTTCCGCGGGAAATGGAAAATATCCGTGAAAAGAAAATGTGTACAAGTTGTTCGTGTATTTATACGTAGTAGTCGGGTTCAAATTCTAGCCCAACTTTCGATCAGATTGAAGAAAACATTGTAGGTAATTCTATGACTCATAGCATAAAACATATTATTATTATTATTTTAACAATATTTCAAGAAATTTCTCTTGTGCGTACAATCTTTACTGCTTGTTAAAGGTTTTCGAATTTTACATAATTACTTTGAATGTTGTTAATTATTATATTTGAGAAATACACTTGAACTTTGCACAATCTATGAAATTGTTCACAATATCAGTCGCCTCATAATATCGTGTATCAGACGGTGATAACACCGTCTGAAGTATCAATTAACGATGATTTAGAGGTCATATTTACTCCCCAAAATCCGCTGCGAAATAGTCTTTAGCGTTTTTGGTGTATTTCATAGTATACTTAAATAAGCTTAGAAAAATATTTGAGGGGAAGAAATTAAATACCCATCTAAATATTTAATTAAGTAATTAAAAAGCATATAAATTATTTATAAAAAAACCCGACTGCAAAACATCTTAACTAAAAAGTAAAAAACGACGTATTTTCTATTGAATTTGGTTTGAACTAAGTAGAATTTACCATGTATTGTTTTTTTTGTGACTTCAATAGGAACTTTCTTCTTTCCTAATTTGATGAAACGGTTCTGCCCAATCAAAGAACAGACTTGCGATATCTAATTTATGGTTTCTTCAAGAATTATTGGGCATAGATAGATATTGACTGAAATTTTCTACTGTTAATCACGGCGAAGGTTCGGTGGATCGAGTACGATCGGTACTGTAATACCATAAAACACTTAGCGTAGTTGGCTGTGAAATCGCAGATGGGGATTATTCACACACCTCAAGATTTGTATAATAAAATACGTTACAAAGTAAGAAATATTGTAGTCTGTTGCAATATTAGGTGATAGACGTTCATTCAGTAACGTAAATTGGGAATTGAATTGTCAGTGGCCAAGACTGTCAAGTCAGAACATAAAAGTAAGTAACTTCGAAAAGAAAATTACTTCAATTCCGTCTTGGAGAACTGATGATAAAATATCTTTGAAAACTTTAAAAGAAATTTTGTTGGCAGAAATTCGATTGACTAAAACTATAACTAAAGTATTTTAAATACGAAGATATTTACTTATTCCGATTTGGACGGATTATTGCTGCTAGATGTTGAAGAACATGAATCAAGTTTATTTTTCACAATGAGGTTACGATCGTTACAGCCAAGGATTTCGATCGTTATACTGAAAACTATTTTCATTTTATTATCATTAATTATTTTCATTAACTTTGGGCCTATTTAGTATGACTTGCATTGCAATGATACAATAATAGTAAATTTTATGTTTTTATTTGAAACTGTTTTAATTTATAGATTTTTCCACCAAACGTCTTAAAATATATTGTAGACAGACCATTTAGGGTTTAAAAAAATAAAAAAGTTAAGTTAAGTTATAGATAATTCACACACACAGAAACGGTTAGTACATGGTAAATATGACGTAGCTGGAATATATGCTTTGTTCAGTCCACAGACCAGTCAACCTTTAGACCACGCTTTAATAAACGTCAGTACGAAAACGAAATCGCCAAAAAGTGGCAGGGTGCGGGGAGAGGTCGGCTAGTTTTCATTGCCTCGTTCAAAATTGACAATTTGATGGCTTCCGACGTGCTTCCAACTGACAGCTCACTAGTGACGTAGTTGTGTAGTGTCACTACATAGCCTTGGCGAATGCTGCTCCCTGTCAAAGCGTGGTCTATAAGGTTCACTTGTCTGTGGTTCAGTCACACACACAAGCAAATAAAAGTTGACCCCTTTTTTGTTGTCATTGTATATCATGCTTGTCTTTAACTAGGCATATAAATAATCCGAAGTGGCATGGTACTGATTTTATATATCGGTTAAACTGCGACGTTAATCTGTAAAGATAACGATATTAGTTTGGTGCGGTAGGCATGAAAGGTATGGTAACCAGTTATTGTTATGAATATTACCAAATCAGTTATTAAAAGTGCCGCTGCTAGTAAGTACTTCATATTTTGGTCTGGTAGTTCGTACATCCGTTGGCGCTTTAACGTCGCTATTTACTAATGGATTTTTTTGAATGTTTGCAGGTAGGTTCCCTTTGATCTCTAGTTTCGCAAGTTCTGTTTTGGACCTGATTGCATAAGTCTAAGAGTCGAAAAAAATCTTAAAGGTTATTTGGTAAGTACAGCCTACCAACGTCACTTACGAAATTGTTACGTTTGGCTTCTAGACAATGAATCACAATTTGTTCGTCCACAATGTTTTTATAATTATTGTCAAATAAATGTTTTAGGAAAAACGCGCGCTTTTGTTTTACCTCACAATCGACGACATTGTCCATCTTTGTTTACCTTTGCTCATTTATTTTAATTTTGGATATTAATAAATTTTCTTTTATAGCTTACTGCTTATAACTGCGAATCCTCCCGCGTGCGGACACAGATACTATACCATCAACCCATTAATGCCCCACTGCAGGAGCTTAGGCCTCCCCTGTGGATGAGGGAGCTTGGAGCGTAATCCACCACGCTGCTCAACACGTGTAGGTGGTTTTAACGACATTTTAACGGCGGGCATAGTTGAAATCCTATAATTACGTTTTTCTTTCCCGTTTGAGCTAGTTGAACGCTCCGTGTACAATCCGCGGTGCGATGAAGTTAGCTGAAGCTGTTATGGCTTGGCTTCAGTACTAGTAGTCCTCTGGAACGCTAGCGTTGTACACGAGTATTGTGTAGTTTCAGCAGAGAGCGCCAGATAATAAACTCATGCGGCATGGTAGTGTCCGACCGAAACCCCAATATTTTCTTTCGGCCGAAACCGTAAGTCGGAATATCGTAGCCGCATGAATCATGAAGCATAAGGACCTAGCGAAAAATTTTCTGCCACTCATAAGCTATTTGACACTACCTATCAACCCTAAGTCCAATTATTAATCCAAAAGTAGGACAAAAAGCGCGACGTGGCGGGCGTGACAGACCTACCCTGCTCGTGCAGCGAACTTGTTGCGACATGTTAAAATTTATTTCGGTTTGAACGGAAAATTACATTTTCTTTCGGCCGAAACCGAATTTCGAAAAAAAAAACGGTCGAAAATCTTGAAAGCCAAAACCGAAACCGAATATTCGGTCGGACACTACAGCATAGAATACGCTCTCATTTGTTAACGTTGAGCATTTATGTCTATGACGTCGAGGCAAGTGATTTTCTCGCCTCGCTGCTCTATCGGCCGAGTACGTAAATGGTTTGACGGAGGAGTGCGGAGACGAGTGGTCTGAGGGCCAAGTGCGAGTTCTTTTACTATTAACTGTGTAGTTTGCGTTTTCCGTAATTTGTATGGAAACTCGTAGTTACCTAAAACGACCGCTAGATGTGCTGTACGAGTTTCCATACAAATTATAAAAAACGCAAACTAGATAGTTAATAGTAAAAACCTCACACTTGGCCCTCTGTTGTCCACCCACTCACGTAACTCGTGTCGTGTGTTTCCAAAATATGTTTATCGGGCTTGTTTCGTTTTGGTATATACATATATGTAACGAACAAGTTTAACTGTCTATTTCATATCGAAAATCTTAGAAAGGTAGAAAAGTTAGAATATTTACCTGCCATGTACATAATTTAATTTTTTAGTGCTCCGTAAATTAGAGAAAATTAAAGAAAATTACCATCACAGTTCAGTGTTAACTCATTACGAGATATCTCCCAAAGCCGCCACTCGTACTGCAACAACTAATATATAATCTCATAAATCGGAGCTTTGCTTGTCTTTGGTTTTGAAACTTGATAAGCTTTGTGTCCCATTGAAATCGTCGACTTGGATACACAATAACAATAACAAATAATACAACGCGAATTTTTATTCACTGTTAAAATCAATACATGTTGGTCAGTAATGTGGTTAGAATCGATTTACTTTACTTTTCCAACAAGAAATAAACGAATGGCCAATGCGAGTGCAGACTTAGAGGAATGTAGAGCGCGCAGAAGGTCAGCTGATATTGTCGTGCTGCGGTCGCCTGTCAGGTTGATAATTTTTTTTTCAAAATACTTCGGAACAATTTTATAGCTTGTTAATATTAATAATATAAATTGTGATTATTTTATAAAGTTCTCTAAAAATATCGTCTCATATAAGAAAAGTGTACCTATTAAATGCAGGTGAATAAAAATTCTGTTACTGTCCGTCCCTTAAGCTATCTGCACGCGAAAATCACGGTATTACGTTGGTCCTGTCTAAGTATCTTGTTTAAAATAATGTTCCTTGAAAGTGTTTCTTAAGTAATTTGTTAATATCACGTTGAAAAAGTAGAGGGCGACACATTGGTAATGATTTTATAGGAGCCCATATCTCGCGAAATATTCACTACAATAAAAGTCACCGAATAACTTTTATTGAATTTTCAAAGATCTGTCTAATGACTTCAGAATCTCATTCTTAGTTCAATGTATGGAGAGTTACCCCTAAATAAATTGATTTTTTAAATTTCTCTACATAATTGCATGGCGGTTCATATAAGATATCTGTCTATGAAATTTAATTAGTACCTATTGATGGAAAGATGGCGGATATATAAGCTTGTGACGTACGGGCAGACGGAAGGACAGATGGACAGGGCAAAATAACAAGGGTTTCGTTATTGTAATTTGGCTACGGATCTCTAGACGATGACTGCCTGTAATCTATTAAAAAAATCGAATTATCTAATATTGGAAAATTATCTATATATCTCTATATTTAAAAAGTAATTTATATATGTCAATAACATAATCTAATTGATACATCTTTTAAATTTAATTTAGTAATATTTTAAAATAAATTACCAATTATACTAATTTAATAATTAATTAATTAGTGTTGAATTATTATTAGTGTTTTCTTACAACGCATTGCCGTTGTTTTTATTAGAGATTATCATAAAATGAAATCTTTTCTTGAACATAATTTTGTCCTGAGCCATTTAAGCAGATGAAGTTTCTTACTTGGAAATATGTTTTTGTGGGATTACCATAACCTTTTCGGGAACAAAAACAATTTTCATCCACGACAGGAAAGAAGAGAATGCAGGCGGTAAATTCATGTGGGGTGAAACAGTGATTTTCTTATTGGTTTTTTTCCTGCGACAAACACGGCCATCTAGTCCCAAACTTGGTTGAATCTGTATTATAGGCACTAAACAATTGATATATTTTTTATAACACATACAAATATAGATATTTTACATCCAGACACGGAATAAATAGACATGTTCATGCGAACAAATATTTGTCCCGGGCGGGGAACCAACCCTTGACCTTTTGTTCTGCAGCTAGGGTCTCTAACCACTCACCAATCGGTCAGTCATGATCGTTTCTTACATAGAGTTACTTCCTCTATGGTTCGTCACCTAAAATGTTTAAACTGGAAAAACAAAATAAATATTATATTCTTGAGTAAGTTTTTAAACAGGTAAAATTACTCAACACTTCAGTGTCACCTGAATTGCTTATCCTTTGATACATTTTACTGAAATTTATTTATGTTCATGTCTAGATCATCATCAGCCCATTTTTACCCCACTGCAGGGGCTTAGGCCTCCCCCAGGGTGAGGAGGGGGGCTTGAAGCTTAAGTCCACCACGCTGCTCCACTGCGGGTTGGGAACTGTAACGACCGCCATCTATTGACAGCGTCCGGGACCGACTGCTTAGCGTGCCCTCCGAAGCACGGTGTCAGTGATATTGTGTACTTAAGTCAGAAAAACTCGTTGGTACACGCCCGGATTCGAACCATGGCCCTATGGGGCCTTATAAATTTGAGACAGGTTCGTTGCGATCTGGGCTATCACGACATGTCTAGATAGACCTATTAAATACAATGATCACAAAAAACTGGTTAACTTTCATAAATTTGTGTGTGTGATCGAACAGGCCACACCTACCACGCCGTACTAACCATGTACAAACGTCTATGTATACGTTAATTATAACCGAATAGATTTTGTAGCCGAAACTCTTTCTAGACATAGGTATATATAGTCAGAGGACATCCACTATTAATTTGATACATGACTATCAACATTCCAGTTTAACATACGGGTATGTTTAGGTCGCCGTAAATGTGTACGTAGTTCATAGTGATGCTGTTGAGTCTGTAGACATTGTATAATGTTACTAGAGGTAGGTACTTCACCTGTCATTAAGCACGTACACAGACGGGAAAGTTTTTCGTTAATTATAATTATATATAATATAATATAAATAAATATACAATACTATCTACTTGCGAGTACTATGATTTCATTATGTAAATGACCGTTTTTAGGGTTCCGTATGTAAAAAGGAAAAAAATAACCCTTATAGGATCACTTGGTTGTCAGTTCATCTGTCTGTCTGTCTGTTAAGGCCCTTTTTCTCGGGAATACGTAGAGGTTTCAAGTTGAATTTCATATCAAATATGTCATAAAATGCCAATGCCATGAAAATATACAACCATATTTATACCGTATATTTTGAAACTTGTAACGTAAATCAAAATCTATAGGGGACTTTCAGTTGACCTAGAATTATGAAACTTGGCAAGTAGCAAGGTCTTACAGCACAAGTAAAGGAAAAAATCTGAAAATAAATAATTTGTAATCGTAAATTAATTACAAATTTAATTTTTTTTTTGTATACAAGATATCATAATAGATACAAGACTCGCACTTGGCTAGTTTTTAACGCTTAAACTGGTTAAGTACCTAAAACTGACAGGCTTCAACCATTTGGTAAACACTTTTTGATGGGACCTAACAGAGTTCTTCTTTGCCTCTCTGGACAATTTGATACCTCTACGTTTAATACAAATAAAATTATTGAAAAACCTGGGATAATACAGTTTGTCTGCCTTGCATTGTCTGTCCTCTATTCAAAAGTGTATGTGTACGTAAGTCTAGTACCATTAGAGTTTCAAATATCTGTGTTCTGGTTATAGTTTCAATAAATAAATCAAAGTCATTATTTTTAATACATTTTAATACTTTCAAATAAATTGTTTTATGTCAAAATTTCGTTGACCAACTATACAAGTTTTTGTCAAAACAAAATCTGTCAATTCGGTACTTCCGTTTAGAAAGTGCGTGACACGTGCATTGAAGACTTTTCTTCATATACTACAGCACGTATAAAATTATCGTTATGAACTACCAAGCATTCCTGAGAAACTAGGCAGCGTTTGAGCATTTTCCTGCATTAAAAAGAACGACAATGAGGTTAAAAACATCAATAAAATGCAACTTAAACTTGAGTTAAAAAGGTGATTTGAATTCCTTAGAACTGCATGGCCGTCGTAAACTTAATTGAATTTACGCGAATTTTTTTAAAACACTTCGTATTTAAAGAAATCTTCAACTTGTACTGTATGGTATTCAAGCCACGAATCGTTTGGAAAACATTGCATATTCAAGCTGTTACATAAACGTTGAGCTGTTTTGAAATATGTGGATATCTTGTTTGTTCAAATTTTTTGTATCTGAAACAGATCTTAAATATACCATAAAAATATTCACGAAAATAAACATCACAAAAAATTCCCATTAAGCTGGATTTTTAGTGAGGCCCTTTATTTCGATATCCTTAGTATGTATTGAAAACTCCTTTACATTTAAGCCGTTGGTTTTTATTATAGTAATTTTAATACGCGAGTAATTTTTGTATAATTTTTGAATTATAACATTATACAAAACCGTATTTACATACCCTAAGGTTTTTTTTACAGTACGGTAATAATACGGTAACTTTTCCAATAATTTATTTCAAAAGTGTAAAGTGTGCAGCTAACGAAAGCAAATTAGTATAATTTTTACGCTTGATACAAAAGTAATGGGTCGCAATTTTGTATTCGGAACAGATCTTCGTGACACTAACGGACCATTCGTTAACGTCAGGGACACGAGGTCACGATCCTTATAAGATCGCACGAAAACAGAGGTCTTCAAACAATGTCATAGTCGTACACTTTCCCTACAGAATGCGTACTCCATTTTGTTAGTTTAAAAGGATATGAACCTTACGTCATGACTTTCTTTATCATCACTCATTTCTGTAAGCAAATTGTTTTTGTCGGGATCAGAGGATGTTTTCAGATTAAGTAACATTTGCAATGACATCAACGGTATTTTAAAATAACCATTGTTGTAGAATATATGTGTCGTGATAGCCCAGATCGCAACGAACCTGTCTCAAATTTATAAGGCCCCATAGGGCTATGGTTCGAATCCGGGCGTGTACCAATGAGTTTTTCTGACTTAAGTACACAACTATCATTGACTCCGTGCTTCGAAGGGCACGCTAAGCAGTCGGTCCCAGACGCTGTCAATAGATGGCGGTCGTTACAGTCCCCAACCCGCAGTGGAGCAGCGTGGTGGATTTAAGCTCCAAGCCCCCCTCCTCACCCTGGGGGAGGCCTAAGGCCCTGCAGTGGGGTAAAAATGGGCTGATGAAGTGAAGAAGTGAAGTAAAATATATTGTTTTCCTTTATTTTACAATAAATACATTTGTCTATTTTGTGAGAGTGTTAAACATTTGTGTCATAAGTAAATAGTTATAGGTTACCATACTATACCATCAGCCCATTAATGCCCCACTGCTGGGGCTGTCTTCTCTCGGGATGAGGGGGCTTGGAGCTTAATCCACCACGCTGCTCCAGTGTGGATTGCCAGTTATAGATTAGCTAGGCTAAATCGTGAAAATCGTAAAAAAGTGCCGTTGAAAGAATTGCAAATGCAGCTCTTCCGGTTCGAGCTATATGTGTTAGTGTCAGTCAGGGATGGACTTGTTTGTTCAAGGTTATTATTTAGAACTTGGTAATACAGAACAGTCGTGACAGCCCGAGCGCAGCGTACCTGTTTTAAATTTGGAAGGCCGTGTGGCCGTGGTTCGAATCCAGGCGTGCACCAATGAGGTTTTCTTACTTAAGTACATAACTATCATTGACTTCGTGCCTCGGTGAGTACGTTAAGCAGTCGGTCCCAGTTGCTGTCAAAATATGGCGGTCGTTACAATCCGCCAACCCGTATTGGAGCATCGTGGTGGATTTAATCTCTAAGGCTTCTCACCCTAGGGGAAGGCATAAGCCCCTGCAGTTGGGTATAATGGGCTGATGAAATGGAAAAAAATAGAGAATAATCTATTACAAAATCCACATGTATTTATATCCAAATCAGTCTATTATGCCGCACTGCAGGGGCTTAGGGTTTCCACTGGGATGAGGGTGCTTAGAGCTTAAGCCATAGTGCAGGTTGGTATATTTTAATCGATGATCATGGCAAACGGGTTCGACGGCTAAACGTGCCGACTCGACATAGTCTGCCATAGTTGTCACTAAACCGATTGAGTTTATAAGTGCTCGGTTAATTATACAACACATTTTATTTCATTTTCACGAATATTTTCCGTTTGCCGCGAGAGTGGGTCCCTGTAATTAGAATTATTTTTTTCAAAGTTTTAGGCTTAGAGATAAGCGGGTAAGGAGAATGTTTGGTATATTTTCTTTAATGTCTTATAAACTATACATTTTTAATTACACATAAAAAATATATTTTTCCTATAAATGTGAAAGTTTTATTAAAAACGAACACTTAAATCATTCTTGAATTAAAAACATTCAAACTTCATTGTGTTATAAGTTTACAATAGGTAGTCCAAGTTATGAATAAACAATGTAATTCAGTTATCTATGATAGGTGTTTGTACACGTAACGTAAAATATGAATGAAATGCATGAAACAGGTTTAAAAAATCATATATACATAAACCATATAAATATTTCTGTGCATGAATATGTCTATTTGTTCCGTGTCTGGGTGTAAAATATCTATATATGTATATATTATAAAAAAAGGATATTTAAGTATGTATATCAGTTGTACGTTACCCATAATACAAGGATTACTTAGTTTGGGACTAGATGGCGCTGTGTGGGATGTCCCAGTTATTATTATTATTATATGTAAGAAATCTCACAAGTTGCATCATACGTGTTGCATCGTATAGTCCTTCATTTATATTCTTTGAGTTTTACAAATCTGCGAACCATAATGGACTATAAATTTAATAGACTGGCTAAGCGTCCATTGTACACCTTACGTGCGGCTCCCTTATATTATGCTTGTTCGTATTCGAGAAGCGAATGACAGGAAATTTATCGGTATAATTTTTCTTGACTAATAAGGTATTGGTATAAATTTTCCCGACATTTATTTTACTTAATATAGTTTAAACGTCCTGTGAAATAAAGAGTGAAACCTGAGAATTTAGAAGCTTTTGATTTAAGTTTATGGGATTATTGTCTTATAACACCCATACATCGTTGTCTATTTATTTGTGTTAGGCAACAGGAACGGTCCATGATGTCGGTCTGAATTAGTATTCATATGACTGTATAGATTTAGCATTTCTAATGTGTGAACATATACAGTTTGGATACTAACCGTCCAGAGTCCCGTTGTATTTAAAATCTGCTGGTTTTAAATAACAATTTCGCTGAAGAAACTATATTTTTATTTGTAGCCGTTTTCGAGAAATTAAATCTTTGTTACTACTTGGTTTACAAATAAACACGCAACCCTAATTGCACTATGACCGCCGGATCACAGCGGGGTACACTCCGAAAGCCGCAAGCCACTGCGGCGGAAGGCGGCGGCGGTGCGGGGTGAAGCGGGGCGCGGCGCGGCTTGCCATATGTTATGTTGCGTTATTAGTCACACAATGACCGCCGACCGGGTCTGTGAGCACGTGACCTATGACATTGCAAAGGTTTCATCAGTTGTTTACAGTTTGTCGTATTCTTTTTTAATGTACTTTTAAACAGTTCGTGAATAAAATAGTGAAGTTGAATTATTGAGAATAGTGCAAGAGGCTAATAATGGCAAGTTACTAAATGTTAAGAGCAAAATGGACATCACGCAGAAAATTCAAGAGCCAGTAATTACTCACTTCACTTCACGTGGCGTATCAAAAAATTTATTTGTATTGTCGTGTAATTAAAACAAACATTTATTCCATTACATACTTTTTTTAATTGGAAATGTTCATCACATTAAACAAATTAAAAATTAGTATCCGAAAAGTTAATACAAACGACGACGTTGGTATGATAACTGTGAATTAAACCAGTGTGTGTTAATAGCGTGTTCTGTGGATTACTGTGACTTCGTGGTAACACCATTATGAATGAAACATCAATCGTTCCTGGTGTGATTTACAAAACCGAGGATTTTTGGTAAGTCTAATGCATATTATTCACAAATAAGCATGTAAACAGTCGCTGACTGGGCGCGCGCGCGCGGACGCGGCATACCTAGTAGGTATACCGTTTACGTTACGTTACGCGTACGCTGTGCAGGGTTGACGAGACTGGGAATTAATTACTTTTTTCATGTTTTTCATGTATGACATTTTTTCTTGCACTTGTCTAAAAGTCAAGAAAACAATAAGTACAACACGCTAAATTTGGTACAAACAAATGATGGCATCCATACTGTATACGTATAGAGTAAATAAATTTTACTGCAGCGGTTTTAATAGAGCCAGAAAAGTCAGTTCACAGTATCGAAACTGTACAACGAAATTTCGCGGGGGTGAAGCCTGGAGTGCGGGGACCACGCGGACTGAAACTCGCCATCTCGCCAAACGGATATATAGGTACACACCAACTAGTTAGAGTACCTAAGAACGGTTAGACGGTAACCGCAGAAGAGAGCTTCTAGTACTTCGTACTTTAATGTATGAACATATAGTTTAAAACAAAATATCTCAAAAATCGTGAATTTTTATTAACACAAAAATTTAGATCGAGATTGGTAGGTTTGCGAATATGGCATACATGTTTTGCTCAACGTCTTTATTCTTTTTAGGTTAAGAAAAAGGTAAAGAAAATTATCTTTTTTGGGAACATATGTATGTCAACTCTGAAAAAAATATTCCCTATCAATGAGAAATAGCCATCATAAAATACGAGGAACAGAAGAAAAATTTGCGTCAGCGTAATTTAGGTTCCTGTTGCATTGTCGTAGGATAAGGAACCATGATTATTATGACGCGTATTTTCTTCTTATTCCTTGTACTCTGTGTGGTGGTTTCGGCCATCCATCGTTCTAGGTATAATGAATCATCATTATATTTAAAGAAAATTTTACTCCCCAACAAAAGTTTAAAATAAAATTAATAAAAAAAATTTTTGAAAAAAAATTGAACAAGTATTAAAAAATCTTTGTTGTCGAATATAATTACTATGTTCCATAGAGTATTCCTTAGCGCCTTTGTATACAATTCTTATCTAAAAGGGTACTCACGAGTGATTCCACGCAAACGTTTTCTAAAATTTTACCCACTTTACGTACACCATTACATCACTGTCTCAGCAGTGTTAACACTTATTTTTAACTGAGTTCCGAAAATGAGGAGTCCTGAGTTCGACCCATATTATATATATTTTTTTTACTATAGTAAGGTCATGTGGTGTGTTTGCAAAAATAAATGGTAGTTTTACCCACAGTTTATGAAATATGTACCGTGTTCTCTACAAAGCAGTTTAATAAAATTGAAAGTATACCTACTGAAAATGTATTGGGGAAACAATGCGGAGGGTAAGGTTAAGATATAGACGAATTCTATTTATTGTTTAGCCGGACTTTATAATTTGTCATGCAAGTAATTTTTAAACGACGAGTTATGAACCATATCAAATATTTTTTTAAGAGTTTGAAAAAAAATGCTATCTTGGAATACGGAATTAACAATCTTATCAAATAACTGTTTATGTAACAAAGAAAGTACATGACATTTTGTAGCAAACAATACTTTAAAAAATAATAATAAAATAGTTTTTTAGAATATAGAAGTGCAATAAAAGTATAAATGTAGCAAATAATTTAATCTATTTATTCTAAAAGGTTCTTCTTGGCTCAGCATATATATTCGTGCCTCTTGAGGCAAAAATAGGCTAGTTTTCAGCCACGACCTTAGGCGGTTGCAGCAAGCGGCCGTCTCGCAAATACATCGCTTTACAAATTTTCTTGAAGTTGGTCAACGTAGCCGCATCTCCTGCTGGAGGCGGCAAATCGTTCCAACATTTTGATAGTGCCTAACAAAAGCAATCTTTGAAAATCAGTGGTTTATCTTTCTGACGTTACATTAAATCCATATACTAAAGAAAGTGAATCCATTGTTGTGGTTGTTTTAACTCACGTCAAAGTGAAAGCCACGTCGAACTTACATAATAAACTAGTTTCCATTTTTTATACTTTTATTTAATGCTAATCCTTAAACAAATCAATTTTAAGTACCTATTGAGGACGTAAATAGCTTATTCGCCAGTGTCGGTAAGCGACTCGCGGAGGATATTCTGAGTGGCCCTCCACAGCTGGCTGCATGCGCAATATCTACCTCAGCATCACAATTATCCTCATTCGGTCTCACGGAGACTGACCCCGGGGAAGTCGATGGAGTTATTTTAAACTTAAAATCTGAGTGAGAGTGAATTTTAAAATTATTGTAAAATTTATATTGTTAGTTCTCATGTTAAGTGACTATTTGTAGTCTTTTTTTGAGAATAAAGTTTTTTAAACCAGAGTGCCCCTGGCTGGGATGGCATACAGACTAAATTTATAAAAATGGTTAAACCCATTGTTGTTCCCATTATAAGCCATCTTGCTAACCTCTGTTTCAAAAAAGGTATATTCCCCACATAACTTAAAAAATCGGTTATTTCACCCGTCTATAAGCGTGGTGACAAAAGGGACATTAATAACTATAGACCTATTTCGATTTTGTCAATTATCTCAAAAATTATTGAAAGGCTAATCAATTCACGTCTAATTACCTATCTTGAAAAATTTAATATTTTATCTAGCTCACAATTCAGGTTTAGAAAAACAAAATCGACAGAAGACGCAATTTTAGGACTATCTTCCTTAGTGTCGCAATATTAGGTCCGTGGAGAAAAATGTTTGACAGTCTTCTCAGACTTGAAAAAAGCCTTCGATACTGTCTCCGTCTCCACCCTTGTAAGAAAAATTGAAATGATTGGCATTAGGGGTACCCACTTAAAACTTCTAACTGACTACCTGCAGGACCGATCCCGAAGAGTAAAAATAGACAGTTACATAAGTTCTGACTCTAAAATTGAATACGGTGTGCCTCAAGGCAGTGTCTTGGGTCCTACATTATTCTTGATATACCTTAATGAACTAACGAACCTTAAAATTGAGAATGAACATATATTATCATATGCGGATGATACGGCCATTGTCTTTAATAGTACCTCCTGGAGCTCAGTTTTTGAAGTAGCCGAATGTGGCCTCCGCAAGGTTGCAAGCTGGCTTAAATCCGCCGTCCTTACCTTGAATATTGCAAAAACAAATTATATTTGCTTTGCTATCAGCCAACGTTCTCTTCCCCCCTCAAACTTGAAACTAAGACTCCATTATTGTGACTTCCTTAACACGATACACTGCCGATGTGATGTGATTGAAAGCGTTAGTTCCACAAAATACCTTGGAGTGATCCTAGACTACCGACTATCTTGGCATCAGCAAATTGACAGTATAAATGATAGGATCCGTAAGTTTGTATGGGTTTTTAAAAAGCTAAGACACATCACCTCTCCTGACTTTTTAAAGTGTATATATATTGCACTGGCTCAGTTATAGGCTATTGTATATCTATATGGGGCAGTGCCACAAAAACTAAATTCCTTGAAGCGGAAAGGGCTCAGAGATATCTGATACGGACAATGTTCTTTAAACCATATAGATTTCCTACTGACGAATTATATCGAAATTTCAAAATACTATCAGTTAGAAAACTTTATATTATCAACGCAACACTTAAATTACATAAAATCTTACCTTACACACCTAACGTCCAAATACGTAGAAGACGTACGAAAATATGTATAGTGGCTCCCACTCCTCCTTGTAGAACCCTTTTTGCCAGGCGTCAGTTTTAAGCCCATTTTGCTTATCTCTATAATAAGCTACACAACAAATACAATATATATAACCTTCAATACTACGAATGCAAAAAAAAACATTGATCAAAGAACTTGAAACAATTGGGTATTGTGAGACAAAGGATCTATTATTCAAATATTTAGTGTAGGCTTTTAGTATAATATAAATGATAAGAATATACCCAACTTTAAAATTGTATGAATGCACAAATAACTCACACAAACACGCACCCTCACCCTCACACACGCACACATACACACACACACACGCGCACACACACGCACATACACACACGCACACACGCATATTCATTTTGTTTTCATTATTAGTATAAAATGTTATAAATAGTTTATTTTCATCTATCATATCCTCTCTGTATACATAATAAATGTATTTACCTGTGGGAAGAGCAGAACCTCCTACTACAAGCATCTCATATGCTTGATGGAATGGTTCTGGCCATTGTATACAAATGTGCAAAAGTTAACGTGATTAAACTATTTTTATTTTATTTTTATTTTATTTATTTTATTTATTGAAATATCGCACGTCGTTTGCACATTTATCTAAATTAGAATGTTTGGCTTTATTAAAGCCACGAGATTTTAGTATTGTACTTATGTTCGAATAATCCAGGTTCGGTATAACCTTGTAGTGAATACCTTGCTTTTGGAATAAAGATGCCTTTCTGTGAGGTGGAAAGTCTATGCCACTGAAATTATCGTTCGTGCCATATGTGTATATAATATTCGTTCAGAAATTTAGTATGAGGACGAGCGTATCTTTCGAATGCATTTATTTTACGAAAATATTCCGTCTTTACAGAAATAACTGTCACGTGATCCGCTTTCTTCTTCGCCAAATCGACTTGACATAAAAGTCTTAGACATTATGATTGATGATGATACGCTAAATATTTGAGATGTAAAGATAAATAAAGACTGAGTGAATCCACACCAAATATTACGTTATCTGATACTATTGACTATGAGATAAGAATGCAGTGTAAGGAAATAACATCCGGTCAAGTGCGAGTCGCACGGCACACAGAGATGCCAATCACAACTTAATCCTGATTATACAGGTGAACATGGGAAAAGCTCATTAACAAAGAAAGCTTTTAGTTACAGTATTATGGAAAAAGTATTTAAAATTAACAACTTTCTTTAAAATTTTTGGGTTCCGTACTTCAAAAGGAAAATTCATCTTCTTATCATCACTTCGTAGTCCGTCTGTCTGTCTGTCGATACCTTTTTTATTAGGGATGCGTGGAGTTGTCGAGTAGAAATTATTACTAAATACTTAGGTTTAACGCTCCCTTGGAAGTGTGAAAAAATCAAGTTTTTAAGTCAACGCAATCAAAACATATGCAATGAAGCAAGGTCGCACAGCACAAGTATAAAAAAATCATTATTTTGCATTTATATCACATATTTTTTTTTTGTGTAATTACAAACTAAAATTTTCTTGGCAAATATATCCAAATATTATTTTGAGTTACATCACTAATTTTGTAGTTTTTCATATTTTCCCTGATTTCTTTAATAGTACTTTAAACATTATGGGTTTATGCTGGTGGAAAATGAGTAGCAGGTAGACTGACACTAGAATTCATTTTGAAATTTTTAAGTACGGTAAAAAGTCTGGCCATCGTAAGTCAGTCGAGGATCTTATTTATTAAAACATTCAACAAATGTCACGTAGACATTATATGTTTAAAAAACTGTTTTTGTATGGAGGTAATTATTCACATTACATAAAAATATGGTAGTCAGGGCCATGACCAGAAGGTGTTTAGGGGTGACGGAACGTTTCTAAGTGTAACCTCTATATCGTTGAAAAGTTTTCTTGGGCAGTACAGCTGCTGTTAAATCTACAGAAGATTGATACGGATCAGCTTCCATTATGGCTTGCGAATTACCCATTGAAGAATTTAGTGGCTGGTCTACCTTTTAAATAATTATGCAAGTCGACATTTACATTACGAAAGCGATTAAATTAAAAATATACGGAGCGTTCATTAGTCAAGTTTCCTCCGAACATAACACTGATGTAACGGGCTGAATTAAATAAAAAAACACTCCAATTTTCTACGTGTCCACGTTAGAGAGCAAACACGATTGTGAAAACAGCTGAAAAGTAATTATTAAATTGTTTTATAGATTTTGAATTCAGAACATAGTGAATCTAATTTAAAAAAAATCCAAAATCAAAAATTTTAACAAGTAGGCTTTATTTTTTCAAAATGAGCAGCAGCTAGAATGACAATTTCATACTTGAACCCCTAATTATTTTTCAATGATTTTTATCTCGTGTAATAATATTCAGAAACAATTGTTTTTCTGTATCGGAGTCATCTAAAAGGTTTTTTTTATTATGATCAGCATATTCATCGAGCTATGGTCACGAGCTTACTCTTACCATTTTAATGTTGATGCGAACTTATTTTCGCTGTATGTGTTATCTAAGTTACTATGTTATCTGTGTTAACGCCTTTAAAGTTCAGAAACATGTTGTTAGGAACATGAGCTTTCCGGTGAGATAAAGTTTGAATATTTATCACTAGTGTTTATGTGTAGCGACAGTTCAGAATCATCCGCAGGCGTTGAAATTGATATGTTTGTACTGTGACCGCAGATGTTATGTGCGGTTACACTGCTGCATAACAACAACATTATATATAAGATTTGATACTAGCTTCCGACAGCGAGTTTGCTTATTTATTTAGATTAAAAACTATATAATACTGTTACGTGTTAAGGTTCGAAGAATTTGGAGAGAAAGACCTGCTGACTCTTTTGAAGACTTTATTCACTAACACTAGGTCCAACACAAAGCACTAAGTCCAAACACTAAGCACTAACGATGTCCCTTGCTCGTAGCCAAGTCGTAGGTTTCACTGGTATCACTCTTGATCACTAGTTTTCACTTCGAAGTCGCCTCGAAAGTAGCCCAAAAACTGAACTGAGCTCGCTCGTCTTCCTGCGGCTATTTATATAGGTCATAACGAGCCTCGAGAAGATTCTAGAAATCACTCCACTCGCGCGAGCAAAAACGACCGGGTTGGACAATTCTAGAACATTCTTTCCTCTAACGCCATCTAGTATTGAGTAAGGGTTTCGTGTTGTCCTTGTTGTAAAACCCTTCTACAAAGTGGTTTTACTGGTTGACGCTAGATGGCGGTCGTTACTCTGTCTGTTCCTAACAATACCAATCGTGAAAACTATTACAATAGTACTAGCTTCTGCCCGCTTCTTCGCCTACTTGAACTACAGAATGTACTCTAATTAATTCTTTGTTCCTATATACTCTGTCCTGAAAAATCATTACGAAAATCGATTCTTGTCTTGCCCTTAGGTGATAAAGCGTGATAAATTGTAATTTAGTTGAGACCCTGGGTTACTTACGACTAATAATTACAAAAAGTTTCTACGTGATTGCTTTAGTAGTTTTTGAGTTTATCGTGTTTATACAAACAGACAAAGATTATAAAAATTCAGTATTGTCTAGATAAAAGTACGAATTGACTAGAACCTCTCTTTTGTGTTTACCGTTTAACCACTTATACTCTAGCTAGCTGGTGCAAGGTGGCGAGTTTCAGTCTGTGAGGTCCCAGTGCGCCAGTCTTCAACCCCGCAAAATTACCGCGCGCTGGCCTTCACCCCCGTCAAATTACGTTTGACATTTTCGATATTGTGAAGTGACATTTCTGACTCTATTAACGCTACTGTCAAATTTAGTTAATCTATGATCGTCTACATTCTACATAACTCATAACAATTATTGTTTTGGAAAAATTGCACACACTTGACAGCTATTAATTAGCGTTCAATTCGTAGCATTCAACAGCGTTCCGTCTTTATATGACTTATCGACTTTGTTTATGAAAACTACAAACAGTCAACGGCTTCAAGTACGGAATTTTTCAAAATTGGTACATTCGTTTCAGGTAATTCTAGGAAGGCTTATTAAATTAAATTTACATGTAGTTATTTTCATGGAATAAGCTAGAATAATTTAGTGATGGGTAACTGAAACAGTGATAGGAACCCGAGTAATTCCGCTGTGCATTACTGTTCTTCTTACTACTCCGTTGCAAAAACAAGCAGCGTGGTGATACACACCATGTATGTTGAACCATGATTTCATCTATAAACTAATATGAAATTTTCATCGAAATTTGAATAGTGTTACAAGTATAAGTGTTCAAATATGCAAACTTGAAAAAGAAATGTTCAAAGAGGACTATTTAATTTATTATAATAAACCTAACAATGTCTTTCATATACAGACAGCACACCTACACTCCATTAGAAATTTATAGAGAATAGATTAGTTGCCCTCATCTAAAATAGGTATGTATAAGTTTGGGATTCTGTTCCGATACCAATTGTTTCCTATTTAGCCGGTAAATTAGGTAAATTAATGTTGTTTTCGCGAACGCACCTGTACCGGAAATACCTATTTTTCGGTAAAGGAAATAGCATAAAGGTATATATACTAGCGTAAGAGAGGAACACAGTGTGCGAATGACATCCAGCTCTTTGCGGAAATCCTACTTGCGAGAAAGAAATGCAAGAAAATCTGTCGTAAAACCTCTTTGAACACATTTAGTCTTCATTAGTCACTTGTCAAAATAAGGTCCAGCTTTGTTTTCTATTTTGTGTTATAATCGTTTTGAATTCTACAAAAATTTATTCTTGTGATAAAAATGGTGTCGTGTTCAGTTTTAAATTGCACTGTAACATATGTTAATAATCCAAATAAAGAGACATTTCACCGGTAAGTACTGCCAATAACATATTGTTATCTTAATGCTTATTTTTATAAAAAGCGATCCTAAATTTACTTGGTTATACATCAGTAGTATACGGTAAATACTTTATTTTGTAAATAATTTGTTATTTTAAACAATTATGTACGATACAAAAATATTGTGTAAAATTACAATCAAACAATGAAGCATAGGGATTGCACAAAAACTATCGATATGTCGATATTTTCAAATATAAATATTTTGTAAATTTGATATTACCTAATTGCACCTGTTCCACTGGAATGATGTCGTTCACTGTTTTTAAAGATATTGTGAGGTTTATTTAGCCTGGCAGCACATTGTAAGAGAAAGTATGACATCTATACATATATACTATACATAGGGTATATATGTAAATACAAGACTTTTTCAAATGAAAATATAAGATATATACACAATTAATTTTAATCGTTATTTATTTATGATTTAAAATCTGATGCTCTATTTAATTTTAATCGTTATTTATTTACGATTTAAAATCTGATGCTCTATCTGCTCTCTGATCAAGAACGTCGTAAATAATTTAACTTTGAATGACGAAGTAACTGTATACAATAATTTAACCTCAATTTCCTCCAAGAAACTGCGGTGTTAAAAAATGATTCGTGCTAATGATGACTATTTCATAATATCCAAGTTTCCTGTAAACGCAATTACCAAAGAACAATGGATAAGAATGTTAAATAGAACAGGTTGGACGCCTCGAAAATATTCTTTCGTTTGCAGTAGACATTTCAAGGAAGACTGTTTTATCCAACGAAAGCACCGACGACTTTTGAAGAAAGGATCCATACCCACTGAATTCGTGCCGGTAGCGGTTTCTTTCTTTTTCATATGTGCTTACTTATTATATTAAGTAGTATACTAACGCCGTAGTATATACTTAATATCTAAGATCAGAGCATTCATGCTAACTGTAATTTCTGTACAGGTCAATTTGAAGCCCAAGCGATCGGTGTCAGCGTACGTTTACCGGGATATATCACCAGAACCTTCAACTTTAGAGCCTAAGCCTTTGAGTCCACGAAAAAAAAAAATTAACAAATGTTCAAAATTAAAACAAAAATTAAAAAAGAAACAACAAAATATTCGAAATTTAAAAGCTAAGTCTAAGACGAACGGAGGGAAAGACGGACAGAGATGGACATCTTATAAGAGTCCCGTTTTTTCCTATTAAGATACGGAACCCTAAAAACCAGACTTTAGATAATTAAGCAGGTAAATACTTATGTGTAAAGTTTAAAAACTAGCGCTTTTCAGCACTAATTTATGACGAATTTGAAGAAAAAAGTCCATCACAGTGTAAATATCAATTTTAGGCAAATTATTACTTTGTCTTTTACAAAAATTTGTTTATAATCAAATAAAACTTAACTACCTATTACATAAAGAAACAAAAGATATTATAGACTGGGATGAAATATAGGAATTTTATCCAAGACATAATTGACGGTGCAGTGAGACGACACGACAATCGATCGTGTAGGCAATGTGACGTCACGGGCAGTAAGAAGCCGCCTGTCAAACCGCACGAAAATACATAAATTTCAATAAATTATTTCTCAGTCATTTATTGACGAATTTAAAAAAAACTTTCACTGTTTTATTAGTTTTGGTTTATGTTTCAATTCTATCGAGTTAAATTGTATATTTTGAACATCATGAACTTCTCCATTGTAAATGTTTTGTTTTGTACATTCTCATTTTTTTGTTTACAAAGAGTTAAAATTTTGTTGTTATGCGTTGCAACGTGACGTATTGTCATTAAAAATAAAAATCGTTTATTTATATTGTTTTATTTATTACTTGCCTTGTATTCAACTAAATATTAAAATGTCCATAATGATGTTAACGCTTTCTTTACTTCTGCAAATTTTTTATTATCAACTGTTAACAAAAAAAAATATTTATTGGAGTAAAGGAAATGGCATTTGAATTGACTGATTGATGATTTGTCATTTTAAAAAACTAAAAGTTAGGAAAAGTAACTCAAAACAAAAATTATGTAGTATAGCAGATTCAAAATAATAAATAGGATTGCCGATTTCGACTTATGATAACGCGGTAATTTCAACGACACATTATCATGAAAGTACTACGTGCTATCGATAATATAAAAAACACCCAGGCACATTACTAAAACTGGCTCAACCACATGTGAATTTTGCACACATACTCATTTCCATTTCGGTCATGCGATGTTTAGATGTCAGTTGGTCTCCTACGCTAGTATATATATGTCTATGGGAAATAGAAATGTAAATATATTTATCCTACGTTTGGCATTCGAATATTCTGTTGTCTATTAAATATTTATTCTCTAAATATATTGTATACTAAACAATATAGCATTTTTTTGTGTTTGCCACGAATTATAGTGATTATTTTTTTCGTCGTAAAACTGCTTGGATGTGATTAACCGTTCAGAAGTTATAATTCTGTTCTAGACATATTCTTAACGGACGGATCAATGAGTGAAATCGGGAATAACTTTCATTACCTTTGAGATGCGGAGCCTAATGAAATGTCTGCGAATTACACTTTAAAATAAAAACATCATTCGATACGCGTTTGCACACACGTTGGTTCCTAGACTGTGTCTCTTGCATTTCGATACCGCCATTATATTGCGGTTCGCGGAGTCGTTGTGCAATTGTGTTTATACAAACGATCGAATTGGTTTGGTGCGGGACGCGACTAGAATAAGACATTGGAAAGTATCGATTGACAGTAGTAGGTGCTGCAGCAGAAAAGTATAATTGGGAGATCTTGTGAGGCATGTAGCATTGGTCAGTAGTTAGAGTTAAAATTTAATTATTGTTTTTATTTACTACAGTTCAACTCATCATCTCATCATTTGCCAATAGTGCGACAGCACAAAATTTCTGTGATCACGCTATTGATTGGTTTTGATATCGTTTCCCTATCAATATCGTTCGTTTGTCAGTTAGCATAATTGACCTGCACAAGTGTGATTAATTTCAGCCGCCAGGATTGAACGGTCCTGTACATAGGCCTCCTAGATCCCCACAATGAATCTTCACTGCAAAGAAATGGTGGACGGCGATTTATAGGTCGTCGTCGCCAATCTTTTACGAACCTTTCTACCAGAGCGGTTGTCGGTTCTGCGAGCGATGTTCCTCGAAATGTAGTCAAGTAACAGATATTGAACATTGTTTGATTTCTGTTCAGAAAAAATCAGCGGCGTTAGATATCATTTATCAGTTTCAATAACTCACATTTGTGTAACACATGGCTGTCAAAGTCAACACCAAATTCAAAAACGTCGTTTGTTACCCGCGTCACACGCAGCTTCCAATTTCCTTGTTGACAAAACGACGCAATATGAACGCAGCGAACGCAGAGACAAATTACCCTCGAAAGCGACAAAAGCGTTAGTATTCCGTGGGGCAACACTGGTTTACGGAAAAAAAAAATGGGAAAATAATCTTATTGGTACTGTATACATTGAATATAATTTGCATAAAGACGTATGATATATTTTTATGTTAAGTAGAGAGCGAGGGTGTCGTGATAGCCCAAAGCGAAACGAACCTGTCTCAAATTTATAAGGCCATAGGGCCATGGTTCGTATCCGGGCGTGTACCAATGTGTTTTTATGACGTAAGTACATTAACTATCACTGACTCCGTGCTTCGGAGAGCACGTTAAGCAGTCGGTCCCGGGTGCTATCAATAGATGGCGGTCGTTACGATCTCCAACCCGCAGTGGAGCAGCGTGGTGGATTTAAGCTCCAAGTTCCCCTCCTCACCCTGGGGGAGGCCTAAGCCTCTGCAGTGGGGTAAAAATGGGCTGACTAGGTGTAGTGAAGTAAAGTGGAGAGGGCGAATTCGAATATTGTGCATATAGGTGTTTTGAGGCTCCTTGATAAGGTCGCGGTTCTGATTGCGGTACATACACCCACTAAAACGTCCGAGCGAAATCAAAGATTTAAGGCGACATTATAGGACCTAAAATAAAAATCAGATTAGGGCGTGTCCCTGAAAAAAGGGGTGTTTTTTCAGCAAAAACATTTACTAATGATTAAATAGCAGTTGCAATGATCGCGTGATTTGTGCACAGTGGGCCTAAATATTTAATGAGGATGCGAAAAACATAACTAAGTTTTTGTAGAATTTATTATTTTGTTTCTATATCCTTGCGGCTTGTTGTAAGATAAACAATGAGAAGTACCTACCTGACTGATTTATTCTTTTAAGTACTGAAACTATTACCATTTTTTAAAGAATAGATATGTTGAAAAGCGTTTACATTATATTAAAAGAAAAAGTTACAAGTATTTTGTATAATGATTGTTAAAATGAAGAATTTCCACAGAATAATTTCAAAGCGTAGATGAATCAGCAAAAACTTTTGTTAAAGTTAGTTTATTTGATAAAAATTCCAAGGAAAGTCTTATTTGTTCGTTTAAATATTTAAATATCTTCAGTTTACATTCCATTCCATCAGCTCTTTTTGTACCCCGTTGCCGGGGTTTAGGCCTCCACTCAAGATGAGGGGCTTGGAACTTAAATCTACCACGCTGCTCCAATGCGGGTTGGCGAATTGTAACGACCGCCGTCTATTGACAGCAGCTGGGAGCGACTGGTTAACGTGCTCTCCGAGGCACGGAGTCAATGTTAGTTAAGTGATCTTCAGTAACAACTGTCAAATATTTTATATTAAGTTTTAACTAATAAATCTAATTTAAAATTTCATGGGTATGCTGCTTAAATGTCAGTAAAGCGACAGTTCTGTCTGTATCATGGAGAGATTCTAGAGTCAGCAGTGTGATACAGCGAATTTCTTAAATCAGATATTTGGTGTTTATTTATCATAATAATATAGTACTCAACATTTGTCACAAAAACGTCAGGAGTAGCACATATCTAAAGCTCATAGACAACTCGTGATAAACATGTTTATCAAAAATTATTCGTGCAAAACTAAAGCCATTTGCTCAGGAATGACACTGAACGCTATAACAAAAAGGATTCTCGTATTTTTTTTTTGTCTTCAAAAAAATGCACGAACTTTGATTCCCAACACCAGCTATATATCAGTTATGAAAATGTATGGTCTTTTCATATGGCCAGGTGGACAGATGACCTGAAGCACCATACCGGGGGTAGTTGGATGCGAAAGGCGGAGGACCGTGTGTGGTGGCGAGCCTTGGGAGAGGCCTATATCCTGCAGTGGAGAGACACGGGCTGATGATGATGATGATGATGATGGTCTTTTCAAAAAATATAGTATTCCCATTTATTTTCGCCTTTCATCGTACATCATCGCATATAATTTACCCGTTGACTTCATAAATTACCTAATATTTAAAATGTGTTATTGCGTCCCAGAAGCTTGTATTCGCTGATGCTGGTGTCATTCTATTATAACTCTTAATAACTTGGCGTTTTCAAATATTATCAAAAGGCTCACATATATCAAGTACGTACATAAAAAAACTGGCCAAGTGCGAATCGGACTCGCACACGAAGCGTTCCGTACCACCATACAATATAAAAAAAACGAGCGTGACGTTAATCTAACTGAACCATTAATCGTTATTATTATGTAATTTAAGAATTATTTCGTAGGTTATTTAGAAGGGGCTCGATCCTCTCTGGCTAATCCGAAAAGTAATAATAACATGAGTGCACTGACAGCTAGAGACAATTTTTATTACTTATTTTATTACAGTGAACCTTTGACTTTTAGTATCGATTGAATCGAAGAGAATAAGCTCTGCAAAGGAAAGCGTAAATTTATAGTAGGTATCTAATATTATAATGTATTTTCATCATAAAATGTTTTCTTTTAAACTATCTTTTACAATAAAAAAAAAAGATGAAACGCTTCTAGTTTTTGCTTATTGGCTAAACGCTACCTGTCTTCTTCTATGGAATTTTTACAAAATTTTTATTCATAAAAGTACATTTTATAAATTAATCTATTACTCGTTAAATAATACAGTCTAGTTAGCTGTGATAGTTTTCCTTTTAACTATGTTATATGTACTACTCTCATAAATTTTTCCACATATCCAAAACAACGGTTTAGCTGGTAGAGGGGGAGGACACATGACTCTAACAAAAATTAAGACTTTATGAGTGCATATCTCAACAACTATTTACTTAAATAAAAAAAAATTGAAACCTTGATATCATTTTTAAGACCTATTGTTTCATACGATGAATATTTTTTTTCGTACTTCAGTTAAATGTATGGCTATCTATCCCAAAAAAATTCTTAATTTTACTACGTTTTTGTATAGCGGTTCATAGATTATACCTACCTTCCAATTTTCATCTATGTTTGCCAAAAGTTTCCGAGAAAAACCACAGACAGACAGACAGACGGACGAACGAACGGACATAGCGAAACTTTTAGGGTTAATTTTTTTCCATTTGGCTACGGAACCCTAAAAAAGATATAACGTAACTCAAACATATAAGTTTCGACGGTTTCGACTTCATTTTAATAAGTCAAGATATATTTAACAAATTCGCAAAAATCTGCAAATAATAGAAAAATTCAATTTAATCAGTCGATCTTTATAACAAAAGCTATTTTACTCGTTATAAACACTTTTAAACTTTAAAGACGACCGCTTAGCCTAGTGGGCAGCGACCCTGCCTGCGAAGCTGGAGGTCCCGGGTTCGAATCCCTGGTCGGGTCAGTATTTATATGATGAATATTAATACTGGCACCGGGTCTTGGTTGTTATATGTATGTGGTGTCTTCGCTTGGTACCCAAAATACAAGCTAATGCTTAGTTTGGGACCTAGACGTTCTTGTGAGTGTGTGTGTTATTATTATTAAAAAAAAAGTACCTACAACTTTAAATTTCGTTATTGGTTTATGCGGAAAAGTAGTTCAACAGCGCGGTTAACGAAACAACTACAAATCTCTATCGAAAAATAAATGTTCGCGGCAAACAATGTTCCTCACCAGTAAATACTGAAGAGTACTTCGAGCTTTCTTAAGTACTTATCCGATATGAGCTTTGTGTTAGTTCAGCTTATAAACAATCCGTTTATGAGAAAAGTTAACAAAAGCAGTCGTTCCAGTGACAGCCAGCCAATCACAAGATAATGATGTCACGCGCCCAACTGTTCTCACAGAAATTGTATTGTTATTTGTATTCCATGTATTTATTATATTGTAACTTCATTATTATTTATTTTATAAAAACGAATTACAAATTATATTGTTAATATCGAGAAAGAATTAATTCGGTATCAGTGAGATTTTTATTTCGTAGTTGTGAATTCTTTAGTACATGAAGCAATCAGAGTTTTAGTTATACAGGACGAGTCAAACGAATGGGCCTTGGAAGGAAACTACCGTAATTATTAAATATATACAAAAAAATATTTTGTTATGGAATAGTGCAACGTATATGTAGTTCCGACCGACCGACAACCGATGGGGTAGACGGGTTCTCGAGTGGAGGCCACGTATTGGGAAGCGAAGGGGGTAATTGGATGCGGAAGGCGGAGGACCGTGTGTGGTGGCGAGCCTTGGGAGAGGCCTATATCCTGCAGTGGAGAGACACAGGCTGATGATGATGATATGTAGTTCCGTTTATAAAGGGTACAATTTAGGGCTGTATTTTGTGAACTGTAGTCGATTAATAACTTCATAGAATATGTCTTATTCGGGCAACTTAAAAATAAGTTGCCCGAAATGAGATCCGTGTTCTGCAGGAGAAAGATTTTATAAAAGGAATTATAAAATAAATAAATTAACTATGTGTTTGTTGCTTAGAATCATTTATTTAATTCTTAGTTAGCATAATAATCGGGATGGAGCGTCTCATCATGACACATGACTGACCGAATGGCCGAGTGGTTAGTGATGCTAACTGCGGAGCCAAAGGTTGCGACCTCGACAAAGGTTCGATACCCGCCCGGGACAAATATTAATGTGCATGAACATGTTTATTTCGTTAAAGTTCGGTAAAGTGTATATATATGTATATATTATAAGGAATATTTAAGTATGTATATCACTCATCTAGTAACCCATAACACAAGCATAATACTTGCTTACTTCGGGACTAGATGGCGCTGTGCGGGATGTCTTATTGCATTATTATTATTATACATCAGTGTCGTTGTTTTAAACAAACATTTTGTTAAATTACACCTGAGTTGCAATAATTCATAATCTTGAAGTACGAATTTTATGTGTGGGTTACTTAAAATTCTACTCCACAGGGAATATGTCAAAATATCATCTGGTGTATATTTGTTGTATATTCTATACACCAGTTGTGTATTCTTTTACTCACATTTATGTAGTCACAACGCGGTATATTATGAACATAATAGGACTTATTGTTACATTTTATGGTCTTCCTTTAATTTTAGACACAAAGTTATTGAAAAGTTTTGATCCCTATCAATCACTTAAAAATATAGGAAGATTTGTATAAATTTGTGTCCGTTTGGCTCCCAGCGAATTTCAGGCGTTTTCTGATATAGAATTTGTACTATATTAAGGTTTTAGTCATTAAGATTTGTTATAATACGAAAACCGCACAAGGTTACAAAATGCGTAAAACGATAAACGAAATGGTAAAAATAAACGATATAAGGTGCCCCTATATATAAAAAGAAGTTCTGTTAATAGCTGTCGTCCGAGTGTCAGCTGGCAGCATTTATTACATAAATCGTATACGAAGTTACTGCGGCATCAAAAGCGTTTTAGCAATTTATTGCGTTTATAGATTTCCTTGACCGGATGCTGCAATACTTGCAGATATTATTACATTTCTTTTATGGTAAAATGAAAAGGGAGGGTAATGTTCTTGTTTTGTGTTTTTGCACTAGAATCTCAATCGGTTGGTAAGTTGGAATAAGCTAAATTGTAATTGACTTGTCAATCGTTTGCCTCATCGATAAAATTTATGTACAACTTTTATGTTTATAATAAATATGCGAAATCTTACGTGGAATCACATTCCACGTAGGATTTAAACGAACAAACTGAATTCTTCAATTAATGTTTTTGCAATGTTGGTACAATTATAATTATATTGTTTATTCAGTCTCTCATAAGACCAACGACGCGCGGCTAATTTGAATGTTTATTATTTCTGAGAGGAGTAGTAACAACAGACCTACTATTTTGTTTCACAAAGAAAACTAAAATATATATATATATATACGATCGAGATATAAGTGGCAATTACTCCAGTTCAAATTTTAAATTCTTAACATTCTACAGTGTAAATATTTTATGAAAATATTTACTCGAAACCCCCAGTTCCTCTATATATCTGGGGAGTTACATTTATCTACATAGTATCCCCAAGGCAGCCACTAGTAATATTTTTTAATTTTGTATTATGGCAACCTTAGACGTTCACAGTGAAATTATTATGAATTGACGAAAAGAAAAATTATGAATAATTGCTTCTTTTTTAATATGTTTTTAATGTACAGGTAGTTGGCAACAATGAATTACTTTACTTTTTAGTTATGTAATAGGTACGACGTTCTACTTATGTTTTGTCTAGAACGACAAAATAATAGCAAAATTTTTTGGAACATTAATAATATTATTATTTGGAATATCTACCACTATAAACAGATTAATTCGAATTGTATGTTTAAACCCTGCGGGGACTTAAAGAGCAATTTATATATAAATTATCAGCTTATTTTTATTGTAGTACTAGCTTTCCGCCCGTGGCTTCGCTCGCGTGGACTACACAGTTGTACCGGGACAGTTATAGGAACGCGACGCTCCAGAACATTGTAGCACTTTCTAGAACATTCTGAAACTTAACTACCTAAGAAATCTCTATATCTAATTTCATAAAAATTCATTTACCTATTTTAGCATGAAGAATAGCTATCCCCAAAGTCGATCCCGTCAAAATCAGTCAACCGTTTCGGAGATTAGCCGGAACAGACAGACACTACAATTTTATTAATATAGATTAGATTCATTTTCTTGTGATTGCTAAAAAGTATTGCCATAGAATTTTGATAAGTATCTACAGTTTTGGGGAAAATGAAATTAATAACATATTTAGTCTCAAACTACGAAAAAACAAAAACAAACTGCAAAACAATGTACTGAAGCCATTGATTAAACATTACGTAGGCTTTACTGGCGATCGAAACATAGCGTACGAAAATAAATTGAGATAACAGCACAATATCGTTTCAGTTAATTCACATAATCATAAAGCCGTTGTCTCGAGTCAACGAAGTAAAAATTTGTAATACCTTGTCAAAGTTACATACTTTTTGCGAATAAAGACGCAAGAATTATGTATGCACGTGTGAATTACGTATAAGGACTTTATAACTTCCCGCTTTCCAAGAGAAGTTATTGATTTGGATTTGGATTGAAAATCGGACGATTTTCGAAAATCGAGTTTTCGTCAGATCCCCACGTTTTGAGTTCCTGTGAAGCGATTCTGGCTATTTTGTGCTGGACGTCCGTATGTGTGTGTATGTAATTTTTTTTTGTCGCACGATATCTTGAGAACGGATTGATTAAGACCCGCGATACGGCGTTTGAAAGGGTTCATCGAGACTTACATCTGATTAGATTTTGAAGTCAATCGGTCGAGCTGTTTAAAAAATATTCAGAAATAAACCTCAAAATTTTTTTTTAACCTTTTTTTAAATAACTTTGAGATTTGCCAACCGATCTACTTAAAACCTTATATATGTTTTTTGAACATAAAAAACTGCGTCGAGTACTGCCAAAAATATCAAAATCGAACTTTCGCGCGTTCAAAAGATATCCCAGTTCACAAATTTCCGAAAATGTGTTTTTTTAACATAATTTTGAGATTGGACAACCAATAGATTTTTGACTTTACACAAAAGTTTTGTGCTTACAAAATTGCATAGACTGCCGTAAACTGTATTAAAATCAAACAAAGCATTCAAAAGATATCGCAGTTCAAATAGTTCCAAAATAACATTTTCTTTGATATGTCCCAAGTTTCTGAGCTTCAAGAACTCTAAATGTATAGAAATTCTGTTTTTGGGCTTTGAGAGCTCAGAAAATGAATATTATGAGCTCAAAAACCACGAAATTCGATATTTTGAGTTCGAAGAGCTAAATAGCTTTTTAATTTTCGAGCGCTATGAACTCGAAAATAGCCGGAAAGTTTCAGGGATGGCCTGCAGGGTCAACCGTATTTTTTAATTTATTTAGGGCGGGTTCGGGTTCAGGTTTCTTCATCAGCCCATTTTTACCCCACTGAAGGGGTTTAGGCCTCCCCTAGGGTGAGAGGGGGTTAGGAGCTTAAATCCACCACGCTGCTCCACTGCGGGTTGGGGATTGTAACGACCGCCATCTATTGACCAGGTTCAGGTTTAACTGTGCCCAAATAGAATAGCGGGTCTAGTATTTGTAATCAGTCAAATGATTGATACCGCTTATTTAATTTTTTAAGCTACTAAGACGTTTTGGAAATTGCGTTATTTACTAATGAAATTTAGTAGTACAGACGTCTATGGTTATAAGATAAAATTATTTTTACACAATGTTTTACGCCATTGCATGACACATGATGTTAATTTGAATTATCTCTTCTTGCCAGCAGTGTTCTTGTAAGCATTGAAAGCAAGCGGCATAATTTTGATGTACTCGGATATACTATAATAAATTTTTTTCATAATTCATAAATTGTACGTATTTAGAGTATTTACTAGCGAATAACCGATAGGTTGTGTCGTGATAGCCCAGAGCGCAACGAACCTGTCTCAAATTTATAAGGCCATAGGGCCATGGTTCGAATCCGGGCGTGTACCAATGAGTTTTTCTGACTTAAGTACATTAACTATCACTGACTCCGTGCCTCGGAGAGCACGTTAAGCAGTCGGTCCCGGACGCTGTCAATAGATGGCGGTCGTTACAATCCCCAACCCGCAGTGGAGTAGCGTGGTGGATTTAAGCTCCGAACCCCCCTCCTTACCTCCTCCTTACCCTGGGGGAGGCCTAAGGATAAGTTTATTTGAACACTGGAGTTTGACATTTGGATCACAAAGTGTATAAGTCGTGTTTTAAGACAGCTGAAACTTTAAACCTTAAGTGAGTAAAATAGGAGATGTAAGTTTATAAGGAAATTCTGTCTTTCTTAAATGACCATGAAATTCTGTATTTGGCTTTATTGGCAAAAATTAAGAAACACGTTTTTAAAGATTTAAAGAAATTTGATATTTAAGGAGGTAAAATGAGGGATGAAAGTTTGGAGGAGAATCCCGTCATCTTCGAGGCTAAAACCATGGAAATTGGTATTTAGCCTTTTACTTTGAAAAGAAAGACCTGTTTAAGTAATTACAGAAAAGCCCGTACAGGGGTAATATAGTTAAAAATGGTATTTACTCTTTTCTAAAACTGCAATGTTATATTGAAATGCTAATACAAGAAGTGTATTCCACGCGAGTGAAGCCGCGGGCGATCGCTAATTGAATGTATTTGAACAAAGGTCAAAGTACACCCTGGACCAGATGCGAGTGTAGCCAACTAAATGACGCAACAGGAGGCGGCGTAGTTCTAACAAGATCAATTTATCTCGCCTCGCCCCTAACTCGAGCCTTTATTTCTGAACTGTCGCGGTTATACTAGCATTTCGTTGCTAATTAACCGAAGAAGAAAGTAAACGGATTATAAAATCTCTTTTCTTTTCTTTGTTTTGTAAGTAACAATTGTTTCGTCACAGGTCACTATTATCGTTAAGAAGAAGTTAGAGTCACCTTACGGATAGGCGAAAGATGTTTTGTTTATTAAGTTTGCATTAATAGTGTTAGTGTCAATTAACTAATTAAACAGTCGCATTGATTTGGACCCAAGTATTATTATCTACTTTAAGCCTCAACGCATATATTTCAAATCTCCCCCAATCGGAAAACTGTTCTTTCTATGTTTGAAGTGATGCTAATAGGCCAATCTAGTGTTCTATGATATCGATGGTCAAAATAGTAACTGTTCTTGACTGCCGTATATAAAATCATCATTATCATCATCAGCCCGTGTCTTTCCACTGCAGGATATAGGCGTCTCCCAAGGCTCGCCCACACGGTCCTCCGCCTTTCGCATCCAACTACCCCCGGTATGGTTCTTCAGGTCATCTGTCCACCTGGCCGGGGGGCGTCCAACGCCTCGCATTTAAAATCACTGATATATTATTATGTATGGCTGCGGCGACCCCTTAGTTGCAAATTATCCGCAAATTTTTGTGACGGATCGTCACATAGCTTCGTAGTCCTAACAGTCTTTTTCATAGCCTTTCTTTTGGAATCGAAATTTGATGTGTGGATTCCTTTCGAATATTTGTGTTTTTATTGTTACGAAACTGATATTCGTACTTCCACAAGTTTGCATACTACAAATACAAGCGTGTTAAAGTTTTTAAATAAGCTTCTGGTTTTTTAATTTAAACTCTTTGGTACAAATGAAACTATACATCGCTATTTATTCATAGCCAACTATTTGTGAGGAGTTTTTACACTTAGCTATTGCGTAATTACGCATATTGTATTTTTTACTGATGTCATGCTACGGAAATGAACTGCTGCAACCAGTTGGAGGATTGCTGCAACTTCGGGCACGCATAGAATATTAACTTGAGTCATATATTTCGTTTTTGTAAAAGCGCATATGCAAGGAACATGAGCTTTGTTTTATTCGTACTGAGTTTATTGATAGAAACGATAAATAATTAAATATATCAGGTATATAGGTGTTTTGGATTTATATGTTGAATTCGTATAAGTTGCTAACAGCTGCTATGAGAGCTGCTTGCAGATCCACGTCTATACCTACCCTCAAGCCATCAAATTAGATTCGATCCATCACTTCGATAGAAGCCATACTTGACGGTAGTATGTATTTGACTCATTTCTCTACTTAGCGGGCGTCACGTCGTACAGCCCTACGAAGTGTATATTTATTGCTACTTTTCGGGCATTGAACTCAGAAAAAACCCACACCCGTTGCGCGCAAGCTTAAATCCAAGTTTTATTTTCAGGCAGTTTTACTCTCCTTATATCGTTTTGTTTTCCTGATAATACAGGATATGTATAATAAAACCCCAAATAGCGCAAACAGTCCTCCTTAATCCTCGCCCATTGAAACCAACATCATCGGTTCTCTTCACGCCCACATGGCAGTGGACGATGAACTTTTGACCTTTTGATATGTCAAAGAAATAAAAATGGAGGCAACAGTTGTTACCAACACGTGCAGAACTTGGGAACTGCTAGTGATTTCATTATTGTTACATGTGTTACGGAGCGAATTTTCTCATAATATGGAATAAGAATATTTCGCTTTCGAACTCTAATGAAAAAAGTATCTTTTTAAACTAAACTGGATTTCATTTATATTTTGACTTTAGAGAAATAAAATGATAATTTGTTTTTAGTGCAGACTAGACAATTTAATACTTGTGTTATAAAGCGTCTGTAGGTAGGTATAGCTACCAACTAGCGATTGCAAGCGGCTCCGTACGCGTGGACTTGATTCGACTTCCTTTCGTTCTTTCTTATATTTATCACTTTCTCATCCGCTCTTTTTCCGTTTCTCATCGCAAAACTAAAATGAGTATCCTGCAAAAAATAATACCATATTAAGAAAAATTTCATTTATACCTACGTACAGATAGAAAGTAACCTGGATCACTCTTCCTAAAGTCCTTTATCTGCGAATGAAAATCCTTTCAAAATCGGTTTCGTTGTTTCGGAGACCAGCCTGGACAAACGATCGGGCAGAATATAGCTTATGTCAGTGAAGATCAGTTATTAATATTTGGTGAAAGAATTTTTGAAATCAGATAAGCAGTTTCGAATATTACCTCCTACATTAAAACACAGAAACTTATAAACTCTAGTTATGATAACAGTGGCGATTTATTAATCATGTTACATATATAGGTAAGTTGCCTGTATGCTGTATTATCGATTAGCAAAGGTTGTTTTAGCACTGTATGAGTATTAGAACTAATAATTGTTTCCTTCTTTTATTTGGTTTCGTGTCATCATCGTGATTAGTCCATGTCTCTCCACTGCAGGATATAGGCCTCTCCCAAGGCTCGCCACCACACACGGTCCTCCGCCTTTTGCATCCATCTACCCCCGGTATGGTGCTTCAGGTCATCTGTCCACCTGGCCGGGGGGTGTCCAACGCTTCGTTTCCTGGTACGTGGCTTCCACTCGAGAACTCGTCTACCCCATCGGTTATCGGTTCTACAGCAAATGTGACCGGCTCATTGCCACTTCAGTTTGCTAATTTGGTTCTTCGACGGATTTCAGTGTTTCAGATTTTATCCATCAAACAAATACCGAGCATAGCCCGCTCCATAGCACACTGAGCGACTTTAAATTTATGGATTAGTCCTGCTGTGAGAGTTCATGTTTCGGCACCGTACGTCATTATAGGTAGGACGCATTGGTTGAAGACCTTGGTCTTCAGACATTGTGGTTTCGTGTGCAGAATTTAAAACATAGGGAAGAAAAATATATGAAATGAAACGCATATGAAACGTTTGATTACATCGCATTGAAGACAAAATTATAGTATAATAACAAATTAGAAAATAGAAAACTGATAACATCAAAGAATGCTCCTAAGATTCGGAAAGGAACATATAGTCGTGAACCTTATTTTACGAAGGTGAAGTAACAGACAATTTACTATAATAACCTACTGTGTTACAAAAAAAAACTATTAGGCACTCCAAACGTTATCTATCCCATTTCAGACGTTTATCAACGAGTCACGAGACGTTGACGTAGTTTAGTTAATAACGAATGGTTAACGAGTGTTTACTATGATTTTTTTTCACACAATTAACGCGACGTTAACGGGCCGATTTCGTTAATTTTACTAACAAATATATTGATGGAATTTTTAGAATCGAAATTTACAAACAATAGAAGATTAGACGTATAATAGTTAAGCATTCTAATAAAAAAATATGCTTTGAAATGGTACTTTAAAACGACAATTCAGTGATTTCCTATTGATTCGATTCAATATTATACTGCGGATTTTATTAACTGACTAAGCTTGCACTACTTTTATAAGTATATAAATATATCTGTCACTAATATACAAATGGATGAACGGAAAAGAATTAGTTCCTAATTTATATACAGCAAGAGTACGGATTATGCATTCGTTCTCAACAAAAGCGATTTTTCTCGAATTTTCCACATGCAATTAATTTCTATAAATAATTCCGAGAAAATAGCTGCATGGTTATAATTCGGAATGAACGGAGCAAATGGCTGTTTCAGTTCTACTCGCTTAAACAGATCGTAGTATGTTTAGTGTTCTGTAAGTATAAAAACAATACATATTTTATATCGAAATATGCACAATAAGGTAAATATTTATGTCTAAAAAATACATACTTGCCTGTATTACTAAGTTTAGACTTGTTTCCTAGAAGGGCATAAGACGAGACTAGATCTCCATTTGGAGCGATCCTTGTAGCAAAATAAAATGGAGTCCCTAAGTAACTAATTGTATAATTTTACTATGAACTTTTCAGAAGAAAACAAACATGGTAAGTTCAGTGTTATCTACGTTTTCATTTAGAAGCCTTTCAAACATAAGTTATCAATGGAAACTTGCATGAGTCATCAGAGGTCGCCATGCAAGCAAAAGCTTGTGTCACGGACACTATTCTAAAATATTCATCATCATCATCATCATCATCAGCCCATTTTTACCCCACTGCAGGGGCTTAGGCCTCCCCCAGGGTGAGGAGGGGGCTTGGAGCTTAAATCCACCACGCTGCTCCACTGCGGGTTGGGAACTGTAACGCCGCCATCTATTGACAGCGTCCGGGACCGACTGCTTAACGTGCCCTCCGAAACACGGTGTCAGTGATATTGTGTACTTAAGTCAGAAAAACTCATTGGTACACGCCCGGATTCGAACCACTCGAACCATTCTAAGATATTCGTTTTACAATAATAACCTAAATAAAAAATAATTTTAGGCGAAATGTTTATTATCAGTTTGTTGTGATTAGCCGGAATTTCTTTATAACTAAAGTCAACCATAACAAAGAGTTTATTACTTCTAGATCACTGCAACAGTTTCGATGGCCTGCTATTTTCACGTTAGTCATGTCAACTACCTATATAGAAAATCGACTAAGGTTTCAAGAAATCCTATACAAAATTTCATTAAAATCGGTTTAGTTGTTTTAGTAATGAAGAATAGTTATCCTACACGAACCGTGCCTTTTTTCGGCGTAAAAAGTAGCTTATGTCACTCTCTAGCTATACCTATTACATGAAAACAGTGGCTCCATTGCTATGTAATTGACTGCCAAACATCCAATCCAAACATACAAGCTTTCACATTATAAAATTTTTCGTCCCTTCCAGTAATTTACAATATTTGAAAAGTAGTGTAAAAATGGCGGGAACTAGTTATTTTAAAATTTTTGTTTATCTCTAGAATCTTAACTTTTAATGGTACTAAAACAAGCAGGTATGAAAATAAAGATTATAATTTCAGATGTGCAAAGTACGAAAAGACTTTCTCTCCATAACTAAAAACTTAAAACAAATAAACTAGGTATTTGTATTCATTTAGAAACTAAAAACTGTGGAGGCGTATCGATCGACGAAACGATTTTCTAGCACCAGAACAGCATCTACAATTTCTTTATCTTTTTATACTTTTTTCTTTATTATCTTCAGTTATTTAGTATCAAAGAAATCGAGTGAATTGTTTTAAATGTCAAGGTCGTATAGTTGTAGCTACACGTATACAATCGTGTGGTAATTAAGGGTCGAGGACTTTTATTTTTTTCCTAGATTTCATTTATCTTTGAATTTACGGCCGCACATTTTCCCTCCTCGGGGTGTCTTTAAAGGTTTTACTTAGTGTCGGGCCCTCTTTGCCAAGGTCGCACCAAAGTCACGTACGACAACGTAAATCCCACGTAATCTCACAGTAACGATTTTTTTTTGGATAATGTGGTATATTGCGTTCTAGCGAAAATAATCGGCTGTTTTATTACGTAGAACAAGCTATCATACGCATTTTGTGTGATATTAGTGTAATTTTGATTTTGTGAATTCTCGCGTTATGTCGGGTTATCATATTAATTAGATGTTAATATTACACGCATTATTCATCTCATAATGGTAAAAATCAGTTATAGTTCCCAACGAACTTTATGGCGGATGCGAACATAGGCACAAGTCGCGTTGCAGTACCCAGTTTTAGATGTAGCGGGACGCAGTGGAGCGAGGGGTATAATATGACTGTACCTGCGCAAGCACGCTTATAGCGTTGTATTCCGATTCGCCATAAAGTTTGAGACGAACTATACCTGGTCTAAAGTACTAAAAAAGTAATAAAAAAACTTCTAAATGTATTGAATCTCCGAATGGACTCATAGCTCCGCACACGTCTGCCCTATATGGATAAGACGCGTGTATCCCATATTTGCCTATCTCTTACGCCATACAAATTTAAATAATTTTTGATCATTTTATTTACCAAAAAGCTAGGTACGTCAAATCGATCAATTTCTAAAACGAACAAAATAATATCTCCATAATTTAGCAACCTATTATAATATGACATTTCCTGAATTATTTTCAATTTATTTCACTTCGTCACTATTTTCGAATAAATGCCAACGATTTTATACACGAAGCCTTTGTGTTTCAGGAATTCGGGCTACGCACGCATTAACGTGTTTAATTATTAAGTTGTTAGTTTACGGACCTATACTAGTGAATATTCATTCAGATACGTATACAGTTCCAATCAAACTTTATGGCGGATGTGAACATAGGCACAATTCGCGTCGCAGTAACCAAGTATTAGGTGTAGCGGGATACAGTGGAGTGGAGCGAAAGGCATATGACTGTACCTGCGTAAACACGCACAAAGCGTTGTATTCCGATCCGCCATAAAGTTTGAGGCGAACTATATTAGTGCGTGGAACGTTAAAGATGTTATAACGCATTAATTCATATGAAATTTTAATTAAGTAGGTACCGTATTTTATTGACTATTTTATCAAATTTTAACACTATTTAAAGATGCCACTTTCAATGACATATTTTTTTGGACATGATTAATAATAATAATATCTGGAACGACTCACACGCGGTTATCTATGTCCCAAATTAACTGATATACATACCTACTTGCGTATTTTTTTATAATACATGCATGTATATATATTTACATATATATGTACTTGTTCATCAATAAAAATATTTGTTTCGGCCGGGAATCGAACCTGTGAACTCTGGGTCTGCCGTCAGCATTTCCGACCACTAGACCAATCCGTTCGCTCAACTCAAGACTGACTCAATACCACAACATAAACAAAATAAATTATCAAATAACACGATAATTACTATGAAATTGTTTTATATTCACCTATCAGTTCAGCGGCGTTGCGTATTGGCTAAAACATAACTGTCATCATGAACCTAGGAATACCTGGACGTAGCATCGCGAAGACCGACGCACCCTTAGTAAGTCAGTTGGCTATGTACGCACGCGTCTACTTGAACTCTCTCATACCATCGTAAGTCTACTGACCGCCAGCACAGTGCGAAGTTCCACTCATACATACTCACGCGGCCGCCATTGCAGTGCTTCATTGGTTGTTCAGTGACAGGGAGTCTAGAGTCTTTATTGGGTACGTCTGTTACCGCTAATATTTTTTTTATTTATTTATTTATTTATTTATTTATTTATTTATTGTATATACATTTACAAAAGAAACAAAATTAGAAATTATTACTTTTAAAAGATTATTTTGCGATCTTTTATCTTAAGAGGTTAGGGAAAGTTACTAAGGAAGGTACTATGGTGCCATTTTAAAAGCAGTGAAGTGAATTATCAAATAAATCAAAAAGTAGGAGACCCCGACTTGAGCTTTATTCTTGTGCTAATCCATGGTATAATATCACAGCATTTCTTACTTAATGGCTTAGCTCTAACATGAGACTTTATTATTGATAATATATTTTACATGGAATATTTCCATCAATTTCCATTTAGGTTATAGGTATTTGACATGGTTTACTGTAAAAATATTCACCATATTCCGTCTAAGAAGAAAATAATATTTTTTTTATATATCTCTCAAATAAGGTCAAATCTCAAATCTCAAATTTATATGATGAATATTAATACTGGCACCGGGTCTTGGTTGTTATATGTATGTGTTGTCTTCGCTTGGTACCCAAAATACAAGCTAATGCTTCGTTTGGGACCTATGCGTTGTTGTGATTGTGTGTATTATTATTATTAAGGTTCGTTAAAGTAAGTTTTGTTGTTTCTAGAAAAACGTCACCGTTTTATATTTGTCGAGAGTGGTTCTTAAAGTTACAGCGCAAGAGCTTGCGGTTAAATCCACCGAGGTTACATATGAGGGTCGATGAAACCCATCCTAGCATGTACCTATTCAAACCGCGAGCAATGTGAGATTCACGCTCGAATGTTATGTTAAATTTAGCAGACCACGCTATTTTATCGTCCACCACGGAAATTAGGATGGTTAGAAATACCGAATAGGGTTGGAAACGTTATATACTCTCGAATGCGACCTGATGCACTATTCAAACTTAACAGACCGACATGATTGCCGTCGTCGTCGCGCGAAACTTAATTGAACGATATTTACATGCAAAATGAAAAGACGGAAATGGGAAAAAATGTAAGACCGAAATATAGTTCGCGAAAATTGGCAAACTATATTTTTTCCATCACATCTGAATAGATAAATAATTAAGCATATTACTCGATACCTCGTCCGGTTCCCCCTGAAAATGTTCGGTGCTATTTACAAATAATGGAAATAAATATTGCAATGGCTTCTCTATTATGTTACAGAGCGACTTGTGAGGGATCAATCGAATCTCTGTACATTGGGCAGACAGAGTATTTGTGTTTACTGCGTCCTAATACTCAATTTAAAATAAGGTCAAATAAGATTTAGGTGGAAAAGGAAGGAGGAGGGAGGAGGAGTAAGAATAAATAAATATTGGCGGGGACAAAGAAATACAAATAAATTGCATCAGGAATTAACTTTCGGATGACTAAAACGTAGATTTTATTAGCGATCTGGGTTAATATTATTGATATATTATTAGACGGATGCGGCGTTATTATAGTTGCACATGTTCGGCAAATGTTTGTGACGAATGTGTTTTTGCGTCACATAACTCGAGAGTTGTAATAGCCTTTTCTATAGCTTTTCTTTGTTTTTGTTTGAATGAAAGTTGGCCCGTAACTAGCTATGGCGACAACCGATTTATACATGTCTATGAATAAAATACATACATAATACAAATCTAGTAGGTACCTATGTCTATTTATACTCTTTCATGAAAAGGTTTTCTGTTATCTAAGCTATCAACAATTGATGTATGACTAAAAAATATGTATTTTTCTATTATGTTTAGGTTTGTCATCAATGAGGGGATAATCTTGTTTATACAACACCTAGATTTTCGTTACTTGTTCTTGTAGCGCCTGTGGATAATAAAAAGCAAATTACAACATTAAATATTTATATAGTATGTTGTAGGTGTTTATATAAAAGTCTGATTTATCATAGTTATGGCCCACTAAACGTAATAAAGTTTATTTTTTATGAGGGTTCATCTCTGAGTTTGTTCTCACAATTCGCGTTGTTTAGTTTTAAGTTTAATTGATATATTTACATCTTAAGATGTGTATATTAATACACAACTAGGCTCAGGCCTTCCCTCGGGATGATGGGTGCTTGGAGCTTAATTCACCACGTTGCTCCAGTGAGGGTTTGTGGATTTTAATGATTGCCATCTATTAATGGCAACCGAGACCAACGCGACGGCTTAACATCTCCGAGGCACGGAGGTAGTGATAGTTATGTACTTATGTCACAAAAAACTCATTGGTACATGCCCTGGGGTACGAACCACGAGCTTCATCAGTTATCACGATTTTTGCATATCTGATCTATTTTGTGAATTAATGTTTTAATTACCCTTTTTATTGCTATGCTACAACAATGCATAAAAGTGTAAAATCATACATTTTGGAATTCGGAAATGAGAAATTAATCAATGTTAATGACGTATTCCAATGCGCAGACTTTACTTCGTTACAGTTTTTAATAGTACCTATGCATCTATAAAAAAAATCGTTGCTATTTCGCCCGCATGGCTTTCATAATTTGCATTATTCAGAATTTAATCTACATAAATATTAACTCATGTTTTTCACTTAGTACGTCGGTCACTATATAAGTTTAAACAATATATTTTTATAATTTCTATTGTATTTTATCAAGTATTCTTCATTATTTACTATGAAAATTTACATCCGTCTAAACCAGCTCTGAAAAAACTATTTCAGTCTTGTTCCGAGAGGCCAGAAATGGCGGATTCGTAGGCAGCTACCGTTTCTTCGGCAATTGAAAACCAAGCATTCCCTTTATTTTATCCTAAACAATTGGGAATAAAAAGAAATCGCAAGGAGCTAATTCGGGGCTGCAAGGTGAATGAGGCAGGGTTTCAATACCAGATTCTTGAATAAATATGCGTTTGTTCTTAGGGAAGTGTGTGAAAACGCCTTGTCGTGGTGAAGCAAGCCCGGTCTTTATCAACCTTAGGAGAATTATGTAAGCAGCGCCCACTACTACACACAACCTGTGCCTCCTTAGAGCCATAATAATATATGTTATGATTAAATGGTGATTTATGCGACAGTTGTAATTATTTTTATTTCCTTACTAATATATAACAATGGGTCATGAAAATAAATAGGTATACCATTATTTATATCATCATCAGCCCATGTTACCCCACTACAGGGGCTTAGGCCTCCCCCAGGGTAAGGAGGGGGTTTGGAGCTTAAATCCACCACGCTACTCCACTGCGGGTTGGGGATTGTAACGACCGCCATCTATTGACAGCGTCCGGGACCGACTGTTTAACGTGCTCTCCGACGCACGGAGTCAGTGATAGTTTATGTACTTAAGTCAGAAAAACTCATTGGTACACGCCCGGATTCGAACCATGGCCCTATGGCCTGAGTTTATCCACTGCCTTCTATAGTTACAAGCCGTGCTATTAAATTTGGCAACGTCGCATTATCTTTCACATGTAGACCGATTTACTTTGTCAGCTGACAAGATTGATTAAGATTTAATAATTGAAAATTTGGGATTTAAGTAACTAAATATGAAATTATAGATAGTATTTAGTAGAAAATAGAAACGAGCACCTGCTTATATGATACTAGCACCTGCCTGGGACTTCGTTCGCGTGTTATAACTGGATTTTATGAATAGAATAGAATGAATGTTTATTATATCTTACAAGTATTTCTACCTATATCTTACAAGCTAGTTTTATTTTATAGGAATGAACCGTTCCCTTGCAGTTTCCTTATCTCCCTGAGTTCCATATTTTTGAACCTACTTGAAAAAATTATAAAAAACTACTGTAATTTCCACCCAAACATGTCAAGATTGTGACGTGAAACGCAAAACGATTATGGTGAAAATATCGACTCACCTTGCTAATTACGAAATAAACACGATGCAACAAGTAGTTTTTAACACTGAATTATTATTTTCAATGAATATCTCTGTTTACATTACGTTTAAGTGAACGAAAACGCCAACAAATAGCCTGACTAACACGCAACGTTGCCAAATTTCAATAGCACGGCTTGTAACTATAGAAGGTAGGGGTTTAACCCTTTATACGGTATTCACGGCTACCGAAATAGTTTCCACGGACTGGGGTTCCAAACGCAAAACGTAGTATGGATAGATGGCGCCAGTGGGATTCGTCTGCTGTCATATCTGTGTGTTAAATCAAGCGGCTAACTGCCAATCATTTCATTAGTGTTTTTATTGTAGTCTCAATTTTAGTCCCCACTGTTAAATTTTGCTAATTAACGGACCATATACGTGTACACAATGTATTCAAGGATTTAAAAGCAGAATTAAGCTTAATTAAAGAATGGGGGGATTTCAAGCTGGAAGGAAAGCGGACCTTCTTTACATGTTTTACAAATTTACATGACATTCTTTGAAAACAGTAGAGCAGGTGGATTTATATGTGCACTTGTGTTGTTTACTAAATAATAAATTTCAATAGTGTACAATATAACGTAGGTTAGAAATTGTACGCGTGTGACATATATCAATGGTGATGTCAACATTTCGCCCTCTGTAGGGGGAAATTGACAGTTGGGATCCCCATCCAACAGAGAGTTATTTTATGAGTGAATCAGGAGAAGGATATAGAGTATTAGTAGAGTCATTATAAAGTGGATGAGTGTCGATTAAAAAGTGAAAATAATTTTGACTCCTTGAGCGGAACGGAGGGTGAATGACGTCGTGGACGGGAATGGTAATAAGGACGGGGAAATAAACAGTGTGAGTGCTGTAGTTCAGGCGGTTGATGCAACAAGCAGACGGGTCCAGTGAGTTGAATTCTCGCAGTGAGTCGATAATGGAACCTTGTGTAAACGTTGTCCAGCCCTCGATGTTGATGGATGACGATTAGACATGGCTACAATAACGACTCAGTGCTAGAATACAGCTCACTGGACCGCTTTATTAAATGGAATGCTTACGCGTTCTAGTCATTGTACGATCGTGCTCTAAGTATGAAAACGTGTGTACATCGAGCGAAGTAAGATTATTCTGATTGATGTATACAATATTTTGTCGATTTTCATGAGTTGGCAAAATCTAAAGTAAATTAATTATTTCTATTGTGATAGGAATGTCTGTGTTCGACGTAGGTAGGCCTCATTAATACTCGTCGGTGTAGATATTCCATTTATATATTTTTACCATTTATTTGTGGTGGCGTGTCGACTTCGTGTTGACCAGTTGTACGTACGTTGTCTTTTGTCCTCTTGAAATTCTTTTGTGTTTTTGTCTGGTCCAAATTCAAATACAGTGTGTAAATTTTAGTGAGTTCTAGCAAAAATAGTGTTGCCTGTACCTACCACGATAGAAAATACCGATACATTAGTTTAGTACCTACCTACGACAGAACGTTACTTAAACAACATAATATTTGTTTTCTTCTCAAGTGATATGAGTTATTGTTGTTGGGCGAGTGAAATCGCTTATCGGGGTACCGGAACTTCTATAACTTTTCTATATGAAGCGGCCATAACAGTTACGACTTAACCGACTTTTATAACATTTACGCAACTTGTATAATTAAATTTTTTAAATTTTTTTTCTTATACACTGTTACGAACATGTCCTAGACATCGATTATTTACACTTCTCCATCATAAAATATGTAACGACAAAAACTTGACTGTAAAACAATAACAATAAATTGGATTTGATGGACTTTTCTGGAAAGCACGAGAACGACCGAAGCTTCGATATAAAAAGCTGCACACTTGTCAACGTGTCAGATAGATAGTGGTGAAATGTGAATGAGATTTGAAGCGAAAGGTTAAGGCGTCCTTGGATGAAGGTCATGTGTAGAGAAAAAATAAATAAGTTGTCACTGTCAGGGAGACATCTAGATTATAAGTAAATATTTTGTGATTTTATTTCGCTGTTAACTTATTCACGAAATAAACGGATAAAGGGCTTGCCGTGGGTTTTACTGAATAATACACGGAACCCCAAAGTCGTAACAATTCCAAAAATGTTGTCAAGTTGCAAGGTTAAAAGTTTGAAATGCCCTCTTTTCGACCCTCTATCCTCAACCATCTTAATCCAACTTCTTCTCTAATATTGGTCGGTCCACTATCCAAATAATGTATGAGAATTTCTTTTAACGGTTTCTTTATAGGCACACGAGCGTCAATATAAAATCAATTCGTAAAATAAGTATTTACTGAAGGTGTTCTGAATCGTCTATTTCAATAAGTGGAATTGTTTTGTGGAAGTGATTGTGAAACATAAGAATATTCGTAAAACTACTTTATTTAAATTTATTTTCAGACGTTATAAAAATAATGTATAAACTTTTTTGATTTATATTTAATTTTGTCATTATGTTATTATATATACCTAAGTCAAATGTTATTATTTATTTATTTATTATCAAGTGTTATTATTATTATTATTAAATATTATGATTTGCGCTGGCTGAATAAAACTTTTTGCCGTATTTAATATAATTTACTGATTTTTCAAACATCTACCATATTTAAAGTAATCGTTAGTTAAGTAACCGTTAAATGACGACTCTGGAGTTAATCTAAAAATGGTACTAAAAGCACTTTTCAAATGTTAAATTTATAGCAACTGTCTGTGTGCGGCAGTAGTTATCCAGGTCAGAAACCTTTATTTGGACCCAGTTTCGTTAAAATATGTTTGTCGCTTTCTTTCAACCCTAAATTTCAAATTCTAAGACTAGGATAAAACATATTTCAAATAAACAGGCGTTTCTGAATGGGTCAGCAAGAGCTCTAATATCAGTTTTCCTGTTATGCAGAACCTAATAACCTGGAAACCGGATTCGGACTTTAAATCAAATTGGAATTTATTCGAATTTTAAATCATTTAAAATCTATAGAGAGAGGACAGACGTACACAAGAGTAGGTGGTATATTATGAGCGTTCAGATTATTCCGTTTATTCCGATAGGACACCCTAAATGTACCTATCACGATTAATATATTTGGTTTGTATAAAAATAAAACCAATAAAAAAAACAATATTTCGGATTTCGAATTTCTTACTCAAAGCCCTCAAAGATTCCCAAGGGTAGGGCTGACACAATGTTCAGTACCAACAAAACTGTTATGTGGTTGGTGATAATAAGGTTGTTTGTAGTTACATGCTACGGAACCCTAGTTAATGCAAGTCCGACACGCGTTTGACCGCCACCAGACAGCGGGGGGTGCTTTTTATTGAAACTTATTTTAATTAAAAAGAATTTTAAATTTTGCTGCATCTAGGAAACTCTGTCCGAGGATTACAAGAAAATGCTGATAACTTTCTCGGAACAAATGTCTTGGACAAATAATCATTTATCATATAAAATGTGAATGAACTTGATATCGTCAAGATAGTAATGTTTTTTTTTTCTTTAGTAAACTCTTGTTTCACAACTCACAACTTGTCAACACATATAGATCACTTACACCTATCCTATGAACGAAATGAATCATATGCTAAAATTAAAATTCACGCCGTTTTTACCATAAGAGTACAATGTTAAGTCATGTTTTGAGAACATGACTTTTTTTGTAATATTGACCCACAGACAAGTCAACCTTATAGACCACGCTTTGACAGGGAGTAGCATTCGCCAAGGCTATGTAGTGACACTACATAACTATGTCACTAGTGAGCCGTCAGTTGTAAGCTGGTAGGAAGCCATTAAATTGTCAATTTTGAACGAGCCAATGAAAACTAGCCGACTTCTCCCCGCACCCCGCCACTTTTTGGCGATTTCGTTTTCATACTGACGTTTATTAAAGCGTGGTCTATAGGTTGACTGGTCTGTGTATTGGCCGAACGCGAGGAAGATCGCGCTTCGTGTGTTTTGTATTTTTTTATTGTTATACTTAGCTGACTTTCGCTCGCGGCTCCATTCGCGTACGATGCGATGTAAAGATGATACGCGTAAAGATGAAGTGATAATGAGTTGACATAGTTGACTACTGATGTGTTAATCTGGCTACACGTTTCCTAAAATGGCATTCATTTTAACTATAATTTTCCAACTTAAAATACTCTGAAATAATATGGAAATAATACTAAGACTCATCCAATGGACTCAATACACAGGTCCATGAACGGCATAAATTATAATAAATTTCGTTTGCGGCGTGTATCACATTTTCTTTTTGTCCCAGATAATATTATAATTTTTTTCACAGACTGAAGAACAATGTAAAAAGACGAATACGGTTTTTCTTCATTTTATTTTTCTAAAATGTCAACTTTCAATGGTATAAATATTAAAACCAGGCACAAAAAGTAAAACCAAGGACTAATTACAACTCATATTTTCAACTACTAACGTACCTACCTACAACATGGAAAATATTTAATATAAAATAAACATTTTTAAAAATTAAAAAAATAAATTAAGGACTGAAATAACACATGTTTACTAATTCTCAAATTATTTTTAATACTTAAAAGGCGACTGCAAACACCAAGTTTAATTAAAAACCAGAAAAGCTTATTCAGGTAATGAGTTTACTTAGCGGATCCGACGTCTTTATAGATCGAAAACCATTTGAAAATAATTGATAAACCGAATTCAGACCTTTTTTTACTAATTTTAATTTTATTTATTTCGATAGTTTTAGTAATTACTGAGTTAATGATAAAATAAACATTCCTATTTAATTATCCCATTTGAATTGAACTGACTTGTTTATTGTTTATTTACTAACATAACAATGTCAAGCCAAGTTTTTCAGGTAGTCTCAATGATAACAATGATAATGGTAGTCTCAAATCGTAACAGATGGCGCTAATTTTTCCAGTATGGCGAACATTTGAGACAAACATATGGATGGGCGCATAATTATTTTTAAATCACCGATGAAGTGTAATAATCTCTACATAATGAAGTCGCTGTTGACAATTTTACACACACAAAATAGTTCGACACCGCGAATGTTTTTCCTAGACTTCATTTCACAGTCGACTGGCGCGCGAAACGAAACCACCTGTCACGAATCACCGGAAAACTTGACCTTCATAAGACTTTGTGCTTACCTTGCACACAACACAATAGTAATTGTCGCACAAGTGAATATGAAAATTGTGGAAAATACGACAGCAAGTAATTAACCATTGTTTTTTCATGATATTCAAAATTGTAGACTTTTTTATAGCCAGTTATGTTGGTAGTGCATTTAAATCTAGATATGTCTCAATTTTTGGACATATAATTTCGCATAGACTAAATTATTCAGTCAAAACTGACTGACTAACTGAATAATTATAATAATTTTGTAAAATTAATTACTTTAAGCATTGTCAAACAATTACGGATAACACTTATTTGTAATCGATTTTGAGCTTTATTGTTTATACATAAGGTTTACACACATGTCGTCCAATTTCGGCAATCTCCAAAGATACTTTATATTTTAAACAGGGTTTACCTGTAGGCAGTGAGTAAAGAAATATTTGAAAGTCTAAGAAATATATTGACATTTTTCATAAAATTTTCATATTTCAAAAACTAGAAAGTACATATTCACAGTATTCACTTACTGTTTATGTAGATTTGTATATAAAATCCGAACCAAAAGGCTGGTACTGGTATAGATTGAAATAATAAAAAAATTTAAAAAGATCGAAATATCTATATGAAATTAAATTAGAATCATACACAAGGTTCCCAGAAATCAACAACGTCATGCCGAAAACGAGTGATGAGGAAAGTAGTGGCAGTTATCAGAAAAATATTTAAAAAATCTTAGTCATGTACTTTAAAAATAATAGGCACTAAACAAAAAATCGAGAAAAGTGACACTCTGTGATGATTTGAGGTAGTTTTTACGGAAGAGTTATCCAGGGTTACATGGAAAAAAAAACGAAGAAAAGTAAAAATTCACAGTTACGGTACTTGAAAATCATCACATAGTTTCAGTTTTCCCCATTTTTTTCCGTTACAATTTCGAAAGTGACTAAAAAAATTTTAAATATTTTTCTGACAGCTGTCACCTCTTGTTCATCACCTGTTTCCGGTTTAACGTTGATTTCTGGGACACCCGATCTATAATTTAATTAGTCAACTTCATCTGAACATTACGGCTGCATTCCACACGACCACGATTAAAGAAACTTTAAGCATTAATTCACTAGGAGACAGATAGTCCGCCGAATTCCCCGAACGACTGTTTAGAAAGAATAAAATTTTATCACAGGGCACTCTATAGTTCGTTGTGGCTTCTCTGTTGTACATAACGATGTGGCAGTCAGCTTTTTGGGTCACATATAACCTCATTCCTGTTATGGGGTCTAACACGGTTGTGAGTTTCCAATCCTTCACATTCTTCTGAACTTCAGTGTCCGGTAGATCTTGATAAAGTTCTAGGTCCTGCCCTTGGGACCTTTCGTCAGTCCATGGGCTGACTTCGACGCCATCGATCGCTTGTTTCTTGAAGTTGTACTCCCGGACGTGGCTGTGTAGGAAAGAGTGCGCAAGGTGGCAGAATATACTCATAGTCTCGATAATATCAACATCTTCGATGCGCAGATAGCATTGCAGTGCTCGGTCGTTCCGTGTCGGTAAATCGAGAGGTATAGGAAACGAGTATGAGGTTCGTTCTCCGGCGGTGACTTCGCCGCGCGTCCGAATTGCGAATAAAATTATTAGTAGAATACTAAATAACATTTTGGATGTGCTGTCCGTGCCGAGTCATGGTGGAAACTAAACGATTGTATTCTGTCGACAAATAGGTTAGAGCGATGCGAGAGCTGATTACAGGTTGGTTGGTACGGTGATTAGACAGCGATTTATTCAATGTGCCGACACCGGCGCGGACGAGCCGTGACGTTCTTAATGGCACAAGGCGTTATATAATATTCGCAATGAAGGTCTATCCTAATTAGTCAGTGCAGCGCAGTGATTGCCAAGATACAATGGGACATTTGAATATTAATATCTGTACCCCAGAAAATATAAACAATATTCATCGAAATATTTCTCATCGAACACTTGTTAAGTATTTATCAATTATAAGTAATTGTAAATAAGTAAGCATTGTATAATTCGCAATCCCTACTAATTTTATAAATGCAAAATGTGTTTGTTCTTTTGTACTTATTTCACGCATCAACGGAGCAATGGATCGACGCGATTTTTTGCATATAGGTAGTTTTTAGGCAGGAGAGTGACAATGCTATATTTATCCTGGGAAAATGTACGGTTGCTGTGGGACAGATCTGGCGTCTAAGTCGTCGTGTAAACGGCGTTAGTATTACGAGTACGACACAACTATATCCAATCTATAAAATTAGATGAAATAAAACATTTTAGAACCCAGACATAACCCAGAACTAGCCACCATCCAACCCAAGTATGAAGAACAGATTTTTAACACTAGATGGCAGTTGACCACGATCAGCCTTTTGTCGGCCTTTGATGAGCACAAAGAGCTCTTTGATCATATAATTTAGCTGTTGTCAAAGCGAGACAGATTGCTGTTGTCAAATCGCAAGGCGTTCATTATTTTACTTACAAATAAAATGGTTTTCATTTGTCACTTTCGACTTTGCGATGCATTGTAGGTAATATATAGGTAATATATCTGTATATATTCAGTCAAGCGTCAAGCTATTCAAAAGATTGTTTTGGTTAGCAAATTCATATTTGTCAATGTATTAACACAATGCTATAGATCTGCAAGACATAATATAATATAATATATTATACATTATAATTATAACCTGAAATGATTGTTTCCAAAATTACGTAAGTTTTTATGTAGTGTATCTACACTCTATGCTGTATTGATTATTATGGTGTTGAAATAAGCCCATTTCAGCACAGCTTTTGACCATTTTTCTATTTGCTGGCAACACAGATTTTTAGATTTACGAAGATGAAAGCAAAAAACGGAACCTTTGTAGTTTCGTCACGATCGTTTGTCTGTCCGTTTGTCTGCTCATTCGTCCGTCTGTCTGTCACACCTCGTAGTTTCTACATTGATATACATAGAGAAACAGAAGTTAAACCAGGCAGTGAATTTACCCACCTAAAAAATTTACCTGATAAGCCTCACATTTTATTTTGATGCATGAGTTCGATATGTGGAAACATTTAAATGGTGTTTAGATATAAATATTTCCTATTATTTTCGTTATATATCATATGTAATAAGAATAAAATAAAAATTATGCAAAAAAAGCAATTTACTCACGTGAGACTTACTGGGTAAATTTTTTAGGAAAGTTATTGTCTGCTTATCCTGCACGCTATTGGATAGGTGAATTTTGGTTATATATTGAACAGGTAGAGTTAAAGTCAGAAAAACAATTTAAATAATTTAATCTCCTCTACCTTAATGAAGTACTAATTACATTTTTTTGTGCTCAACTCATCATTTGACTATCTTTAGAAATCTATTTAAAAAAAATGCAAGTTCTGTACTATCTACACCACTTTTTATTTTACCACCCCGTTTTTGAAAATAAATATTCAGCTCCAAGGTAGCTTTTTAAGTGCCTCGTTAAACAGTTGTTTCTTAGCGAAAACATTTTAAAAAATACTTTCATTAATTAAATAGCTACTTACGGACATAAATACAATCATGTATTGCGTAGTCTAACTTGAACGCAGCCTATTACGAACTCTGTGCTTGAAATTATCTTCGTATGTCATGCACCTTGTATTTCAAACTTATTAATACACCAACCACTTCATGTTTATTCTTTATCCTTATTTATATAATATATGGGACGCATACACAAATACATGTGCCATAGGAGAACGTGTACCTGCAATTTGCTCTGGAATCGCTGTGACGTCTTGGGTCCCATTAAACCTTGTTTAACAACACAGACGCACTAAATTCCAGGCTCAGTTTCCAGACGCAGCGGTTGGTCACGGACGTGTAGGGACGCTTATTTAAAAATCGATATGAGAATCATATACGAATTGTTGTTTTTATTACTGGTGTACGCGTGCTTTTTCTATGGTGTAGATTGTAGGGGCGGAGGTAGAGGCGGAGGGGGCAGGAGCTCCGGTCGCAGTGGTGGACGCGGTCGAAGCACCAGCGTCGCTCACACTTATCCGTCCAGCAAAAGCATGTCTGGAAATAACGCCCGCTTGCCGTCGCTCCGCAGTCTAATTTTTGGTACTGGATCGACTTCGAACCGTAGATCTAGCTATGGACATTACCTCGGATACGGATATGAAAGCTATCATAAACCATACACCTACTACTCCGCGCCACAGACTAAATATATACATCGATATCATAACACTGACTCAAGATACAATGATATAGTCAGAGGTTTAACGTTATATGACCTCAGCCGTTCGCACAATCTTCATCGCCACCATTATTACGAAGATTACTACTACAGACAGAGGTACTATGATTACTCCTCCGGAACTTATCGCCATCCCCATGGATCACCTCCACCCAGCGAACGAGCTAGGTGTTTGTTGAAGATAAGCGAAGAGGGAAAGGTACAAAAACTGAGTGTACCTTGCGAAATAGTGTCGACTTTCACGGATGAAAGCGAAAAAATGTCCGTGAACGCAACGACAGTATGTCAAAACGTGAGCTCGTCCAATAATTTCACTCTCCCAGTGAATAGCACTCTATTGAACATCACTCTGACATCGTCGAGTGTGAGTTTGCTGAGACCTATCTTCAAATCGTTAGATTTCAGTGAAAAGTCGCTACTAAATATTACGTTCCTACTGCCAGGTAACTCGACGTCTTTACCTAATTTTGGTTTAACATCAGTGAATTACACGGTATGTATGCATGACATAACAGCAAAGGGCACAGACCCGCTGGCAGAAAAGGGACCGAAATTAAAAATTTCACCGAAAATCAACTGTACTGTCGAAATACACAAGACGACTTCGATTTTACGTCATAATGTAGATTGTGAAACACTTCAAGAATACGCGAATATGCCTGCACCTCAAGACGACGACAACTTCTTCGCGCCCAATAGAAATGTTTTAAAATCGTGGTTGACTTCGCCACCATGGTGGTTGGCAGTATTCATAGCTGTTTAAAATTCAACGCGAAAAACAGAACTAAAACAGTGCCATTGTATAGGTACAAACTTAAAGGACATGTTAAGTGAATGTACGACAAAGAATAATTAGTTTGTAATAGGTATCGGAAAGCCGACGACATTTCCGTAGTTTTTTTTAGTAATTATATCGAGACTGAAAAATTATAATAAGCTTAATAATAAAATTACGATAAAATTGCATTTTATTAAGATTTTTATAAAGATACCCTTCTACTTTATGGTTTTGATATAATTTTTTTCCTTTATTTTGAGGGAATATGTTAAGGAGGTAGGCTTTTCATACAAAAAAGAGGGTTCGGCCCGTGTCTAATCCTTGCTGTATTTCTGTATCAATATTTACAGAAAAAATATACATGATGGAATATATACTGTCACAGGGCAGTATGTTTTTTTTAAATATCTTGTTTAGATAGTTGATTTGGAATAAAATCCTGAAAAACATGATTTCCGTTGGTTCTTTATTTTTGAAAATAATGAGCCGTAAATTCGATATTGATGCGAATGAAAAAAAAAGTACTACTCTAAGGACATCCTTTCTTAATAACCCTGCAAATTTTGGTTCCAATTCATAATATTCATACACATTTCACATTTCAGGGGTGGAAACAGTCACGGCCTGTGAGCTGTTTCGATGGATATTTTATAGGTATTTTTGGGAATTAGCTCTTGTCATTTTTGTCACTTATATAGAAACAGGTCGGGGAAGGGGGATTGAAACGCCGATAACGATGCCAATTCGAAACCGCGGACAGAAAGACTATACCCTTAATTTGCTTTGTACATTAGTATATATTTTATTTAAAATTTCCAATAGGTACCTACTATAGAAGTTTCCGTTTCTGCAGTGAGAATTTAATAGATTTTCGTTATTTTGTTTTTATCTAAATTTATAATGAGGAGATGATCTATAGTCAATAGCAATTTCAGTTCGATACCTCAGAGCCTGGAAAACATAACGCGTAATACTGATTCCGAAGACGGGCTCCGAACGGAAGCGGCCAATCGCTTACTTATTGCCACACTTTCGGCCCTCGCCAATCTGTTTATGTCGGCGTTGTATGGGAAAATAGTTGGACTCATGGGCTATTTCAACTATATGTAACAAGTACACAACATGTCCATTTCTCAATATGAAAATTAAAATTATTAGCTAATTATTTTAATAGAAGATATCAGAATATATCACATACTAGTACTTACCTGCCTTAACCATAATAACTCGAGTAAGTGCCCATCTGTGGACTCTTGTTACTGTTCAGTGGTTATTTTGCGTTATTTTGGTTTTGGAGTTATTACGAACTCTTACGTAGAACACGGACGCCAATTCTTAAATTTCGTTCTTCCGACTGTATTAATATTTGCTTTAAAAAATATAGCGTCGTTATTTATATCTCTTTCTAGTGAATTAACAATAATAAAAAATTATCCACACGTAACTTTCATTTTCAAATGTTTAATCGTACTGTCAAAACCCATGACGAAAGAAAGTCATTTATTTACTTTTAATAAATAGCTTTTTAGCATGAAAAAAGAATTTTCTAGTATTAACTTTTAACTATAATAAGTACATTATGATGCAAGTACGGTAAGCTGGATATGATTATTATTATTTATTACAAACACCTCGACTATAATGGCCATAGCTTACTGAGTACGAGCATCATACGACGTTTTTCAATACAATTGCGATTAAAATAATACTTAAAATGTAATAATGGCGGGACCTAAGGGCACGAGCGGGTTGCTTTTCGAGGTATACGCATGCGTCACAAACAGAATGCTCGTTTGTGATTGGTATAAAGTAAAAAGGCCTAGTACTGTAAAATACAACATTAAATGTAAAGTACAAGTTTCGATGTCATAAAGACCCTACATTGCTGTAAAATAATTGCTTTTATTGATTCGATTGGTTGTCAGAAATATGAAATGCGATGATAATTTGATGTTTTTCCCATGCCATACTAAAATGGTATAACCGACTATACCAGTTCATTAAATATAAAATTAAAAGAGACACTATTAAATTTTTTTATCCATTTTTTTGTGTGGTCATTGTGAGTTATTTTAATTTAGGTTAGGTCGCACCGACCACGGTAGGAAAGCGGTTTGCGTTTAGATATTATTCGAAATTTTCAATCTCTAGGTATTTCATTTTCAATAACATTTATTTTTTTATAAATCCTTCCTTAATGAATGTCAAGCGACAGCTCTGATAGTTTAAAGTTTACGAATAATATTTTTTTTTTGCAATTTTTCACCTAATCATGAGTTGCAAGATGTGTTGCAAGACATTTTTCATATAGTGAAGTCACAGTTTTTCAAGTACCTATTTCAAATAAATGCCTGACTATTGTTTCAAATTTACTTAGATGGTAGGCGTATCCAAAAGTTAGAAGTGCCATGTGATGGTATTTGTTCATAGACACGTGTACCAAAAGTAATTACAAAACAAATATAAGTAATAATGGTACGCATACCTACGTAAATAATTTTGTCTCAATTTTTTATAATTTTAGAAATGAATTAAGTCGTTTATCCCTTTCACTTACATCTTTGGTATGATATGATGTCGCATTTTAGAGTTTAGATTAAGAGATCTGTCTTAAGTATGCAACGTATTGCATATTTGAAGGGGACTGCGTAACCGCCTACATGCCAACTCAACCAATCCTCCGTGAACTCAACCTACTCTAATGTTCTGTTGTAGCCGACGCGATCAACAAGCTGAAGTGGCAATGGGCCGGTCACATTTTGCCGTAGAACTGATAACCGAGTTGACGAGTTCTCGAGTGGAGGCCACGTATCGGGAAGCGAAACGTTGGACGCTCCCGGCCAGGTGGACAGATGACCTGAAGCACTATACCGGGGCTAGTTGGATGCGAAAGGCGGAGGACCGTGTGTGGGCGCGAGCCTTGGGGAAGGCCTATATCCTGCAGTGGAAAGACACGAGCTGATTTTTTTTTCCATAATCACATTTCTAGGTTTCAGGTGACAAAACATAACATGCGACTATAAAAAATATTTCTCCTTAATGTTTTTAACTGACTTTATTGATTGTTTTAACAGTTTCGAAGCGTTTGTACAAAAACCAAAAATTTGCAGAATATAAAGTGTTTAGACAAACCCTTCGAAACTATTGAAGAAACCATAATAAAAATCTGTCGAAAAAACCTTGTTTCCACAAATTTTAAGTTTTTGTACAAATGCTTCGAAAATGTTGAAGTAAGCAATAATGTCAATTAAAAACTTTAAAGAGAAATATTTTTTATATTCGCATGTCATATTTTATCAACTGAAACCTAGAAACGTGACTATGACAAAAATAAAAATAATTTCTTTATATGGTGGCTCCATCCATTATTAAATAGCCGTACTAGACAGGTATCGTCCCACCTTAATTAAACAATCCCGATGATATTTAAAGACATATGAAAGCTATCGGTATTGGCTCCCAAACTGTCACGTCAACGCATTGTGGTTGTGATGTATTTATTCTCAGGATGCATTGCATATCTTTGTTATCTATGTCCCCCGTATTGATTGCTATTGATGATGACTGTTTACCTTTCGTTTTTTTTATTACATATTAGTTTAATCTCTAATCATTCTCTAATCTAGTTATTATTTTGATGCTCGGTTTTGTTGTAACGGCCGATCTTGGTGCTGGAAACGCTGATTCGGATATTTGCGTATGTAAAATTATGTCCGCTAGATTTTAATTTGTTATATAAAAGTATGAGCCACATGTGTTGTGTATCTGTCCTTAGGAACTTCCTGTATTTATTTGCGTGGCAACGTTCGGTAGGATTAATCACCGTGTACCAATGAGTTTTTCTGACTTAAGTACACAATATCACTGACACCGTGCTTCGGAGGGCACGTTAAGCAGTCGGTCCCGGACGCTGTCAATATAGATGGCGGTCGTTACAGTTCCCAACCCGCAGTGGAGCAGCGTGGTGGACTTAAGCTCCAAGCCCCCCTCCTCACCCTGGGGGAGGCCTAAGCCCCTGCAGTGGGGTAAAAATGGGCTGATGATGGTGATGAATCACCGGGATCATCTTTGGAACAAACATTGTATCGAAAACGAAAGAAGAACCATGAAATGTTATATTATTTTCAAAATTAATACAAACGAATAATTGTATGATAGAATAGTAATAACACTGAGAAAAGTGTTCTTTAAATATTATGATGATTCACTATCAGTAAAGCAATGGATGATCGAGACATTAAAAAAATACGAAGAATACGAGAAAAAAACATACATCATACATAAACCATTCAACCGTTGCTTATATAGTAACTAATTTGTACTTAGTTAGAAACTAGATCTGTTTCCCGGAAAAAAGGACCTATATGAATTAAAAAATATATAAATTAATTTTTTAGATTTATTTATGATTTTAGACATAATGCTTCTAGAAGAGGTTTGATCCCCGTGATTAATTCTATCCACTGATGACGTAAAATCACATATGTACATGTAAGTCGGTGCATATATATATACCTATATTTTTTTTTAAATTTTTGTCGTTTCGATCGACAAGTGTTTTGACTTTAAGGCTATCGTTTATATTTACGGAGCTATCCTCAAGGGGGTGTTTAAGAACTATCGCCACACATAACACGAACGATATTTACGTTTTATCTCGGGTGGACTGCTAATGTCAATAACAATTACCAATAAATCGTTTTTATCTGAATGTCGAAAAGCAGTAATAGAGATAAAACTCACATTCGGCGAAAATAAATATTTTTAAGTCCGCATCTTAGCAATATCAAATTGGACTTTTAGCCTTATAGCTCGCTCGACAAGTAACTTAACACTAGTTATGTAAAAAAATCGAACACACAAAAGTGGTTCTGTAGTTATCCGGAAAACCATGAAACCTATTTCGTGTTTGAACAGAGTTTTACTACGTCCAAGTAACAGTTACTTTTGTGTCATCCTATAAACTTCACATATCCAGTACGACATTATTTTAAACGAAATGATTTAAATATTATGAATACAAGAGACAGTTTAATCAACGTTCATTATTTTTTTATCCCATTTCATTATAATATTTTATGGAACTAAGTGCGTAGGTACGCAGAATTTTATTGTTGCAACCCAATTCTGTTGCGTTCTGGGAACGCCGGCGTTGGTTGACGTCATAGCACTTATTAAAACGCTGATTGATATAACGCGAACTCAGTGGCCTAATGTATCGGTTAGCCGCGGACGTGTTAGTCCGCAAACTTGTCGGACTGTGATCTATATTTAATATGGAAATTAAGTTTAAATATCTAGTATTGCTATTAACGAGCGCGTGCGTCGTTTTGTATGGTGTAGAATGTAGGGGTGGCAGGAGTGGCGGTGGAAGAGGTGGTTTCGGCCGCAGCGGTGGGCACAGCTCGGGGTCACGTAGCTGGGGCAGTTCGTGGAGTTCTAGTGGCCGGCACGCTTACCCGTCTAGTGGGGGCTTGTCTGGCGGTGGCAGCCACTCACATCCGTCGCATACTGGACTGTCCGGTTCCGGTTCCAGATCCAGTGGTACACACTCATACCCTTCAAATACTGGACTCTCCGGGTTCGGTTCCGGAACGAGTGGTACACACTCGTATCCGTCAAATACGGGACTCTCCGGGTTCGGTTCTGGAACGGGTGGTACACACTCGTATCCGTCAAATACAGGACTCTCTGGGTTCGGGTTCGGTTCCGGATCGACTGGTACACACTCGTATCCTTCAAATACTGGGCTATCTGGTTTTGGTTCGGGATCGAGTGGCGGTTCTAGATTTAACCAAAGACCATCATATCCTTCATATACAGGGGTGCACAGTTATGATTCTAACTCGAGACACAATAGTAAACCAAGTAACACGTGGAATACCTATAGCCCTGGAAATCATTATGGATATGGACATGGGAGCCCGCATATACCATATACTTACCACACTGCACCGCAGACTGTATACATCCAACAGTACAGAGATACCGGCTCAAGGTACAGCGACATTCTGACAGGCTTAGCGTTGTACAATATGGGCCGTTCGCATAGTCATCATTACCACAGTTATTACGAAGACGACTACTACAGACGACAATACTATGACTCTTCCTCTGGAAGCTACCGTCATCCTTACAATGCGCCCAACGAACGAGCCAAATGCTTCTTAAGAATAACAGACGATGCAAAGGAACAAAAATTGAGCATTCCTTGCGAAATCGTGTCGACTTTTTCAACCGAAAGTGAAAAGGTTGACGCTGCACAGCTGCTAGTTGACGGGACTGCGGTCGTCTGTAAAAACGTGACCTCGTCTTCTAATTTCACTCTCCCTGTGAATAGCACTATACTAAACATTACTATGATCTCGTCGACTATAAATCAACCGTATGATATTTTTAATGCGGCACATTTGAACGCGACGTCGCAATCAGGTAACGATACGTCATTGCCAACTAACGAAACGGCACTACTAAGAAACGAGACGTTAATTCCACGTAACGAGACGTCACAGCTAAGAAACGAGACGTTGCTGCCGAGTAACGAGACGCCACTGCTAATAAACGAGACATCACTTCTAAGAAACGAGACGTCACTGCCAAGTAAGACGACATTACCGGACCTTGGTTCAACATCACTGAATTATACGATCTGCATGAACGTCACAACAGTGAACGGCACGGACCCGTTGACCCAAAAGGGCCCTAAGTTAGAAATTACATCCAAAATGAAGTGTATTGTGGAAATACAAACGACGACGTCAGTTTTGCGTAATAACGTAGATTGCAAAACGCTTCAAGCTTATGCGAAAATGCCTGAACCTAAAGACCAAAGTCCTTTGGTACCAAAAAGGAGCACATTGAAGACGTGGTTGAATTCACCGCCTTGGTGGCTGTCTATGTTCATTGCAGTTTAACAGTCAACGCATTTAATAATACTATTTATCAGTGCCATACAAAAATAGATTAAGTGAAGAATATAAGTGATGACAGTAACTATTTGCTGTTTAATTTTTGACAGTGCCATATGCTTAGAATATTTTATAATCTTGTATAAATGAAGTAAATAATTTTACTAATTTGTATTTTTTTCAAGATCCACCCATCTAATACACGTTTTTAGAGTTCTATACCTCAAGAAGAAAAAGGAACCCATAAAGGTCCCTTGGAGCTATAAACAATAATGCTTTTAAGTCAACCTAATCAAAATATAGCACGGAAAAAAACATTTAAAACACAAGCTTTATTAAAAAAAAAAAAATTAAAAAAAAATTAAATAATTATCATCTGACCCTCGTGAAGAGATTATCCAAGATACTTTAACCCAACGTATATATATTTAAGTTTCGTGTTCGTGCTACTAACCGCTGAGGAGTTCCCTCGTGAGGTGACAATCCTAGCTGCACTAGCGGTTAACGATGGATGTCATGCTTTTAACTATCAAAATTCAGACGTATATACAAAGTTTAGTGTCCATACTACTAACTATTGAGGATTTCTTCCATGAAAAGACCATTCTGGCTGCAGCATCACCTTATGTGTACTATTTTAGTGTATTGTCACAGAAGTTGGGTAGGTGTATAATTCTAGCTCAGTCGGACACCAGGAAGTGGTTCAAATCTTACTTGCAGATTATAACCAGTATATCATTAAAAAAATATAATTTTGACATTCATATATATTATGCGTTTACATGTGATCTGGCGCTGAGTAGCGATAAATGCGTTATGTAATATTACGGAACCCTCGGGGCGTGAGGCGGACACGAACGTGGCCGGTTTTTTATAAATCAATTTCAATGTGATAAAAATATATAGTTAGCTTAGATAATGCAGTCAGCATCATAAAATCGGAATTGTAAATGTGTGTTAAACATTAATTTGTGCTAACCTAATAATGTTATAATATAACAAATTATTTTTATTACAAAAGTTATGAATAGTTAACAATGTATATTATAATAATTTTGACTATTTAAGTACAAATATCTTATCAACTCTGATATAAAAAAGTTGTTTGCATTGAATACCCTTGAACTTTTAACATATGATATGTAAACGATAGTAAAAAGCGGGCTAAGTAAGTGTGAATCGTGTTTTGTCCGAATATTGTCCTAATTGTACACACTGCCGATTGGAGGCGAGAACCAGAGACAGCGCTATACGGATAAAAGAGAAGAGGGAAATGCTTTCTAATGTTCCTACTTCTATGGAGTCTAACTGTGAGAAGTGAGCCGAATGTGTGTGTGATATAGTGAGATATATATCCCACGTCACGCTAAATATCCACAATACCACTATTTCACAATGCTCAGAATTGAATGCAACGCCAATGTATAATTAGCGTGACGTCAGTTTCCAGTGCTGATGACTCACTGCATTCGTGTTGTCAGTAGTTAATACCTTGGGTCAGAAGTTTCGGAGATAAGGGGGGATGGTCAATTTTCATATATTTTCCTTAACACCTTTTAAATAATGCATTTTATAAATTAAAGAAAATAGTTATTTGTGCAACAAAACAGTGCTGTATTTGAATCTTTAGTAAGCAAAGGAAACATAATTTAATCACAAGCGTAGAGACTGATTCTAAGTTAGAATTTATGACTAAGAGACTAGTCGAGAAACAAAATAATTTATTCTCTAGTACATACAATTTTTGAAAGATAAACGTAGTGCGCAAGAAATTGTACACTACGTTTATCTTTGGCAAATCTCTAATTTAATTTAAAAATTAAATAGGCTTTCAGTTATTCTTCATAGGAATGTTTTAGGAAAAAGTTCAGCATTCCTTCACAATGCAATCATTACAGACAAAAGAACAAAAAACTTGTTTCTTTGTCTCTAATGGTGTCAAATTACAATCTTCGTTACTAGATTCACTTGTAATTCAAACTTTTTAGATTTTCACAGCGATAAACAGTAACTTGATTAATAAAATGGAAGGATTTTTTTTAAACGATATTTATCTGGTTTTTAGAGCTAGTGAAGTGAAAATCATGAGTGAAAATATATTTGCTCGAAAAGCGAGCCTTTATACCGTAAAATCAGTGTACAAAAATTAATTTTGCTTACTTATTAAAGAAAAGTATTTTGAATTTAGAACACTAAGATTTGATCTTTCTAATTTCGTTAATTAGCACACGGAACGTTTAAAGGCACTCAACATTATGCTTCATTAGCAATATTTTATATGCTGTATTATTTATTGAAAAACAACGATTGAAATTTTTATTTGTGTTTTTAAGACTTATTCAATTAAAACGACATCAAACACAAAGTAAAAAATTTAAATTACTTAGTTATATTTTCGTTACTAATATTTGCAAACTTTTATTTAGTTTCCTTTGTTTGTTTGTGTGTATGCATGTATGCTCGGTTCAAATATTGCAAGCCAATTGCGCTATTTTCTCTTGACATCAGAAGTTGAAATTTTGCACACGTATGTAAAGCGAATTACAATGCTACAATCTGGTGACCAGGTTCTCCATTCAGCCAGAATCGTCTCCTCACGGGGGAATCGGTCTAATTTCAAACATTAAATTGGGTATAGTAAGTTATCCTTAAAAGATAGACATATATATGCCATCACGGACTTTTCTATAGACCTATAAAAAAGAAATAATTCCTCCATGCATTACTTTTGTTATACCTCAAAGAGATTAGGCAGCGTCTTCGAGGAAAGTTCTCAGTCGGCTTGATTTGTTCCGACATTTTCAACTATCATCGTCATATTTCAACTGATTTACACAAAACATTAATGAATTGTGATTAGGTTTTTCTTGTTTTACTTATGTATACATATGAAATTTCTTTGATTATCGGTATAACTATCATTTTAGAAACTAAGTAACTTATGTAAATTATCTATGTATTATAAAAAATATTTAAGTATGTATAACAGTTGTCTAGTACCCATGATACAAGCTTTGCTTAGTTTGGGACTAGATGGCGCTGTGTGTTGTGGTCCGAAATATTGTTATTATTATAAACATACCTATTCAACATTTGTTCACTCCACTTATTTACGAGGTTAACTTTATTTGTGAGGATGTGTAATTGGCCTTTTGTCTTTTATTTATAAGTCTAGTATCTACAAAAAAATTTGCTGTGGATCTTCCTTTTAAATAGAAAGAAAATAAAATAATACAATATGCATTAACCTTTCTCTTGAATCACTCCTTTCATTGTTGGCATACCTAACATACCATCAGCCTTAGGCCTCCCCTTGGGATGAATGGGTTCGGAGTTTAATCCACCATTCTGCTTCAATGCGGGCTGGTGGATTGTTATTTTTGAAAACCGTATGAAAATCCGTTCGGTAGTTTTTGAGTTTATCGCATTCGACAGATGCGGCGGGGGACTTTGTTTTTTAACATAGTAGTATGATGTAGTGATAAACGAAACATTTTGAGAAGCCAATCAGAAAATTGAAAAAGAAAAAATAACTTTTTGTAAGTAGGTGCATCATGTGATACATCAAATTTTAATGAAAGTATTTACCTGTTAAGACATATGAATATATGTATTTGTTATTATTTCAAAATACGCAGTTTAATAAAGAAAACATACGAAAAACGACTATTACCACCCCTTATCATCGAAACTATAGAGCCTGAAATATAAAAAAAAATACGTAATATAGAGCCCCACTTATAATTTACAAGAAAATTCCCACGGGAAACGGAAAATATGCGTGAAGAGAAAAAAATTTATAAAATCCGTATGGAACTAATAAGTACAATTGGTTACTATATATCTAAGTGGTCACAATGGTACCCTGCATAGACAAAGAAAATGGGGTTCAACTAATAAATAACCTAACAATAATTCAGATTAAAAAATGATTTTTTTTCGACATAAAAAACGACGATAAGGAAGACAAACTTGGATTACTGAAGATAGTGGGTTTGCTGAATCTGAATTTAAAATCTCATCTGAATTTAGAATAAAAAAAAACTTTGTTAGTAATCTAAATGTACTTAAACTAATTTAGAACATGCGGTCAATGTTGCGAGCAAAAGTTTTGCATTAAATGTGCTTAAAATTAAAATGTAAACATTTCGGTTCGGTTGTACATATCAGATCAGACATAACAATAACCAACTTCAAATGTCTTAGATAACCAAACCAATGTAATGCGTAGGCCTGATAAGCATAAAACTCACACATGCCTACTATAATAATAAAGTTCAGTTTAATTGCGTATAGTCACACCACAGCCAACCATTATTTAATTGAGGAGCGCGAGCGAGGGATTGAATAACGAAATAAAACAGACAGAGACGAATATATTTTTTTCATGTCTCTTTTTTGTTATGTTGGTAGTTTTGCTATTAAGGCTTGAATCCAACTTCACTTCGCTTGTGCTGTGCGTAGTGCTGTACCGAGAAAAATATTTCAAAATAAGTTAGATTCCTTATACTTAATAAAAACTGGTGTGATATAAATACAGGAGTTTTTTATTTGTATCACTTCCATTACCAGCTCAGACAAGTGACTCTTCTGAATCACACGAATGTAGAGTTACTTATATTTAGAAATAAAATAAACTAAGTAATTAAGTAGTATTTGCTGTATTTAATATTTACGGTATTTTCCCCCCAGGACCAGGATTGATTTTATTACAGGGCGAGTCAAACGACCCATAGAAAAAATCGACAATGATTAATTAATAGGTGTTGTTCACAGTATTAGCTCATAATACAGTAGTATTTTAGACTGACCTGTAGGTTCCTTGGATACAATATTTACATACAAATTATGACCTACTCCTGCCTACCTACCTACCAGTATTCATAAACAAAAATTTAATTTGTCCAGTATTAAATAAAACAATGATTTCCGACAGTCTTCGTGGCAAAACATTTACATTTTAGGTTGATACAAACAAAAAATTCCCATCCATGAATTTTTTTTGATGAGTTTGTTTTTTTTCTGAGAACGAAAACAAGATATTATGTAATAAAAAAGGATCGATATGACATACGTAAAAACGGATTTGTCCGTCTGCATATTAAAAAACATACGCGCCAACAACACCTGATTTAAGGTGAGAACGTCCATGGAATGTTCATATGTGGGATAATAATCTCTGAAAACACATAAAATATCTAAAGTAAAAAATATTTTTATATAATTTCAACACATTCAAAATATAAATATACATTCAATTTAAAAAAAAAACTTTGTTTAAAAGAAAGAGTAAATATAGAACAATAAAACTAAAAAAATATTTTTCCATTTCTGATTGTTACTTAAATGTTAAAAATTTCATGCTTTATGAATTTTATTTAAAAATAACGACAGAAATACGAAAGTATCCAAAAAATTAATGTATATTTATTTCATCTGTTCCTAAGTGTATGAGTGTTCTTCTATATTCTATATCATTTCTAATCAGTGGACGTTAAATTGAAATCGACTATCATAAGTACGGTACAACACTAATGATAAACATATCTATAGGTAAAAGTGACGTCGCCTTGAAAAGTTAACTACGTCAATGTTGGTTGTCTCTTTCTTACCAACGCTATATGGCTTGTAAAGTGGGATAGACTCAAATTGTTGTCGGTTTCTTTCTCAATCGAGCACAATCGCGAGGGCAAACGTGTATACGTATTTGCCGTGTTGTAAAAGTGAAATCCGTCCAGTCTAAAAATTGTGTTAGAGGTAAATAAATAAACTTGTGATAAAAAAATCTTCAACCAGTGACTAATTTTGCATTATTGTGATGCGCGAAATGTCGCGGAGTGTGTGGGCGCTTATTAGCGCAATTCTTATACTTTCTCTTAGTGCACCTGGATTATCTAGAAAGTACGGTGGAGGATCTCACAGGTACCCCAGTAGTCACGGTGGACTTTCAGGTGGAGGTGGCGGCCATTCATATCCGTCGTCACACGGCCTTTCAGGATCGGGATCCAGTCACATTCACCCGACACACGTAGCACCTTCGCATAGTGGAAATCACGCGTATCCGTCCTCGGGGGGAGGCAGCCACTCATACCCAGCTTCCACAGGCCTCTCCGGAACCTCCGGGAACCGCTATCCATCTTCAAGTGGGTCGTCCGGTTCCCACGGGTACCCAGCGTCTCCTGGACTCTCCGGTAACAACAACCGCGGTGGATACGGCTCGACCACTAACGTGCACCACCACTACCACTACAACCCACCGCAGCAAATACATTATGCGCCCAGAGGAGGCACACCCGTCAGCTACCCTGTTTACCACGGCACTCCACCGACTTACGTCTATCATTATAAGGATTCTGGCAGTAAATACAGTTCATTATTAGCTGGATTAGCACTTCTTAATCTGGGAGCCCTCACCGCGACCGCCTTCTCCCATCGTCGAAATAGCGAGTACAGACCTGCACCTGGGGAAATCTGTAAATTCGGAATGCGCAGAGAAAATGGAGATTATGAGGAAACGAAAATCGATTGTCAACTAATAACAAGTTTCATATGGGCCGAAGAGGACAAGAAAAGAAATGGAACGACGAGTACCAACGTCGTGACGACCACTGTGACGAATACGACTACGGTGAACACAACCAACGAGTTGCCGCCGATACCGTCGTTGCCGGTTTCCCCTACTTTTACGATGTTACCAAACGGGACGCTTGTCCAAGTTAACGTCACGACTCCCGACGTCATCCCGCCGATAATAAACGGGACTGTCCCGGGCGGAATTGCGTTGTCGGCCAACGGGTCGGTGACGACATCGTCTGTGACCGTAACGACAACGAATACGACAACCGTAGTCGACGCTCTCGACCCGAAGAACAAAGGACCACCTGTACAGGTGACAGACGGAATGAAATGCTATGTTATACGCACCACACGAACGAGTAACATGAGACATACGGTACCTTGTGGATTATTGCAAACATACTCGGCTAAATCTTTGACGAACGCCTCCGTTCGTCATACACCTGTTTTTGGTGTCGTGGCCTTCATCATTGCATTTGCCTTATATTAAAATTTAGTGTCTTCTAAAGTGTGATTATATTTATAAATTAATATTAAGTATTTTTAGGATTAACGTTTGTACTTATTTTAATGAACGAGTTGTTCTGTTAAAATATAAGGTAAAAAATTTATAACGATCTTTACCAATTTATGCATCTAAGTAAGTCTATCGTATACAAAGATTTTTGAATTGTTATTATAGATTAGATATATTTGATGTATTTTTTCTTGTAGTAAGTTTGAACCGATGACAAAATGTAATTTAACATACCTAAGTACACAAATGAAAAACATGTCGAAATACCGTTCTATTGTTGCGATATCGAATTAAATAGGTTGGAAAATGTCGGCCTTTGAAATTTTTCTGTGATACTTTTTTATTTCACAAAACAGAAAATCGATGTGAGCGTGTTGCGTGACGTTAATTCGCTTGGGGTGGGTCGTTTGAGTCGTAAAAAAATAGGTACTGAACATTATTGTATACCTACTTTTACTATATTAATCACACAATACCTTTATTTAGTTAATCCTATTTGATTCCGAATTACTTTTGTACATTGGTAGATTAACTTAATCACGGTTGAAACAAATGTTGACCTCTGAGAAATTCTATTTTCATATTGAAATCGCATCTACAGAACCGGATGAAAGTGTGGTAATAAAAAAGTGGCCAGTCGTATTCGACTTCAGTCCTTATTGACTATGCGATATCTTGTATTATGTGAAGTGTCCACTAAGGAAAGAAGAGATAGCGACCGGCCGCGACTTCGTTCGTGTGGTTTTCATTATTTTTCCAGTTTATACAATTTCAAAAGTTACTATTTCAATATCTACGGAACGTTAAAAAATAATTATGATTTCGTTTCAGAAATTTGTCCGGATTATCAGACAAACAAAAGGTAGCCAATGTCATACCGCACAACCTCTTTTTCATATTGCGAAGTTTCATTAATTCGGTTTAACAGTTTCGGAGATTAGCTCGAACAAGCAACAAAGTTTAAACCAAAAACTTCTTTAAACACACTAAAATACATATAGTATTCATACTCTACCATGGATTTCAAGTTAAAATAAAAATATCTACTTTTAAAACATTCCTTCCATATATTGCTTGGATAAAAATACTCGTAATTGTATGAGACAGGCATTTTCCAAATATTTACATATACGATAACAGCCGACGTGTGAAGTGTTTTTACATCGTCACTATGAGGCTTTGTTTTATATTTCTTCTAATTAAAAAAAAACCTTAAAGAAAAATACCAAACAACAAACCATCAAGTAATTTCTGATCTACAAAAATCGTGATCGATTACTATAGAAAATTTAAAACAAAAATATTTCGTACAGACAGTTTTCTTGGCAACGATTGTAGCCTGACGATGTAGTAACTAAACATATTTCTAATTGATTTTACTTCCGAGAACCTACCTATTCTTGGTTTCGTTTGCGGCTGTTATTGTGAAAAATGTAGAAAACATTGTATAAAAATATTCTGCATTACAACTACAAAACATAACAGAAGGGCGATGTGAAGTGTGTTTCCATTATTATGGCGTGCCGGCCGTGATAAATCCGTGACACACCCAATTATGTCGGCGAGAGAATCGAGGAAGGAATTTTTTTAGGGCAAAATATAATATTAATTTAGAATATTTTTTTTTATAATAACGTATACATGACAGCAACGTCTAGGCCCCAAACTAAGCATTAGCTTGTGTTTTGGGTACCAAGCGAAGACACAACATACATATAACAACAACCAAGACCCGGTACCATCAATATTCATCATATAAATACTGACCCAACCTGGGATTCGACTTAGCATATCAAACGGCTTACTTCATAATAATATAAAATCACCGACTGTATAAAACGGACTCATAATTTGTTTCGTTGCCTATACGTCGCGTATGGTTGGTTACCGCTCATCGTTGGTTGCTATATTTTTTGTAGGTATTGTCTATTGTTATTCCGCTAGTTTGTGTATTAAAAAAAAACGAATTGCGATTACATTAGCAGGTAATTATTCAAAACGGACGTGTACAACACACGCCTCATTTAAGCGTATTCGCGAACGAGTCATAATGGCTTCCACAAATACGTGTTGAATGTGAATGTACAAAAATTTGCTACGGCATTGAGTACGATGACGCGACGGTCTCATTTGACGTTACACACGTTAGCATAGCATAGCATAGCATAGCATAGCATAGCATAGCATCCATAAAGTAAAATCGTATGTAACGAAATAAATTCCCGTATGTCTACGTTAGGAATTAAGACGCATCTCTTGGGTTAACACCTTGTGCATATTATCGAAACACCTTCACTAGTTCGGTTCAGAAAGTTTTGGTGAAAATTACCTACCTAAACGAAGAAAAGTTTAATTTCGTATGTGTTTTCTAGACAGTGGTAAAACGAGGTTAGAACGTCTTAACATTTTAATTTTAAAAACAACTTGGCGTGGCCTTTCACTGAACGCTTGAAGGGGCTGTAACTTATTCCTCATATTGTGTAAAGTTACCTTGTAATCACCGCGACAGCGACGACGTGGTCTATTGAACTATTTATTATACCTATACGGTCCGCCGCGTATAAGCAAAGTGTGCCTCGCAAAAAATTAAGAATATAATAATATCGTAATACCTGAAATATCCCTCACAGCGCCATCTAGTTCCAAACTAAGCAAGGCTTGTATTATGGCTACCAGACAACTTGTATACATACTTAAATATTCATTATACCTGTAATATAAGAAAGCTTCATTAAAATCGGTTTAGTGTTACTTGAAATATATAGATACAAACGCATAAACAGACAAGTAATTATAAATATGCATTGTGATTATAGGGATGACTGATCAGTCGGTCACAAATAAATTACTGAAAATATATTGCATGTACAGATACTACAAGCATTACTCTGTTAGACTTAATATTTACACTATCCAAATATCCACTTCTTTTTGTACGGTAATGAAATATTTTATGAGAAAACAAATGTAATCGAAAAAAAATTCTAAACTAAAACGAAATTAAATATTACACAAGCGTTTCATGTCAATAAAAACGAAAATTCCTTCTGAACTGTAAGTCTGTTATAATCGCCTTGGAGCCATATAAATTACAAACTTTAATGGTATCATTGAACTACTATCATTCACTAATTTGTATTCTTTTCAATATTCAGGCTCAATATTAAAAGTACTTTTAAAAAATGGTAAAGAGAGCAAATAAATATAAACTTAAGTGAAAGTTTTTCAAAATAGTACACGTGGGGTTCACGTGACTTCTGATGTCATTTTGAAAAAAAAAAAATTTTACTAATCGTGTAATTATTTTGACTTTTTACTGAATTAAACTAAGAACAATCAAACACAGTTTGATATTAATAAAAAGGAAGTACTCAATTAAAATTGAATTCAATTTAAATTGAAATAATCAATTCGATCCCTGTCATTGACATTTTCGGGTGATTCTAAAACAGTACAATTTATATTACAACTTACAACAGTATTAAATAGATATTCCTACCTGTAGGAGTTTGAAAGAAGTGAATTTCGTTTTTCGTATAAGAAACGTAATACGAACGTTATTTCCATATTCTTTGATCCAGTTTCCATATTCAGTAAACTGTAAAATTTGTGGTAAACATGTTAACTAAACGGTAAAGACATTTGAATTACTATTTTTGTATTAAGTCGGTTTTCAAAAACATTCCGTCTATACAAATACTAAATTAAAACTAATAACAGACAAGAAAATCTGAGAACAGGTTGCCTTGCTTATTAATAACATCAGTTGAATATTGACAACGTTTTTCGAATAGGTTATACAGGAAGTAAATTTTTTTAATATCTATTCGGTTTGCAAAAAAACAAATGCCAAATAAAACGATACACAATAGATAAATAAATTAAACGATTTGCCAACCAGAGGCCAGCACCATTTTTTCCGATGCACATTCTGCTTATGTGCGGCCCAGCCATACAATTACACTGCGCGCAGTTTCCGTGCTTTAGGTAAACAGTTTGAAAAAGAGAAATGCATACCGGCTAGAATGATTGGTGAAAGTTGTGAGCCCTGACTTTTACACCAAACTAGCGGACGTTCATAGATTGCCCGCATGAACTGCACGTTTGTATTATCCATATTTTTATCCGTATAATTCTAATTTGTCCAAAGGAAGAAAATTTACTTTCCCATAGTAAAAGATTTGTTGTTCGTCATAGCCAGGGGCCAAATTTCAGTCAAACAAAAAAAAAAGAAAGGCTATAAAAAAACTGTTAGGACTATGGTGTATGTGACGATTCGTTAAAATAAAAAAAGCGGATCGTGTGCAACTAGGGTGTAATAATATATGGATGTGTTCAGGATTTAGGCATTTTTCTTTTAAAATGACTAACTTTAGTAAGTTTCTTTTCTGTGTTTTATATACACTTTATAATAAAAAATATATATTGTTTTGACCTATCGAATAAGTATGCTGCCAGATACAAAAAAATGTTTTAAAAAACTTTTCTTAGTTTTTGTTTTTTAATATTTATTTTAAAAGTTATTTACACTTATTTTTCATTATTAAAAAATGTACAAAATCTCGGTTGTCCGTCGTATTTCCAGTTCTGATACACACCAATTTAGGGTTCCGTAAAATGTATTAAAAGTAATCAATCACCTTCTAAACACTCACAAAAATTTGTAAGTGCTAATTTCCTGAATTTTTCAAATCTTGCGAAATATTCACTTGAATGAAAAAATCACCAAGGAACCTTCGTTGCATTTTCAAAGATTTGTCTAATAATATACTCATGTGATGGAGAACGCGAAAAAAATTATATTTTGTTCCCTTACCCTTAGTTCAATCTATAAAGACTATAGAGAGTCGTCCCCAAATAATTTTATTATGATAATTTCTCTACAGAATTGAATGGCGAAGGTCATATGTCTACATCTGAAAAGACATCAGGATCGATTAATAGATGGCGGAGATATAGACATACAGACGGACAGACGGAATTATAAAGATTTCGTTTTATCATTTGGCTACAGAACCCTAAAAATATTTTTAATAGTAAGTAATAATTTTAATCAAATAACTTTAAATAGCTCTCCGAGGCACGGCGTTAACGCCGTGCCTCGGAGAGCACGTAAAGCCGTCGGTCCCGAACAATTCTCAGTGGTCCCGGATGCCATCAATAGGTGGCATTCGTTAAAATCCACCAAGACATAATGGGCTGGTGAAATGGAATGGAATTTTAATAGAAATAAAAAAAATAAATCACCGGTTAAAAATCTTTAATATTCATGTACTTTTATAAAGAAAGGAAATATTAAAATGTGAAGATGAGAGAGGAAAACGTGGATAATAGGTTATGGGTGGTTATGGTGGATCACTATTAGGTAGGTAGTAACCACTTGTGGCGTTCAATAATAGCACTGATAGGTAGACCATCAATTGTCTAAATGACAATACAGTTGGCCGGACCGTGAATCATTACTCCTGGATTTATTCATGAATCATATGAACACTCTTCTTAGAATCCCACGATTCAATTTTTCTTGAGGGTTAATTGGTTAGGTGTGTAATATGAAACGTTCTGATGGGATGACAATTTTTTTAGAAACATTTCAGAGGTGATCCTATGAACCAGGTTATAGAAGATAGTAGTTACTACGTTCTATGTTTCGTGATCACCGGTTCACCGGTTTACCGGTTTACAACCCAGTTTTCTTTGTATTGAGAAATATGTACAATATGACCATTTTTCCGACGATGTCGCTTGTACGGCCGGTGCGCCCATAGAGCCTATACATTTTCAGATTGATTGATCAGTAGTTAAGCCAAGTATAATTAAATTTTATTATAATTCTATGCTTCCCGGTAGAGTATGCGGTAATGTGAGGAAACCAAATACGTTGAATTTTAAGTGGCGTACTGATCTATGGTTTATTTCGGGGAACGAAATTTTAAGTTAAAACATAGAACAATTTCTACTTAAAGTGGATAGTTCACGGTGTTCGCACGAATTGATACACTGTGTCTACTTAGGTAAATTTTATAAAGTGACACATGCGTGGTGCACCTGTGTAAAGTGATATTATAAATAATGTATATTTACCCACCTTAAGACTTTAAAGGAATATTTTGCTTTTGCGACATAATTTTTTTTGTGAATGTAATTGATTCAATATACTCAAACTCATTATGATCTTTTTAATATAAATATTGTCATATCTACTGGAATTTATAATTTTACTACTGTAGGCGTATAGTACGTAGTTAACAAGTGTGAGATAGAAAATTAGGCTTTTGCCTTTTGGAATCCGGATAATGAAATTTGAATGTGTGTTTCGCAGTACCTAATTAGATTCGAAATGTGTCTTAGTGTGAAATATGTATATATTATAAAGAATATTTAAGTGTGTATATCAGTTGCCTAGTACCCATAATACATGATTTGCTTAGTTTGGGACTAGATGGCGCTGTGTGGGATGTCCATCTGTTTGGGATGGACATTATTATATTTTTTAGGAGGGCTATATTATTCGGGTAACATGCGATTTACGTAGATCGGTGACATAATTGTTTTTTAACGGCAGTATATACCTACGCAACTAATAATTTCTTCTTGTCTCTTTATTTGGATTACCTTTATACAAAAGTTCTTAACCCATTAACGTTTCATCAATCATTATCAATCAATTGTCTCTGTCAATTAAATGGCTAGTGATGTTCAATCTCACCCAATTGGGTTGATGTGTAGGTAATGGGTTAAACATCGAAATTCCTATTTATCGTCGAATGTTGGCAGGCAACCCATAATATATGAATACTCGCTCCTTGCATTAGTTTACTCTTACCATTTCATACGTGTGTAATCAAAACGTCGACGCCATGCATGACCCCATGTCATGTCACGCACATTGACCTCATCTATTCCTATTCAATAATTAACTTCCCCCGTCGGTATACGTTGATCGTTTTAAAATCTATATACACAAAGACAACGAGAGATAACAAGCCTACTATTTAATTTAGTAGTCTTATTGTTTCAATTCGTATTCTATTTATTAGGGTTCATAGGTCGATAAAAAACCCTTTTAGTGTCTGCATGTCTGTCTGTTCATATGACATTTCACACGCAGACTATTAGTGCTGAATTGAACTGAAATTTTGGCATGGTTATGCATATTTGTTATGGTTATGCACATTAGGTGGTTATTAAACTCTTGATTTTTTTTCTAGTGCTTCACAAATGTGCAAAGTGGGAGTAAAAAAATTTTTTTTCTTATGTACCCCCTCTGTTGTGGTATCGTTTAATGACAACTTTAAAATCGTTAACTTGATGATTAATCATAATCAGGTCCCATTTACGAATTATTGGACGGTATAATGACATTTTACGTGAACCATATTCAATTAATTTTATCCTATGTTACTCTCATATCAAGCCGTTTAGGCTATATACAGATCATTCCAAAGAAATAGAGATATAAACATACGAACAGACATACATACACTTGAAAAACATAAAAACATTACCCTCTGCATTGGGCAAAACAACCAAAGAATATAAACATAATATTTGGTTATTTTTTTGCAAAATACTGACTCTTTAGTCTTAAAGAAATATGAAAGAGAAAGCTAATAGCTGGTTAGGTACCTTTATATTTATAATATAAAGGTTATCGTGTACGATAGAGAATAGTGAATTTGTTAATAGAAACTACAACATAATTTATATGAGTGTAATGAGTGAAGTTGGTTATTTCACTGTAAATGTCAAAACGAAGACACGCACACATACGCGCTACTTACACGCAAGTACAGTGGCATGAGTTACATCGAGGTTGGATTTTTCTATTATATAATGTGTGATAGATAATAGAGCAGCGCACTAAATATTGAAATTATATGAATAGTATAGGAGTCGCTAGTACACAGCATTAGAATAACTTTAATTATTTGTATTAAAGTTCACCCTATGAGTTCACCTATGTATCCCATTTCATGTCCTGTGATTTGTATTATAAGCGAATGCCTAGGTGTTTTTTGCTGGTATTGTTTTAAAACTGGATGTATTTAATTCCGTGTATAGTAATTGGTTCGTGGGATTTAAACTGGTATAACCTTGAATGGAATTAATTTGTTTAAGTGTTGGAGTATCCGATCATGCAAGAAAATATATACGCCAATCCGTACTGCGTGGGACATGGTTTATCACATAATTAAAACTAACAATTTTTCATGGAGTCGGGAACGAACGTAACGTTAGAAAAATATGTTTTTTTTATTGATACCCTAGTGGTGGCGAGCTCGCCTCTTGTTTAAGATCGCATGGTTCGAATTCCAGACACCGGCATGTGCCAATGAGTTTTTTCTGACTTAAGTAGGTACATATGTCTTTAATTTTTTTTTTATTCAGATTCAGATTTGATTATTATTTTAATTATCACTAACTCCGTGCCTCGGATAGCACGTTAAGCCATCGGGCTTGGTTGCCGTCACCAAATGGCAGTCGTTAAAATCCACCCATCTGCACTGGAACAGCATGGTGGTTTAAGCTCCAAGCACCTTCATCTCGAAGGGAGGCCTAAGACCCTGTGCTTAAGACACTGCAGTAGGGCATAAAGGGCTGATGTGGTATGGTATGGTGGCATTACATTTTTTTTGATGATTTTACATTAGTTAAGGGAGGTGTCATGATAGTAAATTATGATGTAAGTACGGTAAGCAGCATATTATTGCTGAGGTGTTTACAGGCACGAGGCGAAGCCGAGTGCTTATAATAAACCGATGACTATAATAGCTTGCTTGTACTGAGTACGAGCATCATACGACGATTTTCAATACATTTGCGATTAGAAGTAGGTACATATTTCAAATGTAATAATGGCGGGAGCTAAGAGCGCGAGCGGGTTGCTTTTCGGGGTTTACGCATGCGTTACAAACAGAATGCTTGTTTGTGATTGGTGTAAAGTAAAAAGGCCTAGTACTGTAAAATACAACATTAGGTACGGTACAAGTTTCGATGTCATTAAGACCGTATTTATTGGTCCTAGGTTTTAATAGCAAATGTATTGCAAATTACATTAATTTGTTACATTTTGAAAACGCAATACATTTTATTATATAAATTAAAACAGACTTAATAAAGTGTATATTTGCTGGCAATAAGGTAAAGTTATATTATTTGGTTTAAAAACCATTTTGCTTATGATAGATACAAGAACCTGCCGAGAAACGACTCGTTCCCATTTGGTTTACAATTTTACATTGATTTTCGTTAATTATTCTTTAAAACTTATAACAAATATGGTAATAGCGTCTCTAGAAATATGTGTAGGTATAAGATAACTTTTAACAGGATGGTAAAAATTTACAACTTTTGCAGTTATGGCATTTTCTGTTTATATATTGAATTTAAGACAGCTTCACACTTTTTTTTTTTAATTGAATAAATCAAAGTTTTGTTCATTCAAATGGTAATTTCGACAATATTGTTAAAGTTTTGATTAGTTATTTTGTTTTTGAGATCTTTCTCAGTGCTTTGTTTAAAATAAGAAATGTTTGTAAAACTTAAAGAACGATTATCACAATCATGTTGAAAATATTACTATATCTCTATACAAGAAATAAAATTAAAAATGTTTTTTATTCTCTATTTTATATTTGTTACAAAATAATTTCTGTGGTACTTTTCAATTATTAATTTGACGAATTTTGGTCCTGGTTTCGTTGGGATAGCCCATATGAATCTGTGTAATGCTAAAATTAAATGAGTTACTAGGTACGCACTCGCTTCATAATTTTTTTGCAAACCCGATATTAACCTCAAACACATTTCTTATCAAGAGTTTCCAAATGAAAACACATTTCTGGCGTTGTTCGGATTCACCGTTTTTTCTTGTGGCAATCTTTAAAAGATAAAACTGATTTATGGTGTTTCTTACTTACGAATGAAAAGATTAGCTGATGCTGCGGTAGATATGTTTTTTATCGAATCATTGGCGGGTTCTTACAATTGCTATGACGACGCTCAGCTAATAGCGAGTAAATATCTGCAAACAAATAGTAATGGAACATTGCACGACACGAACTATACTAATGAACGAACGACTGCTTTTATTTTCAAAATATTTTCATTCTTCGCGTAATATCACTGACCTCACTGGTTATCAAAAAGCGACTCAGGCAATAACAAGTAAGTAGGTATATAACGAGCACGAAGGTAATAAAAACTCTAGACTCCCTGTCACTGAACAACAATGAAGCACCTCAATGGCGGCCGTACATAGCAAGCTGACTTAGTAGAGGTTTGCGTTTGCGGTAGTTAGTTCGCGATACTACGTCGGGTATTCCTAGATTCATGATAAAGAGTCGATTTTCTTGGCAGCCAATTGAGCCAGTGTTGATATTTGTCATGTATACATAATTTTGTTTGACCTTTGTAGTAATTAATAAAATTTAATAATTTATACTAGATTAACCCAGATACGGATTCTTGGCGTTTACATGTCGTTTAAATATGGTGAAATTGGTAAATATTGAGTGACATTTGAGAATACATAAATCACTATCACTACATATTATAAAATAAAGTCCCCTGCCGCGTCTCTCTGTCTGTCTGAACGCGATAAATTCAAAAATTGCCAAACGGATTAGCATATAAATGACACCAATGGACAGGGTGATTCAAGAGGAAGGTTTATGTATATAATTTATTAATGTTTTGTGCAAATTAGTTGAAATATGACGATTATTGTTGAAGATGTTGGAAAAAAATCAAGCCGACTGGGAGCTGCCTATTCCCTTTGAGATATAACAAAATAATGTACGGAGGAATTGTTCCTCTTTCATACGACTAATGAAAAGTCCGCGACGGCATATGTCTATCTTTTATGGATAACTTACTATACATATTTTTACGCCTAAAAAAATGGTTTATAGGATGAGGTGATTGGAAAGCAATTTATACGGATACAATATTAATCTTTATGAAATAAAATCCGTTGTTGACCTTCAGTTTTTCATGCACATTATAATTGCCTTTTACACCATACAATTTAAATTAAAATCGTCGGAGTTATGGCCAAATAAAAACAGGGCGATCCGTGGGCCCCACCGACGCGACTCGCGTGATGTAAAATTAGGCAGAAGTTATCAATATTGTGCATATGTCGCAGGATGATTTGATAATTCTAATTTTCGCGAAAACCCTAGGGATTTTGCAAAAACACGGATAATTAAACAATGGTGAAAACATTTCTCAATCGTACTTGAAGAAGTTAGGGTTTTTACAAAAACACTAGTCGCTATAGTAATACTGCGAAACGAAACGTTAGCTATTATGAAAGAAGAACGCTGATTGGCCGGTCAGAACACCCAAATCGAGACCTCCTCTGATTGGTTGACGTTTTAAATGTCAATTATTCACGCACGTTGTTTTGTTTATGTTTTTGAGAGCAACTCAGCAGTCTTTTGTTTTAAATGTGGTTAAAAGTGTGCAAAAGATTCTATAAATTGATATTGTTATTTCTAACCTTTCATAACTCAATAATTTAATACTTCAAAGCTCACAGGATAAAACTAGGAACCAATCAGAATAAAATTTGGTCAGTAAGCAAAAATTTAGCCAATCAGAGTTAAGGATATTTAATGTTACTAGAGCGACTCGCGTTTTTGCAAAAACCCTATCTTTTTCCAGTAAGATTTGCTTTTTTGAATGCTTTTGCCACTGTTTAATTATTCGTGTTTTCGCAATATACAGAGGGTTTTCGCAAAAATTCGAATTATCAAATCATCCTACGACATATACAAAGAAATATTGTAGTTTATTCTATGTATTTATTGTTTACTATTTAAAATATATACAGTATTGTAAATACAATACATTAATAATACTCCAAGTAGGATGAATTTACGTTAAATTAAATCTAATTAAATCTAATCCACATGTTCGACGCAACAAGCTGATATGACGCTACGACAGAAAAAAAAACACTATTACGGCTTATATGCTCGGCTACGGCTATGCTACCCGTGCGAAGCCGGGGCGGGTCGCTAGTATACTATAGTTTCGATGTAGGAAGTGGAACGGATTCTCGTCGCGATTTTGACGTCAATATCGATAGTAATATCGAGTCGACAATATCGTACACAAAAATCAATGTATACAAAGCGCAAAACGGATGCACTATTACTGTTATTCTGCTGTAAGTTCGTCGGTCTGTACGAATGTCACGGGTCTCTAGCTCGAAAACGAAATAAACAGACCTGTAATTTAGTTATTTTATGCAGAATGTTGACCTAAAGCCGAGTATTTAATTAGAAAGAAATACCTCTAGAGTAAGCAAGCTCCATAAAACCCTTTATGTAACAGTTGGGATGGGGTTAGGTTTATTAGGTAGAAAAAGGGATGGAAAATAATTGTACCTAGTTGTACCCTTATTTATTTGACTTTTAAGCTGCAACGGAATGCTTAGGACACTCATTTGATAGTCACAGCGTTTACTGCTATCAACCAAAGACCTATTAGCTAGACTATAATTATATAATTCTGTATAAATTAAGTCACTCTGATTCCCTGTCTCTTTCTGTTGAGGCCTGTATTTCGGACTGGCTTGCCTACTATATTCTATTATCTCTATGAGAAATGCAATTACTTTATATTCCAAGAGGAGCTCCATCCACGAACAAAACCCGCAAAATCCGAGTCGGATTCAAGTACCGAGGGTTCTGTACCACCACATAATGTATTTGTACGTGTATTATGTATTCACAAGGAAAATGCATACCTACACCATGACTATTTTAATACTATCTACGATACCAATTTTATAGGTACCTACTATATACGCATTTTTTTTATTGCAAGCAAATAAAATAAATACTTTTTTGCGCCTGCTTAAGGATCTTTTTAACTTAAGGTGCATATCGAAAAAAAAATATTACATTTAGTGTAAATATTACATAAAATTGTATGGCTGTTTTATTTTTGACACAGAGCAAGTAGGTGGTTCGATTGTTAAGAAACTGTAAATGAAACAATCAACGAAATAAAACGTTTTAAATGAAATCGGTTATCGGATATTTTTCTAATCTGACCATAGTTTTTCTTACGCGGACGGACGACACTATAGAGTACGACACCTAGATGACCAGTTAGTGATAAAATAATCGCGGGGAGTTATGAAAATTTTGATAGCGTGATGTACTTTTTTTTAAATACTGCCATCTGTAGTCTGGAATGGATAATATTGCATTAAATTAATTTTTTGACAGTTATTAGTTAATATTTTTTTGTATAATATTCTCAGAATAATTACTAAAGTACTCGAAGGAATATAAATTTTACAAATGTTTAACTCGTTCTAACACGTAGAATAAAGCATTAGAAAGAAAAAGATAGCTAAATATTAAAGTTTAGTTTCAATCCCTTTTTATGTAATAAAATGTGTCTCATTGTTCGGCAATTTCATATTGGTAAGTAGGAATGTTCGTAATTAAGGTTAATACAGAAATAAAGTAAAATACACAGATAATTTGTTAATAAATTTTTATTTACATTGATATTGCCTCGGTATTTATCCGTTTATAAGTCTAAAATAATGAAATGACATCGGCTATTTTGTTCTTAGATTTTTCGAACACCCAGCAGCAGATATAATGAACGCCATCTGTGACTGAAGGCAAAAGTTAGCTGGACACACCCAAACAAAAAAATTGCATTATTGCATGTGGTTTATTTGTGGCGATGATATTATTTTTATAAAAAAACCTAAACCCAGGTTATATAGTAAAAATCTTCTAAGTAAGTTATTATGTTAATACAGTCTTACAATTCATTTATTAAATGACCGTTCATTTATTATTTTTGAGCGATATGGAACATAAATAACACAAATATTTGTAAACGAATTATTTACATTAATTTCTTTACATTTTATATAAAAACGGATTAAAATGAGATTTTACTTTTATAGGATTATAGCAAGTGCCACCTATGGGTGGCCCAAACCCTAGCTTAAAACTGATAAATAAAATTTATACAAGTTTCTCATTGCAGACTACAGATGTCGCATTATAAAAATACGTACATCACACCATAACAATTTTCTGAATACGATACAAATTGTCTTAAAAATATGAGACGGTATCGCTTCTCGGCCTTCTGGCTAAGATCAAAGTGTAGTATCTGTTCTTTTCAGCTTAATATCTGAAAGTTCCTGCATTGCAGGACCAGTATATTAAACTGATTTTTGTAAATCGACGGGATGTTCGGGGCTCGCTCCACTCCCGTCACGGGTCGGCCCGGCATTGCAGTGCCGCCGGGATCGGCCCACATAAATTCTAAACTGAACCTAAGAAGTAAGACCTAAGTATCAAGAATAAAAGAAAAACGGCCCGGCCCGCGGCTTCACCCGCGTGGTACACGGATATTGGTAAAGTAAGCTATCACTCACTATCGGACTTAATTTACTTACTTACTGACAGACAAAATTAGGGTTCTTAGGTTCTTACCTTGGGGTATATATAATCAAATCCAGTCATCATCACCGACTTATATGTACCTACCTAGGAGGTACATATAACTTATATTATGTACCTACCTATATAGTATATTTACGTCATCATAATTACGTTACAAACATTAGGCACCATAATTTCCGCTGACGCATATTTTTTCATCGTCATATTCCTCGTTTTTTATGATGGGGGTCATCCATTTCTCGACTGATGATGAACATTTTTTCACAGGGTATAATGCTCTACGTTGACGACGAGCATGCTTAGCAGGAAAATCTAATTTTTTAGGGTTCCTTCGCCAAATGGCAAAAAACGGAACACTTAGAATTTCGTCTTGTCTGTGTGTCTCAGCTGTTTCACTCCTACTATTGGCACTACTACATAGATGCAAAGAAGCCTTCAAGTTCGAAATACCGATTTTTTTGGGGTACGTTGCCACACCTGTAACAAAAGGACTAAAAAAAAAATTCAGCACACATTAACTTGTGGATTACTACCTACCTATGGGTAGGTTTTTAAAAATGATATCGAAATTTTTCAAACTGACTAGGTATTTGTTTAAACGTGTCCTCCATTAACTTTTCCATTGTGGCTACAATTTAAAAAAAGACAACCTTTCCAATGACATATGTTTCAATTTGAGGCAAAACATATTGCATATAGCACAATGAGCATTATGTTTTCTTTTATTGAACAATTTCTGTCATAAAACCGTTCATAAAATAAATAACAATGTTGGTTTCTTAGCATTTAATTCACTTAGAATCTCTTTATTTTCTTTCAGTGATAATCTCTGTATGCTGGGTGGCTGGAACTTTGGTGGGGTTTCTGCCATTGTTCGGGTGGCATGCGGCAGTCGGTCCTGAACCAGATTGCTACTTCGTCGAGGTCATGGACTACAACTTCCTTCTATTCCTCTATTTCGCGACCATCATCACGCCTAGTTTGCTTTTAACTGCTTCCTACGCACATATATATAGGATAGTCGTTAAACAGGTAAGGTTCATAGTTATATTTATATCATCTACCTATCTATATATAAAAGGCAAAAGTGATTGACCGATGTATCAACGCAGAGGCCAACCCTTAAGACTAGAAAATTGAAATTTTGCACACGTATTCATATGACACAGTCATCCACTAAGAAAGGATTTTGAAAGTTTACATGAAACTTTTTATTCATTGGACATATTTGCATGAAAGTTCGTATGAATTGAGTACGGCAAAAATTATGAGTGACGTATTTTCAGCGTTTTTCAAAATGACCCTAAACAAGTCACAGGGTCAAACACTTAAACACGCCGGTGTAGATTTAAGGCAGGACTGTTTCTCTCATTAGCCTGGTAATACTGGCACCTTCTGATAAAATGACAAAAAATATAGTATACAAAGAAATATTATGAATATATGTTATTATTATTTTTTTATACAATACTAGCGGCTATTGGAGATTTTTTAATAAAGTACCTATAAAGGTTAAAGAAGTTCTAAAGTGAACGTGTGTGCGCGTAGCTGTGGGTAAGAGATATAGGATATACATATGTGAAATGGTAATGCGAGTGGTAATGAGAGCGGGAAAGAATCATTACATATTATGACAGAGAAACGGAAGCAGGAGTTAGATGAGGACCACGGGCAAGTCATTGGTGACGACTGCTTAGCCTAGTGAGTAGCGACCCTGCCTACAAAGCTTGAGGTCCCGGGTTCGAATCCCAGGTCGGGTCAGTATTCATATGATGAATATTAATACTGGTACCGGGTCTTGGTTGTTATATGTATGTGGTGTCTTCGCTTGGTACCCAAAAGACAAGTTAATGCTTAGTTTGGGGCCTAGACGTTGTTGTGATGTATATGTTATTGTATATATATATATATATATTTATATATTGAATAAAAGTGTGAGAGGGATTGAGAACAGTGCGGTGAGAGCGGAAAACGACTACAAGGGCGTAACGTCAATCCGCGCGGGCGAAGCTGCCTGCGGAAGGTAGTAAAGATTATATTTCTATACTGTCTGTATCTAAAAAATAACTGTAACTGAACTATAACAGTTAATTACGATACCTTAATTATTTTACAAAAATTTTACTTAATTTTCAAATTAGGTTTTAGTTTGGGCTAACGCAAATATGATATATCTGTCGCAGGATGATTTGATAATTCGAGTTTTCGCGAAAACCCTAGGGATTTTGCAAAATCACGGATAATTAGACAATGGTGAAAACATTTCTCAATTTTACTGGAAAAAGATTGGGTTTTTACAAAAACACTAGTCGCTATAGTAATACTGCGAAAAGAAACGTTAAGCTATTATGAAATAAGAACGCTGATTGGCCGGGCGGAACACCCGAATCGAGACCTCCTCTGATTGGTTGACGTGTTAAATGTCAATCATTCTCGCACGTTGTTTTGTTTATATTTTTGAGAGCAACTCAGCAGCCTTTTGTTTTAAATGTGGTTAAAAGTGTGCTAAAGTTTCTATAAATCGATATTGTTATTTCTAACCCTTTATAACTCAATGGACTAATACTTCAAAGCTCACAGAGTAAAACTAGGAACCAATCAGAATAAGATTTGGTCAGTAAGCAAAAATCTAGCCAATTTGAGTTAAGGATATTAGGAGATAAGGATAAGGAAATAAGGAGTAAGATTTACAAGTTCTGTTTACAAATTTGCCACTGTCTAATTATCCGTGTTTTCGCAATATACCTAGGGTTTTCGGAAAAATTCGAATTATCAAATCATCCTACGATATATCTATTGTGGTTTGAACACCTATTATGATATGGTATGAGTGTGAATTGGTGTGATGCAACTGTCTATGCTTGATCACGAAGGGCATTTAGTTACCACTGAAGCAGTCATCATTACCATTGCTGAGGCTGCGTAGTTATGTATTTTACATTTTGAAAAAAAAAAAAAACTAAATAAACACGTACGAATAATGAGTGCATTAATAAAATAAAATTCATTGTGTTATAATAAAATATTACTGGATTAATGCATACCTACCTACAGATTCTTTACGTTCAAGTCTAAAACTATATTCCATGTGATTTCAGTTGAGCGAAGTCGTGACCGTGGAGGGTGGTCGCGGCCGCGGCGGCGGAGGCACGATGCTGCGCGTGCTCGGCGCCGCACAGAAGCGCGAAGTCAAGGCGACACAGAATCTCGCCATAATTGTGTTCTTCTTTATAGTGTGCTGGATTCCGCTCTACACTATTAACGCGATTAAGGCTTTTCTACCTGATCTCGACATTCCGAATCCGGTTACGGAGTTCTGTATCATACTCTCTCACCTCAATTCTGCTGTCAATCCTTTTCTTTACGCTTACCATTTAAAAGACTTCAGGGCGGCACTAAAAGGTCTGATATGTACGATATTAGGGCGAGGAGTCCCTATACCGTCGGGATATAGGCCTCCCTTGCCTTCAGGACGGCCTGCTTTGGAACGGTGCAACGCGCTGCGAGAACGGCCGCGCATCTATGTAGACTCCCCGGTGTGGGTGCGGCAAAGGGAGGCCGAACTTGCGGCCTCAGAGGAAAGAAGGAATACACCTGCGGTGCGTGACGTGGAGCCCTTTTTAGGGACCGCACCAGCAGACAGTTCCAGCGACCAACATTCCCCTGACGGCCGCGACAGTGAGTCCGGGCCCTATCTCATCGACGACGGCAATCAAGAGCGCTGTCAAAGCCCCTACCGCCGCGTCGAAGAAATGCTCCGACGCGTACGTAGCGTGAACGCCGCGGACGCCAGCTGACATGAAACTAGCCGGGAAATACCGGCCTACAGTATATCATGAATCTGGTGAATAGCTGCTGTAACCATACTCAACATACCAAAGAGCGAAACCACCAAATATATTTACGTAAATGTCTACGAATAGGAAATCGTGACGATCGACGAAAGAAATTCGAAACTGTTTATATTGAGAAATGGAAATATTCCAAAAATTGTATTTTATAAATTTTGTTTTTAAATAATTATTATCAAGAATAATTTATTTTGACAATATTACTTACCCGTTGAGTAATAAATTGATAAAGTTTTATTATTGATTTGCTTTGCAATTTATTTTTTCCTAACCTGGCTATTGAAAGGCATAAGTAAAAACCATGTAAATACATGCGAAATTATTCGAGGATACGATGTGTTAAAAGCAAAGATTTTCTGTTAGTCATTTGTCCTAGGCGTCAGTTGGAGAAGTTTCTATGATCATAAGGGATCGGATATTACACAAATGATTAACTTATCAAGTGTTTTGAATTGCGGTGAACTTTTGTCCAAGGAAAGACAAACGACTTGTAGGCCGACGTCATTTGGGTAATTTAATAACGTTATTTAGAGAATAAAATATCACTAAGAGTGATAGGTTGTCTGTTCGTTTGACTGTCTTTTTTTCATGCTGAAAGGATCGTGAAAAGATCCCGAAAAAAAATCTTTTCTTAAAAATATTTCCGTAGAACTTATTTTCTTTGCCAAATCAAATTACCCGAGATCAACGTCGAATCGGCGAAGGTTAGATTGTTTGGGATTAGGGATTTACTGGTACTATCTTGTCAGTTTCTCAGAATGAATAATTTCTTTTGTGATAATTTTTTGTTGTTGGCATGGCTACGGGACTTTATCTTAAGCGTGACCAAACACACACTTTCCAGTTTTTTGTTTTCATATATAGTTAAAAAAAATCGAATCTTTTTGAAACCATTCATATCGGTTTTAATTAAATATGGGCTTATTCTATTTGTTGGGATTAGAAGAAAAAAATACATTTAAAACTTATTTTTGTATAGTTAAGTTGTAACATGTGGCAAAGCTTGCTTCGAGAGCGTTCCCGTAAAAATATGTACTTACGCTGCGAAATTCGTGACTGACCGATTGGTCACTTATAGTGGTCGGAGACGCTGGTGCCCAAGATTTTCAGGTTCGACTTGATCTGAGGACTTCTATTTGTGTACATAACATGTCGTTTTTTACGCCCCGGTGAAAAATATCGGTATAAGTTTGTATGTAACTAGGCTTCGCATAGTTTGAGACTACCTGATCGTATGTGAGACGTTCTGTTTCCAAATGAATTAGTTTTTAATCACATCAACTTCATTTAAGCTTTTTTGCATACATGTGAAAGCCATACGTATACCATATCAGGTGGTTAGGCCGCCCCTAGCTATATAAAGGTGTTTGGAGCTTAATCCACTACGCTCCTCCAGTGCGGATTGGTGGATTTTAACGACTGCCATCTGATAATGGCAACCGGGCCCGGTCATTGGGCCCGGCGGCTTAACGTGCTTCCGAGACACGGAGTCAGTGATAGTTGTGTATCTAAGTCTATATCAATGCTTAAGTCAGAAAAAATTCATTGATACATGCCGATTTCTGGGATTCGAACCACGACCTTCTAAAAAACAAGCGGGCTTGTCACCACTCGGCTATCACAGCACGACATGTGAAAGTATCGTTCTACTCTTCCATGACACAAAAAATGTTTAAAGAAATTTTGTATTGTGGTGATGGCTATGTGTGTTGATTAGCGAAATGAAGTTATAAAGTTACCTTTGATAAAGCATTGAAGGTTTGGAAATAACGTTTATTTAGTTAGGTGCATATTTGGGCATACGCTCAAAAACATGTTAAAGACGGACCTTTAATTTTGAACCGTATTGGAAAAAAAAATTAAAAAGATTTTAAAATTAGAAATTATGTTACAACGAAGAAACTTTTTTGAGAAAAATTGTTTTGAATAAGATAGATACTTTTACAAGTTTTAGAGTTCGCGATTTTTAGAAACAAACTTTGTTTGGTTGGTGATTATAAGTAAAGCGACGACTTGTTATAATATTTACTGGACCCTAAGCAGAGCGACACGCTTTTGACCAGTTGTTTTATATAAATAAACGTAATAAATGTTTAAATATTAATCGAAATGTAATGAATGTAAATTGTACAAAGTTAGGAAAGTTTAAATACCTAATTATTACCACGTATATACTTTAGACAGGGCTTTGAATAGTTTATAATTATATATTAATTTCTTGTAAATTTCTGGTATTTTGTGCTATATGACTATTTTGACGACTGCTTAGCCTAGTGGGTAGCGAACATGCCTACGAAGCTGGAAGTTCCGGGTTCGAATCCCAGATCGGTACCGGGTCTTGGTTGTTATATGTATGTGGTGTCGTCGCTTGGTACCCAAAACACAAGCTAATGCTTAGTTTGGGGCGTAGACGTTGTTGTGATGTATACGTAATAATTATTATTATTACTTATTACATTTTCTAGTGGCAAATAATTATACGTCTAAAAGTTCTTTTTGTTATCTACTGATTAATTACTTTGAGGATTAAAACAATTTGCTTAAAAATTTCGAATATTAATTAATAAAGAATTGAAGTTATAGAATGTCATAACTCGAAATTTGCCTGTGCATTCATGGGAAATTATTTTCTTCTCTCGGATAAATAACTATTGTAGAAAGAACTATTGAAATCAATCTCTAAGTATTCTTTATCATTTAATTATGTCCCGCTGATGGCTACATGAGTTAATAACTGTGCTGTGGTTTCTTAAAAATGTGATCATGAAAAAAAGCTGTTTGTGACTAGCCTGGTAAAATTAAATTACAAAATTTATCACCGCCTTTAGAATTCGAAATCCAGATTCCTGAAAAATAAACAATATTAAAATACGAAAATTTTGTTTTTTGTTAAATTCACTAGCGGTCGAAAGATTGACCTTCCAAATTTCATTTATATAGTACCAATAATCCCAATTATAATAATACCAGAGCGTTTAGTAGCAGGAAAAATAGTGTTTTAAACTATAATTTAGTAACTTTGACAAGAAAGTAATTTTAAAACAACGATTTAATTTGTAAACAACAAAAACAAAAAAAAAACTTATAAATATGAAATTTATAATTTATTACTAATATTTAAAAAAAACGACAAATTTATTTAATTTAACAAAGTGTTCCATACGAGTTACTAAAATATTATTAAACTTGTAATATTGAAACCACAATAATAACAATACAATTCGCTACAATAGTATTATAGTACGCATGACTATCTGCTTGATGGTCACAAATAAAACTAAACATTCTAGTCCTAGTTACTATATTTTTTTCCGTGTGGCTTTGATAGACGCACGGACGGACATGTAGACAAACAGACGGACAGAACAAAGTTATAAGGGTTATGTTTTGCTATTTGTCTGCTAAACCCTAAAAAGAACAACAACACGTGCCTATAATTAACCTATGCCTAATATATTATTAATAGGTTTAGTATAAAAGAATAACGTTACAATATTAAAAATCATTAAGCAACTTTCCATGATCTCGAACCATTATTTCTTAGTAAAATGTCGATTTTACAGTACATTAGGAGCAGAAAATATTATCCACGGAATACAATAGAGTCTGTCGTTTGGATAGCAAGTTTGGCTGAACGTGTCAGTGGTTTAACTTTATTCCAAGGAAATCAATTGTGTAAGTTTTTATAATTATAAATGAAATAAATAACAGATTACCAAAATATTTTCAATGGTATGTTATACTAAAACGAAGAAGGCGAAACAAACGTTAACAAAACACGAAACAAACTTTTTCTAATTTTATTTACATACACACACACACATAATGTATGTTTGTGCCCGTAGTATAAATAGTATATTCTATTCCTTGTAAAGTTTTATCAAGCTTAACGTGCAAAAGTTTCTTATTTAAAAAAAATGATAAAAGTAAAAGCAATAGTGAAAAAAAAATTAAAAAGTTAAGAACGAGAATTGAAGTCGTGACTTTACAAAAATACTTTTCTTTTAGAATACCTAAGCCGGAGTCGGAGCTTCTGTTATAATCTTCAAGTCAGAAGTAGGTTAATTCGAGATAAAAAACGAAACCTTACAATCCGCATTCCTCACGCGTCGTGGAAGTCGTGGACTAGCATAGTTTTCGTAGTAATGGGGTTTTTTTTGGGAATGTTGGTATTAATCTTGTTAACGCATTATAAATTACAAATTTTAAAGAAGTAAATGCTTACAAAAAATATCTAGATGGAAATATCTGTCACTCAGTACATTATGGCGTCTAGCGTCCACCATAATAATTTTTTATTGACATGTATCCTATGAAATTGTGGTTGATACGAACCTAATACCTATATTAAAAACTAAATTTAACAATTACAAAAACGTAGACACCAAAACTAACACTTAAAAGTCTAAATGTGTATACATATATAATATTAACTTTCAAACGATTTTCAATCCTTAAAGGCGTCGGAGAGCGCTTAGTATTCTTACATGATTCTTATAAATAAGTACTTATATTTTGTTCTGTCATAACATGATAAAATTTAGGAACTCATGAGTGAGGATTGGCAGTTCCCGACGCGCGTATTGATTACCCTCTTTTTGGTTTTGCCTTTGCCGTTGTGAGTAAAAATAAAAACACTTGCTTGTAATGAATTAAACTCATACAACTTAGGAATTGCCTTTTCTAAACTCAATAATTCTTTAGTTTCAGTGTTGGCTCGAAGAATAATCCAAATAACTCACTTAGTTCTCTTATCTCATATGTATATTTTTGGAGTTGGGGTCTACGTGTGTTATTACGATCTGGATTTGGTGGCCATCATTCAAAGTATCGTTTATATAGCAGGATATTTGACATACATTAATTGCTTTGTTTGGATGGTTCTCGCAAGGTAATATTGTGTATTGAAGTGACTTTGATTATGATAGATTAATAATTTGTAGATGGCTATGTTAACAGATATTTTTCTAGTCTCAAAAAATGCATATGATTTCAGATCGACCATAAAGGAAACTGTAGATTTGAACAAGGAATGTGACTTACTCGCCCAACAAAATACAAATCTAAACGAAAAACATAGAAAGTTGATTTCAACCGTCAAGGTTTTATTGATTTCATTTTATATAGGGATCTTCTTCGAGATATCATTTTACATGCTGACCCATACTTCTGCAGAAGTCCTAACTGATCCTACATTGTTCAGAATGGTTGCTTGTGTAGGTAAGAATCAATTCTTATAGTTTTGATAATCTTAGAAATTTTGTCCCAGTATACACAATGGAATGACAAAGTTAAACCAACCTTGAATATCGATTGAAATATTTCATTTTTGGACTTTTTAACTTTAATATTTTTTTTGCATCCAGGCATGAAATCGTTGGATAAACATCCAAATAAAGGAATTTGTACCGTTTTAATAGCAACTGAAATATGGATGATGGGGATGGTTCTCACGTATTACACAACTATTTTTATTCTTCTGGTTGGCCATCTAACAGTGATGTACGAACTTCTGGCACAAGAAATGACCGATATACCAAAACAACTGAAAACAAGTGAAAACCTATCCCGTCATTCGTTGAGTGGTGAAATCCAGGACTTGACTTTAAATCAGGAGCAAGTGAAGAGACATCTGAAAAACTGTGCTCACCGGCACTCAATGCTTTTAAAATCAATCAGCAAAGTGAAAAATCTCTGCAGTGCAACTACGGGCGTTGACTTTGCAGTAAATTTAACAGTAATATTTGTAGTTGCTATATTACCGCTACAAGATATGATGAAGTTGTTCACTTATTTAACATTTTCTATTTTACATTTCCTTCTGTATTGCGCAATTGGCCAGCGTTTGGAGAACGCTTCTGCTAAATTTGAAATGGCCGTGTATTGCTGTGGATGGGAAGATTTTGACATAAAAAATCGTAAATCTGTTTTTTTAATGCTGGTACAGGCCCAAAAACCCGTGAGGATTCTAGCGGCGGGCGTATTTGTTATGAATATTAGTACATTTGCATCTGGATTAGATGCGCTGTATAAGTTTGGGGCGGCATTTAAGATTTAATTCGCGTCATTTGGTTTTATGTAAGCATTTTTGTAAAACGTATTACATTTTCTGAAATGGTCTCAAAAATAGTGAAATGAAATTAATAACAATAAAAAAATATTTATTGAAATTTTTTATCGTTTATTTCCTTTTAAATTTAACTTATGAAATATTTATTATTATAAATTTTCGTAGGAAGAAGCGCAATTCTGACAAAATCGTGCATTTTGCGTTTAGAGCCTATTTTGTGTTTTCAAATGTATTTAATTAAAAACATATTTTTTTGCTTCATGTTATCCAAATCACGTGAAATATTTTTATTTCGTAGAATCTTGAAATACGTCACAAGAGTGAATTTATTAGTTTGTGGGAAAACGTCCTCACTTAAACACATTCGAAAAAGTGCTGGTTTCTTTCAGATGAATAAGCAAGAAACTGAGAGACGCTGTGATCTCAATAAGCTTAAGCCTAAAAGTAGTGAATTGAGAACAGAAACAATTGTAAACCGTGTCTTGTGGGGAGAGAGAAATTTACAGCAACTAAATGAGTACCATGACATCTGTAACTCAAAATTGAGATTAGTTGATTTTCCACAAGAGTTGACGGAATGTTGTGATGGGTTTTGTAATAATAAACAACATCACTCAATTATTAACAACTTGTACAAACAGATAGTAAACATTCTATCGCATGCTTCCGTTCAAACATATAGAAATAAATGTCGCAAGAAAGGAGGTTATATAACTGGATGGAGCAAGCATGTAGCCAGTCCACATCGGGACGCGAGGCTTAAATTTCAGCTATGGACCCTAGCGGGACGGCCTCGTTGTGGTCACATCTTTGATGAGATGTCGGAGGCGAGGAGAAATTTTAAAGCTAAATTGAAATGGTGTCAGAATAGGCAAGACCAATTTAAAATGGACATGCTTGCCTCCGACCACTCATCCAAGAATTTTAAAAACTTTTGGAAGAATACAAATAAAATGAATGTGCGGCCAACTCTCCCGATGAGTGTCGGTGGTTCCACTGACCACAAAGATATTGCCGAAGCATTTAAGGAGCATTTCACAGTTCGGTCACCCTTAAGTCGCTCGTGTGGCGAGATGAGCGATGGTGATGATGAGCCCATTGTGATAAGGCGTAATTTAAAGATACCTGCAAAAACTGTGGCTAAAATTATTAGTAAAATGCAGAGAGGTAAATCTCCAGGTTGCGATGGGCTCAGCATCGAGCATTTTAAATATGCGGGTATTCATTTGTCTCGTGTTCTCTCTATGTTGTTAACTCTATGCATAGGTCACTCATATCTTCCAGAACCGCTAATGAGGACCATAGTTGTTCCCATAGTTAAAAATAAGACGGGTGATGCGTCTGACATGAGTAATTATCGGCCCATCTCACTTGCTACTACGATGGCCAAGGTGCTTGACTGTGTGTTGAATAATCGCCTCACAGAGCAAATTAAGTTGCACGATGCCCAGTTTGGGTTTAAAGCAGGAGTATCAACAGAAAGTGCTATCCTAAGTCTAAAACACACTGTTAAGTACTATACTGCTAGGAAAACGCATGCATATGCCTGTTTCCTCGACTTGTCAAAAGCATTTGATCTTGTTGCTTATGGTATGCTGTGGGACAAGTTACGGAATTCGGGTGTGCCGGCGGAGTATACTTCCCTCCTCAAATACTGGTACTCCAATCAAAAGAACCAGGTGAGATGGGCGGGTACCTTGTCGGACGAGTATAGACTAGAGTGTGGAGTGCGACAAGGGGGGCTAACTTCGCCTCTACTGTTTAATTTGTACGTTGACCAGCTTATCGGACGGCTGAGCGGCACACATGTCGGATGTCACATTGACGAAGTATGTGTTAATAATATAAGTTATGCAGACGACATGGTGCTGCTTAGTCCATCGATGGCTGGCTTAAAACAGCTATTGACGATTTGTGAGACATATGCGATGGAGCATGGCTTACAATATAACGCAAAAAAGAGTGAAATTCTTATATTTAGAGCGCCGAAACAACAGGCACGGTATGTTCCGCCCTTGTGTCTCGGTAGTGTAGTACTCAAAGTAGTAAGTAGCTTTAAGTACTTAGGCCATATTGTCACGAACGACCTAAGGGATGATGAAGATATTATGAGGGAGCGTAGGGCGTTAGCGGTTAGGGGCAATATGCTTGCCCGCAGATTCGCTCGTTGTACTGCAGACGTCAAAGTAACTCTTTTTAAGGCTTTCTGTCAATCATTCTACACGAGCGGTCTGTGGGTGTCATACATGCGTCGAACCTACGGCGCTCTGCGCGTCCAATTCAATAATGCTTTCAGGATGCTGTTGGGACTACCACGGCGTTGCAGTGCCTCAGGAATGTTCGCAGAGGCTCGCACTGATGGTTTCCATGCCATCATGCGTAAGAAAGCGGCCTCTCTCCTGCGACGTTTACAATGTAGTAACAACAGCATCCTGAAAATGATCGCTGCTAGACCAGACTGTCCCTTCAAAAAATACTGGGTGGGCACAGTTATTGGTCTCATTAAATAATATTTTACTAACCGGTTGGCTGAGTGGTTAGAGACCCTAACTGCGGAGCCAAGGGTCGTTGGTTGAGTCACATATTAGTGTACATTAACGTGTTTATTTTTTCCGTGGCTGGGTGTACAAGTGTTAATATATGTATTTATTAAAAAAAAAAAAAATTTAGTATGTATATTAATATTTTATTTTGTGATATAAGATAATATTATTTAATTTGTGTGTTTACTTTAGCTTTAAGATAATTTGTAACTCATGAAATATGGACCCTGGTCTGAAATAAATGTTTATTTATTATTATTTATTATTTATTAAAAAAAAATATATAAACAATTGTTTTGACTTGAAATGCTTCAAGGCTAATATTGATGAAAGAAGCTGGATTTTTATCATCTAAGTGGTCCGATACTTTATAATAAGCTTTTGCATTTATGCAAGCTTTAGCTTACGTTTGATTGTATAGCAAATCAACACTTCATTAAATATTTGGAGACTAGTAAGTTACTTTAATGTGCCCAATTTTGATTTCGTAGTGACATAGTCTACTAGCGATGCGGTTCTTGAGCCTAACAACAATAACAATAACAACAACAATATTACTAGATAGATAGATAAAGCTTTTATTCACTGACCATGAGTATCTTAAATCTTAAACAATCTTAACTTAAATTATGTAAAGATAAATGAAGTATATATAAAGTAAAAAAGTTTATAGATATTATATTAAAAATATAAATATATATTACTAATATAGATGAAATAAAAAATATTTGACAGTGTATCTCTATCTTCGATTTTTTTTTTGACACAGTCCCAATCCCTCGTTTATTTCAAAAGTTGAAGAGTATTGGAGTGAGAATTGTTCACCTAAAAGTTGTAGAAAATTATTTGACGGAGAGGAAACAAAGAGTTTCAGTAGATAATATTATGATGAGTGATGGACTAACATTTAAAACTGGGATACCTCAGGTTATTATATTCGGCTCAATTCAGAGTTGAATCATGCACAGAAAGGTTTGAATAATGCTATGGATTGGCTACAGGCTACATATTTTGACCTTTAAAATAAAAATCTATCACTTTCGCGCATAGGTCCGATCTTTCTCCGCGTCGTCTCTTACCATAACTGTTCACACATGTTTTCCTGGACTACATGTTTATTGTCCAACTCTCGGAGAAACTGGATAAATATCATTAAATCATTGTTGATAATTAATGACTTTCAAACCACACATAGAGACTCTGGTGATCCGTTAAGGAAAAAGAATTTATATATTTAAAACCTTAAAACACACAGCAGATGAACAAGTTTTAATGACGGTATATTACGTATTTGTTTGCATTATGTCAATCTTTGATCTCATACTGCATTATTAATTTGTGTCGCTAAAACCCACATTGTTGAGGTCGAGAGAGTTCTGATCTCCACTTCCGTTAGTCTACAGATTATGAATAACACGAAAATAAATAACCGGCCAAGTGCGACTCCGGTTCAGAGTTTCGGTTCGAGGGTCTCGTACAAACCTGTAGGTATATAAGTAAAAGTAAGTTTGATTTTGTTACAACTTGAAGGTATTATCGACATGAGTATTTGATATTAATTTCAATTTAATACCTCTACGCGCTCATGAGAAAAGGGGTAGCAAGTTTTAAATTATTAAAATATTTTTATTATATGACGTGACTAAAAATTTATGCGTTTCGCAAATTTTCCGTTATCTGTGCTATAAGATGTTGTTTAGTACCGAATTTCAAGATTCCGAGTTTAAGGGAAGTAGTACCCTTTAGGTTTTGATTCCCTTGCGAGTGTAGAAAATTTGCTACATAAACGGCAGTATCATTTGACTGCGTTGGCTTGTTTGTTTGTTTTTTTCACAGCTTCAAGGGACAGTAGACCTGAGTATTTTATATGAATTTCAGCTTGATACCTCCATGCGTTCCTGAGAAAAAGGGTCTTGACACAAAGACGGACAACAAAGTCATCCTATAAGGGTTCCCATGTTTTATTATTATATAATAAGTTTTTTTTGTAAATTCACACAATAACAGAAATATACGTTTATTTTCATTTGACAAACCTAGAGATTAACCCTCCGAGTAACAAGCAATTTTCGTGTGGGACCCCGCAGGGTGGCGTCCGCCACCCGCGCGTGTATCATCTTATTTTCTGTACTATAATGTATGAAAAGTTATTGAGCGTTATATATTGCTGAAAACTAGATTGAATTTGCTAAAAAGTTTTCCATATTACAAATCATTTGGCTCAGAAAAAAATACACCGCTGTTTGTTAAAAATAATAAGCAAAAATCGTAAAATAATAATATTAAAAAAATTGTAAACGATTAAAATGCGTTTTATTTGTAGTTTTAGCCATGTATTTACATTTAAAAATGTAAAATAGAAAAACTCCATACAATTTTTTTACAAGAATACAGAAAAGATATCGCAAAAACTAACTAAATCACTTAACATTAGAGTTGACAGTATTATCTATATACTCTAAAATTTTAAATAGATAATGTAATATTTTTCTGACTAACTAACTGTTTTAAATGTTCATAGCATGATGCAGAGTAGCGTAAGAGGAATATACAAATCTTACGATGCTCGTGAAACAAACGTAACCTAGATATGTAATGTTTCCAGCCGTTAGTTTCAACGTACGTTGAGAATTCTGCAAGATTAATTGAATCGTTTTCATGTTGGAATAATTGAAATTCTCCCAACCACATTTGTAAATAGATTGTTCTAGTACATCACTAGAATTTATAAGATTTTGTCCCACTATAGTGTCAACTACTAGTTGAGTTATAATGTACGGTATTTGAAGATAAGTGTCTTCTAAACCCCCGAGAAGCGTCGAACACATGGCTACAATAGTTAAAAGGAATTCCAAAGCGATCACTTCATTGAACAACATGTTTGCGAATCTGTGACAGTCTAGGAAAGTAACATGTTTTCTTATCAAAATTCTGAGCTTCTCTTTTACAGCATCCTGCCTCTGTTTATCAATACATTTGTAGTCGGTCGTGTGTTCTGGTGTAGTAGTCACAGAATCATTCCAAATGTTTTCAAATTCATTAGCCATGGCGAGTAGATGAGCTTCGATGTATCCAGACACGACGATAAATAGTACGGTGACGTTAGATATGCCAACTGTAGCAAAAATACCGCTTAACACGCACAATGTGTAAGCTATCTCATAATTAGGAGTGACCGTCATAGGTTCCAGACCTGGAAAAAGATCAAACTTTTAATCACCTGAATAGCGATAATTTTGATCTACGAACAAAATCTAGTGAAGCTGGTGTTTATGCAAAACTTGTCTTTGGACATTAAAAAAATATATCAATGACATTTTTTTAAAGTTTTTCGTTCCACATAGAGAAAAACATATAACACTAAAATATTGTTTCTTCATCAGTCCATTTTTACCCCACTGCACGAGCTTAGGCCTCTTCCGGGGTGAGGGGGGCTTGGAGCTTAAATCCAACACGCTGCTCCACTGCGGGTTGGGGACTGTAACGGCCGCCATCTATTGACAGCGTCCGGGACCGACAATGTGCTCTCTGAGGCACGGAGTCAGTGATAATTATGTACTTAAGTCAGAAAAACTCATTTGTACATGCCCGGATTCGAACTATGGCCCTATGGCCTTATTAATTTGAGACAGGTTCGTCTACTTGGGACGCAGAGGACGGTCGCTAGTGTACAATATAAATTAAAGCTTTGTACTAGAAGCGAGATATTTGTTTTCCATGTTGGTTTTACCATAAATTTTCAGGTTCTTTTCAGGCAGTTCGCGTCCTGGCAAAATCCCAGGTACGAGCAAATAGAGGGCGCTGGCAGAACAGAATATGGACCAGAACAGTAGCGCTCGACGTTTGACAGGTCTTAGCGCGGCGTAAGCTGATTTTGCATATCGAGAATCTGGATGTAGAGTGACTTCGTAGGCACGATACTTGTCGATTAAAGTCATAATCTGTTTTCTGTAACAAAAGAAGAAAACAATTAAAAATATATTTTTGTAATGACGGTACCGACAACAACAAAATGACCTTAGATATAGTTGGCAGTTTGCATAATATTAATAAATAGATGACGAATAACAAAACTAAATGATAAGAAGGAGCGGGAGTTGTTCGTTCTTGAGAGACACTATTCGAACCGCATCGGACTATTGTGGTTGGTTTATGAACAAACCAGTTATTAGTGTTGAAAAAAGCTACCTAAAAAACCGGTATGAATAACTAAAAAGTGTGAATCTAGCTGACGTGCGAGGGTTCCGTCATCGCCAAATCGCAAAATGTTGCATTCCTCAAATTCCATTAAAATTTTAGCAAAATCAATAGTTTATTGCAAATCTACAAGTGTGCCTAAATCTTTTTAGAATATAATTTTTTTTATTTCAAGAGTACATTTCAAAGACAAAACTGTATTTTATTTAATTTTTAAACCAAGTATTGGTTTAAGCATAGACATTCATGTAATAATTTTGAAATTGCTTTGATAATACTCATGGAACGAGATGATATTCGATTTAACCAAAAATAATTTTTTTTTGGTTCACATTTTGGGGTTATTTCTAATTTTGACCTAACCAAAACAATTTGTGTGGTCTGTCTGGGGGTGATGATTGTGCGTGCATTGGCATTAATTTTGTCAAAATCGGTTCAGTATTTCTCGAGAAATCTGCCTGTGACCGACGGACGAACAAACAGATACAAGGGTAAACCCATAAGATGGGAAAACTCATAAAACCAAACCCATAAGTTGCCCTTTTCGGCAACTTTGCAATGAGACACAAACATTTCTGATCATTATACATATTTAGATACAACATACAAAACTTTGAACCGATGAAGATAATGGCCGCCAAATCCTGGAACCGGGCCCTAGACTTAAATTAATGGTAGGCCCCTGTAAGGTTTTCTAAAAGAAATTGATTCAAATGCAACACGAAGGGTGCACGAGAGTAATGCGTGAATAGTGAATAGTGCGAGAATAATGAGTGAGAGATACTCGGTTCTCGCTTATCGAACTCAGCCGAACGTACGATTCTCACAATTACCTTTTTAACTGTATCTACAATGTCAGGCACCACCTGATTCCAGACCCCTAGACTAGAGTCCTGAATCAGCCCCCCCCCTAGTGGGGGCCATGATATAAATACGATATTTACAATCATCGTAGTCTTTTTCACTTTTTTACATGATGTGATATCATTAAAAAAAATGGCGGTTTGGGCCTAAGATAAAATGTTCAAACCCTTTCGTTTGAATTTATATAGAGTTACTTATCAAAATATGATCCAATAAAACATTGATTGGTGGGTAGTTGTGACAACAAGAATAAAAATTATTAGCTTCCACAATAAAATTTAATAAAATTAATTAAAGTATATTATTCACACTTAGATGCATCACATTAGATGCTAAAATAGTATACTTGCCAGTTTAGTGTTATTTCCTCTCTCAACCATACTATTACACAACACAGCGGCGATGGAGTCTTTGAAGGGTAACCTGTCTGATATGATGGCACTTTTCCATGAGCGGATGTCTAAATTTGAGATGGATCTGCAGAAGGCCCCCGGCGTTTCGGCAAACACCACTGATATTGCAGCTGAGTATGTCATGTTCAAGACCTTCGTGTTGGAGGCACTGGACTGCCTCCGGCGTCAGATGGAGTCACTGGCTCGTAGTGTTGATGCCTTGGAGATGCATGGGCGTAGGAATATCCTCCTAATACACGGAGTCGCTGAAGAAAGTAAGGAGGAGACAGCACGGTGCGTGGCTGCTGTTGTAAAGGACCATCTTGGGTTGGACAACATTACAGCTGCTGCATTAAAACGCTGTCATAGAATGGGTCGCCAGGCAGATGCCAACAAGCCCAGACCAATCCTTGTCAAGTTTCTGGATGTCGAAGTACGTGACAAGATCTGGTTTGCCAAGACTAAGTTTAGGGGCACCGGCATCACAGTGTCGGAATTCTTAACTAAATCGCGGCACGAACTCTTCTTGGCTGCACGTGAAAGATTCGGCGTGACGAAGTGTTGGACAAAACATGGGCATATATTTATTCTGGGACCTGATGATACTCGGCACCGAGTTACTACTCTTGGTGAGCTTTGTAAGATTCCTGAGCAGGGTGTTCGAGTGGAAAAATCAGAGGAGACGGTTGTCCAAATAGAACCTAAAAAAAGGCGCGCGGCCGCTGCAAAGAAAAAGGTCGTTTCGTAACTTAAGCCTTGCCACTGGGTAATTAAAAATAGCACTTTATCAATTTTATCACTGTTTTGTTTTGTATATGCGTATTCATAGTTTTAATCTTTGTTTAACTTTATTGCTTTTGTTTTGTGACTTTTGATCTTCTGATTGTCAATCATTGTCAATCGTTGCGTTGTACTTTTACTTTATTGCCGGCCGAGGGCCTGGAGTCAGGTTATACAGTCCGGTTGCGTTCGCAAATAGTTGTTATAGTATAATTTCTATGTTTGTTCTATTCTTTAGCTATAAACACTCAACTGGCTGGTGGATGATTTTTTTTTTTACTTATTTAATTATAATATTTTATTAGTATTTAATTAAACATAAACATTTGTTTTGTATAGTAGTATTCAACTCAATAATGACACACTGTGGTTATATTAGTGATTCCGACAGCTTCGTCACGGCGACTAGTTATGACAGCTTCAGTAGCATTCCTTCATTGGCTGATACTCTAGAGTCTCATTTTTCGGACGTTCCGGATAACTTTAATGTAGTCCATATAAACGCACAAAGTGTTCCGGCTCATTTCACCGATATGCTGGCAAGTTTTTACTGTAAGAACATTCATGCTATCCTTGTCTCTGAGTCGTGGTTGAAACCTTGTCTACCTTCTACGTCATATTCCTTACCTGGTTATCAACTAATCAGAAATGACCGCTCGTTTGGTGGAGGTGGTGGTGTTGCCATTTATCTCAGTAGAAACATTCCATATACCGTTGTTGAAATGTCTCCTCAGTCACCTTCGTCAAATGCGGGCGAGCATCTCTTCATTGAAATAAATACCCGCCATTGTAGGGTCCTGCTGGGTGTTTACTATTGTCCCTCCTCACGCATTGACTTTTTTACATCTTTTGAAAACATTCTCGAAAACTTGATTCCTTCTTACAGTCACACCATAATCATGGGAGATTTTAATACCTGTCTACTTAAAAACGATTCTCGTAGTTCCGCACTCCACTCTCTCTCTCAGTCCTGTAACTTGTCTATTCTCCCTTTAAGTGCCACCCATCATTTTCCTAACTGTATCCCCTCACTTCTTGATCTTATTTTCATCTCCTCGACTCAGCATGTCGCTAAGTACGGGCAATGCCCAGCTGATGCATTTTCGTATCACGACCTTATCTTCCTTTCTTATAAAATTCGACTACCAAAGGAAAAAACTAAAATGCTTATGCAACGCAATTTCCGTGGTGTGAACGTGGATGAGCTCCGTAAGGATGCAGGCGGGATCGATTGGGCGCCTCTTTCGGCCTCTGGATCTGTCGATGATAAAGTTAGAAGGTTCAATTTCGAACTCACTAAGTTATACGATGTTCATGCTCCGATTCACCCGGTCAAAATGAAACACCTCTCTACGCCATGGTTGACGGCGGAACTCAAAACGTTAATTAACAAAAAAGCGGCAGCCAGAACTCGGTTCAAACGGAATCCTACACCTTTTAACCATGATAAATATGTAGCTGTCCGCAATCACTGCAGAAGGGTGTGTAGGGATGCTCAGCGCCACCACATTCATGCTTCCGTTGAAAACGGTGATCCAGCTAAAGTCTGGAAATTTCTTAAATCACTGGGAGTTGGGAAAACACGACAAAACACTATCCCTCAAGAATTAAATATTGAGTTATTAAACCAACACTTCTCTTCTTCATCAAATTGTGATAGTGCCGCTAAAGCGAACACAATGAATTTTCTTTCATCTTTCCCGACTCCAGATTACTCACAGTTCTTCTTTAGTCAATTCTCTGATTGTGATGTTAAAAAGAGCGTAGTTTCTATTGCCTCCAATGCCGTTGGGAGTGACTGTATCAGCCGTAAAATGATACTTCCCATCCTTGACGAAATTCTACCAGTTATTACTCACATCCTTAACTACTCTATTTCTTGTGGGGTCTTTCCATCTACATGGAAGGATGCTCAAATCATACCCTTACCCAAGAAGGCAAACCCCATTTCTTTTTCCGAGTACCGTCCTATTTCTATATTGCCATTCCTTTCTAAAGTTCTTGAGCGTCTTGTCCATAATCAACTCATTGCCTTCCTTTCCAAAAATTGTCTTCTAAATCCATTCCAATCCGGGTTTCGTCGTGGTCACAGTACTGTCACCACCCTGGTCAGGATTACGGATGATATAAGACTAGGTATGGAGGGGGGGAATTTAACAGTCCTTGCACTACTTGATTTTAGCAATGCATTTAACACTGTTGATTTCGATATCCTTCTTAGTATACTTCGCTCTCTTAACATATCTCCGACAGTAATTGATTGGTTTCGTAGTTACCTATTGGGCCGCCGGCAACGTATCTGCCTCGAAGGTATATTTTCTTCGTGGTGTAGCACTACTGCCGGCGTACCCCAGGGTGGCGTTCTCTCTCCCTTGTTGTTTTCTATATTCATAAATTCTATCTCAAATCAACTTCTTTCATCCTATCACCTGTATGCAGATGATTTGCAGATCTACTCGCAAGCCTCTTTGGCAGAGCTATCAGTGGCTATTCGAAATATTAATTTGGACTTAGCTCGAATATCAGAATGGAGTGTGGCACATGGATTGAGGGTGAACCCCGCGAAGACCCAAGCCATTGTTATTGGCAGTTCTAAACTTAGCTCGAGAATTGACTGGTCGCTTATACCTCCACTTGTGCTGGATGGTGTTACTATACCCATAAGCAACTCTGTCAAAAGTCTAGGAATACAGATAGACAAAAATCTCTCTTGGGGTCCTCACATTCAAGAACTAAGTCGTAGGATTTTTGCGTCGGCGGGGTCTTTGAGGAGACTGCGCAATTTCCTTCCAACTTCGACCAAAACTGCGCTTGTCCAATCCTTGCTTCTCCCTATACTTGACTATGCTGATGCCAGCTATTCTGATCTCACCGAGTCACAACTTGATAAGCTTGAGCGACTCCAAAATTTCTGCATCCGATTTATTTTTGGATTACGCAAATATGATCATGTTTCTGAATTCCGCAATAAGCTTAAGTGGTTACCGATTCGCCTTCGCCGGAACGCTCACATGTTATCGCTTCTCTACAGTATATTGTATAATCCTGCAACCCCTTCATACCTCAAAGAACGTTTTAAGTTCCTTCATGACACACATTCTCGTCATCTAAGATCGTCCGAGAACTTGGGACTGGTGATGCCTAGGCACTCTTCCAATTTTTTTGATAAATCTTTCACTGTGCAAGCTATTCGCCTGTGGAATGGACTCCCTACAGTTATAAGACGCGCACAATCTATATCAGAATTCAAGAGAATGGTGAAGGATCATTTATTGTGCCCTTCTTAGCTTATCTGATTGTGTGGTATGTATGTGTTTAGTGTTTAAATATTATAATAAGTTTTAAGTGTCATATTTGTGTATTGTTCTGAAATGTATTGTGTGGTATAGATATATGTATCTTGTTTAGGTAGCTTAAATTATTCTTAGTTAGTACATCATAACCATTTTGTTGTCTCAGGCCTATCAATCCATCCAAAGGTTGTCTGGAAGAGATTGCTCTTAGCGATAAGACCGCCCACTGTACCTACCAAACATAGATATAAGAGATACCTACATTATTTATTTTTGTTCTAACTTTTGGTGTACAATAAAGAATATATTATTATTATTATTATTAAAACTGACCTCATCAATTTCACGGCGATTATTTTCATAGTGGAAATTTGACTGGAACACGCTAAAGACACGATGATGACGAGCGCTACCAGGTCTTGGCTGATTGGATAAATCCAGAACATGTTGTATATTAAACCGATCTGATAGTAGTAAAAATAAACCACAAAGCATGTGATTCCAAACGCGTAATGGAATGGACCAGCTCCTGAAAATATAATAGAAGGTAGATATGGAGACAGAATAGAGATGCTTGTATTTTTTTAGGGTTTTGCAACTCGACAAGGGAATTTTATAATTTCACCATGTCCGTTCGTCCGTATGTCACAACCATTTTATTCAGACACTATTAGGACTAAAGTACGTATAAATACACTACTTACCACCTATTAATGTAGGAATTTACTGATTTTTTTTTAAACAAGTCATATCGTCATTATTTTAAGCACGGACTTGTTCTATGTTTTGAGGTAAATAAATAAAAATATTTTATTAATTTTAAAACATTAATTTATGAACTATACGAGTATTTTTTTGTACTGTTGAGGTAGTTAACTTAATCTTAAAGGCAAAATACTTGCTTCGAGACCGTTTCCATATAAATGTGTTCGCTGCGATATTACTAATGACTGACTGGTTAGTGGTGGTTAGAGACGCCGGCTGCAGGCCCAAGGGTTGTGGGTTCGATCCCCGCCCCGGACAAATATTCGTGTGCATGAACATGTCTGTTTGTTCTCTGGGTAAGTGTAAAAGGTGCCTATATATTTTAACTGTTACCCATAGTACGGCTCGTTCTCGTTTCTAAATTAATCTCTCGTTTTTCAATTAGTTAATTAAATCACATTAACTACCTATAGGCTATTTTTCATACAAATGGTAGCATCACCCTACTTTTCCCATTAAACTTTTCTACCGTAGCCTGGTAAAACAGGCGAATTCAAACGATTTAAGTTGTGATTGTGGAATGTTCTTTTTGATACTTGCTAAATATGGGAGAAATAATATAGCAAATCTCACGAAAACTAGATCGACTATCCACGTTGACTGTGAGGCACTTCATCATCCAGAAGACGTTCCAAAGAAGATTTTCCAAAGAATGGTTTTGCAGTCCAAAACGTTGACGAACCGCAGCTATTGTATTAGCCTGAAACAATCAGATGGTGACCTTTGATAAAAACAAAAGATAAGGGAAAAAGAAACGATAAAAATTTATAAACATGTACACAGTCGGCGTATGTCTCTATGGCGTATGTATATGAATAAATAAATAAGGAATAAAACGCAATCTAAGTCACGGAGGGTTAAAAAAAAGTCAGAAATTCATTATGATTTTCTTTACCATATCTATTCTTTGGTTACCAAAATCAGAATAACTGTCGTCACAAAATTCAACGTTGAAAATCCTAAAATTACTCAGGTAATTGATCTATCAGATTCTGTGTACCTATTACGAAAATTATTTAATTACAAAGGGATTATGTTCGATTGATGATAGGTTTGTGTTGATAATAATGTAGAAATCATCTTTTGGAATTAATCACAACTTAAAATTCAGAAATAGCCCATAATAGACACTTATTTATTAAGGTCTAGGTAAACCCGTGTAATGTCCTGTTTTTTAGGATTCTTTAGCAATAACATTGCGGCAATAACTGAGGAAATGAAGGCCTTATAATTTTGTCATGTACGTTCATCCATCCGTAAGTCACACGCTCTTGAGCAGTTCCCCGTGGTCCCATTGAGTTGACCCATTGATATAGGTCATGATTTTTTTCCCCGTGGTTTCATTACCTAATGATGAAATTAAAATCATATTTTCTCATCTCTGTTATCGCAGAGATATGAACGTGTGACCAGAATTCTGAACCAAATTCAGAACCAAAAAGATTGTGATGAAATTTCACATACCAATATTTTACACGATTACGTATAGTTCCAATCAACCTTTATGGCGGATGTGAACATAGGCACAAGTCGCGTTGCAGTAACCAGTTTTAGGTGTAGCGGGACGCAGTGGAGCGACGGGCATATGACTGAACCTGCGCAAACATGCTTAAAGCGTTGTATTCCGATCCGCCATAAAGTTTGATTGGAACTATACAATTACGTAAAGAAGAAAAAAACTACATTATATATCAAATATGAGTTAACATTTCGCTGAGGTTTTGCATTCATTAAACTAAGAGATGGAATTTTTTTTTTCACGCATCCCCAAAGAAAGTTTTTAAATGAAATTTATTTAGGTGAATTTTTCGCGACATATGCGCTCCAAAATTTATTAACAGTTGTTTCATCTATTTAAAAAAAAAAATGAAATATCATTCACTATTTAACGTAGAGTTGAAACCGCTTAAGCGAAACACACGAATTTCAGACATTAGGTTTGTTTTGTGACATAAATGTCTATTAAAAAAAAAAGATTTTTCAAAATCTATCCCTTAGATGATAAAGTAGAAGCGATAAATTTTTATAAGAAGCCGTCTTTTGTGAAGACTGCTGAAATGAGTCAAACGAAATATAGAAATTAGGTTTCTTGTCGTAGGTAAGCATCTACTAACAAAGGATCTTTTTAAATTTCTACCCCTAAAGGAATAAAACAGTTAAAATTGATATTTAAGACTTTGATTGGAAATTAAAAATGTAAAGTTTCAGTGTTCATGTAAAATTGTGAAATAACCCTTAAGAAATGCTGATACACAATTGCAACTCTCGCCCAGCGAAGCCGCGGGCGGTCGTTAGTTTAAATATACGTAACAATTGTTCAAATATTAATCGAAACAAAATAAATGTAAATTTGTCAAACTTACCAAAGTTTAAGTAAGTAGGTACATAATTATTACCTACCACTAATACACCTAATGACGGACATCCAAATAGTTTTAAATTATATATTTAATTCTTGTAAATTTCTGGATTAGAAAACTGAACTGAATATTTTCGCTTATTATTAAATACGAAATTATCGTAATTCGAGGGAATTAAAACAAATAGCCTTTAAAATGTGGAACAGTATAAATTGGTAAATTGTTTAAATCATGGAATGTCAATAATTTGCAATTCACCTGTGCACACATCGGAATATTGCATACATATTTTCATCGCTGAGATCGATGGCTATACAAGAAAGAGCTTTTTAATCAAATCAGTTTTTAAGTATTGACTTAATTATTAACCGTAGATAGCTACACATATTATCTACACAGTGGTAAATGTCATGAAGCTTTCGTTAAATGTAATAATTTAATATGAAATTGGATAAATAATTTTATTCATAAACGTTTTAATTTTTTCCCACTTTGTAATATTACTGGCAAAGTAGGAACAAAATAAGGATTAGTGCATGTCGGACCACGCACTGTGAAGAGTTTCGTAGTCGGGATGACCGCTGCTCGGGGAAACTTAAAATAGAAATTAATCTATTCTCTAATCAAAGACGGACCGGTTGGCCGAGTGGTTAGAGACCCTAACTGCGGAGCCGAGGGTTGCGGATTCGATCCCCGCCCGGGATAAATATTTGTGTGCAGGAACATGTCTATTTGTTCCGTGTTTGGGTGTAAAAGTATCTATATATGTATATGTTATTAAAAAAAATAATATTAAGTATATATCAGTTATCTAGTACTCCATAATACAAGCATAATACTTGCTTACTTTGGGGCTAGATGGCGTTGTGTGGAATGTCCCAGATATTATTATTATTATTAATCAAAAATAACCCATATTTTAAAACCTACTCAACATTATTGTTAACAAATATTGTACTAACTGCATATCTTTTTCCACGGCATAGTTGAAAAGTTAAGGTGGAAGTTCATACTTAAGAACTTCAGGAATGCATATCTCAAAAACTACCGACTTAATGGGGTAGGCTTTTGATACAAAAGAAGAGAGTTCGGCCCGTGTCTAATCCTCGCTATATTTCTGTATCAATATGTACCGAAAAATATATGTAATACGAGAAATCACAGTGCGGTGTGTTTTTCTTTTTTCGATATCTGGTTTACTTGTTTTAGAATAAATGCCAATTCGAAGCCGCTGATTGAAAGACTATCATCCCCTTAAATAATTTAACAACATTCTCAAAGACCTATCCATAGGTACTCCACCCGTTTTTGTGCGCTAGGGTTTTTCGTTATTTCACTACACCATTCTACTTATAGCGGGTCAAAGGTTACACGCATTTTTTACATTTCATGTAAGTGTTCCGTTTTTCGTGTCGTGATGGCTCGAACGCAGCGAACCTGTTTCAAACCTATAAGGCCATGTGGCCATGGTTCGAATCCGAGCGTGTACCAATGAGTTTTTTCTGACTTAAGTACATTAACTATCACTGCCTCCGTGCCTCGGAGAGCACGTTAAGCAGTCGGTCTCGGCTGCTATCAATAGGTGGCGGTCGTTACCATAAGCATCCTCACTTTGAGTGGAGGTCTAAGCCCCTGCAGTGGGGTACAAAAAGGGCTGATGGAATAGAATGGTTCCATTTTTTGTCATTTGACTACGGAACTGTAAAAAGAACGACATCAAATGCCTATAATTAATTATAATATATTATTAATAGGCTTGGTATAAAAAAATGTAACAAAATTATTAATCATTAGACAAACTGTCTTTGATACCGACTGTTCCTTCTTTAGTAAAATGTCGATTTTACAGTACATTCGGAATAGGAAATTTTTTCTGAGGAACACAATAGAGTCTCTGATTTGGATAGCAAATTTGAGTAAACATTTTACTGGATTGACTTTATTTCAAGGAAATCAGTTCTGTAAGTATTTTTAATTGACGACCGCTTAGCCTAGTGGGTAGCGACCCTGTCCCGGGTTCGAATCCCAGGTCGGGTCAGTATTTATGTGATAAATATTGATACTGGTATCAAGTCTTGGTTGTTATATGTATGTGTTGACTACGCTTGGTACCCAAAACACAATCTAATGCTTAGTTTTGGGCCAAGACGTTGTTGTGATGTAGACGTTATTATTATTATATTTTTTATTGAAACCATGAACGGAAATTAATTTCATTTATATGATTGTGGCTCTAGTGTAAATGGTAGGTAGGTACATTTTATTTCATTGTATAGTTTTACCTAGCATAATGTACAAAAGTTAATATTTAAAAAATGTATCATCAAGTAAAATCAGTAGGAGTGGAAAAAATAACTGAAAAGTAAAAAACAAGAATTCGAGATATAACGTTTCTTTAGAAAAATACCATATACTAAAGAGACCCGTTAAATGCGCACTTACTCTATGCACGTAGCGGTGTTCTTCGGTATCAGGACAGCATGTATAGACAGACATACTTAAGTGTATGAAAGAAATATAATATAATAAATATTTTCCATACATACATACATGAATATATACTGGATACATGCATAATACATTCACCATCCCCTTTCAAAACCACGCTCAATTTTTTACACGCATTCTTATACACACTTATGAGAAACAATACTTTTTTCGGCTTTGCTGTTGTCGTGAAAAACAAAAACCCTTGTTTGTAAACTACGAAGTAAAGTACATAAAACTAGGATTTAACACTCAATGGTTCTCTAGTTTCAGCGGTTGCTCGAAGGCTAATTCAAATTACTCACATAGGTCTCCCGTCATACATGTATATTTTCGGAATTGGGGCCTATGTATGTCATTACGAACTAGATTTGGTGGCAATCATTCAAAGCATAGTTTACCTGGCTGGATATCTAACATACGTCAATTGCTTTGTTTGGACAGTTCTTACGAGGTAATATTTGAGTGGATTTAACTATGATATATTAATAATTGTGTCGTAATAGCCCAGAGCGCAACGAACCTGTCTCAAATTTATAAGGCCATAGGGCCACGGTCTGAATCCGGGCGTGTACCAATGAGTATTTCTGACTTAAGTACATTAACTATCACTGACTCCGTGCCTCGGAGAGCACGTTAAGCAGTTGGTCCGGGACGCTGTCAATAGATGCCGGTCGTTACAATCCCCAATTCGCAGTAGAATAGCATGGTGGATTTAAGCTCCAAGCCCCCTCCTCACTCTGGGAGAGGCCTAAGCCCCTGCAGTGGGGTAAAATAGGCTGATGATGATTATGATATTAATAATTAATATATAATTATAATTTATAACCGTCACACTCGAGAATACAAACCGTACGATTTAGTCCTGAGAACGGAGAGCGCTGATGCCTATAATACAGGGTATCCTAGTTTAGGCATCAGCGATCTGTCCAATTTTATTAAATGTTTATGCTTAACTATACATCTGAATTGTACATGTTAGCTTAAGTTTCTTTTTTGGAAATAAATTATTATTATTAATTTACAGATATTTCAAAAAAATAAATAAATATGTGATTACAGATCGACCGTAAAGGAAACTGTAGATTTGAACAAGGAATGTGATTCACTCGCTAAAAATAACAAGAATCTAGATAAAAGACATAGAAAGTTGATTTCAACTGTCAAGGTTTTAATGATTTCGTTGTATATGGGGATAATGTTCGAGATAATACTTTATATGCTGACGCATGCTTCTGCTGAAGCGCTGACTGATCCTACATTATTCAACATTGTTGCTTGTGTGGGTAAGAATCAATTATTCAGTTTTTAATAATCGAAGAGACTTTGTTTCCAATATGCACAATGGTGAAATGTAAGTACTGACCGATTGGCCCAGTGGTTAGAGACTAGAGATGAAACGGATAGCTGTTTGGCCGGATACCGGATACCGGATATTCGGCCAACCATGTGGCCGGATAGCCGGATATCCGGCCGCCGAATATCCGGCGAAACTTAGCCGTTTGCGTAGGCAGCGCGCGAACGTTCGGGTGGACTTGGTTCGACCTTTCTGCACCTTGCAGCAGTGAGTATAGCGAAAGACTTTTTTCTGAAGCTGGCCCTATTTATAAAGAGAAACGCAACCGCCTGCTACCTCTCAATGCAGAGAAACTAGTATTTACTCACCATAATTTGCCCTTAGTGCAGTATGAGTACTAATTCATTCATTTTCTTTGTATTAATTTACTATTGTGTGATTAAAAATTTAAAACTAAAACTAATTCTATTTAAGCTAAGTGATATTAAGACTAACTAAATAAAGCAAATGATTACTCAAAAATATGTTTCTTTTATCCAGTTTTTTTTTTATTAGTTATTTATATAGTTTTTTATTATTTTAATAGCTATCCGGTATTCGGCCGGGTAGTATTATGGCGGCCGGATAGGCCGGATGGTATTATGGCGGCCGGATAGGCCGGATACCGGATAGTTACCGGATATCCGGTTCATCTCTATTAGAGACCCTTCGGAGCCAAAGGTCGCGGGTGCGATTCCTGTTCGGGACAAATATTTGTGTGCTTAAACATATTTATTTCGTTCCGGGTCTGGGTATAAAATACTTATAAATGTATATATTATTAAAAAAAGAAGAATATTTAAGTATGTATATCACACTGAGAAAAATATTATAGGGAATTCAAATTTTATTATGATGGTTTCACTATCAGTAGAGCAATGTTCGAGATCATCATAAATATGAGGAAACCGAAGAAAAAAAAACTACGCGTCATCATAATTACGTCACAGGAACCATAATTTCCACTGACGCATACTTTTTTCCTCTTCATATTCCTCATTTATCATCATCCATTGCTCTACATTATTCTCAGGGCAGTTGTCTGGTAACCCATAACACAAGCATAATACTTGCTTACTTTGGGACTACAAGGCGCTGTGTGGGATGTCCCATGTATGTATGTATTGTTATTATAAATAAAACCATGCTTTAAGATACATTTAATAAATATTTCAGTTTTTCATTTCTGAATATGAATTTTCTTTCGTCTCCAGGTATGAAGTCATTGGACAAACATCCAAACAAAGGCATTTGCACTGCCATAATCGCAACTGAAATATGGATGATGGCGATCGTTCTCATTTACTACACAAACACTTTTATTCTTCTGGTTGGCCACCTAACAGTGATGTACGAACTTTTGGCACAAGAAATGACCGACATACCGAAACAACTGAAAACATGTGAAAATCTATCTCATGATTCGTTGAGTGGTGAAATCCAAGACTTGATTTTGAATCAGGAGGAAGTGAAGAGACATCTGATGAACTGTGTTCACCGGCACTCGTTGCTTCTAAAATCAATCAGCAAAGTCAAAAATCTTTGCAGTGCGACTATGGGCGTAGATTTTGCAATAAATTTAACAATAGTATTCGTAGTCGTTGTATTACCGTTACAAGACATTATGAAGTTGTTCACTTATTTAACATTTTCTATTTTAAATTTCTTTCTCTATTGCGTAATCGGCCAGCGTTTGCAGAACGCTTCTGCTAAATTTGAAATGGCCGTGTATTGCTGTGGGTGGGAAGACTTTGACATAAAAAATCGTAAAACGGTGTTTTTAATGTTGCTACAGGCTCAAAAACCCGTGAGGATTCTAGCAGCGGGCGTATTTGTTATGAATGTTAGTACATTTGCATCCGGATTAGAATCGCTCTACAAGTTTGGGGCGGCGTTTAAGATTTAATTCGTGTTAGTTTGCTTTACCAATGTCGTAAAGAATTTGCAAATCATCTTGAATGGTCTCAAAAATTATGAAATAAAATTGAAAAAAATATTTATTGAAGTTTTTTTTATCCCTTCGTTTCCTTTTCAGTGTAAATTATTGAATATTAATAAAAATTTTTAGGAAGGTAGAAAATTTTGACAAGACCACATTTTAATTTCAGTACCTGTTTTATTTTTGTAATTATGTTTAATTATAAAAATATTACGTAATGTTAAACGCATAAGATTCATCATAGTCTTGTAATAATAGTTTTTTTTTAATGTAACGCTCTAGGTAAAAATGTACGAGATTTTAAGTTCAAGGTATTATTAATTCTCTCAGTGACCACGAAATCCCAAGCAAGCCCAAGTTTAAAAAGAAATAAAAATAAATAAATCACTTTAAAAATTTATAATATTTTTATTCATATTAAAATGAATAAAATAGACTTAATTTTGGGTGTTGGCTTGAATGCTTTTACAGAAACAGTTTTTTGGACTATGAGGATAAATAATAAAAAATTTTAGATTTATATCGGCTACGTGTAGAAATGTATTAATTTCCCACAATCTTCTACTATATAAAAATCCACAGATCTTGCAGTCTCCGCAACCATCGGTTTCATTGAAAATGAACCTACCCAAAGCCGATTTTCACAGATTATATTATTTTACTAGCGACCGCCCGCAGCTTCGCTTGCGTAGATTACACATTCCTGTTTTAGGTAGTATTAACATTCGAAATGGTTAATACGTAGGTACTTTTTGCTAAAACTAATATTGGGGACACCCATTCAAACTTTCAATCTTCATTCTCCCCACTCCTTTAAGAAAATCGATACTCCCATACTTTTCACATCCCGTTTTCCACCCTTGATATCCAAAAACCTTGAAAGACGTCATTATTTATTTATGTTAAAATTTTTATGTTTCTAACTTTAAAGAACAAAGACTCTCATACGAAGCCCCTCCATCCCTCCCTCCTTCAATTTGAAATTTCAAAATATTCCTTTTTTTTTAAATTTATATTCACGTTATAAAATAAACCACTGTTCCAAATTTCGGTTTCCTAGATTTAGTAGTTTCGGCTTTATCTACGCTGATAGATCAGTGAGGACAAACGACAGACAGCCACAAAAAGTAACTGATGTCATTCTTGACAACCTTCTTTCACGTCTGCAAAGTTTCATTAAAATCTATTTTATTAAAATCTATTTATTAATATATTATTCTTATTTCATCTCAAACTTAGTAAAATTGTAAGCTTTTTTCACGCATTTCAAAGGCATTAAGGACATATATACTTGGTGGGCATGGTGTGTGTATGCCGAAAGTAGTGGGTGCAATATTTTATAGTATGAAATGTAAGTACTGAGACGATTAGATATCTTTACGCCTAGGTTCAAATTTTTTTAGTTTCTAAAAATAGATATATTCCAATGAATAAGTAGGAATATCTAAACATACGAATTGATAGCAAAAAATAAAATTTTGGTAACATTTTTATATGGACAATCTTTCATACAATATCGTTTCTTATTTACGGACGTTACCGATATTAACAATTTGAAATGCGACCTACACGTTGTTCTAAATTAATATAAACAAACGATTTCCTTTTTTTAAAGCTGTTAATTCATCTGGACTATCTTAATTTACTTTAGTTTTTGTATATCCAGATTATGAAGCGATAATATATTTAATTGACTCTCGATTTTTAATCGTTCTTTAAAGCTTAACTAGCTATACATTTTTTTTTAAATATATATGTTAGGACAGAACAACTCTTAGTGCAAAACATGAATGTACAGATAACTGGAATGGGTGACTAAATTACAAGACTTAGCAAAGCTCAATATATATAATATATAAAAATATTCTTATTCTGCGAGGCAACTTTGTTCCTGTAAAGTAGCCATAATAAAATCATTTGTTTTTTTTAAATAGACTTTACATCGCAAAAAACTTTCCAGCGAATTAATCTTTCCGTACATCTAATGATCAAACATAAGTACTCAGGTAGCAAACTTACAAAAAAAAAGCATTAAAATTTACCATTTATTAACATTAATTAATTAGCTAAAGTTGTGCTTTTTGTTCCTCATATTGCGAAAGTGATTTTTTTACGATGATACAATTTTAAATTTTATTTCAATAAGTTATATAATAAAACGACCATGATTTTTAACATTCAAGTCGGACGAAGTGAAATAAGAAGAAAGAAGTGAATGAAATAAGAATAATATATTAATAAATAGATTTTAATAAAATAGATTTTAATGAAACTTTACAGACGTGAAAGAAAGTTGTCAAGAATGACATCAGTTACTTTTTGTGGCTGTCTGTCGTTTGTCCTCACTGATCTATCAGCGTAGATAAAGCCGAAACTACTAAATCTAGGAAACCGAAATTTGGAACAGTGGTTTATTTTATAACGTGAATATAAATTTAAAAAAAAAAGGAATATTTTGAAATTTCAAATTGAAGGAGGGAGGGATGGAGGGGCTTCGTATGAGAGTCTTTGTTCTTTAAAGTTAGAAACATAAAAATTTTAACATAAATAAATAATGACGTCTTTCAAGGTTTTTGGATATCAAGGGTGGAAAACGGGATGTGAAAAGTATGGGAGTATCGATTTTCTTAAAGGAGTGGGGAGAATGAAGATTGAAAGTTTGAATGGGTGTCCCCAATATTAGTTTTAGCAAAAAGTACCTACGTATTAACCATTTCGAATGTTAATACTACCTAAAACAGGAATGTGTAATCTACGCAAGCGAAGCTGCGGACGGTCGCTAGTAAAATAATATAATCTGTAAACCTAAACTATAAAAGATAATTTAATTCTGTTTTTTGCAAATTGTACCCTAATTATAACCACTTAGAACGTATTTTGAATTAAGACTATAGCTCTATTAGTTTCCGAGAAATCGACAAAACAAATCGGCAAGTCGCCGAAAATCGCAAAATTTTTATCATTTTGTGTTATTTTTTCAAAAACTTTCAAAAATGATAAAAAATATTTTACCGCGTATTGTAGATCTTGTCGAAAGAGAAAGAGAAAAATAAAGAGAAAGAGAAAGAGAAAGAGAAAGAGAAAGAGAAAGAGAAAGAGAAAGAGAAAGAGAAAGAGAAAGAGAAAGAGAAAGAGAAAGGGAAAGAGAAAGAGAAAGAGAAAGAGAAAGAAAAAGAGAAAGAGAAAGAGAAAGAGAGAGAGAGAGAGAGAGAGAGAGAGAGAGAGAAGAGAAAGGGAGAGAGAGAGAGAGAGAGAAATAGAAAGAGAAAGAGAAAGAAAAGAAAAAAAAAAGAGAAAGAGAAAGAGAAAGAGAAAAAGAAAAAGAAAGAGAAAGAGAAAGATATAGAGATAATATCTTCTCTATCTATCTCTATCTCTATCTCTATCTCTATCTCTATCTCTATCTCTATCTCTATCTCTATCTCTATCTCTATCTCTATCTCTATCTCTATCTCTATCTCTATCTCTATCTCTATCTCTATCTCTATCTCTATCTCTATCTCTATCTCTATCTCTATCTCTATCTCTATCTCTATCTCTATCTCTATCTCTATCTCTATCTCTATCTCTATCTCTATCTCTATCTCTATCTCTATCTCTATCTCTATCTCTATCTCTATCTCTATCTCTATCTCTATCTCTATCTCTATCTCTATCTCTATCTCTATCTCTATCTCTATCTCTATCTCTATCTCTATCTCTATCTCTATCTCTATCTCTATCTCTATCTCTATCTCTATCTCTATCTCTATCTCTATCTCTATCTCTATCTCTATCTCTATCTCTATCTCTATCTCTATCTATATCTATATCTCTATCTCTATCTCTATCTCTATCTCTATCTCTATCTCTATCTCTATCTCTATCTCTATCTCTATCTCTATCTCTATCTCTATCTCTATCTCTATCTCTATCTCTATCTCCATCTCCATCTCCATCTCCATCTCTATCTCCATCTCCATCTCCATCTCCATCTCCATCTCCATCTCCATCTCCATCTCCATCTCCATCTCCATCTCCATCTCCATCTCCATCTCTATCTCTATCTCTATCTCTATCTCTATCTCTATCTCTATCTCTATCTCTATCTCTATCTCTATCTCTATCTCTATCTCTATCTCTATCTCTATCTCTATCTCTATCTCTATCTCTATCTCTATCTCTATCTCTATCTCTATCTCTATCTCTATCTCTATCTCTATCTCTATCTCTATCCCTATCTCTATCTCTATCTCTATCTCTATCTCTATCTCTATCTCTAATCGATACATCGATACATCGATACATCCATACATCGATACATCGAAACATCGATACATCGATACATCGATACATCGATACATCGATACATCGATACATCGATACATCGATACATCGATACATCGATACATCGATACATCTATACATCGATACATCGATACACCGATACATCGAAACATACATACATCGATACATACATACATCGATAAATACATCGATACATCGATAAATCGATATATCGATACATCGATACATCGATACATCGATACATCGATACATCGATACATCGATACATCGATAAATCGATACATCGATACATCGATACATCGATACATCGATACATCTATACATCGATACATCGATACATCGATACATCGATACGTACATACATCGATACATACATACATCGATACATACATACATCGATACATACATCGAGTACATCGAGTACATTGAGTACATCGAGTACATAGAGTACATCGAGTACATCGAGTACATCGAGTACATCGAGTACATCGAGTACATCGAGTACATCGAGTACATCGAGTACATCGAGTACATTGAGTACATTGAGTACATTGATTACATTGAGTACATTACATGGAGTACATCGAGTACATCGAGAACATCGAGTACATCGAGTACATCGAGTACATCGAAAACATCGAGTACATTGATTACATTGAGTACATCGAGTACATCGAGTACATCGAGTACATCGAGTACATTGAGTACATCGAGTACATCGAGTACATCGAGTACATCGAGTACATCGAGTACATCGAGTACATCGAGTACATCGAGTACATCGAGTACATCGAGTACATCGAGTACATCGAGTACATCGAGTACATTGATTACATCGAGTACATTGATTACATTGAGTACATCGAGTACATCAAGTACATCGAGTACATCGAGTACATCGAGTACATCGAGTACATCGAGTACATCGAGTACATCGAGTACATCGAGTACATCGAGTACATCGAGTACATCGAGTACATCGAGTACATCGAGTACATCGAGTACATCGAGTACATCGAGTACATCGAGTACATCGAGTACATCGAGTACATTGAGTACATTAATTACATCGAGTACATTGAGTACATCGAGTACATCGAGTACATCGAGTACATCGAGTACTTCGAGTACATCGAGTACATCGAGTACATCGAGTACATTGAGTACATTGAGTACATTGAGTACATCGATTACATCGAGTACATCGAGTACATCGAGTACATCGAGTACATCGAGTACATCGAGTACATCGAGTACATCGAGTTCATCGAGTACATTGAGTACATTGATTACATTGAGTACATGGAGTACATTGAGTACATCGAGTACATCGAGTACATCGAGTACATCGAGTACATCGAGTACATCGAGTACATCGAGTACATCGAGTACATCGAGTACATCGAGTACATCGAGTACATCGAGTACATCGAGTACATCGAGTACATCGAGTACATCGAGTACATCGAGTACATCGAGTACATCGAGTACATCGAGTACATCGAGTACATCGAGTACATCGAGTACATTGAGTACATTGATTACATCGAGTACATTAAGTACATCGAGTACATCGAGTACATCGAGTACATCGAGTACATCGAGTACATCCAGTACATCGAGTACATCGAGTACATCGAGTACATCGAGTACTTCGAGTACATCGAGTACATCGAGTACATCGAGTACATTGAGTACATTGAGTACATTGAGTACATTGATTACATTGAGTACATACATCGAGTACATCGAGTACATCGAGTACATCGAGTACATCGAGTACATCGAGTACATCGAGTACATCGAGTACATCGAGTACATCGAGTACATCGAGTACATCGAGTACATCGAGTACATCGAGTACATCGAGTACATCGAGTACATCGAGTACATCGAGTACATCGAGTACATCGAGTACATCGAGTACATCGAGTACATCGAGTACATCGAGTACATCGAGTACATCGAGTACATCGAGTACATCGAGTACATCGAGTACATCGAGTACATCGAGTACATCGAGTACATCGAGTACATCGAGTACATCGAGTACATCGAGTACATCGAGTACATCGAGTACATCGAGTACATCGAGTACATCGAGTACATCGAGTACATCGAGTACATCGAGTACATCATCGAAAACATCGAGTTCATCAAGTACATCGAGTACATCGAGTACATCGAGTACATCGAGTACATCGAGTACATCGAGTACATCGAGTACATCGAGTACATCGAGTACATCGAGTACATCGAGTACATCGAGTACATCGAGTACATCGAGTACATCGAGTACGTCGAGTACATCGAGTACATCGAGTACATTGAGTACATTGAGTACATGGAGTACATTGAGTACATCGAGTACATCGAGTACATCGAGTACATCGAGTACATTGAGTACATGGAGTACATTGAGTACATTGAGTACATCGAGTACATTGAGTACATTGATTACATCGAGTACATTGAGTACATCGAGTACATCGAGTACATCGAGTACATCGAGTACATCGAGTACATCGAGTACATTGAGTACATTGATTACATCGAGTACATCGAGTACATCGAGTACATCGAGTACATCGAGTATATCGAGTACATCGAGTACATCGAGTACATCGAGTACATCGAGTTTATCGAGTACATTGATTACATTGAGTACATGGAGTACATTGAGTACATTGAGTACATCGAGTACATCGAGTACATCGATTACATCGAGTACATCGAGTACATCGAGTACATCGAGTACATCGAGTACATCGAGTACATCGAGTACATCGAGTACATGTACATTGATTACATTGATTACATTGAGTACATCGAGTACATCGAGTACATCGAGTACATCGAGTACATTAAGTACATTGATAACATTGAGTACATTGAGTACATCGAGTACATCGAGTACATCGAGTACATCGAGTACATCGAGTACATCGAGTACATCGAGTACATCGAGTACATCGAGTACATCGAGTACATCGAGTACATTGATTACATTGATTACATCGAGTACATTGAGTACATCGAGTACATCGAGTACATCGAGTACATCGAGTACATCGAGTACATCGAGTACATCGAGTACATCGAGTACATCGAGTACATTGATTACATCGAGTACATCGAGTACATCGAGTACATCGAGTACATCGAGTACATCGAGTACATCGAGTACATCGAGTACATCGAGTACATCGAGTACATCGAGTACATCGAGTACATCGAGTACATCGAGTACATCGAGTTCATCGAGTACATTGAGTACATTGATTACATTGAGTACATGGAGTACATTGAGTACATCGAGTACATCGAGTGCATCGATTACATCGAGTACATCGAGTACATCGAGTACATCGAGTACATCAAGTACATCGAGTACATCGAGTACATCGAGTACATCGAGTACATCGAGTACATGTACATTGATTACATTGATTACATTGAGTACATCGAGTACATCGAGTACATCGAGTAAATTAAGTACATTGATAACATTGAGTACATCGAGTACATCGAGTACATCGAGTACATCGAGTACATCGAGTACATCGAGTACATCGAGTACATCGAGTACATCGAGTACATCGAGTACATCGAGTACATTGAGTACATTGATTACATCGAGTACATTGAGTACATCGAGTACATCGAGTACATCGAGTACATCGAGTACATCGAGTACATACATCGAGTACATCGAGTACATCGAGTACATCGAGTACATCGAGTACATCGAGTACATCGAGTACATGTACATTGAGTACATTGATTACATTGAGTACATTGAGTACATCGATTACATCGAGTACATCGAGTACATCGAGTACATTGAGTACATTGATTACATCGAGTACATCGAGTACATCGAGTACATCGAGTATATCGAGTACATCGAGTACATCGAGTACATCGAGTACATCGAGTACATCGAGTTCATCGAGTACATTGAGTACATTGATTACATTGAGTACATGGAGTACATTGAGTACATCGAGTACATCGAGTACATCGATTACATCGAGTACATCGAGTACATCGAGTACATCGAGTACATCGAGTACATCGAGTACATGTACATTGATTACATTGATTACATTGAGTACATCGAGTACATCGAGTACATCGAGTACATTAAGTACATTGATAACATTGAGTACATTGAGTACATCGAGTACATCGAGTACATCGAGTACATCGAGTACATCGAGTACATCGAGTACATCGAGTACATCGAGTACATCGAGTACATCGAGTACATCGAGTACATCGAGTACATTGAGTACATTGATTACATCGAGTACATTGAGTACATCGAGTACATCGAGTACATCGAGTACATCGAGTACATCGAGTACATCGAGTACATCGAGTACATCGAGTACATTGAGTACATTGATTACATCGAGTACATCGAGTACATCGAGTACATCGAGTTCATCGAGTACATCGAGTACATCGAGTACATCGAGTACATCGAGTACATCGAGTACATCGAGTTCATCGAGTACATTGAGTACATTGATTACATTGAGTACATGGAGTACATTGAGTACATCGAGTACATCGAGTGCATCGATTACATCGAGTACATCGAGTACATCGAGTACATCGAGTACATCGAGTACATCGAGTACATCGAGTACATCGAGTACATCGAGTACATCGAGTACATCGAGTACATGTACATTGATTACATTGATTACATTGAGTACATCGAGTACATCGAGTACATCGAGTACATCGAGTAAATTAAGTACATTGATAACATTGAGTACATCGAGTACATCAAGTACATCGAGTACATCGAGTACATCGAGTACATCGAGTACATCGAGTACATCGAGTACTTCGAGTACATCGAGTACATCGAGTACATTAAGTACATTGAGTACATTGAGTACATTGATTACATTGAGTACATACATCGAGTACATCGAGTACATCGAGTACATCGAGTACATCGAGTACATCGAGTTCATCGAGTACATCGAGTACGTCGAGTACATCGAGTACATCGAGTACATCGAGTACATCGAGTACATGTACATTGAGTACATTGATTACATTAAGTACATTGAGTACATTGATTACATCGAGTACATCGAGTACATCGAGTACATCGAGTACATCGAGTACATCGAGTACATCATCGAGTACATCGAGTTTGTCAAGTACATCGAGTACATCGAGTACATCGAGTACATCGAGTACATCGAGTACATCGAGTACATCATCGAGTACATCGAGTTTGTCAAGTACATCGAGTACATCGAGTACATCGAGTACATCATCGAAAACATCGAGTTCATCAAGTACATCGAGTACATCGAGTACATCGAGTACATCGAGTACATCGAGTACATCGAGTACATCGAGTACATCGAGTACATCGAGTACATCGAGTACATCGAGTACATCGAGTACATCGAGTACATCGAGTACATCGAGTACATCGAGTACGTCGAGTACATCGAGTACATTGAGTATATTGAGTACATGGAGTACATTGAGTACATCGAGTACATCGAGTACATCGAGTACATCGAGTACATCGAGTACATCGAGTACATCGAGTACATCGAGTACATCGAGTACATCGAGTACATCGAGTACATTGAGTACATTGATTACATCGAGTACATTGAGTACATCGAGTACATCGAGTACATCGAGTACATCGAGTACATCAAGTACATCGAGTACATTGAGTACATTGATTACATCGAGTACATCGAGTACATCGAGTACATCGAGTACATCGAGTATATCGAGTACATCGAGTACATCGAGTACATCTAGTACATCGAGTACATCGAGTACATCGAGTACATGTACATTGAGTACATTGATTACATTGAGTACATCGAGTACATCGAGTACATCAAGTACATTGAGTACATTGATTACATTGAGTACATTGAGTACATCGAGTACATCGAGTACATCGAGTACATCGAGTACATCGAGTATATCGAGTACATCGAGTACATCGAGTACATGTACATTAAGTACATTGATTACATTGAGTACATCGAGTACATCGAGTACATCGAGTACATCAAGTACATTGAGTACATTGATTACATTGAGTACATTGAGTACATCAAGTACATCGAGTACATCGAGTACATCGAGTACATCGAGTATATCGAGTACATCGAGTACATGGAATACATCGAGTACATCGAGTACATTGAGTACATTGATTACATTGAGTACATTGAGTACATCGAGTACATCGAGTACATCGAGTACATCGAGTACATCGAGTACATCGAGTACATCTAGTACATCGAGTACATCGAGTACATCGAGTACATCGAGTACATCGAGTACATCGAGTACATCGAGTACATGTACATTGAGTACATTGATTACATTGAGTACATTGAGTACATCGAGTACATCGAGTACATCGAGTACATCGAGTACATTGAGTACATTGAGTACATTGATTTACATTGAGTACATTGATAACATCGAGTACATCGAGTACATCGAGTACATCGAGTACATCGAGTACATCGAGTACATCGAGTACATCGAATACATCGAGTACATCGAGTACATCGAGTACATCGAGTACATCGAGTACATGGAGTACATTGATTACATCGAGTACATCGAGTACATCGAGTACATCGAGTACATCGAGTACATCGAGTATATCGAGTACATCAAGTACATCGAGTACATCGAGTACATCGTGTACATCGAGTACATCGAGTACATTGATTACATCGAGTACATTGAGTACATCGAGTACATCGAGTACATCGAGTACATCGAGTACATCGAGTACATCGAGTACATCGAGTACATCGAGTACATCGAGTACATCGAGTACATCGAGTACATCGAGTACATCAAGTACATCGAGTACTTCGAGTACATCAAGTACATCGAGTACATTGAGTACATGGAGTACATTGAGTACATCGAGTACATCGAGTACATCGAGTACATCGAGTACATCGAGTACATCGAGTACATCGAGTACATCGAGTACATTGAGTACATTGAGTACATTGATTACATCGAGTACATTGAGTACATCGAGTACATCGAGTACATTGAGTACATTAAGTATATTGATTACATTGAGTGAATTACATCGAGTACATCGAGTACATCAAGTACATCGAGTACATCGAGTACATCGAGTACATCGAGTACATCAAGTACATCGAGTACAACGAGTACATCGAGTACATCGAGTACATCGAGTACATCGAGTACATCGAGTACATCGAGTACATCGAGTACCTCGAGTACATCGAGTACATCGAGTACATCGAGTACATCGATTACATCGAGTACATCGAGTACATCGAGTACATCGAGTACATCGAGTACATCGAGTATTTATTTATTTATTTATTTTATTTTGGAAAACAAACAGAAACAGACAAAATACATTATACAAATAACTTAAACTAATAAAATTAGATAGCAATCTATTTCCTAACGTTTTCACTAAGAACATACGAAAAAAAAAAAACTATAAAAGGCATCGAACTCAAACAGTATAAACCTTTGCGTTATAAAAAATAAAGCTTTCCTACAAGTAGGTACAACAGTAGGTATAGTTATTCGAATACCGTTACATAACAATAAGCAGAACATTTAAGCTGTCAGAAATATCTGTTATACATACATTTATAAATTTGGGTTTTATTATATTCCTCCAATTTCAATATTTCTGTGCTTACACGACTTGTGACACCATTCTCTTAAACTTATGACGTGTGTTACTGAAGATGTCAACGGAGACCAGCTCTTTATTATAGTGTTCACATATCCTACGTAAGGGAGCGCGCACACCTGCATTAGTTGTGCAACGGGGGGCATGAAAAGGGTCTTATCTCGTGTTCTCGCCTGAGGGACACGAAAATTTATCTGTTCCAACAGTTCCGGACAATTCAATCGCCCACAGCACAAATCATACAGAAACATTGCACCTGCAACGTTCCTCCTTTCTGTAAGAGATTTTAAATTGTATTTTTTGAGAAGGTCATCGTACGACAGTTTTTTCTCTCGCAATCTGTAGTTCAGGGCTCGAAGAAATTTTTTCTGGACTTTTTCTATCTCATTTGAATAAACTGAATAAATAGGGTTCCAGATGACAGAGGCATATTCAAGGTGCGGCCTCACTAGAGCCTTGTACAAAAGAAGATATGATGCAGGGTTCTTAAAAGGCTTAGAGGATCTGATTAAAAAACCTAACATTTGCAGAGCCTTAGCAGTAATATGAGTTATATGACGGTCAAAATGGAGCTTTTCATCCAGAATTATGCCTAAATCACGAGTGAACGCTACTGAGGTAAGAATGTTGTTGTCCAAACTGTAGGACGATACAATTTTATTTCGTTTTTTTGTGAATGTTATATGACAGCACTTATCATATGCTAATTGGAGATTGTTTTTTGTACAATAGGCCACAAATCTATCCAGATCCTCCTGGAGCAAACGACAATCCTGTGTACTACGAATTTCCCGGTAAATTTTCAGATCGTCAGCAAACATAAGTATTTGAGAACTGTAGAAACAAGAGACAATATCATTTACGAATAGTATATACTGGAGAGGACCTAATATTGAGCCCTGGATTACTCCAGAAAATACTTCAGCTGGAGCAGAATGGTAACCATTAATTGTAACACACTGGTTACGATTGCTCAGATATGAAGCAAACCAACGCAATAAATTCCCACGGATACCGTTGTAGGCAAGTTTTTTAAGCAAGAGCAAGTGGTCGACCTTATCATATGCTTTACGGAAATCTGTGTATATGACATCCACTTGCTTTTGCTTATCCATGGATTCAAATAGGTAGTTAACCAATGTTACCGCGTTCGTGACCGTTGATTTTCGCTTCACAAAACCGTGTTGCGCGTTTATAATGTTTCTTTCTACGAGTGGATAAACGGTATCATGTATTAGTGATTCCAATATTTTAGGGAAACATGATTGGATTGAAATGGGTCTGTAATTTGTTACCTGCGACTTAGAACCGGTTTTATGAAGGGGGGTCACGTAGGAAATTTTCCATATTGAAGGAAATGTACCATTGGCTAGGCATTTATTAAATATTATTGTCAGGGGCTCGGATAACGTCTTTGACATTCGTTTTACAAAAAATGGAGCAATTTTATCTGGACCTGCACCCTTCACTGGATCCAGAGAACATAATTTCTTTTGTACACTATTTTGGTCTATAGTAATTGAATTTAAATTTGGCGCACTATAATGCGAGCTGAAACTTTCCAATATATTCGTGTCAGTTTGCGTGCCGCGTTCATATACAGAAGAGAAGAAGGAAGAGAACATTGTTGCAATTTCGGACGGGGAATTAGCTATGTGTTCACCATAGTTCATCGTTGCCGGATATCCTGTCTTATTTTTTTTCAGCGTATTAGTGTAAGACCAGAAGAACTTAATATTTTTGTTAAGCGAATTTTCAACATTGCATATGTACTGTTTAAAATCTTGTGCTATTAAAGCTTTAGCTCTCTTCCTCAACAGTGAATATTCAGCATAAGCAGATGCGTTGTTATAAATTTTCCAACTAAGCCATTTTTTCTTTTTACGATTTAAAGTACTTTTTAATGCAGCTGAGAACCATTTAGGTTCGCGGTTGGATTGATATTTTTTATTTGGTACGTGTTTATCTAGTGTCTCATATAGTATATCGTAGAAATAATGTACAGCCCTGTCAGCTTCGAGATCATTCAGTCGCTGGGCCCATGAAACTTCAGATAGTTGTCTTTCAATAACTTCAAAATCAGCTTTATAAAAATTATACTTAAGAATGTTATTATTTGCCATATTTATTTTAAAATCATTTGCGAATGTGAATTGGTAAGGAGGGTGATGGGGAACGATATTAGACAGAGTGAAGTTAGGCGAAGTGACGATACAGTCTTCATTTGAAAGTAATAGGTCTAGAATCCTCTGATTCTGGTTAAGAAATAGATTATGCTGCTTAAAACCTAGAAATTCAATGCTACTGCTTACACATCTATTAATAGGAGTCGGCAAAGTAGTGATTTGACAGACTGATTTATCTTGCTGGTTCCAATATAAATTTGGTAGATTAAAGTCGCCCATTAAACAAAACTTTGCATTGTCATATTTAGACCGAAGGGCATCGAGCCTATGGAAATATTCTTCATATATATGTACGCCTGACGTTGGTGGAATGTATACCACACCTATTATCAACTTACAGTCGTGTAAAGGTATCATTAAAAATATTTCTTCTATGTTTTTCGACTCCCAATCATACAGTCTAATAGCTGGAAGATTACTTTTTAAAGCTAAGAGGACTCCACCACCGTCATTTTTACCTGTTAGCACAAAATCTCGATCTCTCCTAAAGAGATTGTATGTCTTATCCACAATTTCCGAATCATAAATGCCAGTCTTTAGCCAAGTCTCCGTTAACGCCACAACGTCATAGTCATTTATTATAATATTCATACGTAAGTCAATCAGTTTCGATCGCAGGCCACCACAATTCATCACCAGATCACCATCATTCACCAGAGTACATCGAGTACAACGAGTACATCGAGTACATCGAGTACATCGAGTACATTGAGTACATTGATTACATCTAATACATCGAGTACATCGAGTACATCATCGAGCACATCGACTTCATCAAGTACATCGAGTACATCGAGTACATCGAGTACATCGAGTACATCGAGTACATCGAGTACATCGAGTACATCGAGTACATTGAGTACATTGAGTACATCGAGTACATCGAGTACAACGAGTACATCGAGTACATCAAGTACATCGAGTACAACGAGTACATCGAGTACATCGAGTACTTCGAGTACATCGAGTACATCAAGTACATCGAGTACATTGAGTACATTGAGTACATTGAGTACATCGAGTACATTGAGTACATTGATTACATCGAGTACATTGAGTACATCGAGTACATCGAGTACATCGAGTACATCGAGTACATCGAGTACATCGAGTACATCGAGTACATCGAGTACATGTACATTGATTACATTGAGTACATTGAGTACATCGATTACATCGAGTACATCGAGTACATCGAGTACATCAAGTACATCGAGTACATCGAGTACATCGAGTACATCGAGTACATCGAGTACATCGAGTACATTGAGTACATTGATTACATCGAGTACATCGAGTACATCGAGTACATCGAGTACATCGAGTACATCGAGTACATCAAGTACATCGAGTACATCGAGTACATCGAGTACATCGAGTACATCGAGTACATCGAGTACATCGAGTACATCGAGTACATCGAGTACATCGAGTACATCGAGTTCATCGAGTACATTGAGTACATCGAGTACATTGATTACATCGAAAACATTGAGTACATCGAGTACATCGAGTACATCGAGTACATCGAGTACATCGAGTACATCGAGTACATCGAGTACATCGAGTACATCGAGTACATTGAGTACATTGATTACATCGAGTACATTGAGTACATCGAGTACATCGAGTACATCGTGTACATCGAGTACATCGAGTACATCGAGTACATCAAGTACATCGAGTACATCGAGTACATCAAGTACATCGAGTACTTCGAGTACATCGAGTACATCGAGTACATTGAGTACATTGAGTACATTGAGTACATTGATTACATTGAGTACATACATCGAGTACATCGAGTACATCGAGTACATCGAGTACATCGAGTACATCGAGTTCATCGAGTACATCGAGTACGTCGAGTACATCGAGTACATCGAGTACATCGAGTACATGTACATTGAGTACATTGATTACATTAAGTACATTGAGTACATTGATTACATCGAGTACATCGAGTACATCGAGTACATCGAGTACATCGAGTACATCGAGTACATCAAGTACATCATCGAGTACATCGAGTTTGTCAAGTACATCGAGTACATCGAGTACATCGAGTACATCGAGTACATCGAGTACATCGAGTACATCGAGTACATCGAGTACATCGAGTACATCAAGTACATCGAGTACATCGAGTACATCGAGTACATCATCGAGTACATCGAGTTTGTCAAGTACATCGAGTACATCGAGTACATCGAGTACATCGAGTACATCGAGTACATCGAGTACATCGAGTACATCGAGTACATCGAGTACATCGAGTACATTGAGTACATTGATTACATCGAGTACATCGAGTACATCGAGTACATCGAGTACATCGAGTACATCGAGTACATCGAGTACATCGAGTACATCGAGTACATCGAGTACATCGAGTTCATCGAGTACATTAAGTACATTGAATACATTAAGTACATGGAGTACATCTAGTACATCAAGTACATCGAGTACATCGAGTACATCGAGTACATCGAGTACATCGAGTACATCGAGTACATCGAGTACATCGAGTACATTGAGTACATTGAGTACATCGAGTACATCGAGTACATCGAGTACATCGAGTACATGTACATTAAGTACATTGATTACATTGAGTACATCGAGTACATCGAGCACATCGAGTACATCGAGTACATTGAGTACATTGATTACATTGAGTACATCGAGTACATCGAGTACATCGAGTACATCGAGTACATCGAGTACATCGAGTACATTGAGTACATTGATTACATTGAGTACATTAAGTACATCGAGTACATCGAGTACATCCAGTACATCGAGTACATTGAGTACATTGAGTACATGGAGTACATTGAGTACATTGAGTACATCGAGTACATCGAGTACATCGAGTACATCGAGTACATCGAGTACATCGAGTACATCGAGTACATCGAGTACATCGAGTACATCGAGTACATCGAGTACATCGAGTACATCGAGTACATCGAGTACATCGAGTACATCGAGTAAATCAAGTACATCGAGTACATCGAGTACATCGAGAACATCGAGTACATCGAGTACATCTAGTACATCGAGTACATCGAGTACATCGAGTACATCGAGTACATCGAGTACATCGAGTACATCGAGTACATTGAGTACATGTACATTGAGTACATTGATTACATTGAGTACATCGAGTACATCGAGTACATCGAGTACATCAAGTACATTGAGTACATTGATTACATTGAGTACATTGAGTACATCGAGTACATCGAGTACATCGAGTACATCGAGTACATCGAGTATATCGAGTACATCGAGTACATGGAATACATCGAGTACATTGAGTACATTGAGTACATTGATTACATTGAGTACATTGAGTACATCGAGTACATCGAGTACATCGAGTACATCGAGTACATCGAGTACATCGAGTACATCGAGTACATCTAGTACATCGAGTACATCGAGTACATCGAGTACATCGAGTACATCGAGTACATCGAGTACATGTACATTGAGTACATTGATTACATTGAGTACATCGAGTACATCGAGTACATCGAGTACATCAAGTACATTGAGTACATTGATTACATTGAGTACAATGAGTACATCGAGTACATCGAGTACATCGAGTACATCGAGTACATCGAGTATATCGAGTACATCGAGTACATCGAGTACATGTACATTAAGTACATTGATTACATTGAGTACATCGAGTACATCGAGTACATCGAGTACATCAAGTACATTGAGTACATTGATTACATTGAGTACATTGAGTACATCAAGTACATCGAGTACATCGAGTACATCGAGTACATCGAGTATATCGAGTACATCGAGTACATGGAATACATCGAGTACATCGAGTACATTGAGTACATTGATTACATTGAGTACATTGAGTACATCGAGTACATCGAGTACATCGAGTACATCGAGTACATCGAGTACATCGAGTACATCTAGTACATCGAGTACATCGAGTACATCAAGTACATCGAGTACATCGAGTACATCGAGTACATCGAGTACATCGAGTACATGTACATTGAGTACATTGATTACATTGAGTACATTGAGTACATCGAGTACATCGAGTACATCGAGTACATCGAGTACATCGAGTACATCGAGTACATCGAGTACATCGAGTACATCGAGTACATCGAGTACATCGAATACATCGAGTACATCGAGTACATCGAGTACATCGAGTACATCGAGTACATGGAGTACATTGATTACATCGAGTACATCGAGTACATCGAGTACATCGAGTACATCGAGTACATCGAGTATATCGAGTACATCAAGTACATCGAGTACATCGAGTACATCGAGTACATCGAGTACATCGAGTACATTGATTACATCGAGTACATTGAGTACATCGAGTACATCGAGTACATCGAGTACATCGAGTACATTGAGTACATCGAGTACATCGAGTACATCGAGTACATCGAGTACATCGAGTACATCGAGTACATCGAGTACATCGAGTACATCGAGTACATCGAGTACATCGAGTACATCGAGTACATCGAGTACATCGAGTACATCGAGTACATCGAGTACATCGAATACATCGAGTACATCGAGTACATCGAGTACATCGAGTACATCGAGTACATGGAGTACATTGATTACATCGAGTACATCGAGTACATCGAGTACATCGAGTACATCGAGTACATCGAGTATATCGAGTACATCAAGTACATCGAGTACATCGAGTACATCGAGTACATCGAGTACATCGAGTACATCGAGTACATTGATTACATCGAGTACATTGAGTACATCGAGTACATCGAGTACATCGAGTACATCGAGTACATCGAGTACATCGAGTACATCGAGTACATCGAGTACATCGAGTACATCGAGTACATCGAGTACATCGAGTACATCGAGTACATCGAGTACATCGAGTACATCGAGTACATCAAGTACATCGAGTACATTGAGTACATGGAGTACATTGAGTACATCGAGTACATCGAGTACATCGAGTACATCGAGTACATCGAGTACATCGAGTACATCGAGTACATCGAGTACATCGAGTACATCGAGTACATCGAGTACATTGAGTACATTGAGTACATTGATTACATCGAGTACATTGAGTACATCGAGTACATCGAGTACATTGAGTACATTAAGTATATTGATTACATTGAGTGAATTACATCGAGTACATCGAGTACATCAAGTACATCGAGTACATCGAGTACATCGAGTACATCGAGTACATCGAGTACATCGAGTACATCGAGTACATCGAGTACATCGAGTACATCGAGTACATCGAGTACAACGAGTACATCGAGTACATCGAGTACATCGAGTACATCTAGTACATCGAGTACATCAAATACATCGAGTACATCGAGTACATCGAGTACATCGAGTACATCGAAAACATCGAGTACATCAAGTACATCGAGTACATCGAGTACATCGAGTACATCGAGTACATCGAGTACATCGAGTACATCGAGTACATTTAGTACATCGAGTACATCGAGTACATCGAGTACATCGAGTACATCGAGTACATCGAGTACATCGAGTACATTGATTACATCGAGTACATGGAGTACATCGAGTACATCGAGTACATCGAGTACATCGAGTACATCGAGTACATCGAGTACATCGAGTACATCGAGTACATCGAGTACATCGAGTACATCGAGTACATCGAGCACATCGAGTACATCGAGTACATCGAGTACATCGAGTACATCGAGTGCATCGAGAACATCGAGTACATTGAGTACATAGAGTACATGGAGTACATTGAGTACATCGAGTACATCGAGTACATCGAGTACATCGAGTACATCGAGTACATCGAGTACATCGAGTACATCGAGTACATTGAGTACATTGAGTACATTGATTACATCGAGTACATTGAGTACATCGAGTACATTAAGTATATTGATTACATTGAGTACATTACATCGAGTACATCGAGTACATCGAGTACATCGAGTACATCGAGTACATCGAGTACATCGAGTACATCGAGTACATCGAGTACATCGAGTACATCGAGTACATCGAGTACATCGAGTACATCGAGTACATCTAGTTCATCGAGTACATCAAATACATCGAGTACATCGAGTACATCGAGTACATCGAGTACATCGAGTACATCGAGTACATCGAGTACATCGAGTACATCGAGTACATCGAGTACATCGAGTACATCGAGTACATCGAGTACATCGAGTACATCGAGTACATCGAGTACATCGAGTACATCGAGTACATCGAGTACATCGAGTACATCGAGTACATCGAGTACATCGAGTACATCGAGTACATCGAGTACATCGAGTACATCGAGTACATCAAGTACATCGAGTACATCGAGTACATCGAGTACATCGAGTACATTGAGTATATCGAGTACATCGAGTATATCGAGTACATCGAGTATATCGAGTACATCGAGTATATCGAGTACATCGAGTACATCGAGTACATTGAGTACATCGAGTACATCGAGTACTTTGAGTACATTAAGTAATTTGATTCCATTGAGTACATTACATCGAGTACATCGAGTACATCGAGTACATCGAGTACATCGAGTACATCGAGTACATCGAGTACATCGAGTACATCGAGTACATCTAGTTCATCAAATACATCAAATACATCAAGTACATCGAGTACATCGAGTACATCGAGTACATCGAGTACATCGAGTACATCGAGTACATCTAGTACATCGAGTACATCAAATACATCGAGTACATCGAGTACATCGAGTACATCGAGTACATCGAGTACATCGAGTACATCGAGTACATCGAGTACATCGAGTACATCGAGTACATCGAGTACATCGAGTACATCGAGTACATCGAGTACATCGAGTACATCGAGTACATCGAGTATATCGAGTACATCGAGTACATCGAGTACATCGAGTACATCGAGTACATGTACATTGAGTACATTGATTACATTGAGTACATCGAGTACATCGAGTACATCGAGTACATCGAGTACATCGAGTACATCGAGTACATTGAGTACATTGATTACATTGAGTACATTGAGTACATCGAGTACATGGAGTACATCGAGCACATCGAGTATATGGAGTACATTGATTACATTGAGTACATTGAGTACATCGAGTACATCGAGTACATCGAGTACATCAAGTACATTGAGTACATTTAGTACATGGAGTACATTGAGTACATCGAGTACATCGAGTACATCGAGTACATCGAGTACATCGAGTACATCGAGTATATCGAGTACATCGAGTACATCGAGTACATTGAGAACATCGAGTACATCGAGTACATCGAGTACATCGAGTACATCGAGTACATTGAGTACATTGATTACATCGAGTACATTGAGTACATCGAGTACATCGAGTACAACGAGTACATCGAGTACATCAAGTACATCGAGTACATCGAGTACATCGAGTACATCGAGTACTTCGAGTACATCGAGTACATCGAGTACATTGAGTACATACATCGAGTACATTGAGTACATTGATTACATTGAGTACATACATCGAGTACATCAAGTACATCGAGTACATCGAGTACATCGAGTACATCGAGTACATCGAGTACATCGAGTACATCGAGTACAAGTACATTGATTACATTGAGTACATTGAGTACATATAGTAAATTGAGTACATCGAGTACATCGAGTACATCGAGTACATCGAGTACATCGAGTACATCGAGTACATCGAGTACATCGAGTACATTGAGTACATTGATTACATCGAGTACATCGAGTACATCGAGTACATCATCGAGTACATCGACTGTATCAAGTACATCGAGTACATCGAGTACATCGAATACATCGAGTACATCGAGTACATCGAGTACATCGAGTACATTGAGTACATTGATTACATCGAGTACATCGAGTACATCGAGTACATCGAGTACATCGAGTACATCGAGTACATCGAGTACATCGAGTACATCGAGTACATCGAGTACATCGAGTACATCGAGTACATCGAGTACATCGAGTACATCGAGTACATCGAGTACATAGAGTACATTGAGTACATTGATTTACATTGAGTACATTGATAACATCGAGTACATCGAGTACATCGAGTACATCGAGTACATCGAGTTCATCGAGTACATCGAATACATCGAGTACATCGAGTACATCGAGTACATCGAGTACATCGAGTACATCGAGTACATGGAGTACATTGATTACATTGAGTACATCGAGTACATCGAGTACATCGAGTACATCGAGTACATCGAGTACATCGAGTACATCGAGTATATCGAGTACATCGAGTACATCGAGTACATCGAGTACATCAAGTACATCGAGTACATTGAGTACATTGATTACATTGATTACATTGAAAACATTGAGTACATCGAGTACATCGAGTACATCGAGTACATCGAGTACATCGAGTACATCGAGTACATCGAGTACATCGAGTACATCGAGTACATCGAGTACATCGAGTACATCGAGTACATCGAGTACATCGAGTACATGTACATTGAGTACATTGATTACATTGAGTACATTGAGTACATCGAGTACATCGAGTACATCGAGTACATCGAGTACATCGAGTACATCGAGTACATCGAGTACATCGAGTACATCGAGTACATCGAGTACATCGAATACATCGAGTACATCGAGTACATCGAGTACATCGAGTACATCGAGTACATGGAGTACATTGATTACATCGAGTACATCGAGTACATCGAGTACATCGAGTACATCGAGTACATCGAGTATATCGAGTACATCAAGTACATCGAGTACATCGAGTACATCGAGTACATCGAGTACATCGAGTACATTGATTACATCGAGTACATTGAGTACATCGAGTACATCGAGTACATCGAGTACATCGAGTACATCGAGTACATCGAGTACATCGAGTACATCGAGTACATCGAGTACATCGAGTACATCGAGTACATCGAGTACATCGAGTACATCGAGTACATCGAGTACATCGAGTACATCGAGTACATCTAGTTCATCAAATACATCAAATACATCAAGTACATCGAGTACATCGAGTACATCGAGTACATCGAGTACATCGAGTACATCGAGTACATCTAGTACATCGAGTACATCAAATACATCGAGTACATCGAGTACATCGAGTACATCGAGTACATCGAGTACATCGAGTACATGTACATTGAGTACATTGATTACATTGAGTACATCGAGTACATCGAGTACATCGAGTACATCGAGTACATCGAGTACTTCGAGTACATTGAGTACATTGATTACATTGAGTACATTGAGTACATCGAGTACATGGAGTACATCGAGCACATCGAGTATATGGAGTACATTGATTACATTGAGTACATTGAGTACATCGAGTACATCGAGTACATCGAGTACATCAAGTACATTGAGTACATTTAGTACATGGAGTACATTGAGTACATCGAGTACATCGAGTACATCGAGTACATCGAGTACATCGAGTACATCGAGTATATCGAGTACATCGAGTACATCGAGTACATCGAGTACTTCGAGTACATCGAGTACATCGAGTACATTGAGTACATACATCGAGTACATTGAGTACATTGATTACATTGAGTACATACATCGAGTACATCAAGTACATCGAGTACATCGAGTACATCGAGTACATCGAGTACATCGAGTACATCGAGTACATCGAGTACAAGTACATTGATTACATTGAGTACATTGAGTACATATAGTAAATTGAGTACATCGAGTACATCGAGTACATCGAGTACATCGAGTACATCGAGTACATCGAGTACATCGAGTACATCGAGTACATTGAGTACATTGATTACATCGAGTACATCGAGTACATCGAGTACATCATCGAGTACATCGACTGTATCAAGTACATCGAGTACATCGAGTACATCGAATACATCGAGTACATCGAGTACATCGAGTACATCGAGTACATTGAGTACATTGATTACATCGAGTACATCGAGTACATCGAGTACATCGAGTACATCGAGTACATCGAGTACATCGAGTACATCGAGTACATCGAGTACATCGAGTACATCGAGTACATCGAGTACATCGAGTACATCGAGTACATCGAGTACATCGAGTACATAGAGTACATTGAGTACATTGATTTACATTGAGTACATTGATAACATCGAGTACATCGAGTACATCGAGTACATCGAGTACATCGAGTTCATCGAGTACATCGAATACATCGAGTACATCGAGTACATCGAGTACATCGAGTACATCGAGTACATCGAGTACATGGAGTACATTGATTACATTGAGTACATCGAGTACATCGAGTACATCGAGTACATCGAGTACATCGAGTACATCGAGTACATCGAGTATATCGAGTACATCGAGTACATCGAGTACATCGAGTACATCAAGTACATCGAGTACATTGAGTACATTGATTACATTGATTACATTGAAAACATTGAGTACATCGAGTACATCGAGTACATCGAGTACATCGAGTACATCGAGTACATCGAGTACATCGAGTACATCGAGTACATCGAGTACATCGAGTACATCGAGTACATGTACATTGAGTACATTGATTACATTGAGTACATTGAGTACATCGAGTACATCGAGTACATCGAGTACATCGAGTACATCGAGTACATCGAGTACATCGAGTACATCGAGTACATCGAGTACATCGAGTACATCGAATACATCGAGTACATCGAGTACATCGAGTACATCGAGTACATCGAGTACATGGAGTACATTGATTACATCGAGTACATCGAGTACATCGAGTACATCGAGTACATCGAGTACATCGAGTATATCGAGTACATCAAGTACATCGAGTACATCGAGTACATCGAGTACATCGAGTACATCGAGTACATTGATTACATCGAGTACATTGAGTACATCGAGTACATCGAGTACATCGAGTACATCGAGTACATCGAGTACATCGAGTACATCGAGTACATCGAGTACATCGAGTACATCGAGTACATCGAGTACATCGAGTACATCGAGTACATCGAGTACATCGAGTACATCGAGTACATCGAGTACATCAAGTACATCGAGTACATTGAGTACATGGAGTACATCGAGTACATCAAGTACATCGAGTACATCGAGTACATCGAGCACATCGAGTACATCGAGTACATCGAGTACATCGAGTACATCGAGTACATCGAGTACATCGAGTACATCGAGTACATCGAGTACATCGAGTACATCGAGTACATGGAGTACATTGAGTACATTGATTACATCGAGTACATTGAGTACATCGAGTACATCGAGTACATTGAGTACATTAAGTATATTGATTACATTGAGTGAATTACATCGAGTACATCGAGTACATCAAGTACATCGAGTACATCGAGTACATCGAGTACATCGAGTACATCGAGTACATCGAGTACATCGAGAACATCGAGTACATCGAGTACATCGAGTACATCGAGTACAACGAGTACATCGAGTACATCGAGTACATCGAGTACATCTAGTACATCGAGTACATCAAATACATCGAGTACATCGAGTACATCGAGTACATCGAGTACATCGAAAACATCGAGTACATCGAGTATATCGAGTACATCGAGTACATCGAGTACATCGAGTACATCGAGTACATCGAGTACATCGAGTACATTTAGTACATCGAGTACATCGAGTACATCGAGTACATCGAGTACATCGAGTACATCGAGTACATTGATTACATCGAGTACATGGAGTACATCGAGTACATCGAGTACATCGAGTACATCGAGTACATCGAGTACATCGAGTACATCGAGTACATCGAGTACATCGAGTACATCGAGTACATCGAGTACATCGAGCACATCGAGTACATCGAGTACATCGAGTACATCGAGTACATCGAGTGCATCGAGAACATCGAGTACATTGAGTACATAGAGTACATGGAGTACATTGAGTACATCGAGTACATCGAGTACATCGAGTACATCGAGTACATCGAGTACATCGAGTACATCGAGTACATCGAGTACATTGAGTACATTGAGTACATTGATTACATCGAGTACATTGAGTACATCGAGTACATTAAGTATATTGATTACATTGAGTACATTACATCGAGTACATCGAGTACATCGAGTACATCGAGTACATCGAGTACATCGAGTACATCGAGTACATCGAGTACATCGAGTACATCGAGTACATCGAGTACATCGAGTACATCGAGTACATCGAGTACATCGAGTACATCGAGTACATCTAGTTCATCGAGTACATCAAATACATCGAGTACATCGAGTATATCGAGTACATCGAGTACATCGAGTACATCGAGTACATCGAGTACATCGAGTACATCGAGTACATCGAGTACATCGAGTACATCGAGTACATCGAGTACATCGAGTACATCGAGTACATCGAGTACATCGAGTACATCGAGTACATCGAGTACATCGAGTACATCGAGTACATCGAGTACATCGAGTACATCAAGTACATCGAGTACATCGAGTACATCGAGTACATCGAGTACATTGAGTATATCGAGTACATCGAGTATATCGAGTACATCGAGTATATCGAGTACATCGAGTATATCGAGTACATCGAGTACATCGAGTACATTGAGTACATCGAGTACATCGAGTACTTTGAGTACATTAAGTATATTGATTCCATTGAGTACATTACATCGAGTACATCGAGTACATCGAGTACATCGAGTACATCGAGTACATCGAGTACATCGAGTACATCGAGTACATCGAGTACATCGAGTACATCGAGTACATCGAGTACATCGAGTACATCGAGTACATCGAGTACATCGAGTACATCGAGTACATCGAGTACATCTAGTTCATCGAGTACATCAAATACATCGAGTACATCGAGTATATCGAGTACATCGAGTACATCGAGTACATCGAGTACATCGAGTACATCGAGTACATCGAGTACATCGAGTACATCGAGTACATCGAGTACATTGAGTACATTGATTACATCGAGTACATTGAGTACATCGAGTACATCGAGTACAACGAGTACATCGAGTACATCAAGTACATCGAGTACATCGAGTACATTGAGTACATACATCGAGTACATTGAGTACATTGATTACATTGAGTACATACATCGAGTACATCAAGTACATCGAGTACATCGAGTACATCGAGTACATCGAGTACATCGAGTACATCGAGTACATCGAGTACAAGTACATTGATTACATTGAGTACATTGAGTACATATAGTAAATTGAGTACATCGAGTACATCGAGTACATCGAGTACATCGAGTACATCGAGTACATCGAGTACATCGAGTACATCGAGTACATCGAGTACATTGAGTACATTGATTACATCGAGTACATCGAGTACATCGAGTACATCATCGAGTACATCGACTGTATCAAGTACATCGAGTACATCGAGTACATCGAATACATCGAGTACATCGAGTACATCGAGTACATCGAGTACATTGAGTACATTGATTACATCGAGTACATCGAGTACATCGAGTACATCGAGTACATCGAGTACATCGAGTACATCGAGTACATCGAGTACATCGAGTACATTGAGTACATTGATTACATCGAGTACATCGAGTACATCGAGTACATCATCGAGTACATCGACTGTATCAAGTACATCGAGTACATCGAATACATCGAGTACATCGAGTACATCGAGTACATCGAGTACATTGAGTACATTGATTACATCGAGTACATCGAGTACATCGAGTACATCGAGTACATCGAGTACATCGAGTACATCGAGTACATCGAGTACATCGAGTACATCGAGTACATCGAGTACATCGAGTACATCGAGTACATCGAGTACATAGAGTACATTGAGTACATTGATTTACATTGAGTACATTGATAACATCGAGTACATCGAGTACATCGAGTACATCGAGTACATCGAGTTCATCGAGTACATCGAATACATCGAGTACATCGAGTACATCGAGTACATCGAGTACATCGAGTACATCGAGTACATGGAGTACATTGATTACATTGAGTACATCGAGTACATCGAGTACATCGAGTACATCGAGTACATCGAGTACATCGAGTACATCGAGTATATCGAGTACATCGAGTACATCGAGTACATCGAGTACATCAAGTACATCGAGTACATTGAGTACATTGATTACATTGATTACATTGAAAACAATGAGTACATCGAGTACATCGAGTACATCGAGTACATCGAGTACATCGAGTACATCGAGTACATCGAGTACATCGAGTACATCGAGTACATCGAGTACATCGAGTACATCGAGTACATCGAGTACATCGAGTACATGTACATTGAGTACATTGATTACATTGAGTACATTGAGTACATCGAGTACATCGAGTACATCGAGTACATCGAGTACATCGAGTACATCGAGTACATCGAGTACATCGAGTACATCGAGTACATCGAGTACATCGAATACATCGAGTACATCGAGTACATCGAGTACATCGAGTACATCGAGTACATGGAGTACATTGATTACATCGAGTACATCGAGTACATCGAGTACATCGAGTACATCGAGTACATCGAGTATATCGAGTACATCAAGTACATCGAGTACATCGAGTACATCGAGTACATCGAGTACATCGAGTACATTGATTACATCGAGTACATTGAGTACATCGAGTACATCGAGTACATCGAGTACATCGAGTACATCGAGTACATCGAGTACATCGAGTACATCGAGTACATCGAGTACATCGAGTACATCGAGTACATCGAGTACATCGAGTACATCGAGTACATCGAGTACATCGAGTACATCGAGTACATCGAGTACATCGAGTACATCAAGTACATCGAGTACATTGAGTACATGGAGTACATCGAGTACATCAAGTACATCGAGTACATCGAGTACATCGAGCACATCGAGTACATCGAGTACATCGAGTACATCGAGTACATCGAGTACATCGAGTACATCGAGTACATCGAGTACATCGAGTACATCGAGTACATCGAGTACATTGAGTACATTGAGTACATTGATTACATCGAGTACATTGAGTACATCGAGTACATCGAGTACATTGAGTACATTAAGTATATTGATTACATTGAGTGAATTACATCGAGTACATCGAGTACATCAACTACATCGAGTACATCGAGTACATCGAGTACATCGAGTACATCGAGTACATCGAGTACATCGAGAACATCGAGTACATCGAGTACATCGAGTACATCGAGTACAACGAGTACATCGAGTACATCGAGTACATCGAGTACATCTAGTACATCGAGTACATCAAATACATCGAGTACATCGAGTACATCGAGTACATCGAGTACATCGAAAACATCGAGTACATCGAGTATATCGAGTACATCGAGTACATCGAGTACATCGAGTACATCGAGTACATCGAGTACATCGAGTACATTTAGTACATCGAGTACATCGAGTACATCGAGTACATCGAGTACATCGAGTACATCGAGTACATTGATTACATCGAGTACATGGAGTACATCGAGTACATCGAGTACATCGAGTACATCGAGTACATCGAGTACATCGAGTACATCGAGTACATCGAGTACATCGAGTACATCGAGTACATCGAGTACATCGAGCACATCGAGTACATCGAGTACATCGAGTACATCGAGTACATCGAGTGCATCGAGAACATCGAGTACATTGAGTACATAGAGTACATGGAGTACATTGAGTACATCGAGTACATCGAGTACATCGAGTACATCGAGTACATCGAGTACATCGAGTACATCGAGTACATCGAGTACATCGAGTACATCGAGTACATTGAGTACATTGAGTACATTGATTACATCGAGTACATTGAGTACATCGAGTACATTAAGTATATTGATTACATTGAGTACATTACATCGAGTACATCGAGTACATCGAGTACATCGAGTACATCGAGTACATCGAGTACATCGAGTACATCGAGTACATCGAGTACATCGAGTACATCGAGTACATCGAGTACATCGAGTACATCGAGTACATCGAGTACATCGAGTACATCGAGTACATCGAGTACATCTAGTTCATCGAGTACATCAAATACATCGAGTACATCGAGTATATCGAGTACATCGAGTACATCGAGTACATCGAGTACATCGAGTACATCGAGTACATCGAGTACATCGAGTACATCGAGTACATCGAGTACATCGAGTACATCGAGTACATCGAGTACATCGAGTACATCGAGTACATCGAGTACATCGAGTACATCGAGTACATCGAGTACATCGAGTACATCGAGTACATCGAGTACATCAAGTACATCGAGTACATCGAGTACATCGAGTACATCGAGTACATTGAGTATATCGAGTACATCGAGTATATCGAGTACATCGAGTATATCGAGTACATCGAGTATATCGAGTACATCGAGTACATCGAGTACATTGAGTACATCGAGTACATCGAGTACTTTGAGTACATTAAGTATATTGATTCCATTGAGTACATTACATCGAGTACATCGAGTACATCGAGTACATCGAGTACATCGAGTACATCGAGTACATCGAGTACATCGAGTACATCGAGTACATCGAGTACATCGAGTACATCGAGTACATCGAGTACATCGAGTACATCGAGTACATCGAGTACATCGAGTACATCGAGTACATCGAGTACATCGAGTACATCTAGTTCATCGAGTACATCAAATACATCGAGTACATCGAGTATATCGAGTACATCGAGTACATCGAGTACATCGAGTACATCGAGTACATCGAGTACATCGAGTACATCGAGTACATCGAGTACATCGAGTACATTGAGTACATTGATTACATCGAGTACATTGAGTACATCGAGTACATCGAGTACAACGAGTACATCGAGTACATCAAGTACATCGAGTACATCGAGTACATCGAGTACATCGAGTACTTCGAGTACATCGAGTACATCGAGTACATTGAGTACATACATCGAGTACATTGAGTACATTGATTACATTGAGTACATACATCGAGTACATCAAGTACATCGAGTACATCGAGTACATCGAGTACATCGAGTACATCGAGTACATCGAGTACATCGAGTACAAGTACATTGATTACATTGAGTACATTGAGTACATATAGTAAATTGAGTACATCGAGTACATCGAGTACATCGAGTACATCGAGTACATCGAGTACATCGAGTACATCGAGTACATCGAGTACATCGAGTACATTGAGTACATTGATTACATCGAGTACATCGAGTACATCGAGTACATCATCGAGTACATCGACTGTATCAAGTACATCGAGTACATCGAGTACATCGAATACATCGAGTACATCGAGTACATCGAGTACATCGAGTACATTGAGTACATTGATTACATCGAGTACATCGAGTACATCGAGTACATCGAGTACATCGAGTACATCGAGTACATCGAGTACATCGAGTACATCGAGTACATCGAGTACATCGAGTACATCGAGTACATCGAGTACATCGAGTACATCGAGTACATCGAGTACATCGAGTACATCGAGTACATCGAGTACATAGAGTACATTGAGTACATTGATTTACATTGAGTACATTGATAACATCGAGTACATCGAGTACATCGAGTACATCGAGTACATCGAGTTCATCGAGTACATCGAATACATCGAGTACATCGAGTACATCGAGTACATCGAGTACATCGAGTACATCGAGTACATGGAGTACATTGATTACATTGAGTACATCGAGTACATCGAGTACATCGAGTACATCGAGTACATCGAGTACATCGAGTACATCGAGTATATCGAGTACATCGAGTACATCGAGTACATCGAGTACATCAAGTACATCGAGTACATTGAGTACATTGATTACATTGATTACATTGAAAACATTGAGTACATCGAGTACATCGAGTACATCGAGTACATCGAGTACATCGAGTACATCGAGTACATCGAGTACATCGAGTACATCGAGTACATCGAGTACATCGAGTACATCGAGTACATCGAGTACATCGAGTACATGTACATTGAGTACATTGATTACATTGAGTACATTGAGTACATCGAGTACATCGAGTACATCGAGTACATCGAGTACATCGAGTACATCGAGTACATCGAGTACATCGAGTACATCGAGTACATCGAATACATCGAGTACATCGAGTACATCGAGTACATCGAGTACATCGAGTACATGGAGTACATTGATTACATCGAGTACATCGAGTACATCGAGTACATCGAGTACATCGAGTACATCGAGTACATCGAGTATATCGAGTACATCAAGTACATCGAGTACATCGAGTACATCGAGTACATCGAGTACATCGAGTACATTGATTACATCGAGTACATTGAGTACATCGAGTACATCGAGTACATCGAGTACATCGAGTACATCGAGTACATCGAGTACATCGAGTACATCGAGTACATCGAGTACATCGAGTACATCGAGTACATCGAGTACATCGAGTACATCGAGTACATCGAGTACATCGAGTACATCGAGTACATCAAGTACATCGAGTACATTGAGTACATGGAGTACATCGAGTACATCAAGTACATCGAGTACATCGAGTACATCGAGCACATCGAGTACATCGAGTACATCGAGTACATCGAGTACATCGAGTACATCGAGTACATCGAGTACATCGAGTACATCGAGTACATCGAGTACATCGAGTACATTGAGTACATTGAGTACATTGATTACATCGAGTACATTGAGTACATCGAGTACATCGAGTACATTGAGTACATTAAGTATATTGATTACATTGAGTGAATTACATCGAGTACATCGAGTACATCAAGTACATCGAGTACATCGAGTACATCGAGTACATCGAGTACATCGAGTACATCGAGTACATCGAGTACATCGAGAACATCGAGTACATCGAGTACATCGAGTACATCGAGTACAACGAGTACATCGAGTACATCGAGTACATCGAGTACATCTAGTACATCGAGTACATCAAATACATCGAGTACATCGAGTACATCGAGTACATCGAGTACATCGAAAACATCGAGTACATCGAGTATATCGAGTACATCGAGTACATCGAGTACATCGAGTACATCGAGTACATCGAGTACATCGAGTACATTTAGTACATCGAGTACATCGAGTACATCGAGTACATCGAGTACATCGAGTACATCGAGTACATTGATTACATCGAGTACATGGAGTACATCGAGTACATCGAGTACATCGAGTACATCGAGTACATCGAGTACATCGAGTACATCGAGTACATCGAGTACATCGAGTACATCGAGTACATCGAGTACATCGAGCACATCGAGTACATCGAGTACATCGAGTACATCGAGTACATCGAGTGCATCGAGAACATCGAGTACATTGAGTACATAGAGTACATGGAGTACATTGAGTACATCGAGTACATCGAGTACATCGGGTACATCGAGTACATCGAGTACATCGAGTACATCGAGTACATCGAGTACATTGAGTACATTGAGTACATTGATTACATCGAGTACATTGAGTACATCGAGTACATTAAGTATATTGATTACATTGAGTACATTACATCGAGTACATCGAGTACATCGAGTACATCGAGTACATCGAGTACATCGAGTACATCGAGTACATCGAGTACATCGAGTACATCGAGTACATCGAGTACATCGAGTACATCGAGTACATCGAGTACATCGAGTACATCGAGTACATCGAGTACATCGAGTACATCGAGTACATCTAGTTCATCGAGTACATCAAATACATCGAGTACATCGAGTATAGCGAGTACATCGAGTACATCGAGTACATCGAGTACATCGAGTACATCGAGTACATCGAGTACATCGAGTACATCGAGTACATCGAGTACATCGAGTACATCGAGTACATCGAGTACATCGAGTACATCGAGTACATCGAGTACATCGAGTACATCGAGTACATCGAGTACATCGAGTACATCGAGTACATCAAGTACATCGAGTACATCGAGTACATCGAGTACATCGAGTACATTGAGTATATCGAGTACATCGAGTATATCGAGTACATCGAGTATATCGAGTACATCGAGTACATCGAGTACATTGAGTACATCGAGTACATCGAGTACTTTGAGTACATTAAGTATTTTGATTCCATAGAGTACATTACATCGAGTACATCGAGTACATCGAGTACATCGAGTACATCGAGTACATCGAGTACATCGAGTACATCGAGTACATCGAGTACATCTAGTTCATCAAATACATCAAATACATCAAGTACATCAAGTACATCGAGTACATCGAGTACATCGAGTACATCGAGTACATCGAGTACATCTAGTACATCGAGTACATCAAATACATCGAGTACATCGAGTACATCGAGTACATCGAGTACATCGAGTACATTGAGTACATTGATTACATTGAGTACATTGAGTACATCGAGTACATGGAGTACATCGAGCACATCGAGTATATGGAGTACATTGATTACATTGAGTACATTGAGTACATCGAATACATCGAGTACATCGAGTACATCAAGTACATTGAGTACATTTAGTACATGGAGTACATTGAGTACATCGAGTACATCGAGTACATCGAGTACATCGAGTACATCGAGTACATCGAGTATATCGAGTACATCGAGTACATCGAGTACATTGAGAACATCGAGTACATCGAGTACATCGAGTACATCGAGTACATCGAGTACATTGAGTACATTGATTACATCGAGTACATTGAGTACATCGAGTACATCGAGTACATCAAGTACATCGAGTACATCGAGTACATCGAGTACATCGAGTACTTCGAGTACATCGAGTACATCGAGTACATCGAGTACATTGAGTACATACATCGAGTACATTGAGTACATTGATTACATTGAGTACATACATCGAGTACATCAAGTACATCGAGTACATCGAGTACATCGAGTACATCGAGTACATCGAGTACATCGAGTACATCGAGTACAAGTACATTGATTACATTGAGTACATTGAGTACATATAGTAAATTGAGTACATCGAGTACATCGAGTACATCGAGTACATCGAGTACATCGAGTACATCGAGTACATCGAGTACATCGAGTACATCGAGTATATTGAGTACATTGATTACATCGAGTACATCGAGTACATCGAGTACATCATCGAGTACATCGACTGTATCAAGTACATCGAGTACATCGAGTACATCGAATACATCGAGTACATCGAGTACATCGAGTACATCGAGTACATTGAGTACATTGATTACATCGAGTACATCGAGTACATCGAGTACATCGAGTACATCGAGTACATCGAGTACATCGAGTACATCGAGTACATCGAGTACATCGAGTACATCGAGTACATCGAGTACATCGAGTACATCGAGTACATCGAGTACATCGAGTACATCGAGTACATCGAGTACATCGAGTACATCGAGTACATCGAGTACATCGAGTACATAGAGTACATTGAGTACATTGATTTACATTGAGTACATTGATAACATCGAGTACATCGAGTACATCGAGTACATCGAGTACATCGAGTACATCGAGTACATCGAATACATCGAGTACATCGAGTACATCGAGTACATCGAGTACATCGAGTACATCGAGTACATGGAGTACATTGATTACATTGAGTACATCGAGTACATCGAGTACATCGAGTACATCGAGTACATCGAGTACATCGAGTACATCGAGTACATCGAGTACATCGAGTACATCGAGTATATCGAGTACATCGAGTACATCGAGTACATCGAGTACATCAAGTACATCGAGTACATTGAGTACATTGATTACATTGATTACATTGAGTACATCGAGTACATCGAGTACATCGAGTACATCGAGTACATCGAGTACATCGAGTACATCGAGTACATCTAGTACATCGAGTACATCGAGTACATCGAGTACATCGAGTACATCGAGTACATCGAGTACATCGAGTACATTGAGTACATGTACATTGAGTACATTGATTACATTGAGTACATCGAGTACATCGAGTACATCGAGTACATCAAGTACATTGAGTACATTGATTACATTGAGTACATTGAGTACATCGAGTACATCGAGTACATCGAGTACATCGAGTACATCGAGTATATCGAGTACACCGAGTACATGGAATACATCGAGTACATTGAGTACATTGATTACATTGAGTACATTGAGTACATCGAGTACATCGAGTACATCGAGTACATCGAGTACATCGAGTACATCGAGTACATCGAGTACATCTAGTACATCGAGTACATCGAGTACATCGAGTACATCGAGTACATCGAGTACATGTACACTGAGTACATTGATTACATTGAGTACATCGAGTACATCGAGTACATCGAGTACATCAAGTACATTGAGTACATTGATTACTTTGAGTACATTGAGTACATCGAGTACATCGAGTACATCGAGTACATCGAGTACATCGAGTATATCGAGTACATCGAGTACATCGAGTACATGTACATTAAGTACATTGATTACATTGAGTACATCGAGTACATCGAGTACATCGAGTACATCAAGTACATTGAGTACATTGATTACATTGAGTACATTGAGTACATCAAGTACATCGAGTACATCGAGTACATCGAGTACATCGAGTATATCGAGTACATCGAGTACATGGAATACATCGAGTACATCGAGTACATTGAGTACATTGATTACATTGAGTACATTGAGTACATCGAGTACATCGAGTACATCGAGTACATCGAGTACATCGAGTACATCGAGTACATCTAGTACATCGAGTACATCGAGTACATCGAGTACATCGAGTACATCGAGTACATCGAGTACATCGAGTACATGTACATTGAGTACATTGATTACATTGAGTACATTGAGTACATCGAGTACATCGAGTACATCGAGTACATCGAGTACATCGAGTACATCGAGTACATCGAGTACATCAAGTACATCGAGTACATCGAGTACATCGAGTACATCGAATACATCGAGTACATCGAGTACATCGAGTACATCGAGTACATCGAGTACATGGAGTACATTGATTACATCGAGTACATCGAGTACATCGAGTACATCGAGTACATCGAGTACATCGAGTATATCGAGTACATCAAGTACATCGAGTACATCGAGTACATCGAGTACATCGAGTACATCGAGTACATCGAGTACATTGATTACATCGAGTACATTGAGTACATCGAGTACATCGAGTACATCGAGTACATCGAGTACATCGAGTACATCGAGTACATCGAGTACATCGAGTACATCGAGTACATCGAGTACATCGAGTACATCGAGTACATCGAGTACATCGAGTTCATCGAGTACATCGAGTACATCAAGTACATCGAGTACATTGAGTACATGGAGTACATTGAGTACATCGAGTACATCGAGTACATCGAGTACATCGAGTACATCGAGTACATCGAGTACATCGAGTACATCGAGTACATCGAGTACATTGAGTACATTGAGTACATTGATTACATCGAGTACATTGAGTACATCGAGTACATCGAGTACATTGAGTACATTAAGTATATTGATTACATTGAGTGAATTACATCGAGTACATCGAGTACATCAAGTACATCGAGTACATCGAGTACATCGAGTACATCGAGTACATCGAGTACATCGAGTACATCGAGTACATCGAGTACATCGAGTACATCGAGTACATCGAGTACATCGAGTACAACGAGTACATCGAGTACATCGAGTACATCGAGTACATCGAGTACATCTAGTACATCGAGTACATCGAGTACATCGAGTACATCGAGTACATCGAGTACATGTACATTGAGTACATTGATTACATTGAGTACATCGAGTACATCGAGTACATCGAGTACATCAAGTACATTGAGTACATTGATTACATTGAGTACATCGAGTACATTGAGTACATTGAGTACATGGAGTACATTGAGTACATTGAGTACGTCGAGTACATCGAGTACATCGAGTACATCGAGTACATCGAGTACATCGAGTACATCGAGTACATCGAGTACATCGAGTACATCGAGTACATCGAGTACATCGAGTACATCGAGTACATCAAGTACATCGAGTACATCGAGTACATCGAGTACATCGAGTACATTGAGTATATCGAGTACATCGAGTATATCGAGTACATCGAGTATATCGAGTACATCGAGTATATCGAGTACATCGAGTACATCGAGTACATTGAGTACATCGAGTACATCGAGTACTTTGAGTACATTAAGTATTTTGATTCCATTGAGTACATTACATCGAGTACATCGAGTACATCGAGTACATCGAGTACATCGAGTACATCGAGTACATCGAGTACATCGAGTACATCGAGTACATCGAGTACATCGAGTACATCTAGTTCATCAAATACATCAAATACATCAAGTACATCGAGTACATCGAGTACATCGAGTACATCGAGTACATCGAGTACATCGAGTACATCTAGTACATCGAGTACATCAAATACATCGAGTACATCGAGTACATCGAGTACATCGAGTACATCGAGTACATCGAGTACATCGAGTACATCGAGTACATCGAGTACATCGAGTACATCGAGTACATCGAGTACATCGAGTACATCGAGTACATCGAGTACATCGAGTACATCGAGTATATCGAGTACATCGAGTACATCGAGTACATCGAGTACATCGAGTACATGTACATTGAGTACATTGATTACATTGAGTACATCGAGTACATCGAGTACATCGAGTACATCGAGTACATTGAGTACATTGATTACATTGAGTACATTGAGTACATCGAGTACATGGAGTACATCGAGCACATCGAGTATATGGAGTACATTGATTACATTGAGTACATTGAGTACATCGAGTACATCGAGTACATCGAGTACATCAAGTACATTGAGTACATTTAGTACATGGAGTACATTGAGTACATCGAGTACATCGAGTACATCGAGTACATCGAGTACATCGAGTACATCGAGTATATCGAGTACATCGAGTACATCGAGTACATTGAGAACATCGAGTACATCGAGTACATCGAGTACATCGAGTACATCGAGTACATTGAGTACATTGATTACATCGAGTACATTGAGTACATCGAGTACATCGAGTACAACGAGTACATCGAGTACATCAAGTACATCGAGTACATCGAGTACATCGAGTACATCGAGTACTTCGAGTACATCGAGTACATCGAGTACATCGAGTACATTGAGTACATACATCGAGTACATTGAGTACATTGATTACATTGAGTACATACATCGAGTACATCAAGTACATCGAGTACATCGAGTACATCGAGTACATCGAGTACATCGAGTACATCGAGTACATCGAGTACATCGAGTACATCGAGTACAAGTACATTGATTACATTGAGTACATTGAGTACATATAGTAAATTGAGTACATCGAGTACATCGAGTACATCGAGTACATCGAGTACATCGAGTACATCGAGTACATCGAGTACATCGAGTACATCGAGTACATCGAGTACATTGAGTACATTGATTACATCGAGTACATCGAGTACATCGAGTACATCATCGAGTACATCGACTGTATCAAGTACATCGAGTACATCGAGTACATCGAATACATCGAGTACATCGAGTACATCGAGTACATCGAGTACATTGAGTACATTGATTACATCGAGTACATCGAGTACATCGAGTACATCGAGTACATCGAGTACATCGAGTACATCGAGTACATCGAGTACATCGAGTACATCGAGTACATCGAGTACATCGAGTACATCGAGTACATCGAGTACATCGAGTACATCGAGTACATCGAGTACATCGAGTACATCGAGTACATAGAGTACATTGAGTACATTGATTTACATTGAGTACATTGATAACATCGAGTACATCGAGTACATCGAGTACATCGAGTACATCGAGTTCATCGAGTACATCGAATACATCGAGTACATCGAGTACATCGAGTACATCGAGTACATCGAGTACATCGAGTACATGGAGTACATTGATTACATTGAGTACATCGAGTACATCGAGTACATCGAGTACATCGAGTACATCGAGTACATCGAGTACATCGAGTATATCGAGTACATCGAGTACATCGAGTACATCGAGTACATCAAGTACATCGAGTACATTGAGTACATTGATTACATTGATTACATTGAAAACATTGAGTACATCGAGTACATCGAGTACATCGAGTACATCGAGTACATCGAGTACATCGAGTACATCGAGTACATCGAGTACATCGAGTACATCGAGTACATCGAGTACATCGAGTACATCGAGTACATCGAGTACATCGAGTACATCGAGTACATCGAGTACATCGAGTACATCGAGTACATTGAGTACATTGATTACATAGAGTACATCGAGTACATCGAGTACATCGAGTACATCGAGTACATCGAGTACATCGAGTACATCGAGTACATCGAGTACATCGAGTACATCGAGTACATCGAGTACATCGAGCACATCGAGTACATCGAGTACATCGAGTACATCGAATACATTGAGTACTTTGAGTACATTGATTACATTGAGTACATTGAGTACATGGAGTACATCGAATACATCGAGTACATCGAGTACATCGAGTACATCAAGTACATCGAGTACATCAAGTACATCGAGTACATCGAGTACATCGAGTACATCGAGTACATCGAGTACATCAAGTACAACGAGTACATCGAGTACATCAAGTACATCGAGTACAACGAGTACATCGAGTACATCGAGTACTTCGAGTACATCGAGTACATCAAGTACATCGAGTACATTGAGTACATTAAGTACATTAAGTACATTGATTACATTGAGTACATCGAGTACATCAAGTACATTGAGTACATTGAGTACATTGAGTACATCGAGTACATCGAGTACATCGAGTACATCGAGTATATCAAGTACATCGAGTACATCGAGTAAATCGAGTACATCGAGTACATCGAGTACATCAAGTACATCGAGTACATCGAGTACATCGAGTACATCAAGTACATCGAGTACATTGAGTACATGGAGTACATTGAGTACATCGAGTACATCGAGTACATCGAGTACATCGAGTACATCGAGTACATCGAGTACATCGAGTACATCGAGTACATCGAGTACATCGAGTACATCGAGTACATCGAGTACATCGAGTAAATCCAGTACATCGAGTACATCGAGTACATCGAGTACATCGAGTACATCGGGTACATCGAGTACATCGAGTACATCGAGTACATCGAGTACATCGAGTACATCGAGTACATCGAGTACATCGAGTACATCGAGTACCTCGAGTACATCGAGTACATCGAGTACCTCGAGTACATCGAGTACATCGAGTACATCGAGTACATCGATTACATCGAGTACATCGAGTACATCGAGTACATCGAGTACATCGAGTACATCGAGTATTTATTTATTTATTTATTTTATTTTGGAAAACAAACAGAAACAGACAAAATACATTATACAAATAACTTAAACTAATAAAATTAGATAGCAATCTATTTCCTAACGTTTTCACTAAGAACATACGAAAAAAAAAAACTATAAAAGGCATCGAACTCAAACAGTATAAACCTTTGCGTTATAAAAAATAAAGCTTTCCTACAAGTAGGTACAACAGTAGGTATAGTTATTCGAATACCGTTACATAACAATAAGCAGAACATTTAAGCTGTCAGAAATATCTGTTATACATACATTTATAAATTTGGGTTTTATTATATTCCTCCAATTTCAATATTTCTGTGCTTACACGACTTGTGACACCATTCTCTTAAACTTATGACGTGTGTTACTGAAGATGTCAACGGAGACCAGCTCTTTATTATAGTGTTCACATATCCTACGTAAGGGAGCGCGCACACCTGCATTAGTTGTGCAACGGGGGGGCATGAAAAGGGTCTTATCTCGTGTTCTCGCCTGAGGGACACGAAAATTTATCTGTTCCAACAGTTCCGGACAATTCAATCGCCCACAGCACAAATCATACAGAAACATTGCACCTGCAACGTTCCTCCTTTCTGTAAGAGATTTTAAATTGTATTTTTTGAGAAGGTCATCGTACGACAGTTTTTTCTCTCGCAATCTGTAGTTCAGGGCTCGAAGAAATTTTTTCTGGACTTTTTCTATCTCATTTGAATAAACTGAATAAATAGGGTTCCAGATGACAGAGGCATATTCAAGGTGCGGCCTCACTAGAGCCTTGTACAAAAGAAGATATGATGCAGGGTTCTTAAAAGGCTTAGAGGATCTGATTAAAAAACCTAACATTTGCAGAGCCTTAGCAGTAATATGAGTTATATGACGGTCAAAATGGAGCTTTTCATCCAGAATTATGCCTAAATCACGAGTGAACGCTACTGAGGTAAGAATGTTGTTGTCCAAACTGTAGGACGATACAATTTTATTTCGTTTTTTTGTGAATGTTATATGACAGCACTTATCATATGCTAATTGGAGATTGTTTTTTGTACAATAGGCCACAAATCTATCCAGATCCTCCTGGAGCAAACGACAATCCTGTGTACTACGAATTTCCCGGTAAATTTTCAGATCGTCAGCAAACATAAGTATTTGAGAACTGTAGAAACAAGAGACAATATCATTTACGAATAGTATATACTGGAGAGGACCTAATATTGAGCCCTGGATTACTCCAGAAAATACTTCAGCTGGAGCAGAATGGTAACCATTAATTGTAACACACTGGTTACGATTGCTCAGATATGAAGCAAACCAACGCAATAAATTCCCACGGATACCGTTGTAGGCAAGTTTTTTAAGCAAGAGCAAGTGGTCGACCTTATCAAATGCTTTACGGAAATCTGTGTATATGACATCCACTTGCTTTTGCTTATCCATGGATTCAAATAGGTAGTTAACCAATGTTACCGCGTTCGTGACCGTTGATTTTCGCTTCACAAAACCGTGTTGCGCGTTTATAATGTTTCTTTCTACGAGTGGATAAACGGTATCATGTATTAGTGATTCCAATATTTTAGGGAAACATGATTGGATTGAAATGGGTCTGTAATTTGTTACCTGCGACTTAGAACCGGTTTTATGAAGGGGGGTCACGTAGGAAATTTTCCATATTGAAGGAAATGTACCATTGGCTAGGCATTTATTAAATATTATTGTCAGGGGCTCGGATAACGTCTTTGACATTCGTTTTACAAAAAATGGAGCAATTTTATCTGGACCTGCACCCTTCACTGGATCCAGAGAACATAATTTCTTTTGTACACTATTTTGGTCTATAGTAATTGAATTTAAATTTGGCGCACTATAATGCGAGCTGAAACTTTCCAATATATTCGTGTCAGTTTGCGTGCCGCGTTCATATACAGAAGAGAAGAAGGAAGAGAACATTGTTGCAATTTCGGACGGGGAATTAGCTATGTGTTCACCATAGTTCATCGTTGCCGGATATCCTGTCTTATTTTTTTTCAGCGTATTAGTGTAAGACCAGAAGAACTTAATATTTTTGTTAAGCGAATTTTCAACATTGCATATGTACTGTTTAAAATCTTGTGCTATTAAAGCTTTAGCTCTCTTCCTCAACAGTGAATATTCAGCATAAGCAGATGCGTTGTTATAAATTTTCCAACTAAGCCATTTTTTCTTTTTACGATTTAAAGTACTTTTTAATGCAGCTGAGAACCATTTAGGTTCGCGGTTGGATTGATATTTTTTATTTGGTACGTGTTTATCTAGTGTCTCATATAGTATATCGTAGAAATAATGTACAGCCCTGTCAGCTTCGAGATCATTCAGTCGCTGGGCCCATGAAACTTCAGATAGTTGTCTTTCAATAACTTCAAAATCAGCTTTATAAAAATTATACTTAAGAATGTTATTATTTGCCATATTTATTTTAAAATCATTTGCGAATGTGAATTGGTAAGGAGGGTGATGGGGAACGATATTAGACAGAGTGAAGTTAGGCGAAGTGACGATACAGTCTTCATTTGAAAGTAATAGGTCTAGAATCCTCTGATTCTGGTTAAGAAATAGATTATGCTGCTTAAAACCTAGAAATTCAATGCTACTGCTTACACATCTATTAATAGGAGTCGGCAAAGTAGTGATTTGACAGACTGATTTATCTTGCTGGTTCCAATATAAATTTGGTAGATTAAAGTCGCCCATTAAACAAAACTTTGCATTGTCATATTTAGACCGAAGGGCATCGAGCCTATGGAAATATTCTTCATATATATGTACGCCTGACGTTGGTGGAATGTATACCACACCTATTATCAACTTACAGTCGTGTAAAGGTATCATTAAAAATATTTCTTCTATGTTTTTCGACTCCCAATCATACAGTCTAATAGCTGGAAGATTACTTTTTAAAGCTAAGAGGACTCCACCACCGTCATTTTTACCTGTTAGCACAAAATCTCGATCTCTCCTAAAGAGATTGTATGTCTTATCCACAATTTCCGAATCATAAATGCCAGTCTTTAGCCAAGTCTCCGTTAACGCCACAACGTCATAGTCATTTATTATAATATTCATACGTAAGTCAATCAGTTTCGATCGCAGGCCACCACAATTCATCACCAGATCACCATCATTCACCAGAGTACATCGAGTACAACGAGTACATCGAGTACATCGAGTACATCGAGTACATTGAGTACATTGATTACATCTAATACATCGAGTACATCGAGTACATCATCGAGCACATCGACTTCATCAAGTACATCGAGTACATCGAGTACATCGAGTACATCGAGTACATCGAGTACATCGAGTACATCGAGTACATTGAGTACATTGAGTACATCGAGTACATCGAGTACAACGAGTACATCGAGTACATCAAGTACATCGAGTACAACGAGTACATCGAGTACATCGAGTACATCGAGTACATCAAGTACATCGAGTACATGGAGTACATTGAGTACATTGAGTACATTGAGTACATCGAGTACATTGAGTACATTGATTACATCGAGTACATTGAGTACATTGAGTACATCGAGTACATCGAGTACATCGAGTACATCGAGTACATCGAGTACATCGAGTACATCGAGTACATCGAGTACAGGTACATTGAGTACATTGATTACATTGAGTACATTGAGTACATCGATTACATCGAGTACATCGAGTACATCGAGTACATCAAGTACATCGAGTACATCGAGTACATCGAGTACATCGAATACATCGAGTACATCGAGTACATCGAGTACATCGAGTACATCGAGTACATCGAGTACATCGAGTACATCGAGTACATCGAGTACATCGAGTACATCGAGTACATTGAGTACATTGAGTACAATAAGTACATTGAGTACATTTAGTACATTGAGTACATCGAGTACATCGAGTACATCGAGTACATCAAGTACATCGAGTACATCGAGTACATCGAGTACATCGAGTACATTGACTACATCGAGTACATCGAGTACATCGAGTACATGGAGTACATCGAGTACATCGAGTACATCTAGTACATCGAGTACATCGAGTACATCGAGTACATCGAGTACATCGAGTACATCGAGTACATCGAGTACATCGAGTACATCGAGTACATCGAGTACATCGAGTACATCGAGTACATCGAGTACATCGAGTACATCGAGTACATCGAGTACATCGAGTACATCGAGTACATCGAGTACATCGAGTACATAGAGTACATTGAGTACATTGATTTACATTGAGTACATTGATAACATCGAGTACATCGAGTACATCGAGTACATCGAGTACATCGAGTACATCGAGTACATCAAGTACATCGAGTACATCGAGTACATCGAGTACATCGAGTACATCGAGTACATCGAGTAAATCGAGTACATCGAGTACATGGAGTACATTGATTACATTGAGTACATCGAGTACATCGAGTACATCGAGTACATCGAGTACATCGAGTATATCGAGTACATCGAGTACATCGAGTACATCGAGTACATCAAGTACATCGAGTACATTGAGTACATTGATTACATTGATTACATTGAAAACATTGAGTACATCGAGTACATCGAGTACATCGAGTACATCGAGTACATCGAGTACATCGAGTACATCGAGTACATCAAGTACATCGAGTACATCGAGTACATCGAGTACATCGAGTACATGGAGTACATTGATTACATCGAGTACATCGAGTACATCGAGTACATCGAGTACATCGAGTACATCGAGTACATCGAGTACATCGAGTACATCGAGTACATCGAGTACATCGAGTACATCGAGTACATCGAGCACATCGAGTACATCGAGTACATCAAGTACATCGAGTACATTGAGTACTTTGAGTACATTGATTACAGTGAGTACATTGAGTACATGGAGTACATCGAATACATCGAGTACATCGAGTACATCGAGTACATCAAGTACATCGAGTACATCAAGTACATCGAGTACATCGAGTACATCGAGTACATCGAGTACATCGAGTACATCGAGTAAATCAAGTACATAGATTACATCGAGTACATCGAGTACATCGAGTACATCGAGTACATCGAGTATATCGAGTACATCGAGCACATCAAGTACATCGAGTACATCGAGTACATTAAGTACATTGATTACATTGAGTACATCGAGTACATCAAGTACATTGAGTACATTGAGTACATTGAGTACATCGAGTACATCGAGTACATCGAGTACATCGAGTACATCGAGTACATCGAGTACATCGAGTACATCGAGTACATCGAGTACATCGATTACATGGAGTACATTGTGTTCATCGAGTACATCGAGTACATCGAGTACATCGAGTACATCGAGTACATCGAGTACATCGAGTAATCGAGTACATCGAGTACATCGAGTACATCGAGTACATCGAGTACATCGATCACATCGAGTACATCGAGTAAATCCAGTACATCGAGTACATCGAGTACATCGAGTACATCGAGTACATCGAGTACATCGAGTACATCGAGTACATCGAGTATATCAAGTACATCGAGTACATCGAGTAAATCGAGTACATCGAGTACATCGAGTACATCGAGTACATCGAGTACATCGAGTACATCGAGTACATCGAGTACATCGAGTACATCGAGTACATCGAGTACATCGAGTACATCGAGTACATCGAGTACATCGAGTACATCGAGTTCATCGAGTACATCGAGTACATCGAGTAAATCGAGTACATTGAGTACATTGATTACATCGAGTACATCGAGTGCATCAAGTACATCGAGTACATCGAGTGCATCGAGTACATCGAGTACATCGAGTACATCGAGGACATCGAGTACATCGAGTACATCGAGTACATCGAGTACATCGAGTACATCGAGTACATCGAGTACATCGAGTACATCGAGTACATCGAGTACATCGAGTACATCGAGTACATCGAGTACATCGAGTACATCGAGTACATTGATTACATTGAGTACATCGAGTACATTGAGTACATCGAGTACATCGAGTACATCGAGTACATCGAGTACATCGAGTACATCGAGTACATCGAGTACATCGAGTACATCGAGTACATCGAGTACATCGAGTACATTGAGTACATTGATTACATCGAGTACATCGAGTACATCGAGTACATCGTGTACATCGAGTACATCGAGTACATCGAGTACATCGAGTACATCGAGTACATCGAGTACATCGAGTACATCGAGTACATCGAGTACATCGAGTACATCGAGTACATCGAGTACATCGAGTACATTGAGTACATTGATTTACATTGAGTACATTGATAACATCGAGTACATCGAGTACATCGAGTACATCGAGTACATCAAGTACATCGAGTACATCGAGTACATCGAGTACATCGAGTACATTGAGTACATCGAGTACATCGAATACATCGAGTACATCGAGTACATCGAGTACATCGAGTACATCGAGTACATGGAGTACATTGATTACATTGATTACATTGAGTACATCGAGTACATCGAGTACATCGAGTACATCGAGTACATCGAGTACATCGAGTACATCGAGTACATCGAGTACATCGAGTACATCGAGTACATCGAGTACATCGAGTACATCGAGTGCATCGAGTGCATCGAGTGCATCGAGTACATCGAGTACATTGAGTACATAGAGTACATAGAGTACATTGAGTACATCGAGTACATCGAGTACATCGAGTACATCGAGTACATTGATTACATGGAGTACATCGAGTACATCGAGTACATCGAGTACATCGAGTAATCGAGTACATCGAGTACATCGAGTACATCGAGTACATCGAGTACATCGAGTACATCGAGTACATCGAGTACATCGAGTACATCGAGTACATCGAGTACATCGAGTACATCGAGTACATCGAGTACATCGAGTACATCGAGTACATCGAGTACATCGAGTACATCGAGTACATCGAGTTCATCGAGTACATCGAGTACATCGAGTACATCGAGTACATCGAGTACATCGAGTACATCGAGTTCATCGAGTACATCGAGTACATCGAGTAAATCGAGTACATTGATTACATCGAGTACATCGAGTGCATCGAGTACATCGAGTGCATCGAGTACATCTAGTACATCGAGTGCATCGAGTACATCGAGTACATCGAGTACATCGAGTACATCGAGTACATCGAGTACATCAAGTACATCGAGTACATCGAGTACATCGAGTACATCGAGTACATTGAGTACATTGATTACATCGAGTACATCGAGTACATCGAGTACATCGAGTACATCGAGTACATCGAGTACATCGAGTACATCGAGTACATCGAGTACATCGAGTACATCGCTTACATCGAGCACATCGAGTACATCGAGTACATCAAGTACATCGAGTACTTTGAGTACATTGATTACAGTGAGTACATTGAGTACATGGAGTACATCGAATACATCGAGTACATCGAGTACATCGAGTACATCAAGTACATCGAGTACATCAAATACATCGAGTACATCGAGTACATCGAGTACATCGAGTACATCGAGTACATCGAGTACATCGAGTACATCGAGTACATCAAGTACATAGATTACATCGAGTACATCGAGTACATCGAGTACATCGAGTACATCGAGTATATCGAGTACATCGAGTACATCAAGTACATCGAGTACATCGAGTACATTAAGTACATTGATTACATTGAGTACATCGAGTACATCAAGTACATTGAGTACATTGAGTACATTGAGTACATCGAGTACATCGAGTACATCGAGTACATCGAGTACATCGAGTACATCGAGTACATCGAGTACATCGAGTACATCGATTACATGGAGTACATTGTGTTCATCGAGTACATCGAGTACATCGAGTACATCGAGTACATCGAGTACATCGAGTACATCGAGTAATCGAGTACATCGAGTACATCGAGTACATCGAGTACATCGAGTACATCGAGTACATCGAGTACATCGAGTACATCGAGTAAATCCAGTACATCGAGTACATCGAGTACATCGAGTACATCGAGTACATCGAGTACATCGAGTATATCAAGTACATCGAGTACATCGAGTAAATCGAGTACATCGAGTAAATCGAGTACATCGAGTACATCGAGTACATCGAGTACATCGAGTACATCGAGTACATCGAATACATCGAGTTCATCGAGTACATCGAGTACATCGAGTAAATCGAGTACATTGAGTACATTGATTACATCGAGTACATCGAGTGCATCGAGTACATCGAGTGCATCGAGTGCATCGAGTACATCGAGTACATCGAGTACATCGAGTACATCGAGTACATCGAGTACATCGAGTACATCGAGTACATCGAGTACATCGAGTACATCGAGTACATCGAGTACATCGAGTACATCGAGTACATCGAGTACATCGAGTACATCGAGTACATCGAGTACATTGATTACATTGTTTACATTGAGTACATTGAGTACATCGAGTACATCGAGTACATCGAGTACATCGAGTACATCGAGTACATCGAGTACATCGAGTACATCGAGTACATCGAGTACATCGAGTACATCGAGTACATCGAGTACATCGAGTACATCGAGTACATTGATTACATCGAGTACATCGAGTACATCGAGTACATCGAGTACATCGAGTACATCGAGTACATCGAGTACATCGAGTACATTGAGTACATCGAGTACATCGAATACATCGAGTACATCGAGTACATCGAGTACATCGAGTACATCGAGTACATGGAGTACATTGATTACATTGAGTACATCGAGTACATCGAGTACATCGAGTTCATCGAGTACATTGAGTACATCGAGTACATCGAATACATCGAGTACATCGAGTACATCGAGTACATCGAGTACATCGAGTACATCGAGTACATGGAGTACATTGATTACATTGAGTACATCGAGTACATCGAGTACATCGAGTACATCGAGTACATCGAGTACATCGAGTACATCGAGTACATCGAGTGCATCGAGTGCATCGAGTGCATCGAGTGCATCGAGTACATCGAGTACATTGAGTACATAGAGTACATAGAGTACATTGAGTACATCGAGTACATCGAGTACATCGAGTACATCGAGTACATCGAGTACATCGAGTACATTGATTACATGGAGTACATTGAGTACATCGAGTACATCGAGTACATCGAGTACATCGAGTACATCGAGTACATCGAGTACATCGAGTACATCGAGTAATCGAGTACATCGAGTACATCGAGTACATCGAGTACATCGAGTACATCGAGTACATCGAGTACATCGAGTACATCGAGTACATCGAGTACATCGAGTACATCGAGTACATCGAGTACATCGAGTACATCGAGTACATCGAGTACATCGAGTACATCGAGTACATCGAGTACATCGAGTACATCGAGTACATCGAGTACATCGAGTACATCGAGTACATCGAGTACATCGAGTACATTGAGTACATTGATTTACATTGAGTACATTGATAACATCGAGTACATCGAGTACATCGAGTACATCGAGTACATCAAGTACATCGAGTACATCGAGTACATCGAGTACATCGAGTACATTGAGTACATCGAGTACATCGAATACATCGAGTACATCGAGTACATCGAGTACATCGAGTACATAGAGTACATGGAGTACATTGATTACATTGATTACATTGAGTACATCGAGTACATCGAGTACATCGAGTACATCGAGTACATCGAGTACATCGAGTACATCGAGTACATCGAGTACATCGAGTACATCGAGTACATCGAGTACATCGAGTACATCGAGTGCATCGAGTGCATCGAGTGCATCGAGTACATCGAGTACATTGAGTACATAGAGTACATAGAGTACATTGAGTACATCGAGTACATCGAGTACATCGAGTACATCGAGTACATTGATTACATGGAGTACATTGAGTACATCGAGTACATCGAGTACATCGAGTACATCGAGTACATCGAGTACATCGAGTACATCGAGTACATCGAGTAATCGAGTACATCGAGTACATCGAGTACATCGAGTACATCGAGTACATCGAGTACATCGAGTACTTTGAGTACATCGAGTACATCGAGTACATCGAGTACATCGAGTACATCGAGTACATCGAGTACATCGAGTACATCGAGTACATCGAGTACATCGAGTACATCGAGTACATCGAGTTCATCGAGTACATCGAGTACATCGAGTACATCGAGTACATCGAGTACATCGAGTACATCGAGTTCATCGAGTACATCGAGTACATCGAGTAAATCGAGTACATTGAGTACATTGATTACATCGAGTACATCGAGTGCATCGAGTACATCGAGTGCATCGAGTACATCTAGTACATCGAGTGCATCGAGTACATCGAGTACATCGAGTACATCGAGTACATCGAGTACATCGAGTACATCAAGTACATCGAGTACATCGAGTACATCGAGTACATCGAGTACATTGAGTACATTGATTACATCGAGTACATCGAGTACATCGAGTACATCGAGTACATCGAGTACATCGAGTACATCGAGTACATCGAGTACATCGAGTACATCGAGTACATCGAGTACATCGCTTACATCGAGCACATCGAGTACATCGAGTACATCAAGTACATCGAGTACTTTGAGTACATTGATTACAGTGAGTACATTGAGTACATGGAGTACATCGAATACATCGAGTACATCGAGTACATCGAGTACATCAAGTACATCGAGTACATCAAGTACATCGAGTACATCGAGTACATCGAGTACATCGAGTACATCGAGTACATCGAGTACATCGAGTACATCAAGTACATAGATTACATCGAGTACATCGAGTACATCGAGTACATCGAGTACATCGAGTACATCGAGTATATCGAGTACATCGAGTACATCAAGTACATCGAGTACATCGAGTACATTAAGTACATTGATTACATTGAGTACATCGAGTACATCAAGTACATTGAGTACATTGAGTACATTGAGTACATCGAGTACATCGAGTACATCGAGTACATCGAGTACATCGAGTACATCGAGTACATCGAGTACATCGAGTACATCGAGTACATCGATTACATGGAGTACATTGTGTTCATCGAGTACATCGAGTACATCGAGTACATCGAGTACATCGAGTACATCGAGTACATCGAGTACATCGAGTAATCGAGTACATCGAGTACATCGAGTACATCGAGTACATCGAGTACATCGAGTACATCGAGTACATCGAGTAAATCCAGTACATCGAGTACATCGAGTACATCGAGTACATCGAGTACATCGAGTACATCGAGTACATCGAGTATATCAAGTACATCGAGTACATCGAGTAAATCGAGTACATCGAGTACATCGAGTACATCGAGTACATCGAGTACATCGAGTACATCGAGTACATCGAGTACATCGAGTACATCGAGTACATCGAGTACATCGAGTACATCGAGTACATCGAGTACATCGAGTTCATCGAGTACATCGAGTACATCGAGTAAATCGAGTACATGGAGTACATTGATTACATCGAGTACATCGAGTGCATCGAGTACATCGAGTGCATCGAGTGCATCGAGTACATCGAGTACATCGAGTACATCGAGTACATCGAGTACATCGAGTACATCGAGTACATCGAGTACATCGAGTACATCGAGTACATCGAGTACATCGAGTACATCGAGTACATCGAGTACATCGAGTACATCGAGTACATCGAGTACATCGAGTACATCGAGTACATTGATTACATTGTTTACATTGAGTACATTGAGTACATCGAGTACATCGAGTACATCGAGTACATCGAGTACATCGAGTACATCGAGTACATCGAGTACATCGAGTACATCGAGTACATCGAGTACATCGAGTACATCGAGTACATCGAGTACATTGATTACATCGAGTACATCGAGTACATCGAGTACATCGAGTACATCGAGTACATCGAGTACATCGAGTACATTGAGTACATCGAGTACATCGAATACATCGAGTACATCGAGTACATCGAGTACATCGAGTACATCGAGTACATGGAGTACATTGATTACATTGAGTACATCGAGTACATCGAGTACATCGAGTACATCGAGTACATTGAGTACATCGAGTACATCGAATACATCGAGTACATCGAGTACATCGAGTACATCGAGTACATCGAGTACATGGAGTACATTGATTACATTGAGTACATCGAGTACATCGAGTACATCGAGTACATCGAGTACATCGAGTACATCGAGTACATCGAGTACATCGAGTGCATCGAGTGCATCGAGTGCATCGAGTGCATCGAGTACATCGAGTACATTGAGTACATAGAGTACATAGAGTACATCGAGTACATCGAGTACATCGAGTACATCGAGTACATCGAGTACATTGATTACATGGAGTACATCGAGTACATCGAGTACATCGAGTACATCGAGTACATCGAGTACATCGAGTACATCGAGTACATCGAGTAATCGAGTACATCGAGTACATCGAGTACATCGAGTACATCGAGTACATCGAGTACATCGAGTACATCGAGTACATCGAGTACATCGAGTACATCGAGTACATCGAGTACATCGAGTACATCGAGTACATCGAGTACATCGAGTACATAGAGTACATCGAGTACATCGAGTACATCGAGTACATCGAGTACATCGAGTACATCGAGTACATCGAGTTCATCGAGTACATCGAGTGCATCGAGTACATCGAGTACATCGAGTACATCGAGTGCATCGAGTACATCGAGTGCATCGAGTACATCTAGTACATCGAGTGCATCGAGTACATCGAGTACATCGAGTACATCGAGTACATCGAGTACATCGAGTACATCGAGTACATCGAGTACATCGAGTACATCGAGTACATCGAGTACATCGAGTACATCGAGTACATCGAGTACATCGAGTACATCGAGTACATCGAGTACATCGAGTACATCGAGTACATCGAGTACATCGAGTACATCGAGTACATCGAGTACATCGAGTACATCGAGTACATCGAGTACATCGAGTACATCGAGTACATCGAGTACATCGAGTACATCGAGTACATCGAGTACATCGAGTACATCGAGTACATCGAGTACATCGAGTACATCGAGTACATCGAGTACATCGAGTACATCGAGTACATCGAGTACATCGAGTACATCGAGTACATCGAGTACATCGAGTACATCGAGTACATCGAGTACATCGAGTACATCGAGTACATCGTGTACATCGAGTACATCGAGTACATCGAGTACATCAAGTACATCGAGTACATCGAGTACATTGAGTACATTGAGTACATTGAGTACATCGAGTACATTGAGTACATTGATTACATCGAGTACATTGAGTACATCGAGTACATCGAGTACATCGAGTACATCGAGTACATCGAGTACATCGAGTACATCGAGTACATCGAGTACATGTACATTGAGTACATTGATTACATTGAGTACATTGAGTACATCGATTACATCGAGTACATCGAGTACATCGAGTACATCAAGTACATCGAGTACATCGAGTACATCGAGTACATCGAGTACATCGAGTACATCGAGTACATCGAGTACATCGAGTACATCGAGTACATCGAGTACATCGAGTACATCGAGTACATCGAGTACATCGAGTACATCGAGTACATCGAGTACATCGAGTACATTGAGTACATCGAGTACATCGAGTACATCGAGTACATCGAGTACATCGAGTACATCGAGTACATCGAGTACATCGAGTACATCGAGTACATTGAGTACATTGAGTACAATAAGTACATTGAGTACATTTAGTACATTGAGTACATCGAGTACATCGAGTACATCGAGTACATCAAGTACATCGAGTACATCGAGTACATCGAGTACATCGAGTACATTGATTACATCGAGTACATCGAGTACATCGAGTACATGGAGTACATCGAGTACATCGAGTACATCGAGTACATCGAGTACATCGAGTACATCGAGTACATCGAGTACATCGAGTACATCGAGTACATCGAGTACATCGAGTACATCGAGTACATCGAGTACATCGAGTACATCGAGTACATCGAGTACATCGAGTACATCGAGTACATCGAGTACATCGAGTACATCGAGTACATAGAGTACATTGAGTACATTGATTTA